>OY740816.1:23219901-23958130 GCA_963514005.1 Raja brachyura | reverse complement strand
CTCTCTCCTCCCCCTTTCCCCTCTATATCTCTCTACCCCTCTATCTCTCTCTCTCTCTACCTCTCTGTCCATCTATATGTCTTCTCTCTCTCTCTCTCTATCTCACTGCATCTCCCCCCCCCACCCCACCGCCCCTGTGCCTGATGCTGCCCCACTAACAGCACGTTGTATTTCAGCTGCTGATCATGGTCGGGATGGTGCTGCTCACGTACTACTTTGAGTACACGGACACATTCGCTGTACACCGACAGGGCTTCTTCTGCTACGACAGTGCCTACATGAAGCCGTACCCTGGGCCAGAGGAGACCAGTGTCCTCCCACCAGTCCTGCTACAGTCATTGGCTTCAGCCATTCCCATGGCAACAGTAAGAACCACATCCATATTCATTTTTCACACTAAATATTTGTTTTATTCTCTGATTTCAGCTCGTTTCCCTGATATTATAGAAACAGAATCTTTGATCTGGTATTGTGTTGGTTCACATGCTTGATCAACGGTGTTTTATCATTAATGTTTTATTATTATTAATGTTTAGAGTTTTCTGAGTCATTCGTAACCGTCACTGTATGTCATGTTGGTACTTGTGGGCGGAGCACCAAGGCAAATTCCTTGTATGTGAATACTTGGCCAATAAACTTACTTACTGACTTACATAGAAAAATAGGTGCATTCGGCGCTTCGGGCCAGCACCGCCATTCAATATGATCATCACTAATGATCCAGAATCAGTATCCCGTTCTGAACTAAGAAGGGTCTGGACCCAAAACGTCACCCATTCCTTCTCTCCAGAGATGCTGCCTGTCCCGCTGAGTTACTCCAGCATTTTGTGTCCATATTGGGTTTAAACTGTCACCTGCAGTTCCTTCCTACATAAAATCTTACTTGCAGAATCATTACAGATCAGTAAACACAATACTCTTAATATAACATTAAGGGTCTCGACCTATCCATGTTCTCCACAGATGCTGCCTGACTTGCTGAGTTACCCCAGCATCTTGGGTCTTCCTTTGGATAAACTGGCATAGAAGCATAGAAATAGGTGCAGGAGGAGGCCATTCAGCCCTTCAAGCCAGCACCGCCATTCATTGTGATCATGGCTGATCGTCCCCTATCAATAACCCGTGCCTGCCTTCTCCCCATATCCCTGCAGTTCCTTTAATTCATGGTGGTTAGATGGAGTTTCATTGACACCAGCTGTCATCAATGGGGTTGTACACCCCTTCACCCCCCCCCTCCCCCCTCCCACCACCTCAGTGGGCAAAGACTTGTGGACTCGCTGGAATTTAGAAGATTGAGGGGGGATCTTATAGAAACTTACAAAATTCTTAAGGGGTTGGACAAGCTAGATGCTGGAAGATTGTTCCCGATGTTGGGGGAGTCCAGAACAAGGGGTCACAGTCTAAGGATAAGGGGGAATTTCTTTAGGACCGAGATGAGGAAAACATTCTTTACACAGAGAGTGGTGAGTCTCTGGAATTCTCTGCCACAGAAGGTCGTTGAGGCCAGTTAATTGGCTATATTCAAGAGGGAGTTGGATGTGGCACTTGTGGCTAAAGGGATCAGGGGGTATGGAGAGAAGGCAGGTACGGGATACTGAGTTGGATGATCAGCCATGATCACATTGAATGGTGGTGCAGGCTCGAAGGGCCGAATGGCCTCTACTCCTGCACCGATGTTTCTATGTTTCTATGACATCTCAAAGTGTTTTGTGTGAATAAGGAGCCAACTCCTCTGCTTTTCTCTTGCAGATCGTTCTGGGCGAGCTGGCTGCCTTTGCCTTCCAGGCGGAGTTTGTACGTCGCGAGCGGACCATAGTGACGGCAGACTGCTGCACGCTCAACCCCCTGGTCCGCAGGGTCATCAGATTCTTGGGTCAGTCTGGCTACACCTCCACTCTGCAGCGTTGCTCTGCGGCAGGCAGTTCAGATTAGTCGGTTCAGTTCATAAGGTCATAAGTGATAAGGAGCAGAATTAGGCCATTCGGCCCATCAAGTCTACTCCGCCATTCAATCATGGCTGATCTATCTCTCCCTCTCAACCCCATTCTCCTGCCTTCTCCCCATAACCCCTGACACCCGCACTGATCAAGAATATCTCTATCACTGCCTTAAAAAAACATCCATTGACTTGGCCTCCACAGCCGTCTGTGGCAATGAATTCCACAGATTCGCCACCCTCTAACTAAAGAAATTCCTGCTCATCTCCCTCCTAAAGCAACGTCCTTAATAGCCCATTATCTGTTATTTGCACTTTATCAGTTTTATTTATTCATGTGTGTATATATTTATATAATGGTATATGGACACACTGATCTGTTCTGTAGTCAATGCCTACTATGTTCTGTTGTGCTGAAGCAAAGCAGGAATTTCATTGTCCTATCAGGGACACATGACAATAAACTCTCTTGAATCTTGAATCTTTATTCTGAGGCTGTGCCCTCTGGTCCCAGACTCTCCCACTAGTGGAAACATCCTCTCCACATCCACTCTGTCCAGGCCTTTCACTATTCTGTACATTTCAATGATGCCCCCCCTCATTCTTCTAAACTCCAGCGAGTACAGGCCCAGTGCCGTCTAACGCTCATCATAGGTGAACCTACTAATTCCTGGGATAATTCTCGTAAACCTCCTCTGGACCCTCCCCAGAGCCAGCACGTCCGTCCTCAGATATGGGGACAACAGAATTGCTCACAATATTGCGCAGAACAATAGGTGCCAGAGTCGGCCATTTGGCCCTCCGAGCCATTCATAAGGGCCTGTTTCTGCGCTGTATCTCAATACGAGACTAAACTAGAAAGCCAGCTGTTGGTTCCTGCCACTTTATAGAATGGGTTCAGAAATGCTATTGAGAACTGATGTTGTTACCTGGCCTTGGGGAGATGTGACTGCAGGGCTGACAGTGGGAGTTTGATCTGAACCTGGATGGACCCCTGATCTGGGAATTGGGATGTGAGGGAGAAAGTTTGAGTGGAAAATGAATAACAGTTGTAGAGGCAGAGCAAGGGTGGATAATACGCAGATGATGTGTAGAAGCAAAGAACTGTAGATGCTGGTTTATACCAGTGATAGACACAAAGTACTGGAGTTACTCAGTGGGTCATTGAGTATGAATATAGGCCTTTTAGCCCAACTTGCCCACACTGAATAATATGTCCCATCCACACTAGCCCCACCTGCCTATGTTTGGCCCATATCCCCCTAACCTGTTCTATCCATGTACTTGTCCAACTGTTTCTTAAATGTTGGGATAGTCAACTACCTGGTTCCATACACCCGCCATCCTTTGTGTGAACAAGGTTACCCCTCAGGTTCCTATTAAATCTTTACCCCACCTCACCTTGAACCTATGTCCTCTGTTTCTCGATTCCCCTACTCTGGGCAAGAGACTACCCATTCTATTCCTCTCATGATTTTGTAGAAGTCTATAAGATCACCCCTTGTCCTCCTGCCCCCCAAGGCTCAGGTAGCTTCTCTGGAGAACATGGACAGGTGGCGTTTCGGGTCAGATGCAGATCCAGATGTTGTGGTTTTGTTGCTGTTTGTCGCTAACCTTGCTTTCATAGAAACATAGAACATAGAAAATAGGTGCAGGAGTAGGCCATTCGGCCCTTCGAGCCTGCACCGCCATTCAATGTGATCATGGCTGATCATCCAACTCAGTATCCCGTACCTGCCTTCTCTCCATACCCCCTGATCCCTTTAGCCACAAGTGCCACATCTAACGCCCTCTTAAATATAGCCAATGAACTGGCCTCAACTACCTTCTGTGGCAGAGAATTCCAGAGACTCACCACTCTCTGTGTAAAGAATGTTTTCCTCATTTCGGTCCTAAAGGAATTCCCCCTTATCCTTTCTATTGCAGGGGTTTACACATTTGGGCTCTTTGCCACGGATATATTTGTGAACGCAGGGCAGGTGATCATGGGGAGCCCCGCGCCGCATTTCCTCACTGTCTGTCGACCCAACTATACGGCTCTGGGCTGCCACCGACCCACGCAGTTCATCGCCTCCCCCGAAGCCTGCACTGGGAGCCCACGCGTGGTGTCCAACGCTCGGCGAGCCTTCCCCTGCAAGGACGCAGCCCTCAGCATGTACGCCGCCATCTACACCGTGGTGAGTTCGATTCTTGATCAGGGCCATGGGGAGAACATACAGAATAGTGAACGGCTTGGACAGAGCGGATGTGGAGAGGATGTTTCCACTAGTGGGAGAGTCTAGGACTAGAGGTCACAGCCTCAAAATGAAAGAGCGTTCCTTTAGGAAGGAGATGGGGAGGAATGTCTTTAGTCTGAGGGTGGTGAATCAGTGGGAATTCATTGCCACAGAAGGCTTTGGAGGCCAAGTCAGTGGATATTTTTAGGACAGAGATAGATAGATTCTTGATTAGTACGAGTGTCGCAGATGGACGTAGGTGTGGTCAGTTCAGTTTTATTTGTCATATGTAGGTTAACACGGGGTCAACGGTCCAATGAAATGTTTTTGACAAGACAACGGGTCACCTCGGCTATGATAAAATTAAGGTAAAGGATAAAATGAAGGTTAAAAAAAAAGATAAAAGTGACATTGGTAGGTAAAAGACAAAAATGCGATTCATAAAACAATCAACATATATGATGTGTTTATGGGTTCAGAAGGTCGTAGGTGGACGTCTTAATGGGTCGCTGGGTGTCGGTAGTTTGACGTCGACTGGGTGGTAGGTTTTCGTAGACATTGTCGTGGGGGGGGGTCCAGTTGCCTTTTTTCGGCGACCTGCTACGACTATGACAGTTGCCGATAAACTCGTCTAAGAGGCACAGACCCATAATAATCATAAATACTTTATTGATCCCATCAGGGAAATTCAGATGTCCAGAAGCCCCCAAACAACAAACCCACACATTCAAAACTAACCCAGACAGAAGATACATCAAATACCATGTGGACACTATTGTGGAGATCAAGAAACACTTAAAAAGACCAATAATTAACAATTTAAAATTTTAAAAAATGCAAAAATGCGTCCCCCTACATCCTATCGGTCCGAATTATAAAATCTAAGGGCATAAGACCCCAGTGTCCGTTGCAAGTGAGGTTGAGGGGTCTGGTTTGGCCGTGACAGCTGTGTGAATGAAGCCTCTTGTTGTCCACAGATGTACGTCACCATTATGTTCCGGGCCAAAGGGACGCGGCTGACCAAGCCAGTGGTGTGCCTAACGCTCCTGTGTCTGACCTTCCTCACCGGCGTGGTGCGCGTGTCCGAACACCGCAACCATTGGTCAGACGTGTTGGTGGGATTCGTCACCGGGGCTGCCGTTGCTGTGTTTTTGGTGAGTGCCGGAATCTGCCCAGATTGTACAGATTGCTCCCGGTAGAATATGAACTGCTCCCCCGTTCGTCTAACAATTCATAAGATGCAATTAGTAAGTTCTACCACTAAGGCATTTATTAGGCACATAGATAGGTACATGGATATGTAGTTGTATGGATCATGTTCAGGCAGCTGAGATTATTTAAAGACGGTTCTTGACCCAAAACGTCACCTATCCATGTTCTCCACAGATGCTGCCTGACCCGCTGAGTTACTCCAGCACTCTGTGAAACGTCACCTATCCATGTTCTCCACAGATGCTGCCTGACCCGCTGAGTTACTCCAGCACTCTGTGAAACGTCACCTATCCATGTTCTCCACAGATGCTGCCTGACCCGCTGAGTTACTCCAGCACCCAAGTCAAGACAAGTCAAGAGAGTTTATTGTCAAGTGTACCTGACAGGACAATGAAATTCCTGCTTTGCTTCAGCACAACAGAACATAGACGGCATTTACTACAAAACAGATCAGTGTGTCCACATACCATTATATAAATATATACACACATGAATAAATAAACTGATAAAGTGCAAATAAACAGATAATGGGCTATTAATGTTCAGAGGGTTACACAAAAAGCTGGAGAAACTCAGCGGGTGCAGCAGCATCTAAGGAGCGAAGGAGATAGGCGACGTTTCGGGTCGGGTCTCGACCCGAAACGTCGCCTATCTCCTTCGCTCCTTAGATGCTGCTGCACCCGCTGAGTTTCTCCAGCTTTTTGTGTAACCCTCGATTCTCCAGCATCTGCAGTTCCTTCTTTAACACTATTAATGTTCAGAGTTTTGTTTGAGTTGAGTTTAATAGCCTGATGGCTGTGGGGAAGTAGCTATTCCTGAACCTGGACGTTGCAGTCTTCAGGCTCCTGTACCTTCTACCCGAAGGTAGCGGGGAGATGAGTGTGTGGCCAGGGTGGTGTGGGTCCTTGATGATGCTGCCAGCCTTTTTGAGGCAGCGACTGCGATAGATCCCACTGTTACTGCAGCACTTTGCGCTCTGGTGGAGATTACTTTAACTCGGTACCATGTTCGGCTCGGACATCGTGGGCCGAGGGGCCTGTTCCTGTGCTGCACTATGTCCTGAGACTCTTCAATAACTTCCCACAGGTCTGCTGTGTGGTCCATAAGTTTAAAGGGAAGAACCCGGTTTGTAAGAAGGTGGCGAATGTCCCGAAACCTGTGTGCGTGATGCTCGCCCTCCCGTGTGTGGAAAGTCCACTAGAAAAGTTAAGTGTTGTTCAAGTGAGCGGTCGACACCAAAATGCGTGCGGGCGGGTTGCGAGCCGTTACCCGGCTGAGCAGAGGAAGAGGATCTGAGGGTGGGGTGGACAATCCTGTATCTCTTCAGGACCAGCCAGCACCGTAAATCAGATCTAAATATGATTTATCTCCAGTTTTCCCACTCATACTTCCACAAATATCTACAAAGTCAGAAGGTGATAGGGAATAGGAGCAGAATTAGGCCATTCAGCCCATCAAGTCTACTCCGCCATTCAATCATGGCCGATCTATCTCTCCCTCCCAATCCCATTCTTATTGAGGTGTATAAGCTCATGAGAGGAATAGACCGGGGTAGATGCACAGAGTCTCTTGTCCAGAGTGGGGGAATCGAGGACTAGAGAACACAGGTTCAAGGTGAGGGGGAAAAGATTTAATAGGAATCTGAAGGGTGGTGGGTGTATGGAACGAGCTGCTGGAGGAGGTAGTTGTGGCTGGGACTATCCCAATGTTTAAGAGACAATTAGATAGGCACATGGATGGGACAGGTTTGCAGGAATATAGACAAAACGGGGACAGGTGGGACTAGTGTAGCTGGGACATGTTGGCCGGTGTGGGCAAGTTGGGCCGAAGGGCCTGTTTCCGCGCTGTAACACTGGAGCGAGAGGGAGGAGGGGGTATCCACCTGACGCAGGATACTTTGTAACATTGTCAGCGCCCTTTTGGTGGCGATTGTTTGCATACCTTGGGTGGACAAGCAAAGAATTTCACCATGAATGGTCGCATGTGACAATAAAGTATTCATTCATTCATTCACTCTTCCCATTTCAGAATCGTCCAGCTGAATTCCCAGAAGGAACATGAACGCTCCTCGTGCTTCTTCCCCTCGACGCCGGATGTGTTGATCGCCACTCGGTCGGTGATGAGCGAGGTGTGAGGCCCAGACGGAGCCCGGCGTGTGTACAGCTTTGCATGAACGGCACTCTCACTCCTGTAGAGTCTAGTGTTTGTCAGATTAGTAGGAGCATCCCCCCGTGCTGTCACCTGTAAGTTTGTGTTCTTCTCCTCGACCCTCTGTGCAGCACAAACGCCATCTCTCGGAGCAAGCACAAGACTCCAGTAGTTGTTCGGCAACCGGTAGACCAGTCGGTCTTGCTGCCCCATCGCCACACGGAGCTGAAGGTTGTAATTGGTCCTAGAGCTGAGAGAGTCTCCACTTCTGTCACTGTAACTGGATTAGGGAAGACTTATCCGCACATCGCCAGCCTGGGGTCTTCCGACAGATGGGCTCTGATCTTCAATGCTGGAACCTTGCAATGTCCGTTCAACCCTCATCGGACTGTGTGAATAAGCAGAGGTACCTTCTCAACGTTGGGTGGGTGCTGGTGCAGGGATCTCCTGGACCTCAGGTCAGGAACGTGTGAGATCATCTGGATGTTCTTGGCCAGGTGGGCACCATCTGGACTTCTGGTGAGGACTGGCATGGCATCTAGGAGGGTCACACAGGTTGGCCATCGGATGGAGGCCTCCAGAACACTGGGTGGAATATTGGCTTGAACCAGATTGACATGAATACAGATCATCTATGGACATCAGATGGGGACTGTCTAAACTAGTTGGAGAATGTCTGAACTTCAGTGGTCATCTCATGGACCTTGAGTGTAGGCTGCCTGGACTCTGCATGAGGATAATCTGGATATGGGATAGGATCCATCGGGACATTGGGCAGGGATAAATCGGGATTGAATAAACATTGGGTAGAAACTACCTGGCCTTTTGGTGGGAACTCCATCTAGACTTTGGTAATGGATTAATTGGACAAAATGTGAGGTTTGACTGGCATGGAGCATCTGGGCACCATCTTAACTTGGTGAAGGTGCACGAGACAAAGGGTGGGGCTTGCCTGAACATCTAGTGGTGACCATCTAGCACATTACCAGACCTCAGTGTAATAGGATGCTCAGAGTTTAATGCAACCATTGACATGCTCCCCTCGAATGCCATGGGACAGCCAGGTAGCTGGCCGAGGTATGGATAGGCTGCCGATTGGAGAATGCAATCCCGGGCCCTCAGTGCAACGCAATTGCATGAAGATCTCGGGGAATGTTCCGGAGAGATTTCGCCTCTTCCAGCAACTTGTGGATATGGTGCAACAATATCAACAGCTTCACCAGAATGAATCAGTCTGGGATTGTGACTTTGGCAAACTGTGTAATCGGGGAAATCTTCTCCAAATCCAACAAAATCCAAGGGATTTTGCTCCGTCTTTCAGCTAGAACAGGGCAGTTTTCACCCAGGTATGGTTTGTGAGTGGCAGATACTCACAACACCTCTCGGCTACCAATGCCATTATCGAGTCGATGTGTTAAGCAACTATGGTAGTGAATGGGGTCGAGTTGCTGGAAAGAGCGGGGAGAAGCTCATTCTGAAATGTTCCTCAGAAATGAACAAACCCTCTGGTGGTTCAGTATCTGACCGTTCCCTGCCCGGCTGCAGAATATGAATCTTCATTAAATGTTGAAATACTTTTACGGTTGTGGGGGGGAAACATGGTGTTTGTTTGGATTAAATTAATAATATCATTAGAATAAAATGCATGATCATTTCAAGGATGTGTCCAAGCAGATTTAGTGGAAATGTGGACTCTTAATGGGGAAGTGTCCATCTGATGGAGACACACAAACCCTAAACTGCAGTGAATGGTGAAGTATATGTGGAGAAGGTTACCCATGGGCTTGCTTGCACTGCAAGGATTCGAAAAGAAATGGCTGCAGAAATATTGAATGCAGCAACATGATCTTCCCAAGTTCATTTGATTCTGAACCGTCCCAATACACAATAGACAATAGGTGCAGGAGTAGGCCATTTGGCCCTTCGAGCCAGCACCACCATTCAATGTGATCATGGTTGATCATCCCCAATCAGTACCCTGTTCCTGCCTTCTCCCCATATCCCCTATTTTTAAGAGCCCTATCTAGCTCTCGAAAGCATCCAGAGAACCTGCCTCCACCACCCTCTGAGGCAGAGAATTCCACAGACTCACCACTCTCTGTGAGAAAAAGTGTTTTGTCGTCTCCGTTCTAAATGACTTACTCCTTATTCTATGTACACTGCACTCGGCACTTTATTTGTTGCATAGAAAATAGAAACATAGAAAATAGGTGCAGGAGGAGGCCATTCGGCCCTACGCACCAGCACCGCCATGTACCGAGGTACAGTGAAATTCATCTTTGTACACAGATCAGTACAGGTATCACTATATATAAGCACTTATATAAGCTTCTCAGGTGCAGTACAAGTGTATACACAGTGCAGCACACAGAGACAGTACACAGAGTCACCAGTTTGGCCTCATTTCCAAGTCCCAGTTGTAAGTGCAGGGATCGTGATCTGACCATGAAGGTCTGTTGTCCTGGTGGTGTTGCAGGGTCGGCCTGGCCAAGCGTGGCCGCAGGTGTCCTCCACCGCTGCAGGCCACCTGGGGTCCACCAACTCGGCCTCTTGGAGCGGTGCCCGGTCCAGCCAAGCCCCAGTCTGTTGCGGGGCCTCCAGTGGCCACTCCCCCGTCGAGGCCGTACACTCCCAATACAACACACAATGGAAGGCAGCTGATGTCACCGTGCTTTTTTAAGGGAGCAAAGAATTGCCGATAACCAGTTACCCAGGCACCTGTTCACCATTTCATGGAATCAAGTGTTTTGTACATGGTATTGAGATTGATCCCTGGGATGGCGGGACTGTCATATGAGGAAAGATTGAAAAGACTAGGCTTGTATTCACTGGAGTTTAGAAGGAAGAGGGGGGATCTTATAGAAACATATAAAATTATATAAGGACTGGACAAGCTAGATGCAGGAAAAATGTTCTCAATGGTGGGCGAGTCCAGAACCAGGGGCCACAGTCTTAGAATAAAGGGGAGGTCATTTAAGACTGAGGTGAGAAAACAATTTTTCACCCAGAGAGTTGTGAATTTGTGGAATTCCCTGCCACAGAGGGCAGTGGAGGCCAAGTCACTGGATGGATTTAAGAGAGAGTTAAACGAGGAACTATTGTCACTATACACCTCCATCCCCCACCTGGATGCTCTCAAAGCCCTCCGGTACTCCCTCGACCAGAGGAGCAACCCATACCCGTCCACTGACACCCTCCTCCGCCTAGCGGAGTTGGTCCTTACCCTCAATAACTTCTCTTTTGACTCCTCCCATTTCCTCCAAACACAAGGCGTAGCTATGGGCACACGCATGGGCCCTAGCTACGCCTGCCTCTTTGTCGGGCACGTCGAACAATCTTTGTTCTCGGCGTACCAGGGCCCCATCCTTGACCTCTACCTCCGTTACATTGACAACTGCTTTGGTGTCACCTCCTGCACCCACACACAACGGACTGACTTCATCCATTTCACCACCAACTTCCATCCGGCACTCAAATACACTTGGACCATTTCCGACATTTCCCTACCATTCCTTGACCTCACCATCTCTATTGCAGGTGACACACTCCTGACCGCCATCCACTACAAACCAACTGACTCCCACAGCTACCTGGACTACTCTTCCTCCCACCCTGCTTCCTGTAAGGACTCCATCCCCTATTCCCAATTCCTCCGTCTGTGCCGCATCTGCTCCCAGGATGACGTGTTCCACACCAGGGCATCACAAATGTCCTCGTTCTTCAGAGAACGGGGATTCCCCTCCCCCACTATAGATGAGGCCCGCACCAGGGTCTCCTCCATACCCCGCAACACTGCCCTCTCTCCCCATTCCCCCACTCACAACAAGGGCCGAGTCCCCCTGGTCCTCACCTTTCACCCCACCAGCCAGCGCATACAACAGATAGTCCTCCGCCAGTTTCACCACCTCCAACGTGACCCCTCCACTCGCCACATCTTCCCATCTCCCCCCCTATCTGCCTTCCGCAAAGACCGCTCCCTCCGCAACTCCCTCGTCAATTCTTCCCTTCCCTCCCGCTCCACCCCTTCCCCGGGCACTTTCCCTTGCAACCGCAAGAGATGCTACACTTGTCCCTTCACCTCCCCCCTCCACTCCTTTCAGGGACCCAAGCAGTCATTCCAGGTCCGACAGATGTTCACCTGCACCTCCTCCAACCTCGTCTACTGCATCCGTTGCTCCAGATGCCAGCTGATCTACATCGGCGAGATCAAGCGGAGGCTTGGCGATCGTTTCGCCGAACACCTCCGCTCGGTCCGCAATAACCAACCCGACCTCCCGGTGGCTCAGCACTTCAACTCCCCCTCCCATTCCGTATCCGACCTCTCGGTCCTGGGCCTCCTCCACGGCCAGAGTGAGCAACACTGCAAGTTGGAGGAACAGCACCTCATATTCTGCTTGGGGAGTCTGCATCCTCTGGGCTTAAACATTGAATGTTCTCAATTCTGTTAACCCTTGCTGTCTCCTCCCCTTCCCACCTCTCCCTCAGCCCTCGGGCCCTGGCATTGCCTCTCTCTCTATCTCTCCCCCACCCAAGTCGCACTAGCTGTTAAAGAAGGAACTGCAGATGCTGGAGAATCGAGGGTGCACAAAAGGCTGGAGAAACTCAGCGGGTGCAGCAGCGTCTGAGGAGCGAAGGCGATGTCTCGACCCAAAACGTCGCCTATCTCCTTCGCTCCTTAGATGCTGCTGCACCCGCTGAGTTTCTCCAGCCTTTTGTGTACCAAGGAACTACAGATGCTGGTTAATACACAAAAGGACACAGAGTGCTGGAGTAACTCAGCAGGTCAGGCAGCATCTCTGGAGAAGGGTGAATTCTCAAGGTGAGCTCCTAGCCCTGAACCGTCACCTATCCTTGTTCTCCAGCAATGCTGCCTGACCGGTTGAGTGTTTCAAGTCAAGTCAACTTTATGCGTCACATACACATACGAGATGTGCGGTGAAATGAAAAGTGGCAATGCTCGTGGACTTTGCGCAAAAAACAAACAAACAAACTAAATGGAACAGAATCACGTATTTTACATATTACATATTGTGGGAGGAAGGAAAAAGGGAAAAAAACAGCAATTTTTTTTTCCTAGCACATTGCCATTTTAAAATACACCCCTTTGCCTTGCTACTGCAGATGCTCAGGTGCTCCCTCTGCCGACCACAGGCGGTTACTACCTGTTTAAGAAGGAACTGCAACTGCAATGTAGTCAATGCCTACTATGCTCTGTTGTGCTGAAGCAAAGCAAGAATTTCATTGTCCTGTCAGGGACACATGACGGGGGTGGGAAGATTGCAACCTTCACGTGGTCCGCCCTGTTTCGACTAATGCAATCAACTCGACGTGCACAAACGGAAGATAGAAACATAGAAACATAGAAAATAGGTGCAGGAGTAGGCCATTCGGCCCTTCGAGCCTGCACCGCCATTCAATGTGATCATGGCTGATCATCCAACTCAGTATCCCGTACCTGCCTTCTCTCCATACCCCCTGATCCCTTTAGCCACAAGTGCCACATCTAACGCCCTCTTAAATATAGCCAATGAACTGGCCTCAACTACCTTCTGTGGCAGAGAATTCCAGAGACTCACGACTCTCTGTGTAAAGAATGTTTTCCTCATCTCAGTCTTAAAGGAATTTCCCCTTATCCTTAGATTGTGACCCCTTGTTCTGGACTTCCCCAACATCGGGAACAATCTTCCAGCATCTAGCTTGTCCAACCCCTTAAGAATTTTGTAAGTTTCAAAAAGATCAAATAGAACAAGTTGTCCAACAACTTTAGGCCGTGCACGTCACATGCAAGAAGAAGAAGAAGGGACACATGACGATAAACTCTCTTGAATCTTGAATCTTCAATCAGATCTTGCCTTGATCTTGATGATGTGGATTCAGTCTTGACCAGGCGCTCAGCTGCCCCCTCTGCCGACCACAGGTGGTTACTACTGCCCTTGATCCTGACGGTGACTCCGCTGCGCCGCCGCTGGTGACTGGGAGTTACTGCAGGCTCACTGCGCCGCCGCTGGTGAGCAAGAGTTACTGCAAGCTCACTGCGCCGCCGCTGGTGAGCAAGAGTTACTGCAGGCTCACTGCGCCGCCGCTGGTGACTGGGAGTTACTGCAGGCTCATTGCGCTCCGCTGCGCCGCCGCTGGTGACTGGGAGTTACTGCAAACTCACTGCGCCGCCGCTGGTGAGCAAGAGTTACTGCAAGCTCACTGCGCCGCCGCTGGTGACCGGGCGCCACTGCCGGCTCACTGCGCCGCCCCCTGCTGGCGACGCGCCGCTACTGAGCCACCCCGACGCGTCGAGGAGTCCGGAAATGCGCGTCGCGTCTTCCGGCTGGGAGTTCTATTGATGTGGAAGAGCCACTTGAGCATGTATTCGTCATAAATCAGTTAAGTGCAATGAATAATTAAAACAAATGCTGGGATGGGGACTGTGGGTTGGTGAGGGGGACAATGGGGGAGAGTTTTGCAAGGATTCAGACCAAAACTGGGGGAATTATGTTGGTTCAGAAGGATATGGCAGGGACATTAAACAGTTTGTGTCTTATCTGCCCAGAAATTCTACCTGAACCAGTGGAAATCACTGCTGGGCTGAGAGAAAATAGCATTGGTTTTAAAAGCCTTGAGCAACTTGATGGGATAAAGGTGATGCATCCCCATTTGTAACATGTGAGCAAGGTGGATAGGACAGGGTTAGAGGGAGGCTGGAGAAGGGTCTCAACATGAACCTTCTCTCCAGAAATGCTGCCTGTCCCGTTGAGTTACGCCAGCATTTTGTGTCCATCTACGGTGTACACTAGTATCTGCTGTTCCTTCCTAGACAATCTTCTTCTTGCGAATGAAACATAAACTAAAGGAATAGTTAGATCTCAAGCCGGGTGTTGAGCAGCCAGGTTGTTGTCTCTGTTGGTGTCAATGTCTGCCAGGCCCTGACAGAGCTCCATTTGGTGGGTGGTAGAGCGGGCACCCGGAGATGACATGGTTGGCTAAGCAATGAGGTGTTCAATCTCAGAGAAGAACCTGCAGGTGCTGGTGTCGCCGCCCTTTCGCTGCATGATGATAGAGTTGGTGACTATTGAAAGTTTTGTCAGAGTTGCCTGGGGCAAGTAACTGTAATTTATGTACAATTTATGCTTTTGTGTAGGAACTGTAGATGCTGATTTATACCGAAGATAGACACAAAATGTTGGAGAAACTCAGCGGGACAGGCAGCATCTTTGGAGAAAAAGAATAGGTCACAGCTGTCACAGTCTGTCTCCGTCTGAAGAAGGGTCCTGATCCCAAACATCACCTATTCCGTTTCTCCAGAGATGCTGCCTGACCTGCTGAGTTACTCCAGCATTTTGTGTCTATCTTATGTTTTTGTGTGTTGTCTGCGTCTATGCGTCTGTAATGCTGCTGCAAGCATGAATATAATTGTACCTGTACCCCACCGTACTTGTGTATGTGACAATAAATGGGGCCATTACAGTGCTTGCAGCGCCAGAGACCTGTGTTTGATCCAGACTACGTGTGATGTCTGTACGGAGTTTGTACATTCTTCCCGTGACCTGCATGAGTTTTCTCTGAGATCTTTGGTTTCCTTCCACACTCCAAAGACGTACCGGTTTGTAGATTAATTGTCTTGGTATAAGTGTAAACTGTTAATGTGTGGGAATCGCTGGTCGGTACGGGCTTGATGGACCGAAGGGCCTGTTACCACGCTGATTCACTAAGCTAAAATAAACAAACCTGACTCAACTAGGAAATGGAGCACACGGAAGCCACTGTGCCTTGTGGTGGAGTTCATTAATATTTATGGTGGTGGATGAGGTGCTTTGAAATGAATGGAGCTGTGCTTCTTGTAAGAGAGATGTGTGAAGCAGGGTCTTGACCTGAAACGCCACCCATCCCTTCTCTCCAGAGATGCTGCCTGTCCCGCTGAGTTACTCCAGCACTTTGTGTCTATCTTGTGCTTCTTGTAAGTTGTTGCCTCTGTTCTCATCCAGGAGAGTAGAAAATGTTCAATTAAGCACCTAACTTACACTTTGCAGATAGAAGGCCGGCACGGTGGCACAGCAGTAGAGTTGCTGCCTTACACCGCCAGAGACCCGGGTTCGATCCAGACTACAGGTGCTGCCTGAACGGAGTTTGTATGTTCTCCCTGTAACCCCGTGGTTTTCTCCGGGGTGCTCCAGTTTCCTCCATGGTATTTCTGTGGTAGATCCCATTAGGTTTCCGGCTGATGGTGGTTCAGGAGTTATCAGTGATGGAAGTGAACTTGTACCAATTGTAAATTAGCTCACCGGTCCATTCAGCTGGTTGTTAAAGATATTTAGCACCAAAAGCTACAGTAACACAGCGGGACAGGCAGCATCTGTGGAGAGAAGGAATTGGTGACGTTTCGGGTCGAGACCCTTCTTTACATTTAATATTTAAGATGTTAAATACCTTTGAAAAAGACCACCAATGCCACTTCATTCAATACAAGGCCACTGAATCTCAAGGGCAGACGAAGAAACAGACACTGCAGATTCTGCCATCTTGCGCAAAACACAAACTGCTGGAGGAACTCAGCGGGTCAGGCAGCATCTGTGGTGGGAATGGACAGGCGACGTTTCAGTTTCAGACTGAAGAAAGGTTCCGACCAAAAATATTGTGTGTCCACTCCCCCGCCACACATGCTGCCTGACCCACTGAGTTGCTCCAGCACTGTGTGTTTAGCTCCAGGGCATGTGGTTGGAGATGCTCGTTACTCACCACACTCGTTGTTGGAAGGAACTGCAGGTGCCGCTTTAAACTGGAGACAGACACAAAATGCTGGAGTAACTCAGCGGGACAGGCAGCATCTCTGGAGAGAAGGAATGGGTGACGTTTCGGGTCGAGACCCTTCTTCAGACTGAAACATCACCCATTCCTTCTCTCCAGAGATGCTGCCCGTCCCACTGAGTTACTCCTGCCTGCCACACTTGTCATTGGCATGGTATTTTATTTGTCGCATGTACCAATGTACAGTGAAATTAATTTTTGTATACAGTTCAGTACAGGTATCACTCCACATAAGCTCTTAGACACATATTACATGAGCATGTTAGATACTATACAAGTGTGTAGCAGTAGTGTACTAAGACAGTATACTGCAGCGTTTCTCATGCGGGCTTCCCCGGAATGCTAGGGCTCTGCGAGAGGTCGCTAGGGGTTCCGAGAGAAATAGTGATAAATAGGCTAATCATATGTCAATGCATTTTCAAGTCTTTTTTTGTTTAATTTCATGTTGGTAATTTTATCATACATGTGCGGCATATTCTTGGGTCTGCTAATAAAGTCTTCAACCTGTTATATCATTTAATAGTGTAATAATCATAGGGAATATATTTAGCGACGTCTATACGGCGCCAATGTGAAACGACCTTTAGTGGTCAATGGACAGGCACTGTACGTGACGGATTCATGTATCATCAAGTGACTCACTCGAGTACAGACGCATGCACGGTCTCCATCAGTCCTGTCTGTACAGTCCCTCATTCATCCACAGTATTTAGTCATTTGTACCCATCATTTAGGGATGTTATATGAATTTTTTATATGTAAGTATGTTTATTTTTATTAGTTTATCAAAAATGTATTTATGTATGTTTTTGTTAGTTTATGAAAAGTTTATGTGTGTTTTCTCTCTGCCTCCTGTCTCCCAGTCTCCCTCCTCTAAGGTTAGTTATTCTGTTTGGCTTTATTTGCTTCCGTTTTGAACAAGCAGTTTGATTTCAGTTTTTTTTGCATTGTCAATTTTTTGCAACTTGAGGAAAACATAAGCTGTTATTTGATTAAACCAGGTATCAGAAAAATATATTATGTTTGCCTTATGAACTTTAAGTTTATGAAGGAGAAAGAAAGAGATTAATGAAGATACATGGATAGGCCAGGTTTAGAGGGATATGGGCCAAGCGCAGGCAGGTGGGACTAGTGTAACTGGGACATGTTGGGCTGAAGGGCCTATTTTCCACTTTGCATCACTCTGACACCATCTCGAAAACTAAACAAGGGTGAGGGGACAGTGACTGCCCTTGACATCAAGGCATCATTTAACAGAGTCTGATATCACAGTAGCCGAATAAAAATTGGTGTAAATGGCCATTCAAGTATTGAAATCGTACCTCATTCAAAGGGACTGTCACTAGGCAATCACCCCAGACCCAGGATATCACAGCAGGGGTTCCTCAGAGCAGTGTCCTGGGCCCCGACCTGCTTCATGAACGACCTTCCATTCTAATGTTCACTAATGATTGCACAGTAAAACATAGAAATTAAAATAGGTGCAGGAGTAGGCCATTTGGCCCTTTGAGCCAGCACCGCTATTCAATATGATCATGGCTGATCATCTAAAATCAGTACCCCGTTCCAGCTTTCTCCACATATCCCTTGATTCTTTTAGCCCCTAAGAGCTAAATCTAACTCTCTCTTGAAAACATCCAGTGAATTGGCTTCCACTGCCTTCTGTGGCAGAGAATTCCACAGATTCACAACTCTCTGGGTCAAAAAGGTTTTCCTCACCTCTGTCCTAAATGGCCTACCCCTTATTCTTAAACTGTGACCCCTGGCTCTGGGGTCCCCCAACATGGGGAACATTTGTCCTGTATCTAGCCTGGCCAATCCTTTAAGAATTTTATATGTTTCTATAAGTTCCTCTCTCATCCGTCTAAATTCCAGTGAATACAAGCCCAGTCGAACCATTTATTTCATCATATATCAGTCCCGCCATCCCAGGAATTAACCTGGTGACTGGATGGTGCACTGCTTCAATAGCATTAATGTCCTTCCTCAAATGAGGAGACCAAAATGCACACAATATTCCAGGTGTGGTCCTACCAGGGCCCTGTACAACTGCAATAGGACCTCCTTGCTCCTCGGAGGTGATCAATTCCATTTGTCAACTCCTTAGCAAAGGCAGCATGTCATGCCTGCATGCAGACAGACCTAGACACATTAAATCAATGATTTACAGCAAGCAACCTTTCCTAAAATCTACCCTCATCGATCAATTTTGGCACCACCTCAAAAACCTCCTCGTTAGTAACATACCATGGATAAAGCCACGATTACTGTCCCTGATTAACTCTCTCTTGAAGATCCTGGACCCGAAACATCACCCATTCCTTCTCTCCAGAGATGCTGCCTGACCCGCTGAGTTACTCCAGCATTTTATGTCTATCTTTGGTGTAAACCAGTATCTACAGTTTCTTCCTACACATTAAACCTATGATGTTGTGATCGCTGTAACCAAAATGCTCTGCTGCTGAAACACCAGTTTGCTGACCAGGCTCGTTTCCCAATAGGAGATTCAGTACCATCCCCTCTCAAGTTGGACTATCCACATACTGTTTCAAGAAACCCTTTTGAATACAACTAACAAATCTAAGCGTTTTGCATTAAGGAAGTCCCAGTCACTAATACGGACGTTAAATCACCCACTATGATAACCCTGTTGCTTTGTAATCTGTAATCTCTCTACATATTTGCTTGTTATCAGTATCTGTTCTGAGTCTAACCCATTTAGCATGTTTATCAAGTGGTGCTACACAATGGAAAGTGCCTCAGGGATTGGTGTTGAAATCCCAGCTGTTTACAATCAGTGAGGCCAAATACAAAATGCTGGCGGAACGTGTCGGGCAGCATCCGTGGAGGGAATGGGCGGGTGACGTTTCGCGTCAATGCCCTTCTTCAAACTGACAGAGTAGGGAAGAGAAAGCAGAAAAAGAGAAGTGGAGTTGGGACGCAGCCTGTTACCAAGTGATAGGTGGATACAGGTGAGGGGGGTTTGATTGTCACTTATTCCATGCATCTACCAACGGTTAGAACTGTGTGAGACGGCAGGAGAATGGGGTTGAGGGGGAGAGTTAGATCGGCCATGATTGAATGGCAGAGTACACTCGATGGGCTGAATGGCCTTATTGTGCCTCCTAGAACTTATGAAAAGAGTCAACAAGACACTGACAGGAGGGGGATAAATTGTAGACTTCTCCCTCGTGTGTAAGATAGCGCTAGTATACGGGGTGAACACTGGTGGGCGCAAACATGGTGGGCCGAAGGGTCTTTTTCCGCGCTGTATCTCCCAAATCCACAGCCTGTATGGATGTACAGCTTGCAATCTTTCAAACTTTCCTTCACTCTAGTGTGTTTAAAGCTCAGGAAAGTATGTTCAGAACTGAGCTGGGTAGATATTTGAATATTAAGGAAAGAACTGCAGATGCTGGTTTTGATCAAAGTTGGACACAAAATGCTGCAGTAACTCAGCGGGCAGCATCTCTGGAGAGAAGGAATTGGTAGATATTTGAATATTCAGGATATCAAGAAAATTGGGTTGGTGCAGGAAGTATTGCTGTGGGAAAAAATTAGTTATCTTTTTAAACACGACTGACTGTGTGGGTGTGTGGGTGTGTGTGTGTGTGTGTGTCCGTCCCTCCCTCCGTCCGTCCGTCCCTTAACTCTTGGACTCTGCTCAGCTGTTAATCCAGGAGCAAGCTGGAAATGGCCTGTGCTTCAGTTTTCAAGCAGAAATCGGAGAGGATTAACTTTATAGCTGTGGGAACAAGGCACTTCTATTTAGTGCAGTGATCAGGCCACATTCGACTTGTCGTCCTTCAAGTGAGCAGTGCTACAAATGTGTAGGAAGGAACTGCAGATGCTGTTTTAAACCAAAGATAGACACAAAATGTTTGAGTAACTCAGCGGGACAGGCAGCATCCCTGGAGAGACGGAATGGGTGACGTTTCGGGTCGAGACCCTTCTTCAGACTGACGTCAGAGGGGGAGGGCGATAGATAGATAAGGAAGTGTGAAAACAGGGCAAAGGGAATGGGGATCAATGAAAATGTGGAATAGATCATTATTAGCTGGGAGAAGGTAACAACACACCAATCTTAATATAGTTTATATATATATATATATATATATATATATATATATATATATATATATATATATATATATATATATATATATATATATATATATATATATATATATATATATATATATATATATATATATATAATGCAGTCGGCGATAGTAAGACTGGTCGGAGAAGGGGGAAGGGTGGAGAGAGAGAGAGAGAGGGAAAGCAAGGGTTACTTGAAGTTCTACAAATGTGCTTGGCCTTCCTGTCCAGAAACAGGTGCTGACACACACGGATGTACAACATCGGGCGGGAGTCGGTCATGCTCCTGGGATGCGAGTAGACTGTTGCGTGCTGGATGCATTGTTCATTGTTCATTGGGTTGTGTTCTCTCCACAGGGGCCCTGCAGGAATGGACGGCTCGTACCAGGTGGTCATCGGCAGCTTCCTTGTCTTCCAGGTCCTCTTTCACATGGTCACCCCGCGCCTCTCCGCACGGCTCAGCTGGGGATACAGCAACCTGTCTGCATCGCAGAAAACCGAATGGCACTCCAGGTACTTGATCTCTGCCCGACATAAGAAGCTGGAGTAACTCAGCGGGACAGGCAGCATCTCTGGATAGAAGGAACGGGTGACGTTTTGGCTCGAGACCCTTCTTCAGACGTCTCAACTTCAGACGTCACCCATTCCTTCTCTCCAGAGATGCTGCCTGTCCCGCTGAGTTACTCCAGCATTTTGTGCCTATCTTCAGTGTAAAGGTCGAGGTGGATTATCGCCGACTGGCACTTGATCAGTGCTCTCGGCTAGGTAGTGCAAAGGTCCATGTAGATTATCAGCCATCCACCTACGCTGGCTGACTGTGCTTGGTCTGTATTTATTAGGTGCAGCAGCATATGAGGAAAGACTGGATAGACTCGGCATGTACTCGCTGGAATTTAGAAGATTGACGGGGGATCTTATAGAAACTTACAAAATTCTTAAGGGGTTGGACAAGCTAGATGCTGGAAGATTGTTCCCGATGTTGGGGGAGTCCAGAACAAGGGGTCACAGTCTAAGGATAAGGGGGAATTCCTTTAGGACCGAGATGAGGAAAACATTCTTTACACAGAGAGTGGTGAGTCCCTGGAATTCTCTGCCACAGAAGGTAGTTGAGGCCAGTTCATTGGCTATATTTAAGAGGGCGTTAGATGTGGCACTTGTGGCTAAAGGGATTAGCGGGTATGGAGAGAAGGCAGGTACGGGATACTGAGTTGGATGATCAGCCATGATCACATTGAATGGCGGTGCAGGCTCGAAGGGCCGAATGGCCTACTCCTGCACCTATTTTTCTATGTTTCTATGTAATCGGAGACAGCAATTGTTATTACCAGCCTCCAGGTCAAACCCACATTCTGCAAATGTAAATGCACTTGAGATGTCATCATTTGCATGTGATTTTAGTTTTGTTTAGGTTAGAGATACAGCGCAGAAACAGGCCCTTCAGCCCACAGACCAGCGATCCCTGCACACTAACACTATCCTACACACACTAGGGACAATTTACACTCATACCAAGCCAATTAACCTACAAACCTGTGTGTCTTTGGAGTGATTGTCAGATGTAAATGTTCCTTCGGTTCTAATCTTGCTTGGTGTCAATTATTAACCATGCTGGGATGTCTGTCTCTGAGAATACCCCATATAACCAAAGAGGGCTGGGACATTGTAGCTAGAATCTTAACAATTACCACTCGTTCTTCCCTCGGTAACCTGGAATATCGCCCACTGACCCGAGTGATATTTTTTGTTTTGGGATACAGTGCAGAAAGAGGCCCTTTGGCCCACTGAGTCTGCGCCAACCAGCAATTTCATCCCCCCCCCCCCCCCCCCCCCACATGCAGACGACCACTATCCTACACACACCGGGGACAATTTACATTTATACCAAAGCCAATTAACCTACAAGCCTGTGTGTCTTTGGGGTGTGGGTGGAAACCAGAGCTCCCGGAGAAAACCCACGCAGGCCACGGGGAGAACGTACAAACTCCGTACAGACAGCCCTGTAGTCAAGATGGAACCCGGGTCTCTGGCCGGGTTCCATCTTTTCCAGGAGATCCAGGAACAGCTTCTTTCCGGCGGCTGTCACGCTACTCAACAACGTACCTCGGTGACTGCCAATCACCCCCCCCCCCCCCCCGGACACTTATTGTTATTTATTCAAATCATTTGCTGTGTGGCTCTTCCAGGGAGATGCTAAATGCATTTCGTTGTCTCTGTACTGTACACTGACAATGACAATTAAAATTGAATCTGAATCTGAATCTGGCGCTGTGAGGCAGCAACTCTACCGCTGCGCCACCGTGCCACCCCTATAAGAATAGATATACCAGTCTTGAGTAAAAGTGCTGAAGGAACTCTGTAGTACTCTTTCAATCTGACCCGGAAAATCATCTGTCCCTTCCCTCTACAGATATTGCCTGACCCTCTGAGTCCCTCCAGCACTTTGTGTGTGGTTACATACTGGTCAATGCAGTTGAGTATGCAGTGATTCATGCAGTGTTTCATGTTGGTCTTAGTTACAGAAATGTTGCTGCCTCACTAAGTGGGCCTGTCCCACTTACGCGACTTTTTCGGCGACTGCCGGCGCCCATCATAGTCTCAGCAGGTGGTCGAAAATCTTCAACATTTTGAAAATCCAGCGGCGACCAGAACAAGGTACGACTCTTTGGGCGACTACTCACGACCGTACAGGCTTCATTCACCCCGCGACATGTCGCCTGTACGGTCGTGGGTCGTCTCCTCAGTCGCCCAAAGAGTCGTAGCGTCTTTCTGGTCACCGCTGGATTTTCAACATGTTGAAAATTATCGGCGACCTGCAACAACCTATGACGGGGGCTGGCAGTTGCCGAAAAAGTCGCGTAAGTGGGACAGGTCCATAAGAAACTCACCTGAGGTAAGAATCTTCAGCACTTGTCCAGACTAACCCAGGACTGAGTCACATCTAACGCAGACAGTAACTGTTGCCTGGCCTCATTCTTAGCTGTTTCTCTTCAGGTGTGTTTCCACCGTCCATGCTCTCATCGTTGGAGGTCTAGCGTTGTACATCCTTTGGTTCGACGATGACGTAAACAGAGACCGCATCTGGTAAGAGCCTGAAATGTCACAGCTTGGACCTTGAAGTGTAACCTGCCGGATACAAAGAGTGGGCCCCGCAGTGAATCGGGACTCTCGGCAGACACCAAGATTAGGAGCTGGTGTCAAGGTGGCACAAGCAGCAGCTCAGATAGTTGCAATGTCCACCAACTCTAACTAGGGCTGGGGTGGTGGGTATAGAACAGCAGTGTCCCCTAGCTTAAGATGATGGTCTGGAGACAATATAATGGAGCCCCAGCTCACATTTGGCTTGGTGATGCTGCCGGATGTTGGCCCACTAATTGGCTCCATCTATATTGCCAGATTCAGTTTTATTTCCTCCATTTCGCCTATGATTTCCCCTTTCAATCACACATGTCCCTCCTGCTCCACTGCATATTAAGATCTTATTGCCAGTTCATAAGTTCTAGGAATAGAATTGGGCTATTCGGCCCTTCAAGTCTACTCCTTTCAATCATGGCTGATCTATCTTTCCATCTCAACCCCATTCTCCTGCCTTCTCCCCATAATACATGACAATCGTACTAATCAATAATCTATCTATTTCTGGCTTAAAAATATCCATTGACTTGGCCTCCACAGCCTTCTGTGGCAATGAATTCTACAGATTCACCACCCTCTGGCTAAATAATTCCTCCTGATCTCCTTCCTAAGGGAATGTCTTTTAATTCTGAGGCTGTGCCCTCTGGTCGTAGACTCTCCCGCTAGTGGAAACATCCTCTCCACATCCACTCTATCCAGGCCTTTCATCTCACTATAAGCTCCTGAGGTCTGACATGTCTTGCATCTCCCTCTGCCCCCCCCCCACTGATCTCTGGTTCAGAGCTCACCCTTGTAATCTCAGTAACTCGGGATCCCGATGTTTTACTTGAGTTTCGAGATACAGCATGAAAACAGGCCCTTTGGCCCACCGAGTCTGCGCCATCAAGCAATTGCCCGTACACTAATTTTATCCCACCCACTAGGGGCAATTTACAGAAGCCAATTAACCTACAAACCTGTACGTCTTAAGAGTGTGGGATGAAACCGGAGCACCCGGAAAAAACCCATGCAGATAACAGGGAGAACGTACAAACTCCGTACAGACAGCACCCGTAGTCCAAATAGAACCCGGGTCTCTGGCGCTGTGAGGCAGCAACTTTATCGCTGTACCACTGTGACGCCCACAAGGATGAACATGTCCTGGATTCTGAGCCCATTGGCAAGAATTGGGCATGGTTCCTAGTCTGCGGATTTCCACTTAATCCGCCTTGGATCGCGCGGCATCCCAGTTCTCTGCCAAGAAAGTTAGTCTTGTGATTATGGATTATCGCTCGATCATAGGGTCACAAGTGATGGGAGAAGAATTAGGCCATTCGGCCCAACAAGTCTACTCCGCCATTCAATCATGGCTGACCTATCACTCCCTCTTAAGCCCATTCTCCCGCCTTCTCCCCATAACCTCTGACACCTGTACTAATCAAGAATCTCTCTATCTGTGCCTTAAAAATATCCATTGACAGCCTTCTGTAGCAATGAATCCACAGATTCACCACCCTCTGACCACAGAAATTTGTCCTCATCTCCTTCCTAAAAGAACGTCCTTTAATTCTGAGACTTTGAGCTCTGGTCCTAGACTCTCCCACTAGTGGAAATATCCTCTCCACATCTACTCTATCCAAGTCTTTCATTATTCTGTATGCTTACAGACAATAGACAATAGGTGCAGGAATAGGCCATTCGGCCCTTCGAGCCAGCACTGCCATTCAATGTGATCATGGCTGATCATCCCCAATCTGCACCCCATTCCTGCCTCCACCGCCCTCTGAGGCAGAGAATTCCACAGACACCATTCTGTGAGAGAAAGTGTTTCCTCGTCTCCGTTCTTCAATGATGTTCTCGCACTCTGATGATTATTACAGCAACTAGCCACACGGTCCATAGACGTTCCACAGGTGAGATTTTCCTTGAAATCTGTGCTAGAGATTCAAAGAGCAGGCATTTTCCCTGATTATTTAATTAATTGCCACTTCTTTTCCAGGAAAGCCTACCTTGAAGAAGTTCTGATCTCTCAGGCAGGATTTCAGATTGTTTCATTTAAACTTGTTCATCTTCATTGCTTCCTGTTGTTTCTCCGCGTGTTTGATCAAGTCTATCCAAATGTGCTTTCCTGGGCAATTGTTGCTTTCAACCTTATCCCCTCACATTTCCGAATCGCACCCTATCGCTGCCGTTACCATGAGATTCAGAGTCTCCTCAAGCTGTTGCTGCCCACCTCACTACACTTTTTAACCCGCTCCTCTCATCCGTCTTCAAACATTTCCTCGGTCGAGAGTTTTGTGCCCTAAAGATCAGCTCTTGTGAAATCTTATCTGTAAACTGTGCTAGTTGCCAATATGTGATTCTTGCTGATAATTGGGGTAATGAGCACAGGAGCCTTTGACAACTGAAGCTTTTGCACTTGTGTTTTACAGGGGGGACCCCAGGCTAGTGAAGGTTAACATAGCAATCGCCTCAGGCTACTTGATCAATGGTGAGCATTGCACACACACTCCCACCAAGTCTTTAGATCGACCACTTACACACTTGAACCTCTCTCTCACTCTCTCTCTGAGCTTTCATTCCAGGCCTTTTACTCTTCCCATTCAGGGTAGGTCATGCATCGTGAAGCTTCCTCTCTTCCATTCCTTCACCCACTTCCAGGGTTGCCACAAGCACAGGGAGTACATTTTCTCTACACCGTTCCAGCAAACAGCCCAGGGAAGAGGCAGAAAAAAGTTAGATACAGAATAAAAGTGCCTCTTACTCTGTCCCATCAAACACTGCCATGGATGACGCAGTACTGTTAGATATAAAGTACAACTCACTGTCCCATCTAACACTGCCAGGGCTAGTACAACAGATGCAGAATAAATCTCCCTCTGAACTGTCTGATTAAATCCTCCCAGGACAGATACGACATGTGTCGGAAAAGTAACCATTGCCGAGCTAGGCAGTGAGACTTCCGCCCCCGTGCCAACTCTGACCACTGTCTGGAGTTTACGTCTGTGCCATGGTGTCCTTGGATCGGAGGTACATAGTGTCCGCTAACGTAGAGTGGAGTAGAATATAGGGATCTGGATGCACGTGATGGGTGACTTTATGATGGAAGATCTAGTCAACATTGCTGTCATGCACATTCTCAACAACAACCTGCTCGCTATACTTGGTGTAGAGTTTTTACAGAACCATAGAGTGATACAGCGTGGAAACAGACCCTTTCGCCAAACTTGCCCACACCGACTAACATGTCCCATCTGCGCTAGTCCCACCTGCCTGCGTTTGGCCCATATATCCCCCTAAACCTATCCTATACACATTCTTGTCCAAATGTTTCTTAAATCGTGCAATAATACCTGCAAACATATTGGAAACCATTTGGACTAGTGGGTACTATGGCAACACGTGGACAGTGGGCTTAACATCTTAATTGAAAGCAAGTTGATGTTTTTCTAAACTTTTTATAACTTTAAAAAAAAGTTATTTTAAATAAGCACAAGACGGGTGCCCGGAGATAAGGACCACAATAAAGAGAGATCAGATAGAGATGGAGCTCCATCCGCACTGTCCTGTCTAACACTCCCATGGCAGAGACACCATGGGTGAAAAGCTAAACAAGGCACTCCCCCACCTGTGCTATCCAACGTTCCCAGGTGGGAAGAACATGAATGAGATTGTGTGCCCATCAAACTTGCCTCAACTGTTGCAGGTAGATGTTAAATGACTGATTATTCTGCACTTGATTACTGACCAAAAGATTGTCCAAGACTATTTAACCTAATGTATCCACAAGATGCTGGAGTGATTCAGCGGGACAGGCAGCATCTCTGGAGAGAAGGAATGGATGATGTTTCAGGTCGAGACCCTTCTTCTAGATTCCTTCTCTCCAGCGATGCTGCCTGTCCTGCTCAGTTACTCCAGCATTTTGTGTCTACATTTGATTTAAACCAGCATCTGCAGTTCTTTCCTACAAAAAGACTATTTAGCCTAACCTTGTCACGGTCTTGAACTAGCCTGGCTCAGGTACGTTGCTGGCTTTGCACGTAGCTCACTGCCCTCTCTATCTATCATCCACTCACTCCGCACCTGATGGGTTCACTCTGGTCCCCTGGCGGTGCCCTCTCACCTCCTGCTCTGGCCGCTGGCTTTGACCACATGGACACCCGGCTCCCATTGGCCGCTGGCTTTGCCCGCTCCACCGCTGCTCTAATTGGTTGCCCACTTCATAACCTTGCTCTCATTGGCTGGCGGCTCTGCCCGTTTCTGAATCTTCACTCATTGGCTGGTGGCTTTGTGCGTTTCACACTCTTGCTCTTATTGGCTGCTGGCTTTGCCCACTTCATCCTTGGCGTTTGGCTTTGTGCGCTTTATACTCTTGCCCTCTCTAGTTTGGTGCCCAGTTCACACACACTTGCTACCATTGGTCGCTGGCTATGCCTGGCTTACACTCTCACTCTTATTACAGATTTAGTGCTTCTCCTGTGGCACTGGAAGACTTTAGGAGACAGGTATTTCATCAGCCACCACTTGGCAGCGCTGTATGCCTACCAGTACGTGCTGGTAAGTTGAGGGGCAAGCAGCTTTCCTCATCGGCCCTTGGTGGGTGCAGGAATGAACCCAATGCTCTGTTCCCATCCCTATCCCGGGTCATTTTTATCACCTTGGTTCTCCTTCACAGGCTCGAGGTCTCCTACCTTACTTTGCTAATTTCCGATTGATTGCAGAACTCTCCACACCCTTTGTAAACCAGCGGTAAGTTTCATTTCAGTTTTGGACTGCTTGTTTGTCTGAGATGGGGAGAAGGCAGGAGAATGCGGTTAGGAGGGAGAGATCGATCGGCCATGATTGAATGGCGGAATAGACTCGATGGGCTGAATGGCCTAATTCTGCTCCTATCACTTATGACCTTATGAGCCTATCTCATGGGAAACGGGACGTAACCCAGGTTACAGGAGCTCATGGGACCCAGTTTCAGGGAAACCGCCACTTTTCTCAAGGAAGTTGAAACCTAAAATAATGGACATGTTATTTGCCCAGTTTGGTATTTTGTTGGTTGGAATAAGTTCTCATGCAGGCAGAAGAGATTAGTTTAACTTGGGGACACAAAGTGCTGGAGTAACTCAGCAGGTCAGGCAGCATCTCTGGAGAACATGGACAGGAGAAGTTTCTGGTCGAAATCCTTCTTCAGACCATTCTTCAGGTCGGGACCCGAAACATCACCTGACCCCATGTTCTCCAGAGATGCTGTCTGACCTGCTGAGATACTCCAGCAATTTGTCCTTTTGTGTATTAACCAGCATCTGCAGTTCCTCGTCGTTAGTTTAATCTGGCATCAAGTGCAGCACAGAAATGATGGGCGGAAGGGCCTGTTCCTGTGCTGTACTGTTCTATGAATCAATTTTTTCCAGTTCACATAGAATGTGAAACCCCACCTCTGTGGGCTCATAGCTCACACGTACACTCACCAAAAACATGCCTTTATGCAGCTCCTTTAGCCCAGTAGAAGCCAACGTCATTGGGTCTGGTGGTGGTGGGGGATGTGTATTGTATCTGGGGTTGTGAGGAAAACCATGGTGGCATTTTCTATCTGGTAGTTATCAATGGGTGGGTAAGAGCAGAACCTGCTGGGGATAACAATAGACAATAGACAATAGGTGCAGGAGAAGGCCATTCAGCCCTTCGAGCCAGCACCGCCATTCAATGTGATCATGGCTGATCATCCCCAATCAGTACCCCGTTCCTGCCTTCTCCCCATATCCCCTGACTCCACTATTTTTATGAGCCCTATCTAGCTCTCTCTTGAAAACATCCAGAGAACCGGCCTCCACCGCCCTCTGGATGTTCTACCAGTTGGATAACTATGGGCCCATACAGCGTGGGCCTTCAGCCCAACTTGCCCATGCCGACCAACATGCCCCATCTACATCTGTCCCACCTGCCTGAGTTTGGCCCATATCCCTCTAAATCTGTCCTGTCCACGCACCTGACAGCAGCAGATCATGCAGCTGACCACGGCAAAGGCAGCAATCAAGTCAAAGGGTGAGCTGCAGAGGTGCCACATCTTAGAGCATTGTCATTGAGGATTTCGATCCACTCGGGCTTGTCCCTGCTGGTGGGTGGGATGCAGACAGGAAGCGATTGGCCACTGTAAGGACGGCGTTGCGGGATCCTGCACTACAGCTGGTCGTCACGGTGGCGCAGCGGTAGAGTTGCTGCCTCACCGCGCCAGTGACCCAGATTCCACCCTGACTACGGGTGCTGTCTGTACGCAGTTTATACATTAACCCCGTGACCCGCGTGGGTTTTCTCCGGGTGCTCAGCTTTCCTCCCACACTCCAACGGCGCGCAGGTTAGTAGATTAATTGACTTGGTAAGATTATAAATTGTGTCCGGTGTGTGTAGGATAGTGCTAGTGCACAGGGATTGCTGTTTGCCGTGGGCTGAAGTGCCTGTATCTCTAAACTAAATGAAGCTGGTGAAGTGTATAGGAAGGAACTCCAGATGCTGGTTTAAACCGAAGATACATAAAAAGCTGGAGCAACTCAGCGGGACAGGCAGCATCTCTGGAGAGAAGGAATAGGTGACGCTTCAGGTCGAGACCCTTCTTCAGACGGAAGGGTCTCGACCTGAAACATCGCCTTTTCTTTTCCATCAGAGATGCTGCTGAGTTACTCCAGCAGTTTGTGTTTATGTTTGGTGTAAACCAGCATCTGATGTTCCTTCCTAAACTAAGCTGGTGGTGGGAGGAGTGTGCGGATGAAGGCCCTGTGTAAATGACAGTCGTGTGCGTGTGTGTGCCCCTGCAGATGGTTTTTCGAGGTGCTGGGGGTCCCCCGCAGTGCCCGGCTGGTGGTACTGAATGGCTCGGCCATGTCCATCAGCTTCTTTCTCGTGAGGATCGCTGTGATCCCATCCTACTATCGGCAAGTGGCGTCCAGCTTTGGCACAGCTGCCTTCCACCGCCTTGGCCTGGGCCCACAGTGTGCTTGGATCATATCCAGCGTGGCCCTGGATATTCTCAACACAATCTGGATGTACAAAATCGCCAGAGGCTGCTGGAAAATTCTCTTCAGATCTCACATGCATCGGAAAACCGAACCCAGCAAGAGTTTCTAAGCACGTGGACAAGCATGACCTGCGTCTACATTAATCATTCAATTGATCAGTGGCAAATCAACTCTGTTTTAAAAAAAAATTAGTTCAAAGTCTCAATTATTATAGTAAATCCAGCAAATCTATAAATGTTGGTATTCCCAAATATAGACTCAGAGGAGACTAGAGACGACACTGATTACTCCCAGATTTTTATTTCTACAACCTCCCGGAAGTGCATCTCAGTTCTCCGTCTTGCCTGTAACTGAGCCTTGTGAGTGGGAGGTGCCTCGGTACAAAGGGGACCAGTGCCACCAACACTGCCCCCTCTTGCCACCCCAAGGCTGGCGCCCCAGGGCCAGCTCTCTCCGCCCTGCGCTCCATTGCCAAGCCTGCTCGCGCACTACAGAAGCCCGCTCCAGTGCAGTCCCGCACAGTGGTCCCACACATCTGCAGCTCCGAGAATGCTGCACTGCACAATGCCTTATCCACCCGTCCTAGACTGTTAGTCGAGCTGTGCTCCAGAACGCAACCTGGAGTCGGATTTTATTTGAATGAATTGTATCATACTTTAAGGCAATAACCCCGTGCCCCCCCCCCCCCCCTTGGCCTTTCTGATGTATTCCCGTAGACCAACTCACAAACTATTCCCCAGTTACTGTGGAGACTATGCAGCCTCCAAATGCAACCCCTCACCCTCTCACACTCCAGAGATTTACGATTCCTGTTTCATAAGTTCATAAGTGATAGGTGCAGAATTAGGCCAGTGAGCCCAGCAAGTCTACTCCGCCATTCAACCATGGCTGATCTACCTTCATTCTCAATCTCCTGCCTTCTCCGCATAATCCCTGACACCCGTACCAATCAAGAATCTATCTGTCTATGCCTTAAATATAATCCATTAACTTGGCCTCCACAGCATTCTGTGGCAATGAATTCCACAGATTCACCACTCACAGACTAAAGAAATTCTTCTCTCATCTACTTCCTAAAGGAACGCCCTTTTGTCCTCTCGTCCTGGACTCTCCCACGAGTGGAAACATCCTCCCCACATCCACTCCATCTAGGCCTTTCACTTTCAAACGCCCGATAAGGTTCATGAGGAATTTGCCTTCCTCATTGTAACGGAGACTGGCTCGATTCCTTGGCCTTCCAATGATGAATGATGGTTAGGAGATGTTGTTCCCACATCCACAAACTCACATGCAGTTGCCATCACGAGCAATGCACCACACTGATTGTGATCAGCATTGCTTTATTAACTGTTCTAGCACAGGGTTTTTTTTTCAATTTCAGCTTAGTTGGTAAAATGTAAGGGATTTACTGGATCACATGTTGAAAAGAGCGTTTATTGTTGCTCGTAACTATCTCCTGCTGATATATTATAATTTCATCCGAGAGCCAACATGGACTCACAATTTGGACATCATGTCCATTGAATTTTCAAGCAGCTAACCAGCACAGTAGGTACGTGAATGCCTGTTAATGCTATTTTATTTATACAATGTGTTAAACAAGGTTTTACACAAGAAACTGTCAAAAAATGTAAGTGTATGGAATTGGATGGGGTTAGAGTAAATGAGTTTGGACAATGTTATGGTACTCACAAGGATTTATGACCATGGCTCCAGGAAGAGAGGTCAACACTAGGTTAGTGTTCCAACACTGGATGTTGCGGAGAATGTTGTTCAGAGTGGGCAAAGCTGTGGCAGATAGAGTTCAGTATGGGAACATGTGTAGACCACAGGGTCCAGATCTGAGATGGATCAGAATATTTTTTTCAATAGTGGAAGCCAGGAACTATGAAAGATTTAGGGAGTCGATGTATAGAAAACACTAAAAGCTACTGAACAGGAAATGGAACAGAAAATAAGTTACACACTAAAGAAATGTTAGTCATTAGCTATGGAGGACTGGGATGCAGTGATATCCATTGACTTACCTCCACAACATTCTGTGGCAGTGATATCCACAGATTCACCACCCACTGAGCCAAGAAATTGGTCCTCGTCTTCCTAAAGAAACGTCCTTTGGGAAGATACACTGAAACCTGAGCTTCTCGCAGTGGGAGTGTGTGTGTGGGGGGGTGGGGGTGTGTGTGTGTGTGTGTGTGTGTGTGTGTGTGTGTGTGTGTGGGGGTGGGGGTGGGGGTGGGGGTGGGGGTGGGGGTGTGTGGGGGTGTGTGTGGGTGTGGGGGCTGTATTCAGTTCTGGGCACTACAACTGAGCAGAGGAAATGTTACCTTTCTCCCCACATGTCCCCACACTGAACTCTATCTGCCACAGCTTTGGAAAATCTCACACTCCTCCAGACCACTTCTCCCATCCTCTTTAAAAAAAATTTAAAAATCCTCAACACCAACATACACGGAGGTTTCCTTTCTTCTCCAATTGCCTGGATTCTGCCATTCAGCTCTTGTTCCCATACTCATCTTTGTAGATCTTGCGTGACTTTCATGGGCTGGGCACTTCCTCAGCAATAGTCTCCACGATGATACTTGGAGATGTGTAGATCATTCTGGCCGTCCCAGTGCCATATCCCTACATCTCTGTATCTCCATTGCTAGCCCACTGTACTTAAATTGAGATCTGACTTTCTCCAAACACACTGCTGGGAGGATCATAGCCATTGCGTCCCCTCCCGACACGCATCCACCTCTCCCTCCCATACACAAACCAACCAGCCCCTGGATAACTAGATTCTTAGAAAGACACAAAGTGTTGGAGTAACTCAGCGGGTCAGGCAGCATCACTGGAGAAAAGGAATAGGTAACATTTTGGGTCGAGACCCTTCTTTAATCTCGACCCGAAACGTCACCTAACCAGCACTGCAGTTCTTTCCTGCACATGACTAGATTCTTCCCAGTCTCAATGCTGATAGTTTCAGATATTCTCCTGTGGAGAGGCCTCATCACTCCCTGCCCATTTCTCACTAAATCCCTCATTTGTGCCTCGTCACCTCCAGCCCACCAGGAATCTTTCCTCCAACGTTGCCTTGTTTGCCCACATCCTCTCCCAGAGAGAGGTTTGCACACAAAGAGCGGCACGGTGGCGCAGCGGTAGAGTTGCTGCCTTTCACCGCTTGCGGGTTCGATTCCGACTACTGTCTGTAGGGAGTTTGCACGTTCTCCGCCTGGGTTTTCTCCACTTGTTCCCACACTCCCAAAGACGTACAGGTATGTAGGTTCATTGTCTGGGTGTCTGTGCAAATTGTCCCTAGAGCATGTAGGATAGCGTTAATATGCAGGGATCGTAGGTCAGTGCAGACTCGATGGGCCGAAGGGCCTGTTTCCGCGCTGTATCTCTAAACTAAACACTGAGATACGCTGCAGAATAATGTCTATTGTCAGCTGTGCCTTCACACAGAGCTTTGCCAACACACAACTAATAGTGAAGATAGACAAAATGCTGGAGTAACTCAGCGGGTTCCTACTCTAGTGAGAAGAAATAGGTGATGTTTCAGGTCAGAGCCCTTCTTCAGACTCCTTTCTCTCAAGAGATGCTGCCGGTCCCACTGAGTTACTCCAGCATTTTGTGTCTACGGTATAAACCAGCATCTCCAGTTCCTTCCTACGCACAACTAATAGTTAATTTTATCACTAAAATCAGCTCAGTACATTAAAAAGTTGGCATAAGAGATCGCAGATGCTGAATTCCTTAATGAAAAAGGAGAGTTGCTGGAGGAACTTATCGGTGCTTGTTCATGTTCACATTATAGGAGCAGAATTAGGCCATTCGGCCCATTAAGTCTACTCCACCATTCAACCATACCTTCCCCTCTCAACCCCATTCTCCTGCCTTCTCCCCATAAACCCTTGACGCCCCTTACTAATTAAGAATCTGCCAATCTTCGCCTTAAAAATACCCATTGACGGCCTCCACAATCTTCTAGTTCCCTGTGTGGAGGTGAGGGGGAAGGTGTTACATCTCCTGTGGTTTCAGGTGAAAGTGCCAGGGGACAGATGGGGGAATAAACCAGGGAGTCGCGTAGAGAGTGGTTCCTGCAGAAAAGGGTGGGGAGGGGAAGATGTTGCGAATGGTGGTGAGATAGTGTTGTAGATGGCAGAAATGATCTTGACCCGAAACATCAACCATCCATTTCCCCCATAGATGCTGTCCGATCCACTTGGTTCTTCCGACAGCTCCCCTCTTGTTGCTACCTTTACAAGTTTGTCCCTTTGCATAAATGGACACCGAGTGCTGGAGTAACTCACCGGGTCAGGCAGCGTCTCTGGAGAACATTGGTAGGCGACGTCTCGGGTCGAGACACTTCTTCAGACTTTGTGTCCTTTTGTGTATTGACCAGCATCTGCAGTTCTTTGTCCCTTTTGCACTTGTGCAATGTTACTTTGTGCAAATTGGCTGCTACGTAACTCCACTAGAAGGTAATTAATTGTCAGAAAAGCACTTTTGGGATGTCTTAGAAATGCCATAAACAAGCCTTAAGACATGCTGTAGTTTCCAACTGCAGATATGAGCTGTGTCTTGCCTGCAAAGACAAGCAGCAGTAGTGAGCAGGTGTGCACAAAGATGAGTGTCAGTGGTTTGTCTCTGTTAACATCAATAGACAATAGGTGCAGGAGTAGGCCATTTGGCCCTTCGAGCCAGCACCGCCATTCAACGTGATCATGGCTGATCATCCCCAATCAGTACCCCATTCCTGCCTTCTCCCCATATCCCCTGACTCCGCTATCTTTAAGAGCCCTATCTAACACTCTCTTGAAAGCATCTGAAGCAGAGAATTCCACTGACTCGCCACTCTCTATGAGAAAAGGTGTTTCCTCGTCTCCGTTCTAAATTTCTTAAACTGTGGCCCCTGGTTCTGGACTCCCCCAACATCGGGAACATCGCACATAGAACAGTGGCTAATTCTACAGCAGGTAGAAATGGCAATGAGGAAGGACAGGGACATTACCTGGGGAGCTTGTCTTTCCCACTGCTGCACTGTCTGAGCTTTCTCCCGGCCCAAACGCCTTCAATTCTTTATTTTCACCCTGGCTCAGTTATTTTTTTTTAATGTTCACTGGACTGAACTTGGTTCATTTATTAAAAGCTTTGCAGATCATTATCTTACAAATTCCTCTTCAACAAAGTTAACAGCCACTTTGTTTAATCTTGGTTTTTAAAATGATGTAAGGCGTTTCCTTGGGTTCACCAGTAACCGTCCACCCATCAAGCAGCTGGGATATGATCATCTTTTCTCTTGCATTCTGTCCCACATGTGCCTTGTGCTGTCGTAGCCAATTCACCACAGGCAGACCGTTAGTATTTGTAGCGTGCGCACTGAAAGACTGGTTTAGTGTTTCTCTACAATAGGACCCATGGTACTGGAGTAACTCAGCTGGTCAGGCATCATCTGTAGAGAACAAGGTATCTCAGGTTCGAGGTTTCAGGTTCATTTCAGGTCTCCAGTTACTCCAGCACTTTGTGTCCTTTTGTGCAGCTTCTTCTTCAGTTTTCTTTAAGGGTGTCAGGGGTTATGGGGAGAAGGCAGGAGAATGGAGTTGAGGGGGAGAGTTAGATCAGCCATAATTGAATGGCGGAGTAGACGTGATGGGCCGAATGCCCTAATTCTGCTCCTATCACTTGTGAACTTTCACCGTCCAGTTGATACCTGTGTGGATTAGAAACACAGAAAATAGGTGCTGGAGGAGGCCATTCGGCCCTTCGAGCCAGCACCACCATTCATTGTGATCATGAATTGTACACTTGGTGTGGATAGAGAATTCTATAAACAGCCCATGTTTCTTTGTCTTGTCTCTGTATGGATTTGAGTAAGATACCAGATAAAGTCCCTTATGGTCGACTAATCCAGAAGTTTAAGATGCATGGAATCCATGGTGACATGGTCATATGGATTTAGAACTGGCTTCTTCATAGAAGACAGAAGGTTGTGGTGGAAGATAGGTGTCCTGGCTGGAGGTCTGTGACCAGTGGAGTATCACAGAGATATGTGCTGGGATCTCTGTTTGTGAGTTGTATAAACGGCTTGTATGTAAATGTAGATGGGTTGGTTAGTAAATTTGCAGATGGTGTAAAAATTGCTGGAATTGCAGTCAGTGAGTGGTGCTGCCAAATTGTTCAGCTGGATCTAAGATTAGGTGTAGGAGTGGGGAGAGAAATGTCAGATGGAGTTTAGTCCAAACAAGTTGCACTTTGTGAGGTCGAATGAAATGGTCAAATGAAAACCTCCGTTCAGACAGCGGCCATCGTCAGGATCGAACCCGAGTCTCTGAGCAGCAACACTACCGCTTTGCCACTGTGCCAGGTAGTGCAGTGGCGTAGCTCGTATCATTATCACTACAGTAACCAGGCTCAGTCCTGACATCCGGTGCTATCCAATGCTGTCTGTGACTGCGTGGGCTTTCTCCGATTTCCTCCGACAAGCCAAGCGTGCAGGTTAATTGGCCATTGTGAATCGACCGTAGAGTGTAGGTGTTTGGTAAAATCTGAGCAGGGGAGAGTAGTTGAGAATGGGGGGGAGAATGGGTTTACTCTGAGGGCTGGTACAGACTTGATGGCCAGAATGGTCTCCAATATCATGAGGAAAGATGGACAAAATATGATGAATTAGATTGTAGTACAGTGAGACTAGATGGGCTGAATGGTTTTCTGCACCTTATTGATTCCATGATTACTGCAAGATTTTCAATGTTCCTGCATCCAATGTGAAAAGATTCATAACTAATAATCAACCTGGAGTCATAGGCATTGTGTAAAATGTTATGGATTATGAGTCACACAGTACTGTAACTTACTGCCTTTTGTACTGAGATCATGTGAACTGATTGAATAAATTAATTTGAAATCAGTATCTGGTTGACTCTTTTCATAAGTCAAGTCACATTTATTTATATAACACATTTAAAAAATAACTTTCGTTGGCCAAAGTGTTTTACATTTGTTATAAGAATAGTATACACAAGCAAACTACATACATATATACAAATATATACAAGTTAAGTTTTTAGTCTCGACTTAAAGGAGTCGATGGAGGGGGCAGTTCTGATGGGAAGAGGGATGCTGTTCCACAGTCTAGGAGCTGCAAAGGCACGGTCGGTCGCCCCTGAGCTTATGCCTAGACTGCAGGACATTCAGCAACCCCAAATCGGCCGATCTGAGGGACCTGGAGGTGGTGTGGTGGGTGAGAAGACTTTTAATGTAGGTAGGTGCGAGCCCATTGAGGGCTTTGTATACATGGAGGAGGGTCTTGAAATTTATTCGGAACCGCACAGGGAGCCAGTGGAGAGAGGCCAGGATTGGGGTGATGTGGTCCATAAGGTCTACAAGCAGAAATAGGCCATTCGGCCCATCACGTCTACTCAGCCATTCAATCATGGCTGATCTATCTCTCCCTCCTAACCCCATTCTCTGCCTTCCCAAACACCCGTACTAATCAAGAATCTGTTGATCTCTGCCTTAAAAATATCTATTGACAGCTTCCACAGCTGTCTGGCAATGAATTCCACAGATTCAACACCCTCTGAGTAAAGACATTCCTCCATTTCCTTTCTAAAGGTATGTTCTTTTATTCTGACAACATGGTCCAAGACTCTCCCACCAGTGGAAACATCCTCTCCACATTCACTCTATCCAGGCCTGTCACTATGCAGCACGTTTTAACGGGGTCCCCCCCTCATCCTTCTAAACTCAACAGGCCCAGTGCTGTCAAACGCTCATCAAGTGTTAAGCCAATTATTCCCGTAAACCTCCTCTGGACCCTCTCCAACTTAAGCACATCCTTCCTCTGAAACTGGTGGGGTGCAAAACTGCTCGCCTTACCCCAAATGTGGTCTGACCACCGCCTCAGCATTGCATCCCTCTTTTTATAATATAGCTCTCTCAAAATAAATGCTAACATTGCACTCGCCTTCCTGGTCTACCGATTCCTTTTTCTGGTTTGGACACATCAGGTTGGATCGGTGACAGTTGCTGAGGGTAACTGGTGGCTGCCTTGTTTCTCAGTAACTGCCATGTGCCGGGTGAATGGGATTACGTTACAGTGCACTGTCACGCACACACATGCGGGAGGGAGGCTGGAGTGGACACTGTGGTCTGAAGCAGTCACGGGTGGGGGGGGGGGGAAGGTTCCTCCCTGTCGGTTTGCTCCCGGGCCTGGCCAAGATGACCATTTGTGGGTCCAAGCAGCGGGCAGCCGAGGCTTCTGCCCGGGTCGACTGCCTGCCCCTCTTCCGAGCCTATGCCGTGCTGGCGTGTCCCTGGAGAGGGAGCACGCACTGTCCATGGGGACTCTGGAGGCCTTCCGTGAATGCTGGTCCCCGCAGGAGTCGAGTGTATTGTAGATAAAGGTGAGGACATTTCAATCTGATAATTGTTTGTAAGCTGCCAATGGCGGTCTTGATTTTGTAACTACTCTGTATTTGTGTTTCAGTGGATAAAAGTTCTTTGCTGTACAAAAAAACCCAGTGGTCTGAAGTAGCCAACCTGATCTGGGCCGGTGGTGCGTACATGCCAGCATCCATGTGGATATTATCAAGCTTCCACTCCGAACACTTTTCACCAATTTGTCAGGTTGTGGCTGGAAGGTTAGCAATGACACGTGAAGCACTTGCAGCTGGAAGGAATTATAAACAGAAGCGCAATTTCTCCCGCTTTAGGAAACAAGTCAGAAGGAATACTACGGGGAACAAAAATCTTTGTAGACACTTACCAAATAGGGTAACAGAAGTACCCTGTCAGTTTATGGGACACCCAGCCTATTGTGACCATCAGTCTACAGGTCACTCTGACCTGACTGATTCTAGGGCGGCATAGTGGTAGAGTTGCTGCCTCACAGCGCCAGAGTCCCGGGTTCGATCCCGACTACGGGTGCTAACTGCAGAGTTCATAAGTTCTTCCTGTGACCACGTGGGCTTCCTCCAGGTGCTCCAGTTTCCTCCCACATTGCAAGGACAGGCAGGTTTGTAGGTTAATTGGCTTCTGAAAATCACCCCTAGTGCGTAAATGCATTGAACATGGAATTAGTGTATGGGAGATTGATGGTCGGTGTGGACTCGCTGGGCCAAAAGGCCTGTTTCCACGCTGTCCAGAACCAGGGGTCGCAGTTTAACAATTAGGGGTAGGCCAATTAGTACTGAGATGAGCAAAAAACTTTTTCACTCAGAGTTGTGAATCTGTGGAATTCTCAGCCACAGAAGGCAGTGGAGGCCAATTCATTAGATGTTTTCAAGAGGGAGGTAGATTTAGCATTTAGGGCTAACAGAAACAAGGGATAGGGAGAAAGCAGGATTTTAGATGATCAGCCTCGATCATATTGAATGGCAGTGCTGGCTTGAAAGGCTGAATGGCCTACTCCTGCACCTATTTTCTGTTTCTATGTTTCAACGTATCTCCAAACTGAACATTATTGTGCATCTTAGAATAGAAAATGAGTAATATTTGCCCAACCATCATCCCTCCCTCTAATGCATTGATCTGGCCTCTTTCATCTCCCCGTGCTCTGGCAATGCCACAATCAGTGGTACGATTCTTAGTAGGGAAGGTGAGGGTGCAGAGATGGGACCTATGAAGTAGCAGAAGTGGCAATTCAGTCCCCCAAGCTAACTCCGCTGATCTGATTCTTGTGCACCCAAGTTAACCTTTCGGGAGCCGAGTCTGGAACTCGGGTGGTGGCAATGCGAGGCGAGGCGGAGTCACAAGCGGTGGCCTGTGTTTCATTCTGGCCTTCTCTCACAGTCTGAAGAAGGGTTCCGACCTGAAATGTCACCTATTCCTTTTCTCCAGAGTTGCTGCCTGTCCCACTGAGATACTCCAGCATTTTGTGTCTATCTTCGGTATAAGCCAGCATCTGCACTTCCTTCTGACACATTTAAACACATCTGCAGTTCCTTCTGACACATTTGCTCATCAATAAACAATCTCCCTCTGCTTTAGAAAATATTGAAATGCTCTGGTGGAGAGACCTGGCATCAGGAGACCAAGCGAAGTAAAGTGCCTCCAACAGGATGTTACATGGAAAACAGACACAAAGTGCTGGAGTAACTCAGCGGGTCAGGCAGCATCTCTGGAGAAAAGAATGTGACGTTTCAGGTCTGACGAAGGATCTCTTAAAAAGAGCTGCTGCCTGACCCACTAAGTTACTCCAGCATTTTGTATCTATCTTCATTATAAGCCAGCATCTGCAGTTCCTTCCGACACATTTAAACTTTTACCCATTTGCTCATCAAGAAACTATCTAGGGCAGCACAGTGAGTGGTGCAGCGGTAGAGCTGCTGCCACACAGCGCCAGTGACCTGACTAAGGGTGCTCCTTGTGACCAAGTAGGTTTTCTCAGAGTGCTCTGGTTTCCTCCCACACCTCATAGATGCACAGGTTTGTAGATTAATTGGCTTTGGTAAAATTGTAAATTGCCCCTAGTGTGTGTAGGGCAATGCTAGTTGTACGGGGGGGATCGCTGGTCGGCGCGGACTCTGGCCAAAGGGCCTGCTTCTGCACTGTATGTCTAAAGTAAAAAAGTAATCTCCCTCTGTGTTAAAACATATTGAAACACTCTGCTGACGTTTCTGGTCGTGACATTAGAGTGACCCGAGATAGGAAGCGGAGTGCCAACTTCGCCAAGCCAAACAAAGTGGCTCCAACAGGTTATTAGATGGGACAAGTTCAATCACAACTGTCAACTTTACAGATCCGTTAGCGTACAAGTTGTAATTTTTCAGTCACAGGCACCAAACTGCGAACCAATAAAATCCAGCCTCCTATCACTTCAGTATAAATCACTGTTGACCTGGTCATGGTGTTATTTTTAAATGTTAATTTCTTCAGGATTTCTGGAGTGCAGCTCCGGGGACTATGATGGAATGCCGGGATTGTCCAAATCTCCTCCTTAAATAGGCACATGGCAGCAATTCAAGTAGCAAAGCTACTGCAGGGTTGCAGGGCCAACTCCCCCCAACTCCGTGACTGCAGCTCGAGAGAATTACTGACATCACCGGTCGATCCTAGACTAAAAAAGGAAGTCATTGGGCATTGCAGCGGGGACTGAGTCAGAGATAGTCCATGATAGCCCACAATGGACCTACTGCAGCAAAGGATTGGCACACAGCTCTGCTTCTGATGTAGACCCTGGGGATTGAGAATAACACGCTTCCATTCCAGCTGTGCGGAGTGGAAGGTGGCTGCTGTTCAATCACAGCCCCATCCCAATGTACTGACACATCGGACCGAGGTGCGAGATGAGAAAAACTTGCGACACCAAGAAAAAAATATTTTAGGACCAAGATGAGAAAAACATTTTTCACACAGAGAGTGGTGATTCTGTGGAATTCTCTGCCACAGAAGGTAGTTGAGGCCAGTTCATTGGCTATATTTAAGAGGGAGTTAGATGTGGCCCTTGTGGCTAAAGGGATCAGGGGGTATGGAGAGAAGGCAGGTACGGGATACTGAGTTGGATGATCAGCTATGATCATATTGAATGGCGGTGCAGGCTCGAAGGGCTGAATGGCCTACTCCTGTACCTATTTTCTATGTTTCTAACCCTACATCAGACTGCTGTTCCTCTCTGCCTACTTATGTCATAAGTGATAGAAGCAGAATTAGGCCATTTGGCCCATCAAGTCAACTGTGCCATTCATTCATGGCTGATCTATCTCTCCCTCCCAACCCCATTCTCCTGCCTTCTCCCCATAACCCCCAACACCCGTACTATTCAAGAATCTATCTCTGCCTTGAAAATATCCATTGTCTTGGCCTCCACAGCCTTCAGTGGCAAGGAATTACACAGATTGACCACTTGGAGGTAAATAGCAGTGAATGTGACCCGCTAGACCACATAGTTGCAGGGCCAACACCATGAAACATTGCGTACTCCTCATAGATACACATGCACCATTGCCACCTCTGCCCTGTGCGTTCCCCTCTATCCTACAGGGCACACCCCCTCCATGTCACAAGAACATAGTCTGCTCGGTAATTCATTGCACAAATTCTTCAATAAACTTGCACCCACGGAGGTGGCCTCAGTCCGCTCCTGTGCCCACACCCAAGACATTATAAATGTGTCGGCTACCAGTATGTGTGGACTAAAAGAGATTTCTGCAAAAGGGAAGCAGTTGAATTTGCCTCATGCCGAAGAAACTCCTGTGCGAGGTGTGATCCGTCTTCAGTGAGAGGTTTAGCAGCTGATGTCTGATAACCATATAAAGGCTGAAATCCCCTGAAGTATGTGTTTATACGACTGTTGGCAAGAACCAAGGACACCGTTCTGGATTTGTTCTTTCTCGTCTCCGAGCTGCAGCAGAGAGGTAGAGGGACATATAAGGCTGTGTTGTGTGAAGAGAAAGTCTGCAAAAGCACTCTGATTTACAGTCAGAACCTCAGCTGCGCCATCATTTCATCTAATTGTAAATTCTGCACAGAATAGTGTAGCTGGGTTAACCCTTGATCTACCAGCTCCGACACATTGGTCATTAGCACAAATCCAGATCTGATGCCCGGACTTATATCCATCATATGATGTGTCAGACATCAATACCTTAGAAACATAGAAAATAAGTGCAGGAGGAGGCCATTCAGCCCTTGTTGTCACACGACTGTTCTGTCACATATCTGGACTGGATCTTACTGTGTCTATTGCCAGATAGATCTCTCATAAGATTCCAGGTGAATATTCTAACATTAGTCGCTATCCCCTTCTCAGGCAAATGGATTAGATGCAATTTCACATGAATTGAGAAATAACGAAAGAAATCTAGCGCATATTTCTTGACCTGAGGATAGTGCGAAACTACAGCCAATGAGGAGTTAATAACTTTGGACTTGAGAGATACAGCAGGGAAACGGGACCTCCAGCCCACCGAGTCCGCGCCGACCAGCGATCACCCCGTACACAAGCACTATCCTACACACACCAGGGGCAATTTACAATTTGCAGAAGCCAATTAACCTGCAAACCTGTACGTCTTTGGAGTGTGGGAGGAAAACCAGAGCACCCGGAGAAAACCCACTCAGGTCACGGGGAGAAGGAACAAACTCCGTACGGATAGCACCAGTAGTCGGGATGGAAGCTGGGACTCTGGTGCTGTAAAGCAGCAACTCTACCACTGCGCCACCGTGTCGCTCCTAAGTGTACTCAATGTTGAGACCCAGAAAATGTGGTCACTATTTTGCACGGAGCAAGTTCCTGGAAATAACAATATCTTGAATAGAGTCAGAGTCGTACAGCAGGGCAACAAGTCCCTTCCGTCCAACTAATCCATGCATCCAAGTTGCCCATCTAAGCTAGTCCTGTTTGCCTGCAATTGGTCAACATCCCTCGAAACTTTCCATTCCATGTACCTATCCAAGTGTCTTTTAAATGTTGTTATTGTATCTCTGGCAGCTGATTCCACATACCCACCACCCTCTGAATCAGTGACATTAATGTAATGCAGCTCCGGGTAATATGATGGGATATTGGGATAGTTCAATCCTCCTCCATAAATACTGCCAATGGCCACATTCAGGTTTCCAAGTCATACATGGAAAGCTCCTTATGGGCCTGTCCCACTTAGGAGATTTTTTAGGCAAGTACAGACGACTAGGTTGTTGCCACATGTTCGCCGGTGGTCGCCAGGAGTTGTCTCCTCAGTCGCGCAAAAAGGTTGTAGCGTCTTTCTGGTCGCCGCTAAATTTTCAACGTTGAAACATTTTCGGAGACAGTGGGTTTGACGCCAATGAGCGCAGCTTGACTTCTCCTGACGTGGGTGCTGTCGTAGGTTGTCGCCGGTTATTCGGCAACCTGCTACACGACTATGACAGTCGCCTAAAAAAATCGCGAAGTGGGACAGGCCCATTAGCAAAATTCTGAGAGCAGATTGCAAATAATACAATGGCGCCCAGCCCAGATGACTATTTACGTGCTGGCTACAGAAGCAGATCTACAATCACATATTACAATTGTTCCACACTCTTAAATCTCTACTCCTCCAGCAACATTTCTTACTTTAACTATGATCTTCTTAAACTTCTCTCAGATCTGCATTGTCTTGTCATGTACCTGTACGCTGTAAATGGCTCGGTTGTAATCATGTGTTGCCTTTCCGCTGACTGGTCAGCACGCAACAAAAGCTTTTCACTGTACCTCGGTACACGTGACAATAAACGGAACTCAACTAGACACAAGGAACTGCAGATGCTGGTTTACAAAAAAAAAAACAAAGTACTTAAGTCACTCGGCAGGACAGACATTGTCACTGAAAAACTCTACTGGAGTTCAAGAGAAGGTTATTGAACGTTACCCGAGAGAACACTGGAAAAGATGATACCATAGGCAAAGCGGTACTTCTTAAGTTCATAAGTGATAGGAGCAGAATTAGGCCATTCGGCCCATCAAGTCTACTCCGTCACTCAATCATGGCTGATCTATCTCTCCCTCCTAACCCCATTCTCCTGCCTTCTCCCCATAACCCCCGACACCTGTACTAATCAAGAATCTGTCTATCTCTGCTTTGAAAATATCCATTGACTTGGCCTTCTGTGGCAATGAATTCCACAGATTCACCACCCTCTGACTAAAGAAATTCCTCCTCATCTTGTTCCTAAAGGTGCATCCTTTAATTCTGAGGCTGTGGCCTCTGGTCCTAGACTCTCCCACTAGTGGAAACATCCTCTCCGCATCCACTCCACCCAGGCCTCCCTCAGGACTCCATCAAACATCAGTTCAAGTCCCACTACTTGAGCTACTTGATACACCGGCAAGAATGTTAGCCACACAGCCAAGATTCACACCCAAAAATATATCGCTTCTTGCAGCCGACGCTGCCACAAACTTCCTGAAACTATCAACACGTGCAATGCTTTTCTGAAATATATTAAAGCAACACTTAAATTTGAATTATTTCAAAAACGCCTGTTTGGATTATTCCTTCCAAGTGGTTGTAACTTAATACCTGTCTCAGGAATTGGCTAAATTTCTCACCAGCGTCATTTCAATCTTCCTAACTAATCAAAAACAAAGCTATGGGCTGATGTCAATCCCCAAAAATGGAATAATTAAAAATAAATCAACAAAGTTTTCAGTATCTGCACAAAATTCCTAATTAATCCACAAGCCTTTCTTCAACAGATGTGGAAAGGATGACCCGTTATCCAGCAGCCTTTCTTTATGGGATGGGGTCATGATATCTGGGCTATTTTCTGGTGCTCGTAAAAAAGAAAAATGAAAAAAAATCAGCTCATTCATTCTGGAGGAAAAAACAGCCGCAGCAATTCCAAGTGAATCACATGGTATTGGCTTTTACATATGACTAATCAGAAATCCAGATATGGTTGTCGTTGTGCTTCTGATGAGAAGGCATGCAAGACCCGGATTTGCTCAACAAAGTACAAAGGTTTAAAATGCCCAATTTGCAGTGAATCGTAGTCAGATTCTATTTCAAGGCCAATTTTCCCCAATGAGATTTTTTTATGAACACGATTACATTCCAAGAATTTCTTTGGAGAAACCTACTGCAAGTATTTCAGTTGCAAGAACAGCAACGCTTTTGTCAAAGTCCCACGTGGCCAATCATATGGACTGAATGTGAGGAAATGGGATTAGTGCAAGTGGGCAGAAAGGTTGACAAGGATATGGTGGACCAAAGGACCTTGTTTCCCCATTCCCCTTTGGGACGTGGGAGGAAACCAGAGTACCAAGAGGAAACTCACGTGATCACAGAGAGCAAACTCCGGTACTGTGAGGCAGTAGGGGATTGGGTGGGTAGAAAAGGGACCAGTGAAATTCAGTCCAGAGAGCTGCAAAATAATGTGTAGTGTTGGAAGGAACCACAGATGCTGGTTTAAACCGAAGATAGACACAAAGAGCTGGAGTGGCTCAGTGGGACAGGGAGCATCTCTGGAGAGAAGGAATAGGTGACGTTTCAGGTCGAGACCCTTCTTCAGAAGTAATGAACTTGGGGAGAGAAAGCAAGTGAAGGAAACAGATTATGACATTACTGAGAGGTATAGAGGAAGTATGTGGAAGGAAAGAAAAAGTTATTCTTGGGATGTGGGTCGACAAGGCCAGCAGTTTAGTTTGTTTATCCTGCCCAGGATGGCCAGATGCAATATAATCTGCGCACTGGGATTTGCTACAGGGATCTCCTGGTTTGTCCAGCGTAACGTATCAGGCCCTATCACAGGGGTACAACTGTGGGGTCATGCATCCTGCAAGGATCAGAGGCAGAGTCTGATGTGAAATCACAGGGGCCACCCTCCAGGTCTTCCACCCCGTGGCAGACTTGGACTTTCTCTGATGTAGGATGGCACTGCAGATGCTGGTTTACACCAAATATAGACACATAAAGCTGGAGTACGGGCAGCATAATTGGAGAGAAGGAATGGGTGACGCTTCAGACTCGACCCGAAACATCACCCATTCCTTCTCTCCAGAGATGCTGCCTGTCCCGCTGAGTTACTCCAGCCTTTTGTGTCTATCTTTGGACTTTCTCTGGAACAGGTGCACTACAATGCTACAAACTATATTCTACACTTTGTAAATGTCACTTTGCTATGAGTTTCGATTAATTGTATTTATGTATAGTATTTCCTGATTTGATTTCATAGTGTGCAAAACATAGCTTTTCACTGTACCTCGGTACACATGACCATAATGACCCTAAACCTAATATTACAGGACCCGATGTGACATTTTAGGAATTATAGGGTGGCACAGAGACACAGGGGTAGTTAAGGCCTTACAGTCCCAGATTCACGGATGCAATCCTGACCACGGGTGCTGCCTGTATGGAGCTTGTACGTCTCCGTGTGACCGCGTGGGTTTCCTCTGGGTGCTCCGGCTTCCTCACCCATTCCAAAGATGTGCAGGTTTATAGGTTCATTGGTTTCTGTAAATTGCCCAAGTGTGTCAGGTGTGGCGAGTCTGTGGAATTCTCTGCCTCAGAGGGCGGTGGACAAAGGTTCTCTGGATGCTTTCAAGAGAGAGCTAGATAGGGCTCTTAAAGATAGTGGAGTCAGGGGATATGGGGAGAAGGCAGGAACGGGGTACTGATTGGGGATGATCAACCATGATCACATTGAATGGTGGTGCTGGCTCGAAGGGCCGAATGGCCTACTCCTGCACCTATTGTGCGAATGAGAAAATGGGATAACGGAGACCTAATGTACGGATTCGATGGGCCGAAGGGCCTGCTTCCGTGCCGTATCTCCGAAGTACACCACCTGGTTTGCCCTGATGTGTCATGGCAGTGCTACCCATCTTGGCCCGATAATACCTGATTACAAAGGCAGGAGCAAAAAAACCTCTTGCTCATATCCTTCAAATTACAGATTTTTCTCCATTTATGAAATGCTGCTGCAAAATCAAACCAATCTCTCTGCAGTTCCAACATAAACAGCCAAAATGGAAAATGTGACGGCATTTTCTCAAATTCCTATAGGCTGGCGTCATTGGAATTGTCAGCCAACCTGATTGGGCTTCCTCTGAACCAATTGGGCAGTAGTCTCAGATCCAACTAATTCAAGAGTTTGAAAGGTTTGGGGAATTTTTGTGGGACTTCCAGAACTAAACACCAGTGAGTGCAGGAAGTGGCTGGTGGGGATTTTAAGCCTGCAGTTAAAATTACTCTACAATCCAAAAGATGTCAGCGCATTTCAACAAGGGTCCTGCATATGGTCTGTCAGCGGAGGTGAACCGTAAGGTAGGCAGGCACTGGCCTTGTATTTTCACGAGGGCGGAAACTGTGCAAGTGCAGAGCGAGGGACTTTCGCCAAACCTTGCTGGCAATTGCAATCACGCCAAACCTATCATTAACAATTCACATCTGATGTTTAATGGAGTTATTAGTGACAGATGTGCAAGCATTATCTGTACAGATCATCGCGTCAGTGCTTGCAGCGCTGTTCAAACATTCTTTTAAATATTAGCCAGCTTGTCAATGAATGAAATATGGCCCGCACAAGTGAGCGGAGGTGGGGGGGGGGGGGGGGGGGGGGGGAGAGGAGAGGTAAGCCAAGCTGGAGGAATTTAACCTCCTGAAGTATTGATTCTGCCGGATGCAAACAGCAACCATCAGGTAACATCTAAAGGGCAACTTCAGCCAAACTCCAGTCCGCACCTTATGTCTGAGAAAGGAAACATCTTCAGTGATTTGATGCAATTAAATCTGTTTGTTAGAGCAGAGTTGGTCAGGGGCAAGCTCCACGACTGAAACAGAGAGTCCGATAAACATTTGTACTTAAAACGTGTATGTGACTGGTGTGTGTTGCTGGAACTGACATTAATATAGCCTAATAGTAGTCACCGTTAGTGCAGCTCTGACTGCGGGGTGAGGTGGTTTGGGAGGAGAGCTTTATACTAACAGCAAACATCACTGAATGAGGTGTACTATCGATTAATTTAGAAAAAAGTAAACTTTAACTGCAAATCTCTCCTGAATCAACTCTGCAATTTTTCCATGAACTTAACACTTTGTTCTGTTTAAATCATTTCAGCTGTGAATGGAAGTTAAATGTTAACCACTTGATCTCACTATCATGGGAAGATAGAAAATAGGTGCAGGAGGAGGCCATTCGGCCCTTCGAGCCTGCACCACCATTCAATATGATCATGGCTGATCATCCAACTCAGTATCCCGTACCTGCCTTCTCTCCATACCCCCTGATCCCACTAGCCACAAGGGCCACATCTAACGCCCTCTTAAATATAGCCAAGGAACTGGCCTCAACTACCTTCTGTGGCAGAGAATTCCACAGATTCACCACTCAATGTGTGAAAAATGTTTTTCTCATCTCGGTCCTCAAAGACTTCCGCCTTATCCTTAAACTGTGACCCCTTGTTCTGGACTTCCCCAACATCAGGAACAATCTTCCTGCATCTAGCCTGTCCAACCCCTTAAGAATTTTGTACGTTTCTATAAGATCCCCCCTCAATCTTCTAAATTCTAGCGAGTACAAGCCGAGTCTATCCACTCAGGGTAGGGATGCTACAAGCTCATTGTAACAACTTCTATTTATATAGCAACTTCAATGTAGCTACATTTAAAAGTGCTTCACAAAAATTAATGCTGAGCTGTATGAGTTATTGGGTGTCAAGGGCTATGGGGACACCTGCAACATCCATGACCATGTATCTGTACACTGTAAATGTCTCACTTGTAATCGCTTATTGTCTTTCCGCTGACTGGATAGCACGCAAAAAAAACTTTTCACTGTACCTCGGTACACGTGACAATAAATTCAACCCTGTCCCTCCTCCAGGACAACAGGTCTTTATGGACAAGCAAAGACTTTGTACGCTTAAGCACTTTGAAACTTGAAGGGCACAAGGTGATGAGTAAAGGGCCTGTCCCACTGACACGACTTTACAGCGACTGTCTTCGACCTTCAAGCTCGAGGGCACTCGCCTGGAAAACCTCGAGCTGGATCGACCGTCAACGATAAAACCGCGAGCCGGACCGACCGTCTGCGCACACACACACACACATACATACATAGCAAAGGCGGGGGCCAGGTAAAGCGGGGGAGCGGTGTCTGAAATTCACACCCGGAAGGTAAAAGACAGCTGGCACAGTTCGGTAAGTCCTTTCGAGAGGAGGAGAGAAGGGGGGAGAAATCCTTTAGCGAGGGGGAGAGAAGGGGGTTGGGGGGGGGGGGGGGGGGGGAAGTGGAGACACTTAAGAAGCCAGACAACGTTTAATAAAGTTTAGTGGGCATTCTTACCTTTTTTTCTCTCAACGAGCTTTACCTTCGACTCCCTTCGATTGACTTCGACCACCTACAAATAGCATTATGACTTACTGCGACCTACCTCGACTAAACCCACGAGTTAAAAAATATCTATTTTTTCCATGGCGACCTTTTTTAAACTCGCGGGCATTTTTCAATGTTGAAAAATACGCCGTGACCTAGCTGAGGCCTTGAGTACGCTGGGACTACTCTCGAGCATGAAGGAGAGTTACAGACCTCCTTGGACCTCATGTCAACCATGCTGCGAGTATGTCGAGGGTAAACTCGTCTGAACTCGCGAATTATGTCGCCGCAGTGGGACAGCCCCTTAAGGGTGTCAGGGGTTACAGGGAGAGGGCAGGAGAGTGAGGTTGAGGGATAGATCAGCCATAATTGAATGGCGGAGTACATTCGAAGGGCCGAATGGCCTAATTCTGCTCCTATGACTTACCAGAGGAGATACCTCCCTATGCTGGAGTGATTATGACTGGGGATTTAATCAGGGCAGACTTTGAGGAGCACAGAGTGCCTGGAGGAACATATGACTTGGATAATTGCAGAGTTAGGGAGAGGCACAGTCTTGAAGAGATTTGAGAAAAGGTGCCAATTTTAAGATCAAAGGTGAAACCCACTGAGTTTCTCCAGCATTTTTATCTACCTTTGTTTTTCCAGCATCTGCAGTCCTTTCTTAAATTTTAAGATCAAGGCTTGCTTAATCAGGACCCTGTGCAGGTCAGAAAGCGCATGGACACTGGATGAGCAGGACCTAGTGAGTGCTGGTACACAGGGAGCAGAGGTTTAAACGGTGGAGAACGCACTGCCAGCCCATTACAACGCGGGAGTGTGTTGCCCTGGTCAACTCAAGAGGAAGCAAAGGTGTGAATGAGTGTCCAGCAGCATTCGAGTTCAGAAAGGGGTGCGATCAGACATTGTATGGAGATAGAAATAGGCAATCTCAGCAACGTTCATAAGTCATAGGAGCAGAATTAGGCCATTCGGCCCACAGAGTCTACTCCACCATTCAATCATGGCGGATCTATAGTTTGCCATTCAATCCCATTCTCTTGCCTTCTCCCCATATCCTTTGAGATTCTACAAATGGGATTGAGTAAAAGGGATTCCAAGCTCAGCTTCACTGTTAAATGTGGCTTGGGGCCAGGTACAGGTAACGAGTTGAATGCTGGGAAGCTCTTCTGCTTGCGCATGGCGTGCATAGCCTAAAGTTGTAGGACAACTTGGTCTATTTGATCTTATTTGATTGTGCACGCCGGGTTGATTGCATTCGTCGAAACAGGGCGGACCAGGTGAAGGTTGCAATCTCCCGCCCCGCTGGGAAGCTCGTAGGCCTGGAACTGAACTGGGGTCTAGTTTGGGGCACTAATCCTGGGTCTCCTTGCTCCCCTGGGCCCAGGCTTTCTGGAACCAAAGGCCACACCTCACTTCCCTTTCTAGTGAGCAATCATGACCCACTAACTCACGTAATCATTTGGAAATACAGGAAACTACAGATGCTGGGTTCTTGAGCAAAGCATAGTGCTGGAGGAACTCAACGGTCAGGCAGCATCTACGGAGAGAACGGATTGACGGTGTTTCAGATCGGGACCCTTCTTCAGGCTCATTTTTCGGACCCAAAATATTGTCTCTGTACTTCCTCCACAGACGCTGCCCAGCCTGCTGAGTTCCTCCAGCACTCCGTCTCCTGATCATTTGTTGTTTATTCAGCACTACATCAACAGATTAAGAGCAAAAAGAGATCTTGTCCAAATTGGGAAGGGTCGGGGATGAGGCTAGAAGTCTCGATGAAGTGAGTGACTGAGTGAAGAGTGGGGAGGGGAAAACAAGCAAAAAAAGAGGGTGAAGGTGAGACTGACCTCCCTCCCCACCTTACCCATTCCTTACAAGGGAGGAGGGCTGCCGGTGACATGTGATAGTAGATATTTACAGGGGTCTCCTGGTGATGCCAAGGAGCAAGGCACTTAGACATACCCAAGGCCAGGACACTCAGGCTGAGCTGAGTCCAGATATCTCCACACTTATCAGGCAACTGAACCATCCTACCACAACTAGAGAGCAGTGCTGAACTACTATCTACCTCATTGGAGATCCTCGGGCTATCTTTGATCAGACTTGATTGGCTTTATCTTGCACTAAACGTTATTTCACCTGAATCTGTACACGGTGGATGGCCCGTGTAATCATGTATAGTCTTTCCGTTGAGTGGTTAGCGCGCACCAAAGGCTTTTCACTGCACTTCGGTACACCTGCAAATAAGCTAAACTCACTCAAAACATGGACTGCCCTTTTCCTTGTACAGATGCTGCCTGGCCAGCTCAGTTCCTCCAGCATTTTATTATTTTCCACTGAAGTTATCCCCCCCCCCAGCAGATTTTCACAAATGAGTCTTTTTAATAGCTAAACGTTTATTTAAGTTACTACAAGCTAAAAATGCCTGTATATTATATTGTTTAATAGCATATCATTGCAGTGTTATCAGAAGGGATTACTATTCAATTTCCAATGACCTTCCATGGTGAAAGTAACAACGATATTCTTAAGAAACAATGATATCAGATTACTCTAGTGAAGTTACAGAGAAACAGTCTTTTCCCCTCCATCCCCGAGACTTTCTTCATTCCACCCCCCAACACTATTGAGGGAGTGCAGCGTGGGTTTACAAGGTTAATTCCCGGGATGGCGGGACTGTCATATGCTGAGAGAATGGAGCGGCTGGGCTTGTACACGCTGGAGTTTAGAAGGATGAGAGGATATCTTATTGAAACTTATAAGATTATTGAGGGTTTGGACACGCTGGAGGCAGGAAACATGTTCCCGATGTTGGTGGAGTCCAGAACCAGGGGCCACACAGTTTAAGAATAAGGAGTAAGCCATTTAGAAAGGAGACGAGGAAACACTTTTTCTCACAGAGAGTGGTGAGTCTGTGGAATTCGCTGCTTCAGAGGGCGATGGAGGCGGGTTCTCTGGATGCTTTCAAGAGAGAGCTAGATAGGGCTCTTAAAAATAGCGGAGTCGGGAGATATGGGGAGAAAGCAGGAACGGGGTACTGATTGGGGATGATCAGCCATGATCACATTGAATGGCGGTGCTGGCTCGAAGGCCCGAATGGCCTACTCCTGCATCTATTGTCTATAACACATGTAAATTTCCAAAACAAGATTCCTATGACAGAGAGTGTGTAGAAACAGGTCCTTCGTCCCACCAAGTCAATGCTGAATATTGTCCCCTATCTACACTAGGTCTGTTATCCCACTTTCATATCCACTCTCTGCACACCAGGGGCATTCCACAAACCCACATGCGGGAGGAAACCAGAGCACCTGGGGGAAAGAAAGGACTGAAGAAGGTGCCTCGACCTGAAACGTCACCCATTCCTTCTCTCCAGAGATGCTGCCTGTCCCGCTGAGTTACTCCAGCATTTTGTGTCTACCTGGAGGAAAACCACACTGTTGAGAGAATGTGCAAACTCCACATAGGCAGCACCCGAGGTCAGGATTGTATTTGGGTCTCTGGCGTTGTGAAACAGCAGTCCCAGTGCCAGCCCTCACGGTGATTCACTAGTTCACAATCGAGATTAGGTTATAACCAATTTAACCCACACAATACAATAGTGTTCCCCAATTGTTTTATACTCTAACCAATTCATATTATGGAGACATATGTTGCAACAAAACTACCTGCTTAGACACAAAGGGTGGTTGTATATTTGGAGCACCAGGATCCTGGGAGAGGCACAGGTTGATCACATGAAGGGGGAAATCGCAGAGCTATAAGTTGGAGGCAACAGAGATAGAAAATTAGTCATACAGTACGGAAACAGGCCCTTCAGCCCAACTTGCCTATGCCGACCAAGATGCCCCATCTACACGAGTCCCACCTGCTTATGTTTGACCCATATCCCTCTAAACCTCCCCTATCCAAATGTCTTTTAAATTTTGTTATCGTACCCGCCTCAACTACCAACTTTGAAAGCCTGTTCCATATAACCACCCCTTTCTGTGCGCAAAGTTGCCTCTCAGGTTCCTATTAAATCTTTCCCCTCTCCTTATGACTGCAGCCAGCAAACATCTTTTACAAATATTGACCCCGATATTTATATGAGCTTACCCCATGATTGGACCAGTTAAAAAGTGAACTGTTTAAATGAGACTTAAAGCTAAAAGGTTTAAATAAAAGGTTGACAAAAATGGTGGAGAAACTCAGCGGGTGAGGCAGCATCTATGGAGCGAAGGAAATAGGCAACGTTTCGGGTCGAGATGTTGCCCATCTCCTTCGCTCCATAGATGCTGCCTCACCCGCTGAGTTTCTCCACCATTTTTGTCTACCTTCAATTTACCAGCATCTGCAGTTCCTTCATAAACAAAGGTTTGAATAAAGCCTGACTATAACGCGGCACAAATTCCCCATTGCCAAATTTACACGCGTCTATGCGTATCCGACCGGCACAAAATCTTGACTTACGCGAGAGTTGACCGAAGGTGACCCATATGTAAGAGAGACACAAAATGCTGGAGTAACTCACCGGGTCTGGAGAATAGGAATAGGTGACTTTTTGGGACGAGACCCTTCTTCAGACCATTACACAAGGAATGTCAGGGAATGTCTCTACCTCAGGGAATGTCTCTTTCTCCTCCCCAGCTAGTTAGTCTCTGCTGTGGGGTTCCACAAGGTTCCATCCTTGGCCCCAATCTCTTCTCCCTGTATATGCTCCCCTTAGGCCAAGCCATTGAAAGGCACGGCATTTCCTTCCACTGCTATGCAGACGATACACAACTCTATCTCCCCCTGAAGCCCAAAAGCCAATCAAAACTGCTTAACCTTACCCACTGCCTCTAGGATATAAAGTGCTGGATGGCCCAGAACTTCCTCCAACTAAACGAGAGTAAGTCTGACGTCATCCTTCTCGGCCCCTCAGACTCTCGGTATCTGTTCTCCCAAGCCTTTCCTGACGTCTTCTGAGTGAGGGCTATTTGTATATATGTATGTAGCCTGCTTGTGTATACTATTGTTATAACAAATGTAAAGCACTTTGGTCAACAAGAGTTGTTTTTTAAATGTGCTATATAAATAAATGTGACTTGACTACCCTGACTGAGGATAGCCAATGTACCAAAAGCATTCTTGACCACCCATATATTACGCCACTGTCAAGGAACTATGTACCTGCACTCATAGATCCCTCTGCTCTACAACACTTCCCAGGGGCCTACTGTTCATTGTGAAGGTCCTGCCCCGCTTCAACTTCCACGCACATATCTGCATTAACCATTCCTCAGCCTACTTTGGCAGCTGATGAAGATCCTGCTGCAATTTCTTATAACATTACCTGTGATACCAGCCATTTTTGTATCATCGGATGGCCATAGGGTCATGGAAGTGGTTTCAGCTGGTCCAAGAAGTCAAGAGGCATGGGAATATTTCAGTCCAGTCAAGGGATGCACTTTCAAGAGAATTCACTTGGTTTTCCTCATGGCCTACAGATTGCCCAGAAGTACGACCCACAAAAAGATGAGGATATTCGGAGATGGATTGAAGATGTCATTGGAGTCGCTCTTCCTGAAACCTTAATGGATGGGCTGAAGAATGGAGTTGTACTGTGCAAGTAAGCAAATCTAAACACTATTGCAGGAACCGAGTGTACAAGAGGAGAATGCACTCACAACCAGTACACAATGGTCAATGGAGCTTTATTTGTCACATATGCAACTGCACATTGAAATTCCTTTGCCATATATTTTTTACATTATACATATGCAGTTTTTTGGCGCCATTATTCAAAGTCCAGGTCGGCCCGTGCACTCAGAGTACTTGAGCAGTTTTCGAGAACCGCCGTTCCTCTCCTATCCAGTCATCTTTGTGTCTTGGGGACACTTCCTGCAGCCGCTGGAGACATTACCCTGGTTCACCCTCCTAACGGCCCACTCCTCACATCCGACGGCTCCAGCGCCCGCCCAGTCCCAATGAGCTTTGTGGCGGGTTAACAGTCCCACGAGCCTTTGGACACAGCCTCATAGTGTGTGATGAATTACCAACCACACCGATTCTACTGAATCCTACACTGTACCACCAGCCTCCAATACCCACCTTCCCGTGCGACCACTGTTATGGTCTTCCTACCCTGCAAAGCCCTATCCAGCATTGTTCTTCCTCGTCATATAACCAATGTATCTCCACCCATTTCACCCGATCTCTACCCAGACCTATTCAACCAGGCATCGCAACCCTGATCAGTGTCTAGATGTCTAACGAACTGCTTATCTGTATCACTTACATAGAAATTAGGTGCAGGAGTAGGCCATTCGGCCCTTCGAGCCTGCACCGCCATTCAATATGATCATGGCTGATCATCCAACTCAGTATCCCGTACCTGCCTTCTCTCCATACCCTCTGATCCCCTTAGCCACAAGGGCCACATCTAACTCCCTCTTAAATATGGCCAAATGACTGGCCTCAACTACCCTCTGTGGCAGAGAGTTCCAGAGACCCACCACTCTCTGAAAAAAGTCCTTCTCATCTCGGTCCTAAAGGATTTCCCCCTTATCCTTAAGCCGTGACCCCTTGTCCCAACATCGGGAACAATCTTCCTGCATCTAGCCTGTCCAACCCCTTAAGAATTGTGTACGTTTCTATAAGATCCCCTCTCAATCTCCTAAATTCTAGAGAGTATAAACCGAGTCTATCCAGTCTTTCTTCATAAGACAGTCCTGACATCCCAGGAATCAGTCTGGTGAACCTTCTCTGCACTCCCTCTATGGCAATAATGTCCTTCCTCAGATTTGGAGACCAGAACTGTACGCAATACTCCAGGTGTGGTCTCACCAAGACCCTATACAACTGAAGTAGAACCTCCCTGCTCCTATACTCAAATCCTTTTGCTATGAATGGATCACTTCTATCACTTGTGCTAGTGATACTCTCCTTCAGTGAGTAGCCAACCACACAGTGACTTTGGGGTAACATTATCTCACAAAAGCTTCATCACTATTGCCCTTTGTTACACAGTAATTCTTTGATGTACAAAAGGGATGTATTCTGAAATATATTTAATTATGTGAACATTTTGTAAACTAACAGACTGGGTAAAATACACTGTGGGTTTTTTTGGTACAACATATTGTTATGCGTAAATAATGGCACATTATTCATTACAGTGAAATGTTGCTTCATACACTGAAGGTACATATTCAACAGAGTCAATAATGTTATTGGAGAAATGTGCAAAATTGGGCATTCATAAATCAGGGAATTATTGTATTCATATTTAAAAGTTCTCATCTTGCATTTCCTTCTCTTTAAGCCTAATTAATAAACTGCAACCTGGCTCAGTGAAGAAGATTAGTGACTCCCCACAGAACTGGCATCAGGTAGGGTTAACAAATTGAAAGATTGCATGTGGGATCAGCATGGATGGAGACAATCCATGGACAAACATTCTGGGGTTTTACACTCTGCGTGGACTGGTATGAATTGTTCTCTTTCTGCTCCCATCTACACATCTGCCCCCACTCCTACAGGCCATGTATGACACCCCTACAAGTCTTCAATCCTTCCTATTGGTTAATTTTCCTCCAACATTCCCTGCTATTTTTCCATTCCAGCAGATCCTGATTTAATCACTTCCCAGCTGGTGGCCATATGTTCAGACTCCAACATCCTGACGTTCTGGAAATCCCTCCCTGAATCTCTCTGCCTTTCTGCTCTTTCTTCTTAACACAGACCTTCAAATTGACCTCCGAGACCAATCTTTCATCTATGGTCTTAAACTCCCTTTTTGTGGCCTGGTTTCAAAATTTCATTGAAAATGCCCCTTGAGGGTCTATAAATGCTGTTTGTTTTCCTGTTGGTATACTAGTACTCAGCTTTACTGTCATAATCATAGGTTCATACAGCATTGAAACAGGCCCTTCGGCCAATCTTGCCCACACCGGTCAACGTGTCCCAGCTACACTAGTCCCACCTGCCTGCTTTGCCTCACATGCCTCTAAACCTGGCCTATCCATGGATCTGTCTGAATGTTTCTTAAACGTTGCAATAGTACCTGCCTCAACAACTCGTTCCATACACCCACCCTTTGTGCGAAAACGTTACCCCTCAAAGATTCTTATTAATTATTTTCCCCCTTCACTTTAAACCTATATCCTCTGGTCCTCGATTCACCTACTCTGAGCAAGAGATTCTGTGCGTCTACCTGATCTATTCCTCTTATACACCTCTATAAGGTCACCCCTGATCTTCCTGCGCTCCAAGGAATAGAGTCCCAGCCTTCCTAATTATAGAAAAGATGTCAACAAAATAGAGAGAGTACAGAGGAGATTTACTAGAATGTTGCCTGGGTTCCAGCAACTAAGTTACAGAGAAAGGTTGAACAAGTTAGGTCTTTATTCTTTGGAGCGTAGAAGGTTAAGTGGGGACTTGATTGAGGTCTTTAAAATGATGAAAGGGATAGACAGAGTTGACGTGGATAAGCTTTTCCCATTGAGGGTAGGGAAGATTCAAACAAGAGGGCATGACATGAGAATTAAGGGACAGAAGTTTAGGGGTAACATGAGGGGGAACTTCTTTACTCAGAGAGTGGTGGCTGTGTGGAATGATCTTCCAGCAGAAGTGGTGGAGGCAGGATCGGTTTTAACATTTAAAAGTAAAGTGGATAGGTATATGGATGGGAAGGGAATGGAGGGGTATGGTCTGAGTGCAGGTAGATGGGACTAGGGGAAAATAAATGTTCGGCACGGACTGGAAGGGCCGAGAGGGCCTGTTTCCGTGCTGTAATTGTTATATGGTTACACAACCAACCCTCATCTTCTGTAAAGTGACGATAGAAACAAAGTGCAGGAGTAACTCAGCGGGACAGACAGCATCTCTAGTCTGAAGAAACGTCTCAACCCAAAATGTCACCCAGGCATTCTATCCAGAGATGCTGCCTATCCCGCTAAGTTACTCCAGCATTTTGTGATTATCTTCGGTTTAAACCAGCATCTGCAGTTCTTTCCTACAACTTGCATTTTACATGTGTAAGAAGGAACTGCAGAAACTGATGTACACCAAATGCTAGAGTGACTCAGCGGGTCAGGCAGCATCTCTGGAGAAAAGGTAAAAGTGATGTTTTGGGTCGAGATCCTTCATGCATTTTACCTGCTCGGACTTTTCAATTTTGACTATCCTGCCATTTAACCTTGGTTCAAGAAAGACGAGGACTTTTCTTCCATGACAATAATGTGTCATTTAGTGAACATATTTCCAGATCCATCTGTCTAGATGAGAACATAGTGGTGCGTGATGGAAACCAGGCATACTCCCGCACAGCATCTGGCGGGCATTCTGCTTAGGAGGATGTCCCTGAATGTAACAGACACACTCCATCTCATGCTCAGCACAAAACCTCAACAAGAGTCTGAAGATAAGATATACAAAAGCGCAGAGCTATACACCCAAAAAAGGCAATGCTTTTCTAAAGCTTTAAATACAGATTGACAGTGGTGGGTGGAAACTGCAGTTACTGTATATTGGTAATGCAGAAATATTATTGGATATTACTACTGATTGTGAGCAATAATTTAAGAGCAGCTTGAGATTAGTTAACAGGTCTAATGCACGAGAAGAGAAGCCATCTCAGTAACATTGCCAAGAGCAGGCCAGCAAAATAGATATTAGTTACTTCTTCATGGAGAGGAGAACATATCTATTCTAGACTCGCTTGCAGGCTTACAGACCCAATTTCAAAACTAGGCAATGCATAGAAATCGTCCCACAGTCAAAACAGTATCTATGGAGCAACACAAACATCCAGGGTGAAATCAGAAAGCAAACTATGCATCGTACTTTAAGAATGTTAGCAGAATGATGCGAATTCTGATCGGGAACGGATTTTTAAACTTTCAGAAATATTTTGTTAGACAAAATGACACACAAAGAAAAACATTCCAGGAACAGAAACTGGGGTAATAATCTCGCTTGGCCATACTGTAAAATTACAGCGGAATATGTGCTCCTCCATTTCTCCACCTGATCCTACATGTCCACTTTCTTCAACAAAGATGGTTCCCCCCCCTCCTCCCCCGTTCAACCTATTTAGTGGCCTCCTCTACATCAGTGAAATAATGCGTAGGCAAGGCAACTACTTCGCTGAACTGAATGAATGAATACGTTTATTGGCCACGTATATTCACATACAAGGAATTTGCCTTGGTGCTCCGCCCGCAGTGACAACATGACATAGTGACAGTTAGGAATGACACATAAAACATTGAACATTAATAATAAAACATTATTGATTAAACATGTGAATTAAATAAAATACCAGAGCAAAAGGAGGCTACAGATGTTTGGTTATTTAGAGCTACTACTCGTGGAAAAGTGCTGTGTTTATGTCTTGCGCTCTGTCCATAAGAGGTAGCTGGAGGTTTCTCCTGCAAGCCATTTTAATTCCCTTTCCCACTCCCACACCCACCTGTAGTTAGGATTGTCGAGCCAAAACGTGGTGACACTTGTGCACTGCCTAGATGATGTCAGCCATACAGATTTACCAGGTTGTATGCAAAACAAAGCATTTCACTGTACCTAGGTACATGTGACAACAAAGTATCATTGAATCATTTGAAACAGCAGAATATATCCTCTACTCTAAACAACCAACCACTTGTCCTGATTTTATGCCCTACACTTAAACTAAAGGAAATAATCTCCCAGCTCAACCTTGACAGTTCCTTTCAGAATCAAAGATAATTTTGTTTGAGGTGTGGCGCAGCGGTAGAGTTGCTGCCTGACAGCGCTTACAGCACCAGAGACCCAAGTTCGATCCCGACTACGGGTGCTGTCTGTACGGAGTTTGTACGTTCTCCCCGTGACCTGTGAGGGTTTCATCAGAGATCTTCGGTTTTCTCGCACACTCCAAAGACAAAGTCAAGTCAGGTTTATTTGTCACATACAATGCCTGTGGATTGTGCAAAAAACGACAGAACAGACGTATGGATTTATGTTAATTGGCTTGGTATGAATATAAATTATCCTTAGAGTGTGTAGGATAGTGTTAATATGCAGGGATCACTGTTCCACGCTGACTCGGTAGGCCGATGGACCCATTTCCTCTCTGTATCTCTAAACTAAACCTGCAGTGAGTGCAAGCTAATCTTACCAAAACTCTCTGCATACCACATATCCAAGCATTCATCTAATGAAGCTGCACAGCTTCCAGGTTAAATATATCCTACCTGCAGACCAAAACTGCACACAATACTCAAGGTGCTGTACCCCAAAGCTTCCCATTGGTGTCGCATTGATCCACAGAACTAAAAGGAAACCATTAGTTGAGAATAGTTGGAATAGAGACATCATTACTGAGTAGAAGCTACACAAAAATGCTGGAGAAACTCAGCGGGTGCAGCAGCATCTATGGAGCAAAGGAAATAGGCAACGTTTCGGGCCAAAACCCTTCTTTAGTCTGTATTTTTGTGTACCTTCGATTTTCCAGCATCTGCAGTTCCTTCTTAAACACATTACAGAGTAGAAGTCTGCTCAGACACTGTACAAGACTTCTTCACTTTTCTTAACTCTTGTAACCAAGGCCAATATTCCACAAATTCTTAACCCCTCTATGTGCCTTAATATTTACTGCTTAAAAACTAACATTGAAAAGTTTTTCTCCGTTTATAAATACATTGTTTTTCTATTCTTCATACTGAAGTAAATAATCCCACTGTTCAGCATTTAACTAATACTCTGCTACTTTGTCAATTAACTTAGCATTTCAGTGTCTGAGTGGACGGTTCTACTCAGTAATGATTGTCTCTATTCCAACTATTCTCAAATAATGGTTTCCTATTAGTTCTGTGGATCAATTCCATGCCAATGGGAAGCTTGTCGGAGACAAGGTGCAAGCTTGTGGCGAGAAAGATTGTAGGAGCAATGATGAAATTGTGGACTTGTTTATAACTGCAGAATGATATGCAAGGCATGCAAATGTCCTTCTCGTGATTTACTACCATATCAAAATTCAATCTGTCTAAACAGCACAGCCACGTAAACAGTGGTCTAAATACACAATCTTTATGATTACCACCAAAGATCATAGCTCTGCTCTATGATCTTTGATTACCACTATACTCTCAGCCATTCCAAACCTGCAGCTTCCCTCAAAGGATTTAAGAAGGAACTGCAGATGCTGGAAAATCGAAGGTAGACAAAAGTGCTGGAGAAACTCAGCAGGTGACGACAAAAGTGCCGGAGAAACTCAGCGGGTGAAGTTTCTCCAGCAATTTTGCTTCCCTTAAAAGATTGGACAGGCTAGATGCAGGAAAAATGTCCCGATATTGGGGGGAGTCCAGAACCAGGGGTCACAGTTTAAGAAGGGGTCGGCCATTTCGGACTGAGATGAGGAAAGAGAGTTTGTCACCCAGAGAGTTGTGAATCTGTGGAATTCTCTGCCACAGAAGGCAGTGGAGGCCAATTCACTGGATATTTAAGAGAGAGTTAGATATAGCTCTTAGGGCTAACAGAATCAAGGGATATGGGGAAAAAGCAGGAAAGGGGTACCGATTTAGAATGATCAGCCATGACCTTATTGAATGGCGGTGCTGAGTCAAGGGACCGAATGGCCTACTCCTGCACCTACTTTCTAGGTTTCTATGTTTCTAAAAATTCATTCTGCTTCCCTCTCTGTCACTCTTATCCTAATGTGTCTAAAAACAAACGATGTACCCAAGACAACAAATCACAACTCCCTATAGACCCAGTAGATCAGCAACTAACCCTCATTACCAGCAATCGACTGGTGTAAACCATATGAAAAAACACTGGAAAGATTATGCTAAATATTTAAATAAACAGCTTCTGTTTTTATTTTAGATTTCTAGCATCCGGAGTATTTGGTTTTTGCATACAAATCATGTCTACGCCAATGACTCAGTTCCAATGAATAGCAACCCCATAAATAGCAACAATGACTTAACATTGGTCCCTGTAGATAATAATCAAAGCTTATAACCAGAAATATCTATTTCTAAGAAAGTCCCTATTGGTATACATGAAGAATCTAACCCCATCCTTAGCATTTTTTATACCGGTAAATTGTATCATTACTGACATTTACCCAAGGGTATAACTTGCTTTTCCTTCTGTTTGCGTCATTGATCCAAATTGACATCGCCCAATTATTTTTAGACCCACGTCGGGGCTCGAGTTTTTGGTGTTTTATTTTTTTAGTTCGTTTTTGGAAAAAATGAGTAATTTCTGTTCTTTAAAAAGAAAAAGACAATGAGATGTATTAATTTTCAATCTCCAGAAACACTACCACAGAGTCATCGAGTGATACAGCGTGGAAGCCGGTTCTTCGGCCCAACTTGCCCACATCGGCCAACAAATGTCCCAGCTACATTTGTCCCACCTGCCGGTGCTTGGTCCATAACCCTCCAAACCTGTCCAACTGTTTCTTAAACCATGGAATAGTCCCAGCCACAACTACCTCCCCCAGCAGCTTGTTCCATCACCCACCACCCTTTGTGTGAAAAAGTTACCCCTCTGATTCCTATTAAATCTTGTCCCCTTCACCTTAAACCTATGTCCTCTGGTCCTCGATTCCCCTACTCTGGGCAAAAGACTCTGTTCCTCTCATGATTTTGTACACCTCTATAAGATCACCCCTCAGCCTCCTGCGCTCCATGGAATGTAGACCCAGCCTACTCAATCTCTCCCTATAGCTCACACCCTCTAGTCCTGGCAACACCCTCGTGAATCTTTTCTGAACCCTTTCAAGCTTGACAATATCTTTCCTATAACATGGTGCCCGGAACGGAACACAATATTCTAAATGCAGTCTTTCCAATCTGCCAGAGAATGAGTTCAGCGCTGGAAGTGACTCCAACAGTCACAAGGCAGACAAAAATGCTGGAGAAACTCAACGGGTGAGGCAGCATCTATGGAGCGAAGGAATAGGTGACGTTTCGGGTCAAGACCCTTCTTCAGACTGATGTGTGGGTGTGGGGGGCAGGAACAGTCACAATGTTTCTTTGAAGTCGATAGGGGTTTGGAGCTAGAAAGGGGAGGTTGGGTTCAAGATGGTTTCCATTTACCGAGGATAACTAGATGTTTGCTCGATGCACCTATTGAGTTAAAATATTTACAATATTTTTGGCGAAGATCTTCAACAGAAATCTTAATTTCCTATGGTTTTAATTACACACATTTTGTTTTCCCACTTTTTTCACCTGCCTTTATACTCTTCTGATTGTCTTTGCCACTATCCCACCACTAACCAGGACAGATAATAAACAAACTCAGTGAATTTAGTTGGAAGAAATGTCCCAACTAAAAGCGTTGCCTATCCACTCCTTCCGCAGATGCTGCCTGACCCACTAAGTTCCTCCAGCTCTTTGTTTTGAAATAAATGGATTGATCAGTAGTTCACTTGCATCAATCTGAAAGCAAAACTAATTCTGCAAGCTTAAGATTTAGTATTGGTATAAATCTTATCAATGAAAAATATTTCTATGTTGAGATTTGGACTTTTATCCATTTTGTTAAAAAATAGTTAAAATTGTAAAACTAGTCATAGCTTTTCTAAACTTGCGTTGCAGCTGGCAATTCTCTGGTAGAAACAGCCCCTAATACTGGGTATTCACTATGGCTAGAATGTGCAGCCAGTTGCTATAGGCAGCTTGGTCATCACAATTGCTTTTATTCCACAGTTGGAGAATATCGGAAACTTCCTCAAAGCAATCACAAAATATGGTGTGAAGCTTCACGACAGTTTTGAGGCCAACGACTTGTATGAGAATTGCAACTTGACCCAAGTTCAGACCACACTCATGGCCCTAGCCAGCTTGGTGAGTGCCTCTACAGTGACCACCTTAATTAAAATGCTCTGCAACTATTTAATAGAACATCTGACCCACTCGTCTCTTGCGGCTAAGGTAATCTCTTATTTCACACAGGCAAAGACGAAAGGGTACCACACCAAATCGGATATTGGTATCAGATATGCAGAAAAGCAGCAACGCGTTTTTAATAATGAGACACTGAAAGCAGGAAAGAACATCATTGGACTTCAGGTATGGACTGACCTTGCCATCGGGAGTGGCCATTGATGTTGAGTGAGCCAGGTGGTGGGAAGCTATAACCAGGCTGAGGAAGGCATCATTAGGAGACTGTTTCAATTATCCATAAAGCAGGTCTTTTTTGTAAGAACAGCTATTGTGGAGGGTGACGTGGAGAAAATTAGTGATGACTATTCAACTGGCAGATCCCTGGGAGCAATCTCCTGAGAACACATGGATGGGAGAGAGGGTAACAGCGGCCAATGATAATAGGAGGATGGAGACACCCAATGCAGAGTTTTGAGTTCATTGAGATCATTCTATTAGCGTTAAACAAGAGGCAGATATTGTTCCTTGATTTCCCCAAATCAAGGGATATGGGGAGAAAGCAGGAACGGGGTACTAATTTTAGATGATCAGCCATGATCATATTGAATGGCGGTGCTGGCTCGACGGGCTGAATAGCCTACTCCTGCACCTATTTTTTTATGTTCTGCTCTCAAAGGGAGGGACTAACCAATTAGTGAACAAACTTCACTTCACCAGTTGGGTTCTTCGCAAGACGTTGTATTCACCAACACGGCAAGTTTTAATTCCATCTTATGTATCCTATTTTTCATTTGTTCTGTTTCCTTCAGATGGGAACAAATAAATTTGCCAGCCAGCAGGGTATGACAGCCTACGGTACCAGACGGCATCTGTACGATTCTAAAACCGGAGTGGAGAAACCTCTTGACCAGACAACCATTAGCCTCCAAATGGGAACCAACAAAGGGGCATCACAGGTACGGGGAACAGCATGCACAGGAATGAGATCAGAAATGAACATTTTAGATACAGCATGGAAACAGGCCCTTTCAGCCAACAAAGTCCACACCAACCATCTTCACACTAATTCTATGTTATCCCACTTTCTAGTCTATACCCGACACACTAGGGCAATTTTCAGAGGCCAATTAACCTACAAACTCGCACATCTTTGGGATGTGGGAGCACCTGAATGAAACCGGGAGGACGTGCAAACTCCACACGGATAGCACCAGAGGTTGGGATCAAACCCGGGTCTCTGATGCTGCGAGGCAGCAGTTCTACCAGCTGCACCACACTTGTGTGACAATGGAATCTCATCATCCTCCAATTCTTCAATAGAATTGTTACCCTATTCAGAGCTATGGAAGAATCGCATTACTGCAGTGCGCTGCTCCTATAATTCCGATCGACACTAATGGAAAAGATGATAGTGGAGGATATTGGTATGGTTGAATGGAAGTGGAGAATATGGCAGGGGATGGAAATGTTGCAGGCTATGTCACAATGGTAACTCAATGGATGTGGAGGTTTGGGTGAGAAATAGTACAGTTTACACTGATCTTTTTCCAACCTATTTGATTGCTGTTTTTAGGCTGGAATGACAGCACCGGGGACACGGAGACACATTGTTGATAACAAGATGGGCACTGAAAAATGTGACTCCAGTATCGTGTCACTACAGATGGGAACAAATCAGGGGGCCTCACAGAAAGGAATGACTGTGTATGGGCTGAGCCGGCAGGTATTTGACCCAAAGTACTGCTCCCCTTCCAACCTCCCCAACGAAGACGGCATCCAGTTGGCATGCGACTCAGAATACAGCGAGTGCGACTACTAACAAATCTTGTCCACGGATGGCAATCGCCCAAGGCAAATCTATCAGAACGTTTGAGTAAGAACGCAGCGACACTGCTTAATGGACTGACTTGTGCAAATGTGCATTGCAGCCTTACGTATCCCTTCACTACAAAACCCTATGCTCAGTGCAAGCCTCTCCCCATCTATACCCATGTGTTAACCCTGGCCACTGCTACACAGAACACTTCCCTGCCAATGCACACTGCTGCAGTAACCCATGGCCAGCACCTATACCAAAAATGAGTAGGCAGACACCCCATTTTTCTATCCACCCGAGCCAGTGATGGGCCGGCCAATGAACTTGAAATTATCGGAGAAAGCAAGAAAATGCAATCATTGGCAAAAGGCAATGCAACGATTGGGTTAGATCTAGTTTAAAGAGCTTAAACATATCAGGTCTTGTAGAACAATCCCAAATCTTCAGTCACATACTCAGAATGAGTTTCATGAGTGCTATTATCAGACTGATATATTTTGTACAGGAATGGATTTCCAATTCCCAGTCTATATACCAGAAGGTAATCTACCGATTCAACATTCATTCCCACCCTCTCCACCTGAACCTTCGGTTATTCCAACATTGCCATGTTGCATGATTAACAGTATGGATACTGGTGGATTTAAATATACTCTTGTAAAAGATGGAGCAGTGAAATGCCCGGTGTCGCTGGGAATGTGGGCTGTTTCATTAAGCCAACTTTGATAACGTTGAGTTTCCATCATAGTAAAATGTTTATGCTGCTAAACAAGAACTGAGAAAACCATCACTAAGGGTTAAACCATCTTAACCAACTCAACACTAATCCAGTAACTACAGAAAAAGCAGGAAACGATAAATGGACTTTAGAAGCACCTAGGTTAGTTTCTTGATTTAGAGACATTCTTTTTTCTTTTTTATTAAAGCAATGCGTCAAGTATCTATACCCAGCATAACTAACAGTTGGAGATCCAGAATTTAATCTGCTCCAAAACACTTGCCTTTTCAAACTCGGACCCCCTCCCAGATTTAGACAAACATCAGAGTTGAACTTTGCTAGAACAGCAAAGGTTGAGATCAGGCTTTATTGGAACTTTAGCCGGCTCACTCTTTGTACAGAACCACATCCAACCAAAGGACGTGATAAACCTTACACAGGTAAACAGAGGATAATATTTATATTCAATAAAACTGTGACAGCATCTACTGTAACATGGGCAACTATTTTCTTACTTTGTTCATTGTGAAGATGCAAAAATATAGCAGACCAAGGCCTGAAATCAGATTCAGCCAAGGAGCACATTTTTCATAAAAGACTCTTATTAGCTTAAAACAATCTATAACCAAGTGTCTCAGGCTAAGCTTCAGCTGTGCCCTGCCTCCCTGCACAGACCTAACACTGGGCACAAGTTTCAGTATCAATTCCCCAGTTTAATGTCCACCTGGCTGCCACTGCAGTACAAGTCAATGGGTAATGAAAGAGTGGTAAACAAAATCACACCAGTGTTTAACCAATCATATCTGGAAACCTTCAGGTGCTATCAATTCTTTGTTTGATGTTCAGGCATGTGATAGTTTGACAGCAGTGATTGGACTGTTAATCTCCTGTGACTAATTAAAAGTCATTTTACTGCAGTAAACTGAATGTGAAATGTGTTGTTCTTCACTCGAGTATACCAAGCTTAATGAATCCAAAGCATACACTATTTAATAAATCCATAGCATGCCACATCACAGTGTTGGTTAATAAATTCAGAGTGTACATTTTAAATTTGACATGGCTCCAGTCTATTTTCTCCAGGCTACATTCGAGCAACCTGATACCATTTATTTTACACACTTTGGGACCACTCCATCCAAAGTGTTACACAAAGACTCCTGACTAACATACGTCTTGCAATCCCACTCTGCGTGCACATGTCATACAGGTATGTCACCCGAACTGTATATTGGAACAGGCACTCCCACACTAAATCACATCTGAACAACATCACATGCCCTTAACAGCCGTGCATCAGAACAAGACTTGCATCTTCCATTATGCTACATTGGAACAATATTGCATTAGACCCACATGTCATGGAGATACCCATGCACCCAACAATAGCATTGGGCAAGGAAACCATACACTGAGAATGGCCTGCTCTGTGTTTTTTTTTTGGTTTGACTTCCCAAAATGTAAGACACCTGAAGAATGGGTGAAGGATCAGGGAAGATCAAGAGTGAACAAGGAAAATGGAGAAGGAAAGAAAGGAAGAAGGAGCTGAGTGATAGGAGGGCTGAGAAAGGAGGGATAAGAGTGATAGAGAGGGAAGCAGAATGGACTAAAAATAGAGCTGATCAGGATGCAAGTTGGGGGCAAGGAGAAGGAAGCAAAGTTGTGCATTTATGTATCTGACTATCCATGAAATGTTCCAAATTTGGATGTCCATCCCGTTGGACCAAGACCTCACTCTGTCAAGATCTGCGGCAGCTAGTATGCAATGACCACCCAACATCAAGATTAACAGACATCTTGCATACCTTAAAACAAAAATGGAACCAAGTCATCCTCACCCCAAGATAGAATCTGAATAGCAATCAACCATTCCCATTTTGGAAGGGGAATGATAACCTGTTAAAATGAAAGAGCACACAAAGTGAATGGAAGAATTCTAAACTTTTAATAACACCCTGAAAACCATCCAAAGTATTACAGAAGATTCCACATTAACTATTATTTACAGTCAGCAAAAAAAAGCACCGCCAAGAAAAACACACAGTACTTGAGGCAAAACTATTGGTTTGCTGCTTCACAGGCATCGATCCAATCACTGTATACATCCACTGGCTCCGACAGATCTGAGCAACCGTTAAGGAAAAGACATCTGCAATGAAGTGAATACTAGCAATTAAATATTATCTAAGTTTTACACAGCAAGTGCATGACCTCTCCAAGATAGGCAAGGGAGTTCCAAGGAAATTTTTGAGCTGGAGGCGATGGAGGGAAGACCATAAAACATATTTAAACTCAATTGATTTTCACATCTAAACCAGTCTATGGCCACAAGAGATTGCAGATGCCAGAAACCTGAGCAAAAAAGACAAGAGGAGAACCCCTTCTCAGAACATAATTTGTCCATTTCCCTCCATAGATGCGGAATGACCCAGGTTCATCTTGACCCGAAACGTTGCCCATTTCCTTCGCTCCATAGATGCTGCCTCACCCGCTGAGTTTCTCCAGCATTTTTGTCTACCCAGGTTCATCCAGCAGTTTGTTATTTACTTTATGGCTGCAATGTTCTGTGTGATATGGGTTAAATGTTAAATATGGGTTATGGGAAACAAGGAACTGCAGAAGCTGGTTTACAAAAATAAAGTGCTCAGCAGGTCAAGTGGCATCTCTGGATATGGGTTAGGATGCCATCTGCAGAGTTTTGGGGAGATGCTGACTTACTGTGAGAGGCAATAGAAGGCAGACTAGGGACTTTGGAAAGAGAACTGCAGATACAACCAACTGATCATCTGATTTGGGCGGGTGATGCAAAGCTGGAAAAGCTTAACCACGTCTAGTAGGAGACCAAAACAATGGTCTCTGTCAAATGCCACAAATGCAATTCACTCTGCCCTAATTCCATCTACCAGTCCCACAGTCCCCAACAGGTCATGATCCATCATAGTCACGACCATACTGAGCTCTAAACCCACACACTCCACAACAAAAATAAAATAAGCTATATCCATGTTCACGACAATATCCACCTCCCACTTCCTTTTCTTTAAACTCATTCATTTAGTTCTCTTCGTTTTTAGTTTTAGAGATACAGCGCGGAAACAGGCCCACCGGGTCAGTGCCTACCTGTGACCCCACATATTAACACTATCCTACACACACTGGGGATAATCTTTTTACATTTACCAAGCCAATTTACCTACATACCTATACGTCTTTGGAGTGTGGGACAAAACCGAAGATCTTGGAGAAAACCCACGTGGTCACGGGAGAACGTACAAACACTGTGCAGACAGCACCCGTAGTTGGGATGGAACCCGGGTCTCTGGCGCTGCAAGGCAGCAACTCTACCACTGCACCACCATGCCGCCCCTGGAATTCCTCTTGGAATGCCGAGGATTAGCCAGTATATATTTCCCATTACCGTTGGCTCCTCCTACTTCAGCCCATCTTATTCAAATCTTATCAACAATTCAAAACTGTGATCCACAGAGCTTCCGCAAGTTGTGTCGCAACCTGGGCAACAATACACAGCAGTGACAAATGACACAGAAATGAACTGGCCCAAAACATCTCTCACCACTTGTATTTAAACAAGGATACATGTTATTGGTGTCTGGAATTCTTCTAAACATACGGTGCAGGATATGATACCCGTGTTCCGCGCACGGTCCCTGGAAAATGGAAGGGAAGAAAACAATGTAAACAAGTAACACTTTAAAAACTTAATATAAGAGACATGATCAATACGTGTCATGTAAGAGAAGTATTATTCTGCAAGATAGGAGAGTACTACCATGTGAAGAAATGTTGACAAAATATACTTGACTTTGCAAGCACCGACATTACTTTTCTAGCGTGTAATCTTTGGTAGAAACAGTAAATCAACTACAATTACCCCACTGCTAGCCCACTGTAAAAGTCACAATATCAAGGTCAGACATTCCCGCTACACTAGCAACTTAGAAAGAAAACCAGAGTTAAAGTACAACTTGGTCTGATTGGGTCTAAACTGCAAAATCATACAGAATTTAAAAACTGTCCATTGTAGCAGCACCAAACGTGGTGAATAAAGGTGAGACGTCAGGTCGGTTCACACCATACATTTAATTCTCTCATAAAGGAAAATGCATTATGTCAAAAGGATATCAAATGATATTGAGTATGCACTAAAAGGGGGCTTAAATCTGTTTTATAATGAATACCGTTAATTTAAAATGAATATTTCTTGATGTACAGAGAACTCCATCCAAAGGAATTTGTCAATGCACTTCTTCAAGAGATGGGAGTCATGTGCATGTGCTACATGTGCTACATGTGCACAATGTAGCATGTGCTACATTTCACAACTGTTTTATTTCACTTAGAGTTTAACATTTACACAATACTAAAAGATATAAACCAGCCTACAGATAACAAAGGCCACTAAAACAACTCCTAGTGATATAGAATGGAAACCAGCATTCTGCTCTTTAAAATGCTCACTCGTACCACCACAACCCACATTCCTGCCACCCTCCACATTCCTTCTCCCATCTACCCCTCCCACCCCACACCCCCTCTCCTTTCCCCCCCCCTTTACACCACCCCTCTTACCCCCACACACACACACCTGCTCCCCTCTCTCCCCTGACTGACAATTCAAGTAGGTATAAGAACAACAAATATACCATGTCCAAAACACATCACCACCTATAGTGATATTCCAGACTCGGACTGAAGCGAGTACACCACCCAAAAACACATATGCCAACGTAGGCATCATACACTTACATTTTAACATCGCATGACTTTTCGTGATTACAAAATGGACAAGTGAACTGTGTTTCTAACGTGCCAAGCACTTTCTTCTTGGTTGGAGGCTTTCTCTTCGATTTCCTGCGGCCCATTGGAACTTCTGCAAGACACAGTGGGAAATATTTCAAAACTTCTGATAATAGTGTAACCATACATAGTAATAAAAAGGCTGGCATGGCTGCTTGCTCCACATCCACAGAGAATTATGAGCACCCTGTTGGCACAGGGTTACTGTATGTCCTTCACAAACATCACTGAAATGTTGTCATGGCTTGGGCAGAGGGAAATGTAACATCTCCCACAAAACCACCAGAGACCTCCATTACACAGCGAGTGAATAGAAATAGGAAAGTCCATGGGTAAAGAGAATTTTGCCAAACTAGGTTGAGAATTATAAATATCAAGTGAGATTGGGAGTGTATTTAGGTAGAGACAAATGAAACTGGATCCAAGTTAAGAAAGCAGCAAGATTTTGGATCTCAAGTTAATATAAAGGTTGAGCAAGGCATCTCTACTGCAAGTCCAGTCCTTTCAGAAAGATTATACGAGATGGGTTACACAATCATCCACTGTGTGAATCTTAACTCAATACGTACTGAACTCGAGGGCTTGTTTATTTTGTGACATCAAATATCCTTTTTTAAGTTATCCAAATAATAAATAGTCAAGGCTACAGTTAGTTACTGATGCAGAGACTATTTCAATATTAAACTGGATTGGCAAATGGAATTTGGAAAATAAAAGGGTTTTACAAACGTGACGGGCACGTATCATTAGGAATAGGAGTAGAATTAGGCCATTTGGCCCATCAAGTCTACTCCATCATTCAATCATGGCTGATCTATCTCTCCTCCTAGCCCATTCGCCAGCCTTCTCCCCATAGCTTCTGACACCACACTATTCAAGAATCTATCTATCTCTGCCTTACAAATATTCACTGACGGCCTCCACAGCCTTCTGTGGCAAAGAATTCCACAGATTCACCATCCTCTGACTAAATAATTTTTTCCTCATCTCCTTCCTAAAAGAACATATTAAAGGATCAGAATTATTCAGGTAGCACCTGCCACCCCTGCCATCCCAAGGCCGGAGCAGCAGAGCACTGCCAACACAATTCCTGTGTGTTCCAAGGTACACATCAGTGTGGCATGCAAGTACATCACCATACCTAGTACTCCTAGATCCAATTCATGGAATGCCTTGCCTCAAAGTGTAGACATAATTTCAGTAGATTGACTGCATCAGTTCCAAGTTGTGACTCACCTCACACTTTCTCAAGGGCATTTAGTGACAAGCTACATTTCCTGGCCTTGCAGTTACACCAACATCCGTAACATTCTTCAGGTGAGTGAAAAAAGCCAACATGGAGAATAACCCTATTATTATGTAGGTAGTTCTGGGCACCCACAGCCTTTTAAAAATAACCTATCTGACTAACTATGTGGAGTCTCTAAACCACAAATTGAGACCTGTACAAATGTAGAACACACTTTCTCCAACCAGTTAGAGCCAAGACCAGAGCTTAGAAGGTGGAAAAGAAACAACAAATTTAAGGCCTCCATATTTAAGGCCTCCACATATGCAACTTTAGCATCAACTTTGTCAGAACATTCTTGTCTGAAATTATCCAGATTAGGTTAAGGGTCGCAGATTTAGCTGGGAGTGATACATGGGCCTGTGCAAATGGAGTGATCACCGGGGCAACCTCTCATACCAGATCTGCCTGCAACAAACATTAGCTTTTTCAATGTGCCATTTTACTGCAAACATTCAATGGAGTTGTGACATCTTGAAGCAATACCAACTCATAAACCAGTTCATCAAGGTTAAAAAAGGGAAGAACCCAAGCATCAAACAGCCACAGCTAATTCAGGTTAAAGTCCAAGTTATAAATTGCAGCTAAAGCCTCTATAAAATGTCATCATCGTTATCACAATGTCCACAGAATAATCTTTCAACAACTATGGTTGGTATTACTGGTTCTGGTAAATACATTGACCTGTAACAAAATAAAAAAGCACTTTGAGAATTGTTAAATGTTCTGGATTTCATAGATGTATGGAATCCTACAAAGTAAGGGAGTCTTAGTGAAGGGAAAGAACACAGGTGAATGTGGACCGGCACCCCCCGCCTCCTCTAAAGAGCACAATGTGGTGAGGGTTTCCCCCATCAGTGTGAACAGTCAGTAATTCCTTCCAGTGCAAAAATACAATTATCATCTGTTTGATCTCTAATACATGAGACGTCACATAGATTGAAATTTGGTACAGTGGAAAAGCCATTGCCGTCAGGCCATTCAAGGAGAATCATCCCAAGTGAATGGCAGTACTGACCTGTGCAGCAATGCAATAACAGCTCAACACTTTGCCAAATTCACTGCAGTTTTGGTTCAAAATGTCAGCTTCAGTTCAGTATATCAGCAACTCATAGCTGTAAACTTTTCATGGGAATTTTACAGCAGCATTCCACTCCCTGTGAAAAGACGGGGATTTCAATGAGTACATATGTGGCATGACACACAACCATGTTTCCAACAGAAAATGGAAGGTGATTATCTTATTCCCCTTCCTTCACAACCCCCCCTTGGCATTGCCCAAGCCTTGATAATCTGATATGCCATGCTGCATGTAACCCCAAGGCAAAGCTGCAGTGCATGCAAGTGGCACTTCTGATACAAAAATTGGACACAAACATCTTCGGGGAAGAGAGGCCGAGAGGGACAGTACTCGGAGGAAGGGACGGATCGGGTACATTGTCACTGGGGCCATCATTCAGAATCAACATTAAACAAAGTCTCACATCTTGAATACGAGTCCAGGAGTTAGCCTCCATGTTCTAGCCAAGGCATTTTTCCCCACGCAATCAACAAAACAGATTATATTACCAACAGGTGCCCTCTGTGCTGGTCAATTACTAGCCTCCAAATAAAACAAGTATTATATATTTAAAAGGAATATAAGCTAACCTGCAGTCATACCCATATAAATTAAATTGTAATCAAATAAAAATTGCCCTCCTCAGGATTCATTTGGATTATAAAAATACACACTGATAGCTGGATGGACATTTGGATGCAATGGAGCGGACAGGGCCAAACGGATGTAACAGTGGAGAACAGCAATATAACCCAGGGATGGAAGAAAAGTAGTTATCATTGGGGGGGGGGGGGGGCACCATTGAGGGAAACATAGAAAATAGGTGCAGGAGGATACCATTTGGCCCTTCGAGCCAGCACTACCATTCAATATGATCATGGCTGATCATCCAAAATCAGGACCCCGTTCTGGCTTTTTCCCCATATGCCTTGATTCATTTAGCCCCAAGAGCTCAATCTAACTCTTTCTTTAAAAGAACTACCAAGTAAGAGGTTCACTAACGTTGATGGCATGTGCCAAAGGGGTATTGTGGGTACAGTGCAGGAATGTTACATTAACCTCTGGAATTGTGATGTTGATGTGGAGATTTGGGGGGGGGGGGGGGGGGAGAAGCTTTGGAATCACTGAAATAATAATAGAAAAGCTAGAAACATTCAACTGGTCAGATAACTTCTCCTGAAAGACAAAATGAGCTAATGTTTCAGGTCTGTTTCAGGTCGTCAGGAGGACTCCTAGAGAATATCATCAGGTATCTACCCGTACACTGTGAATGGCTAGATTGTATTGCTTTTCCACTACAATTAAAGCTTTCCACTGCACCTCAGTGCATGTGACACAGAAACATAGAAAATAAGTGCAGGAGTAGGCCATTCGGCCCTTCAAGCCTGCACAGCCATTCAATATGATCATGGCTGATCATCCAACTCAGTACCCTGTACCTGACTTCTCGCCATACCCCCTGATCCCTTTAGCCACAAGGGCCACATCTAACTCCCTCTTAAATATAGCCAATGAACAGGCCTCAACTACCTTCTGTGACAGAGAATTCCACAGATTCACCACTCTCTGTGTGAAAAATGATTTTCTCATCTCAGTCCTAAAATACTTCCCCCTTATCCTCAAACTGTGACCCCTTGTTCTGGACTCCCCAACATCGGGAACAATCTTCCTGCATCTAGCCTGTCCAACCCCTTAAGAATTTTGTTAAAGAAGGAACTGCAGATGCTGGAGAATCAGGATACACAAAATGCTGCAGAAACTCTGGAGCTCCATAGATGCTGCTGCACCCGCTGAGTTTCTCCGGCATTTTGTGTCCCCTTAAGAAATTTGTAAGTTTCTATAAGATCCCCCCTCAATCTTCCAAATTCTAGCAAGTACAAGCCAAGTCTATACAGTCTTTCTGACAATAAACTAAACTAAAGGCGGAAGCGCCCAGACGCAGCTCACCCGGGCCAGGAAGCAGAGCTGGGTGGAGGCTGAAGCCTCAGCTATCACAAGTAAGAGCAAGTCTGAGCATGGGGCGTTGGACCTGGAGCGGACACGGATGGTTGCGTGTAGCTGGGATTACAGTTGAGCCCGGACCACTGACTTCATTCAGCCACGCTGTCAGCACACCCCGCCCATTTAGTTGTTGCACCAACCATTGGCCGCCCGGCCTGTCGATCAACGCCTCATCTCGCCCCCTCGTTAACTAGCCCGCGTCCCATTGGCTGCGACGTATCACAGTCCCAGACTCTTCCCGGTCCTCATTAGCTGACCCTGTTCTCATTGGCTGTTCCACCGGTCGATCACGGTGTTCCACCCGCCCCTTCTCCGCTCTCTCGCTTCCCGTTGGCTGCCCGATCTGCCCATCACGGTGAACCCGCCCATTCATCTGCTAGCCAACCTCTCATTGGCTGTCCATGCCCGTCAATCAGGCACAGTTAGCTCCCGCCCCCCCGCCGCTGCATCCTACAGGTTAACGGTGCCGTCCATCACACACATTCACCCCCGCGCCCCGACCGCAATGGCCGCGCACCGGGTGCCCACAGCCTGCCAACCAAGTGGGAGAGCGAAGACGTGTACGTGTCTGTGTGGCCGGTACCTGGGCTCCAGGTCTAGCCGCCGCCGCCGCCGCCGCCTCCAGCCGCTCCCGCGCTCTGCCAGCCCGCGCTTTTCCCCTCCGAGCAGCGACAGGCCTTCACTCCGCACACCGGACGTCCCGCCTCCTTCCCCGCCCATTGGCTGGCGGCTCGCTAAACCCAGCGTTGATTGGCGCGGGGCGTTGTCAATCATCCGCCAGGCACCGCGTCTTGCTGCACAAACCGGAGGTCCCGCCTATCCCCTCCGCCCATTCGCCGCGGGCCGCGTAGACCTCGCGCCGATTGGTGGGAGTCGTTGTCATTCATCCGTGGGGGCGGGGCCGCCCGACCGTTGCTTTTGAATTGAAGGCGCGCGCGCGCGCGAGGAGTGAGGTCGGTCGTCGGTCGTCGGTCGTCGGTCGTCGGTCGTCGGTCGTCGGTCGTCGGTCGTCGGTCGTCGGTCGTCGGTCGTTTTTTTCCCCCACTTAAGTTTTTATTGATTTTTCACAGATATTTATACAAATCGTCGTCCACCTTTTACCTAAGATATCTTAATTTCTCCCCTGGGTGGAAGATTGCAACCTTCACGTGGTCCACCCAGTTTCGACGAACGCAATCAACCCAGCGAGCACAATCAAATAAGATCAAATAAGATCAAATAGAACAAGTTGTCCTACAACTTTAGGCTATGCACGCCATATGCAAGAAGCAGAATTCTTCCCTCACAATCCTCACTTCCATATACCCTTCCCAGGTCACGCATATGTACCAATGTATGCGTATATATATCGTCACGTTCCTTCTCTCCAGAGATGCTGCCTGTGGCTGATCATCTAAAATCAGTACCCCGTTCCTGCTTTTTCTCCATATCCCTTGATTCCCTTAGCCCTATGTGTCGCAATGTTACAACATTTAGAGATTTAAAAAATCAAGTCTGCAATTTATCCCATCAGATAAAGCATAAAAATAAGTTTAATTTGACACCTAATTCACTTTCATATCTTCAGTATTAAAAATGTTATGGCCATTTTCATACTCGGAAATTAGCAACTTGCTTCCTATTGCTTTTCTATTGACTTAACAAAAGTTGTGATCGAGGACAGTCAAAAGCCCATAACTTTCTTAAAAATTAAGAGAACTGAAAGACTTTTTCAGTTATTATAGTTTGAAGCATTCTGAAACAAATATGAAACAATCTTACTTGGATGACCTGAAATTAAAGCATATCATTAGTTAATTACCCAATTGTAGCTAATTACAAAATTAAATTACTCGATCTAAACATCTATCCATTTCTTAAGAAAAATTTTTTTTAAAAGCCTGAGTGTCCAATTAACATTCACACAATAATTCACAATATAACATGATTTTTAAATCTAATTGTCATTAATTTATAGGCCAAATTGAAGTAATTTAGTGTTTAATGCCCATAAATTAATGGCCATTTTAATCAGCTTGCGTGTGGGATTTTATGGAACGTGCTGTATTGGAACGTTGCGGTTGCGGTGAATTTAAACCCCATATCAGCAGGAAAACTTCTGCCAGTTCGTATGGGGAATAAACCACCTTTTCGCAACATGAAATATTGATTAAAGTCATCTAAAAAAGCAAGTTTATATGTAAAAATAAACAGCTTTCACTTACCTGTCCCCTACGTAAAATCCGTCCCCGTTGTCGGCGTTCACGGCATTAGGAGCTCATTTTTATTTTACTGTAGCGATTAAATAGTCGGGCTATTTATTTAAAAAAATTAACTTACCAGCAGTCGGAACAAATCTCCAGAAATAGATCGCACTCAGATGGCAAGGGGAAAACCGCATTTTAACCTCGCCCCCCCCCCCCAAAGGCGCCAAAGTCACGCACACAGCCAGTGACAGAACTGCAGCACCGCTGAAGGTAAGTTTTGTAACATACCTACTATGTGCTAAATCTAACTCTTGAAAACATCCAGTGAATTGGCCTCCACTGCCTCCTGTGGCAGAGAATTCCACAATTCACAACTCTCTGGGTGAAAAGGTTTTGTCCTCATCTCAGTCCTAAATGGCCTACCCCTTGTTCTTAAACTGTGACTCCTGGTTCTGGGCTCCCCCATCATTGGGAACATGTTTCCTGCATCGAGCCTGTCCAATCCTTTAAGAATTTGATATGTTTCTATAAGATCTCAAACTGAGATTCTTCCGTGCAACTTTAGAAACCATATTATTGTACGGGTGTGAGGCATGGACTCTCGCTCGAGCACTGTCCAAGTCTCTCAATGGTACCTTACATATCCCAGCTCCATGAGGAGATTTCAACTTTGACCAAGAAGGTCAGGTCGAGGAGGCTCGCTGGTCAATGCCTCCGCCACCCAGAAATGCCCCCACCCATGTGGGACCCCACCCATGAAAGACGTGACCCGGGACGGCCAATCAAGACGGACCAAAGAGGAGCTTGCCAGCTGCAATGGAGGACAGAGATGTGGAGTGTGGGAGGAAACCCATGCGGTCACATGGAGAACATACAAACTCCGCACAGACAGCACCCGTAGTCAGGATCGAACCCGGGTTTCTGGCGCTGTAGGCAGCAACTCTATCGCTGCGCCACCTTGCCGCCCTTACTAAATAGCGAAGCAGATTTTTCTTTTATGCAAAGTTTGTTGCGAGAGGTTTACTTCCTTGGTTACTGCATGGCTGTAAAAGTAAATATGCATATGAAGTTCCTTCAGCTTATTGTGCAAGAGTGTAAACAGTATTGCCATAGTCACAACCTTAGCTGTCTGCATTTTCCAAATGACAAGTATTTTTGGCTCAACGCCGTATGTATGCAGATACATTTATAACAACCGGGAAGTTCTGTAAAAGCAATGAGATTGTCGCTACTTTTGATCCTTCAGTCTTCGTTACATGTGGTCTGAAATGTGGAAGCAACAAAAATGAAAGAATCATTTAAATTAGCTGTGATTTTATAAATAGTTGCGGCCACATACAGCATATGGGTGAGCTCAGAGCACCCATTGCAAGACATGGAAATGCTGCACCTGCAAGATCTGATACTGGGGTTTAAGTGCAAATAAACAAGTGTGACCACTGCAATGTACATTTTTAATTTAGAGGTGACAAAAATATGGCATTTGTTTAAGATTTATTCAAAAGCTCAATAGTCCAGAATTGTACAAAAGAATACCAGAGAAATTTGAACAATTCACATCCAAAAAACTGGTTTACAAACATATAAAAAGTTCAAACATCAGTTCAAAAAGTTCGAACAGGATTAACATGAGCTGCAACAAACACAGTCATGGATTATTTGACATTGTTTTTGTTATGGTTTTGGTTTTGTTGTGATTGTTATCAGCCAGTGGCTGATTCACACGCTTGTTGTACTTGTATGCTGCTACCTGCGCAGTAAAAAGTTGGCACCTCTTTGCAAATAAAGTTTTCTCACACATTAAACATTGTGTATCAGAAAAGCCTATTGGGTCATAACTCCTAAGAGAAGAATGGCGGGTCATATCTCCTTACAGTGAGCCACTCTGCTTATGATTTTTTTCAATAATTGCAAATGTATATCAAATGTATATGTATATCAAATATGAAATTGATCTGAGAGCTGCGAAAACCTGAGAATGAGAGTATTATATTGCTAAGTTGGAAGGAAAGGAATCGTTGGCACTCTGCTGCCTAGGTGTGGCAATTAGCAACAGAACTCAAACATTTGTATTGGTAGGAAGTTGGTGACTGTTCCATTTCACAGATTTAGGCTAATAAGAACAAAGCTTCAGCAAACAAACCACCTTCAAGAGGTTGAATCGCACAAGCCAATTTGGTTAAATTTAGCAAGGTCTGCCATATAGCCCATATAGTTTCCTCTTCAAACAATAAAATGGCTGAATCTTCATCTGTCTGATCGCCTGGGGATGGAGGTCTGATACAGCGATTTACCATGGGCCTCGATGAAGGTGATGATCATCTGCTCTGGCGTTATCTCCACATAAGCAAAGCCCCCTAAGGAGCTAATATCTGCATAGAAAAATTTCAACCAATCCTTTGGAACATGATGCTTATGTTTGGTTGAGTATTCCATGAAGTTTCCAGCTCCACTTAGGACATAGCCAATCCCATTGCTATCCTGAATGTACTGAAACAAAGGAGAGGAGGAAATTCTTAATCTTTGTATTTAAATGAATCCCACCCATTCTATATATCTCGAGACTCATATTTATGGATGACCCAATGTCATTGATCATTACCGAGCAAGGTTGGAAAGGCAAGCAACAACTAAAGACACTGCATACAATAAACTGTCAACGTTGCATGCTGATAGTTCAGCATGTCGCCATTTGTTCAATGGATAACTACTGTCTGGCATGTATGTCTATTTTGGTAGTATGGGCCAAATGCTCGGGTAAAGTTCTTTAATTTGCATGATAAGATTTAAATGGCAAGTTTAAATCTCAGCATCTACTGCGGTAGTTAGTCTAAATCAACAGAATGATCATGGACATTTCAATTGGATGTGGTCCACTGACCTTGGGAAGGGGGATAATCAAACAGTCAAAAACACAGGAGACTTTATGGCCCACTGTGTCAGATCCTTGTTGAACAATCACACCACATTCCTGTTCTTTTGCTCTCCTGCAATTTCCCTTTGATATCTTTCCAATTCCCTTTCTCAAGTCAAGTCAAACAAACTTTATTGTCATTTAGAAATACATTGATATATACAGTTCCAAACGAAATTACGTTGCATTTGGCTCCCTGTGCAACACAATAAATTAACCGAAGGATAGGTATGTATGAAAAGGATAAATAGACAATAGTGGCAGCCCATTTACATGGCATTCAGGAGTCTGATGGCTCGTGGGAAGAAGCTGTTGCGGAACCTTGATGTTCTGCTCCTTATGCTGCGGTATCTTTTTCCCGAGGGCAGCAGAGTGAACAGTCCGTGATGGAGATGTGTGGGGTCCTTTATGATACTGCTGGCCTTAGACACACAGCGTTTGGTCGCAATATCCCCGATTGAGGGGAGATAGGTCCCGATGATTTTTTCCGCTGTCCTCACAACTCTCTGCACAGACTTCCAGTCAGAGGCTCTACAGTCCCCAAACCAGACAGAGATACAGCTGGTCAGAATACTCTCTATGGTGCCCCTGTAGAAAGTAGTGAGGATGGGATGGGGGAGATGAGCTCTTCTCATCCGGCGCAGAAAGTGCAACCGCTGCTGCGCTCTCTTAACAGTTGATGAGATGTTAGTCGACCAGGTCAGACTGTTAGTGATCTGCACCCCCAGGAACTTCTGAGCCCAGGTTAGCAGTTTCCACTAACCTTATAGATTGTAAGTTCCAAATCGTAAATATTCTTAAAAGAAAATCCCCACATTCCCCTCATCTTTTGCCCACCAGACCTCTTGATTCAGAAGTTGTATCCAAAACTTTAAATCTGTTATCAGTGGTTCTTAACCCATTCAGTAATTGGAACAATTATTTATTCTATTTGAAGCATCAACGAAAATGCTCAGTTCTAACGTCTCCTCTCAATATCTGCTTCTCCAGCCTAACCGTATGACTGAAATCCCACTTCCCTGGAACCATTCTCTGGGACCTTCACATCATTCCCAAATAAATGGGAGGAATTGGTCACAATACTTTAGATGTGGCTTGATCAGTGTTGTATACATATTCAACATAACTCTGAAGAAGGGTTTCGACCCAAAACATCACCCATTCCTTTTCTCCAGAGATGCTGCCTGGCCCGCTGAGTTACTCCAGCTCTTTGTGTCCTTCTTCGGTTTAAACCAGTATCTGCAGTTCCTACTTACACAACACCTCTCTGGATTTGTACTCCATGCCTCTATTTATGAATCACAGCCAGGATAGCCGGAATTCACACAACAGTATCCAATGTTATAATATGCCTATATAAATATAAAATCAAGACAGCATAGGTTCAACCATGCCTGCCCATCCTACAAACAAATCTCACTTGTTTATTGAGGGAATGCTCCAAAAATCTACCAACGACTTATTGAATGTAAATACTTGAACATCAATTGAAAATTCCCAATACCTACCCATACATCATATTATTCAAATCTTAAATTATTGTCAAAAGTCAAGTGTTTAATTGTCATATGTCCTGAAACAGAACAATGGAATTCATAATTGCAGTAACAGCACAGCAGGTTGCAAACAGGGTACTCAATTGATTTTTGAAAGTCCAAGTGTGAACAGTAACATGCTAGTAACTTCTCTATCATTTTCTGCACCCTACCTGCAGGTTATGGTCATGTCCACAGAAGTACGCACTGACCCTGTATTGAGTGAGCAGGGGATACAATTTCTTAACCAGACACTTGGTGGGTCCATGCTCAGCAATTGACCAAACTGGGTAGTGACCAGCCACAATCAGGAAGTCTGACCTGTAAGAAAGAAGGAATAATTAATCAGAAGAAAAACATTCTCTAATTTTCTCTAGTTTCACCTCCAAACTCTTAAGACCTTTTCTGCATTGAGGATGCTATGTAAAATGACATTAAAAGGTAATTACTAGATACAAGTCTATAAAGGTAGAGCCATTTGCTTCTTCTGCATCTGTTCATTCAGCCCTCAACTATTAGAATGGATGAGTCAGAGACAAAGAGCACAGAGAACTAATTGAGCAATGTCTCAAGAAAATAGCGCAAGACGCTGAAACGGGCATTTTGGTGGGGCCAAATTGGCCTACACAGTCATGGTTCCCGTTGATGCTTAAAATGATTATTGAATCTTGTATGATGATTCCTACTTGCAACAATTGTTGATACAACCAGTGAAAAAAGAAATTAATCCATTGCATGATCATATGAATTTGTTAATCTGCAGCTTCTGACCAGACCATTGCAAGAGCTTGGACTGTCAGATAGGACCATGGATGTTATAGTTGCAGCTTGGAGAAATAGCACTTAAGAACAATATATGTTGCATATAAACAAATGGGAAGTCTTCTGTAGACAGTCAAAGATGTCTTATTATACTGCGAACATATCAAATGTATTGGAGTTCCTTGCTGGGTTGCATTTTGATGAGCACTTAAGTTATAGTGCCATTAATAGTGCTCGTAGTGCTTTGTCGTCCTATTTAGGACAAATTTCTGATCGAGATTCAATTGGGTCTCACCCATTAAATATCCCGGTTCATGAAAGGAATTTTAATAAAAATCCTCCCAAGCCCAGTGATACAGAAATTTGGGATGTTAGCATTGTTCTCACTTTGCTTAGGCAATGGACTCCAATTACTTCAATGTCTTTGCAAAGGTTAACATTCAAGGTAGTGATGTAATGGCATTAGTGTCAGCTCAAAAAGTACAAACTTTGCAATTGTTACGGTTAGATTGCATGCATGTGGCTTCAGATAACATTGTGTTTTATGTTTATGATCTGACCAAACAAAGCAGACCAGGAAAAACTGGAGTCAAGGTAATGTTTAAAGCATATCCTGTCAATGAAACATTGTGGGTAGTTAAGCATTTAACTAAATATATTGAGGTTAAGTTATCATTGTACCACTTTATCATTGTACCACTGCTGACAAATTCATTCACTTGCACTTTGTGTGCAATGTGACGAATAAAACCGATTGATTGATTGATTGATTGAAGTAATCAAAATCTCCGAGGTGCTGAGACAGCGTTACTGATAACGCACAAAAAACCACATACAAAAGTTGCAGTTCAAACCATTTCTAGATGGTTAGAACAGGTTTTGGATTTAGCAGAAGTGGACACTGATGTGTTTAAGTTTCACTCCACTAGGGCTGCAGCTGCGTCTGCTGCGAAGGTACAGGATGTACCACTCGATAAAATTTTAGAGGCTGCAGGGTGGTGTAAAGAAGAAACTTTTTCAAAGTTCTATGATAAACCTGTTGTCACGGTGCCAGGATTTGGACACGCAGTGTTGGGTTCGCTTAAAATGCTTGCTTTGTTTTATATTATCGATTTAGTTTATCGATTTATGTTATCATTTGATATCATTATCACTTTTGTTGAAATATTTTCCACTGGGATAGAGGGGTTATTATTTAAAAAATTGTTCTTTTATGATTAAAAGACATTACATAAATTGAAACAATGTTTTTAAAAATATTATTTACTCACTACTGTATTGACTAAACAGAGTGTCGTATGGAATGAATCTACGACATAAAAAACAGAGCTTTAAAATCTTCACGTAGTCACTCACGTGACCCGAAGTAAAATAGTAAAATTAAACGAGAACTTACCTGTTCGAAGTTTGATCTTTATTTTATGAGGAGTTACGATGAGGGATTACGTGCCCTCCGCTCCCAACCCTCATAATATAAATGATCGTCTGGTAGTTCTAGTCTCTGTTGAGCCTTACTATCTTACTCCGGCTATTGGTTCTGTGTTTTTCATGCCACTGCTTTGAAATATGCCGATCCAGCGCCAGGCGGGCTTCTTCACGTAATCCCTCATCGTAACTCCTCATAAAATAAAGATCAAACTTCGAACAGGTAAGTTCTCATTTAATCTTACTATTGTGTGAACGTTCAAGTGGGAAAGCTGGTTCAGTCAGCATGTGGCATCACATGCCAGTATTTGCACAAGCCCTGTTTGTGACGTGATTTGATATCTGGCTAAGCCAAGTTTTCAGACTAAAACAGTCACTAAAGCGTTCGAATGCTTGTAAGTGCATATACTCAAAAATGTCAAATTACTCTTTGGAAAGTACCTCTCAGGATGTTTGGAATTTCCACATGAGTGCACACCTGCACTTCCTGATATACATGGGTGAACTTCCTGATGTGTATGGAGGGAACTGTAACTATTTGAGCATTTCTAGGAAAACACTGCATCTTTTGGGTCATTGATATACAATTCAAAACCGAGACCCTCTGCACAGTAATAACATTAATTATTTGGACAACTGGATATTCCTCCAAGTAATGTAATACCCCAAAACACTTATTTCATTTTTGATACATGTTAAACAGTAGTATAACATATATATATGTGTGTTTTCCCTATGGTCAGTGGGCATGTGCTATAGACCTGCACGGGAAGGTAGACGCTCCCACCCCCACGAGTCTCGGGCAGATGGGGCTCGTCAGCCTGGGAAGGCAGTCCATCTAGGAGAGGGACAACTCTGATTTAAAACCTCCACTGCCTTGTGGCCATATCCAGTCATGGAAAACGCTCCTGGAGTAAACCTCAAGAAAATCCGGAGTTGGAGTCCCTAAGGCAGTTCGTTGTTGTCTACAACCTCGCTCTGGCAGCTTCTACGACAGTGCTGGTGCCAAACTGTAACAGTCTTGCTATTCCTTTGGATCGATCAGCGACGTGGAGAGGGGGACGTGCTGCATGGGCAACAGCCTGTCCTCCATATGACATCGCCCAGGCTTGCATCCGATCATACTTCACCTGCAAACTAGGATGCATCACCCATGGTCAGTCATGACCGAGGGGGGCATGCCACTAAGTAATACATTTTCCAGAGAACCCTGTGAGTTTAACGGTAGTGGTAAATACAAGCACTCCAGACCCCGGGTCCGATTGCAAACCTACTTACTTTCCTCACCTCCAGTGTTCCAGACCCTGACCCCAGCTCTAGACTACTAGGTGCATTCTACACATTCATACAGTGATACACTGAAAACAGGCCCTTTGGCCCAACCTACAAATCCCAGCTACACTGGCCAACAAATCCCTGCTACACTAGCCCCACCAGCGTGCATTCTCTACCCCGACTGAACTAATAATGAGCCAGATGACAAACTATCAGAATTTCTGAACAATCAGATGCTGGAGTATTGAAGATTTCTTGTAATTATATAGTGCCATTTGAGGAGGAGCAAGAAAAGATTTCCTGGTGAGCTGCATAACATTTATCTGTCAACCAAAGTAGATTAATGTAATTTTTTTCATTGTTCTACAATAATTGCTGCCATGTTTATCTGCATTATGTAAGTGGTTGCATTTAATGACATAATTGATTGGCTGTGGGAAACTTAGGATATATTCCAAAGAAGTTGAAGATGTTTTACAAATTCAATCTTGTTCTGTGTATGAACAGCTAAACTATATTGCAAACGTTTAGTTTATAGGAAGGAACTACAGATGCTAGTTTATACCGAAGATAGACCCAAAAACCTGGGTCATACAACATCTCTGGAGAAAAGGAATAGGTGACATTTTGGGTGTGAAGAAGGGTCTCAACCCGAAACATCACCTATTCCTTTTCTCCATAGAACCTGTCTGACCCACTGAGTTACTCTAGCTTTTTGTGTCTTTAGAGAACAGTTTGGACAGACTGCTTATTTGATTTAGAATGAAGAAAGTCTACATACCTGGAAGCCTTCAACTTATCCTGAATCCACTTCAGTTGTGTGTTAGCCACATTGTAATCCTTTGGTCCTACTGGTTCCATTCCCAAGAAATCATCAGAATTTCCACATAACAGAACTGTATCCAGCATCAGTATTGTAATGGTGATATTGGTGCCTGCTATGGTGAAATTCAGGTCATAGTAATAATGTGGAAAATTCCTGAAAAATCAAACAGCGTGTTATTTAGTGTGAAATGCATCTGGAAGAGTGGAGATGTTGGAAAAATGGGAAACTGCAGGAAATAACCCATCTCACCATCGCTTGGATACTTTGGAATACTCGATCTGTGCAGTTACATTGCCCGAGTGATCATGGTTTCCTGCTACAACAAACCAGGGTATGTCCTTCAGTGACTTGGCAGAATAGATTTCCTCAAATGTTTCCTGCGATTACAAAGAACACTGCAACTACAAAGAACACTGCAACCTCTGAACATCACGCTATTGGCCTCAAGCTACTTCAGCAGATGGACATTCACTATCCTTGCTCCAGCCACTACCGGTGCTTCTGTATTCCCACTGTCATTCCCAGTGATGATGAGAAATATGGGAACTCCAACATACCTGAAATCTGTTGTCAGTAATATCGCTAACTCCACTGTAATAAAAGTTATCCCCCAACGCCAGAATGAAGTCAACGCCCATTGTCTCAGCTACAACCCCCATTTGGTGGGCTGTACTTTTTTCCACTGGTGTTGTGTACGGTGCAAATGGGAGCCCACCCCAATCACCGAGTGCCAAGAAACGGACAGATTTGGAGTTATCTGAAAAGAATAAGAATGCAAAGAATCACACAAATTCTACAAATATCAGATTCACATACACATTTATTGTCACATGCACCAATTAAGGTACAGTGAGTTACTTAGCAGCCATACAATTAAAAGAACACAACATAATTAAAAGAACAATAGAACTTAACATAAACATCCACCACAGTGATCACTGCGACGGAAGGCCCTAAAGTTTAATCAGTCTACCTCCTTTAGTTAAACATAGAAAATGCAGAAAATAGGTGCAGGAAGAGGCCATTCATTGTGATCATGGCTGATCGTCCCCAATCAATAACCCGTGCCTGCCTTCTCCCCATATCCCTTGATTCCACTAGCCCCTAAAGCTCTATCTAACTCTCTCTTAAATCCATCCAGTGATTTGGCCTCCACTGCCCTCTGTGTGAGTGCCACAAATTCAGAACTCTCTGGGTGAAAACGTTTTTTCTCACCCCAGTCTTAAATGGCCTCCCCTTTATTCTAAGACTGCGTCCCCTGGTTCTGGACTCACCCAACATTGGGACCATTTTTCCTGCATCTAGCGTGTTCAGTCTTTTATAATTTTATATGTGTTCACCCGTGTTTGTTGCCTTGACCTTCTGCAGTTGCCGCTGCAGACGGCCCGATGTGCAAGCCCTCTCGTCGGGTCAATTGAAGCTCCGACGTCGGGACGGATGAAACACACAGTCAAAGAACGAGAAGCAGCACAGGTGCAATGGATTGAATGGCCGTTTCATCTGCTTTAGTCCCAAAAGGCAAACTTTTGATATTGCTATCCATCAACGCATCTTCCCCCACCCCTTTCAGTTTACCCTTTTGGTGTACAAACTCTCACACCAATAACCTGCACTTCCCCATGTTGAGATTGGGACTATCACTCCAACCTTCACACAAAGGAAGAAATCATCAGTGCCCATCCAGAAGACTAACCGAAATAACATGATTGAGCAAACATGTTTAATCCAAGTACTCTAATCCAATCATTAACTCCTCGGAAATACAGACCCCTCATCCCATCCCACAAGGACACATTCCCCCCATGCTGAACATCCACCCTGGTAGTCAGCAATGGTTCTCTGACGAGAGCTTGTGAGCAGATGGTACAGAGACACCATGAATTATATTTTCATATAAACCTGAAAGTAATATGAAAGCGAAAAGGGTTTCTGCACTTGCAGAAGTCTTGGCCTCCACTTGTACCTTCAACCTTACTCTCATTGGCATTACATTTATCAGTACAACATCCACTGATAACACAAGGAAAGGCAACACAGAACATGACAAACAGTCACAAGAATCAAGACCAACTGGTAACAACACTTAGTACAGCATTCTATAGGAATCAGATTTAACTATTTCCCTCTGTCCATGCATTGCCTGTTATGAAGGCGTGCAAGTCAGCTCCTACATCCACACAAATGAACAATGCTTACCCATCTTAGCAGCAGGGCTGGGGCCTGCTGTTACTTCATGGAGTATGACTGGGAACATCAGTACAACTTGAACAAATATTGCCATCTGAAACTAACACACATTTTGGTTAATACCCCGTGGAATTTACCCTGAAATAATTCTAATATGCCAAGTTCTTCTGTAAATCCCACCCACCGGGCTATATTCATAGAAACATATAAAATAGGTGCAGGAGGAGGCCATTCGGCCCATCAAGCCAGCACCGCCATTCATTGTGATCATAGCTGATCGTCCCCTATAAATAACCCGTGCCTGCCTTCTCCCTATATCCCTTGATTACACTAGTCCCTACAGCTCTATCCAACTATCTCTAAAATCCATCCAGTGACTTGGCCTCCACTGCCCTCTGTGGCAGGGTATTCCACAAATTCACAATGCTCTGGGTGAAATAGTTTTTCTCACCTCAGTCCTAAATGACCTCCCCTTTATTCTAAGACTGTGGCTCCTGGTTCTGGACTCGCCCAACATTGGGAACATTTTTCCTGCATCTTGCTTGTCCAGTCCTTTTATAATTTTATATGTTTCTATAAAATCCCCCCTCATCCTTCTAAACTCCAGTGAACACAAGCCTAGTCTTTTCAATCTTTTAAATCCCAGGGATCAATCTCGTGAACCTACGCTGCACTGCCTCAATTACAAGGATATCCTTCCTCAAATCAACAACTTTGAATATAGTTGAATATAGAATAAGGGGTCTGGGCCTGAAACGTCACCCATTCCTTCTCTCCAGAGATGCTGCCTGTCCCACTGAGTTACTCCAACATTCTATGTCTATCTTCAGTTTAAACCAACATCTGCAGATCCTTCCCACACACTTTGAGTGTACATACTGGATGTGAGTCTTCTGCAATTTACAGGATGTGTCTTGAGCTTTAGAGAACTGAATCCAACATATTGGTTCAGACCCAGGATCATTTCTCATTATCAGGTGGGTTTTTGTTCAAGTGAATCCGAGTGACCCAATTCTCTGACCACTTAATTTGATCTGATCCAAACCAGGGCTGAGCTTTTGGACTCTGCCCTGGAACAGGTTTTAACTTGCTTTATTTACACTTTAATCACATCTCTTGCTGATTAGCCCAGCTTTTCGATGGATTGTTCCTGCTGAGTAAGCCAACAGTTTTCATTTTAGGTATACAAGGTCAGCACTAAGGAGGCTTGGAACGGGAAGTAGTCATTTAGTCCCATGAGTCTGTTTCATTTCTGTTCTTCTCTATCTAATTTTTCTCTCAATCTCATGCTGTTACCTGGTAAAATCCAGGGATTTCAATCTCGAAAACTGACTTCTACCCAGCTTCAATTTCAAGAATAATGCATTTTTGCTCCAATTTCCCACTTCAAAGGAAATCGTTTATCTCAGTCCACTGTATCAAACCATTATCGTTTTAGACAGAAGGTAGACAAAGGGTGCTGGAGGAACTCAGTGGGTCAGACAGCATCTCTGGAGTTGGAACCCTTCTTCGGACGTTCCAACCCTAAATGTCAGCTGTTTCTTTTCTCCAGAGATGCTGCCTTACTCGATGAGTTCCTCCAGCACTTTTTGACTATCTCTGGTATAAATCAGCCTGTGCAGTTCCTTCCTAATAATTTCAGACATCTTAAATAGATCACCACTCAGTCTTCTCAATGTAAGGAATGATAGTCCAGGTTTATATCCTTAATCCTCCAGAGGCCCTGGCACTAATCTAATGAACCTGCATCAGATTCCATCCAATGACAATTTATTATTTTACCAAATGTGTAGGAAGGAACTGCAGATGCTGGTTTAATCCGAAGATAGACACAAAATGCTGGAGTAACTCAGCGGGACAGGCAATGTCTCAGGTGAGAAGGAATGGACCCATTCCTTCTCTCCACAGATGCTGAGTTCCTCCAGCATTTTGTGTCCATCTTATTGTTTTACCAAGTTGAAAGCCAGGTATTGCAAGTTGTTAAGCTCCAAACATGTCCCTTGTTTCTCATTTTCCAGTTTCTCTTCTGCTTCATTGTTTAAAATGCATCCATCATTAACTTATGAATCATAATTAAAACTAAAAAATGTTTGCTTTTTTTAAATCTCACCACAGACACTGCTCAACCTGCTAAACATTTTCCGTGTTTCTTGTACAATCACTATTTTGCAAAGTATTTACTCACTGTATACACTAGTCGGCATAAGCAGTGATCGTTTGAAACAATGGTGAGAGTAAACCTCAGGAAATGTCTCTTCGGCACAACTAAGGAGAGAGATATGAAATCTGTCCACTTTGTTGACGTTAAAACAATGGAAATATTAGGGTGGGTGAACTAGATTGGCCCGCTATCATTAACATGGGCCAGAATGTGTCACCCTCACCTCCCGTTTTTTTTATAATGGACCACACTTAATACAAAAGAGAATAGAATAGGCTATCCGAAGATTTTAAAACAGATCTGTAAAAGGAAATCTGGCAAGATCACAGGATTTGTACCTGAGCTACCACGCATGGGTTTCCCCACACACATCCCTTCCCGGATCTCACCTCCATTCCCTCCGTCTGGACTGGTTTAATGCTTCTCCAACTCTCAGCTTTGCCTCAGAAAGTCCCAAGACCGATCTTCCCGCGACCTGAAAAGAAAGGCAGATTGCAAGTTTAAGTGTAAGTAAACATCTCCTACCCCCCCCCCCCCCCCCCCCCCCCCACCCCCCACCCCGCTCCCGCTCCCACCAACCCAGATCTCACCTTGCTTCTCCCCCTTATCCGATGCCTTTCAGCTCCACCCCTGCTCCCTTATAAAGAACACAGGACGGATCACGCTGTATTTGCGTGGCATCGAGCCCAGATCAGTGACCCGGGTAAATGTTCCGAGCAGTCCCACGGCAGCTTCCGCCTCCTGCAGTTCCGTAAACTGCAAAAACACAAACAGACCGACCAACCAAAGATCCTATCTTTGCGACCAACATACATACAGCAGGCAGGCATGCATGCATGAACCCCCACAGCACGTCAAGGTCCCCCTTGCGTTCTAAACGTTGCACGTCCTTTCACTCTTTCTGGAATAGCTTTCAGTTTTGTTTTTTAAATAGACTTTTAAATTCCAGTTGGAATATTTTGGAGGACCAAGTAACCAAGAACCAAGACCTCCCACCAGAATATGTGGGAAGTCTATTAAATCCCAGCGGATTTAAGAGAGTGTTCGATAGAGCTCTCGGGGCTAGTGGAGTCAATGGATATGGGGAGAAGGCAGGCACGGGTTATTGACAGGGGACGATCAGCCATGATCATATTGAATGGCGGTGCTGGCTCGAAGGGCCGAATGGCCTCCTCCTGCACCTATTTTCTATGTTTCTATGTAGTAATCTAAGATCCGAACCCTTCTGGCCACCAATGGACCTTCGGAGATAGACACAAAATGCTGGAGTAACTCAGCGGGACAGGCAGCATCTCTGGAGAGAAGGAATGGGTGATGTTTCGGGTCGAGACCTTTCTCCGTCACCTGTTCCTTCTCTCCAGAGATGCTGCCTGACCCACTGAGTTACTCCAGCTGGTTGTGCCCATCTTCGGCTTAAACTAGCACCTGGAGTTCCTTCCTAACAAAAGCTCCGCCCTGCTTTGGGTGTGTGTGTGTGTGTGTGTGAGAGAGAGAGAGAAGTAGGTGTTTTATATACAAACACGTTGTTTTTCTTGACACAGTCATGTTCCAGAATATTAATGCCTCCCCTCCCCCCCCCCCCCCCCCGGAATTCTCACTCAGCACGCCCTCCCCCTGGTAAATACATGCTAAATAAGTATTCATTCAGGGTCTCCCTTTTACCACATGGCTTTACACATATTTCCTTTTCCATCCCAGAGGGACCTACCTTTTCGCTAGCTACCTTCTTGCTTCCAATATATTTATTAACGGTTTTAGTCTAACCATTTTTACTACCAGACACCATAGGAGCACATGTGTTGTTCCTGAGCTCTGTCAGACTTGGAGAAAATGTATATTTCCAACAGAATGCAGGGAGGAACTGCAGATGAGGAGAGACATAACACGTTGTTAAAGAAGGAACTGCAGATGCTGGAGAATCGAGGGTTACACAAAAAGCTGGAGAAACTCAGCGGGTGCAGCAGCATCTAAGGAGCGAAGGAGATAGGCGACGTTTCGGGTCGAGACCCTTCTTCAGACATAACATGCTGGAGTAACTCAGCGGGACTCTCGACCCGAAACGTCACCCATTCCTTCTCTCCACAGATGCTGCCTGCCCCGCTGAGTTACTCGAGCATTTTGTATCTGCCTCCCGAGCTTTTGTTATATCATCCTCAGAGTTCCCGGAGAACTAAACTCTGGAATTGGCGTCCGCTCATTGAACGGGAACAGGAAACTGTGGTTTCACAGCAACGGGTTTGTTGTCTGCTGGCCTGGCGAGGGATACAGAGATCAGAGTGAGAGGAGAGGTGATAAGCTTCGAGACTGGAGGTAGGACATCGGGACTGGAAGCGTGAAGAATCCTCATCCTTGGACAAACAGAGAGGCTGAAAACTCAGCAGATACAACAGCACTGGGAGATTCCACCGGACAGGCGAATTAAACCCAGAGAGTCAAGGATCGACCATGCCGGGACACAGCTCACGGATGCGGGTCCCTGTACAGGAGCAGATCTGGGATTTGCAGAAAAAAATCCAGCTCTTAGGTGTGTGCATGCTTTAATAGGAATACTAGTTTATAAATCGCGGGTACACAAAATGCTGGAGAAACTCAGCGGGTGCAGCAGCATCTATGGAGCGAAGGAGATAGGCAACGTTTCGGGCCGAAACCCTTCTTCAGTTTATAAATCGCGTTTGATTGGATTAATGGGTACCTGTTTAATGTACACCTTGTGTCAAGGAGCTGAATCCCCACTCACCTCCCACCCCTGAATCCCTAGTTTTCCTTTTATTTGCCACCCCTTTCCCCTCTGTCTCATAAGTTCATAAGTGATGGGAGCAGAATTAGGCCATTCGGTCCTTCAAGTCTACTCTGCCATAGACAATAGACAACAGACAATAGGTGCAGGAGAATGCCATTCGGCCCTTTGAGCCAGCACCACCATTCAATGTGATCATGGCTGATCATTCCCAATCAGTACCCCGTTCCTGCCTTCTCCCCATATCCCCTGACTCCCCTATCTTTAAGAGCCCTATTTAGCTCTCTCTTGAAAGTATCCAGAGAACCAGCCTCTGATAAGGCTGAATTAAGTTACAAATATAAGAAGATAATAAATTGGTTCTTGGGCTAGTTTACAGCTTATATTTAGTCTCAAATTAGGCTTTTCTCCAGTAGAATAATACAGAAAGGCAAGTTTAGGTTTACCTCAGGTTGCTGTGTATTGAGATAATGAACACTATAACATTTGTTGCCCAAGTGACGAGAGAGGAAGCAGAGAAGAAGCTAGATTGATCTCATTAAGGGGCAATAACAAATGGCTGATCTCTTTGATATGTAAGATGCCTTGTGCCAAATGTCCGATGTTTATGAGGGAGGAAGTGACAAGCGGGGGGGTTCAGTTTACAATTAATGATGCAGTACACAGAAATATTTTCTTATTAAAACATTACATTATTGTCACTACAATTATACAGTGTTGATGTCTTTATTTCTATACCTAATCCATTTTTCCCATTTTCTGTTAAACTCGTCTTCTTTCAATCTTAGAGAAGATGTCATTTTCTCCATGACAAATATTTCCTGTACTATGTCTAACCATTGTCTCAGTTTGGGTGTGTCCACTGCAAGCCAGTTTCTTGTAATGGCCTTTCTGCCGGCTGTGAGTAGGATTTTAACCAAGTAATGATCTTCCTTCAGCACCACTGCAGTTATATTACCCAGGTATAAAATGTCTTTGATGTGATGCAGTCTGTAGAAACGTTTATTTTCCTGTACCTCTGACCACGACTAATGTTTGTGGAATGTACTAAGGTGACAAAAACACACTGTACAATATGAAGTAATTCTGTTGTTCGGGGAAGTGGATGAGGACAGGGAAGTGTCTGTATTGCTCACTTGAGTTCTCCCTCCCTCCCATCGGCCGATAATAAGTAAAGTTTTGAACTGGTCGACCAAACATTTGTGAGTTGTCTGTGTATTAAGAAGCGAACCTGTTTAGTTATAAAACTAATGTTTTCACCTCCACCACCCTCTGAGACAGAGAATTCCACACTCACAACTCTCTGTGTGTGAAAAAGTATTTCCTCGTCTCCTATCTAAATGGCTTACCCCTTATCCTTATTCTTAAGGTTCTGGACTCCCCCAACACAGGGAACATATTCAATCATGGCTGATCTTTCTTTCCCTCTCAACCCCATTCTCCTGCCTTGTCCCCATAACCCCTGACACCCGCACTAATCAAAAATCTGTCAATATTAAATCTTAAAAATATCCACTGGCTTGGCCTCCACAGCCGTCTGTGGCAATGAATTCCACAGATTCACCGCCCTCTGACTAAAGAAATTCCTCCTCATCTCCTTTCTAAAGGAAGGTCCTTTTATGGCCTCTGGTCCGAGACTCTCCCACTAGTGGAAACATCCTCTCCACATTCACTCTATCCTGGCCTTTCTCTTCAAATCGAGTGTGGAAAATGACCAGACAGGTTGTGACCTGGGCCTGTGCCACACTACAAAGGGTTCTATCTCCCGAGCACAATCTGGGAATAGCCACGTCAACTGTTGAGAAATGTCGCTACGTTGAGTCCCTTGTGGACTCTTCTTCTCTCTGAGAGAATGAATATGGATTAGAAAGGTGAGAAAGAAAGTACAAGGAAGACAGACACAAAATGCTGGAGTACCTCAGCGGGTCAGGCAGCATCTCTGGAGAAAAGGAATAAAAGACTGAAGAAGGGTCTCGATCACTTATTCCTTGTCTCCAGAGATGCTGCCTGTCCTGCTGAGCTACTCCAGCATTTTGTGTCTATCTTCGGTGTAAACCAGCATCTGCAGTTCCTTCCGACACAAAGTACAAGGTTCAGAGAGAGAGAGATGTGTGAACAGAAGGAAAAAGAAAGACAACTGTTTAAAAGATCGGGTTAGGAGAAGGGGTAAATTGAGGCTAGGGAAAAGGGTGTGAAGGGTCACAAAGAAAAGGGAGAAGGGGATGAGATGTATGAAAGGATGAGTGTCTGATTTAGCAGATGTCAAAATGAGGGGTCACTTTCTCAGATCTGTCCAATGCACCAGTTAGACAGTGGGAGAAGATATTTTAAACACTGAGATGATACCTTGTAAAGGCAGACTGCACTTAATGTCGACCAAAAGACTAACATTTTGCTGCAAGTTGTGAATGTTGCGGCCACATAAATGAGGCTGTGAGCTTCCTCTGCATTGCCAACTAGTTGTGATGACAGCTGTACAGGCATCCAAGCGGAGACATGGTGCCTATGTGAGGTATATCCTAGCCTTTGTTCAAGAAGGACCTGCAGATGCTGGAAAATCGAAGGTCGACAAAAGTGCTGGAGAAACTCAGCGAGTGCGGCAGCATCTATGGAGCGAAGGAAATAGGGAACGTTTCGGGTCGAAACCCTTCCTTACTTACCTTACTGACCTTATTCTTTGCTATCTTTCAGAGGGTGATCGTAAGGCTTATTATGAAACATCGCAGGATAAAATCAAGAAAAACAAGGAGAACATTCAACACCTGAGACAAGAGAACAAACAACTGCATAAAGTATTGGCAGGAATATTGGTGGTAAGGTCGGAGCACCTGCTGACTGCACACCTTAGAAAGTCTCTCAAACATGGATGTCTTGATATCAATGAATGAATGAATGAGTGAATGAGTGAATTAATAAATGAATGAGTGAATTATTACTTTATGGTCACATGTGACAAGTCACGGTGAAATTCTTTACTTGCATGCCCATGGTATGCAAATAGTCGACATATAAAGGGCGCTCTTACAGTTACAAAGTAAGCAAAGTTACAAAATATGGGACAAGCATTATTCAGTGTGATCGAGCTCTGTCCTACTTAGCAGGACCTGTGACTACAATATTTCATTTCAATTTTGCAAAGAAAACACTTGGAAGATCAAGGGTAGGATACGTAAACAGTCAGAACGAGGCAAGGTGTCACTTTGGCAAATTTAAGACACGATTGGAATAGACGTGGTCTTGCAGATGTCATTGTCTCACCCTACCCTGTGTCCATATGCATCTGTTCAAGTTAATGGCACCACCAGTGTAAACATTGACCGATGGAATAGTGTAATGAATTAGTAACTTGTGTTTCAGAGTGATGAGAAACTCGATCAAGTTTCATTTCAAGATCATCATGAGAAAATGGCGCTGAGAAACAAGAGTGGAAAGGTAAACCTTTATTGGATTTCTTTGACCATTGTACAGCCATTGCTGCTTGTTTCCAAACATTTTGGAAGTGCTCGAAGGTGCAAAAGTGGAGATCTGATTTTAATTCCAGTGTCCTGGATAGAGGATGGTGATTTGAGATTGGTCTGAAACCAAAAGGGTCTTGACCAGTCTTTAGCGTTGACTCTGAAGTTTACTGTGTTCCACCAGTGCTGTGGAAAGCTAACTGTTTGGTAACAATTGACAGCCAGACTTTGCGACTGGTAATCTCTGCTCTGACATCAGGAGCGCCACGCGCTCTGTCCCTATCTCGTAACAATCTTGTTTCCTGCGTCATAGTCGGAAACAGTTCAGATCTAGACCTGAGTCACTATAAAGGCAGAGATTGACACATTCTTGATTAGTAATGGAGTCAAGGGTTATGGGAGAAAGGCAGAAGAATGGGGTTGGAAAATCCAACTAGAGCTCAAAGGGACAAGTGAGACATATTGGTATTCTGCAGGAGTAGGAAGTAATTAGTAAGTGATTTTTATTTATATAGCACATTTAAATCAAATTATGTTGAAGCCAAAGTGCTTTACAGAGAAAAAAAAAGATTATCATATATCCATATAACCATATATCCATATAACAATTACAGCATGGAAACAGGCCTTCTCGGCCCTTCCAGTCCGTGCCGACCATTTATTTTCCCCTAGTCCCATCTACCTGCACTCAGACCATACCCCTCCATTCCCTTCCCGTCCATATACCTATCCACTTTACTTTTAAATGTTAAAATCGATCCTGCCTCCACCACTTCTGCTGGAAGCTCATTCCACACAGCCACCACTCCCTGAGTAAAGAAGTTCCCCCTCATGTTACCCCTAAACTTCTGTCCCTTAATTCTCATGTCATGCCCACTTGTTTGAATCTTCCCTACCCTCAATGGGAAAAGCTTATCCACGTCAACTCTGTCTATCCCTTTCATCATTTTAAAGACCTGAATCAAGTCCCCCCTTAACCTTCTGCGCTCCAAAGAATAAAGACCTAACTTGTTCAACCTTTTCCGATATTATCCATATAAAAAAAAGAAAGAAAACAAGACACAATACACTATAGGATTCAACGTGCTCGTCCCCCCCAACAGCAGAATCTACACTTTCCACTGTGAGGGAAGGCACCAAAAAGTCCAGTCCTCCTCCTAGTCCACCCGAGGTCGGGGGCTATTTGAGGCCTCCGCAGCCAGTTGCCGCAACGGCTGCCCGATATTAAAGGCCCACCTGCCGAGGAGATGGAACTCTGAATATATTCAGTTCCCTGATTGATGAAGGCCAGCATGCCAAATGTTTCCCCGACCACCTTATCCACCTGTGATGCCGCTTTCAGGGAACAAACCAAGCAATTTCATGTCCTCTTTATCAAATTTACTATCTGATTAAAATAGTACTGTGGTTCAGATTCCAAAGTTGCAGGAATGCTATTGTTTCATGCCAAAATTAATTTTAATTTTTCTGTTTAGACTTGATATATGTAACATTTTGATTTTTGACAATCTATGTTTATCATTCGAGTATTTGTCATGACTCATGCATTTGCCAGGATGTCGTGATGGTTATGGATCAGAAGGTTTGCGACAAGTCTAAACGCCTTAATGCTCTTAAACATGAGACAGAAATGAAGAGGAAACATCAGATGAATCTGGATCTGCAATACGCTAAGCTCAAGGAGGATGCTACCTTCCTGCAGGAGGTAGAGGAGAACACGTCAGAGGAAGCACAGGTGAGAAAGGAAAAATCACATTAAAAAATCAGTCCAATTTAGTTCAGTTCAGAGATACAGCGCAGAAACAGGCCCTCCAGCCCACCGAGTCTGCGACAACTAGCGATCCCTACACATTAACACTACCCTACACACACTAAAGACAATTTACAATTATACCAAGCCAATTCACCTACAAACCTGCACGTCTTTGGAGTGTGGGAGGAAACCGGAGCTCCTGGAGAAAACCCACGCAGGTTGCGGGGAGAACGTGCAAACCGTAGTCGTGATCAAACCCGGGTCTCTGGCGCTGTAAGGCAGCAACTCTACCGCTGAGGCCCATGTCATTTAGAATTTTATAAATTGTAACTTATTTTTAAACAAGACACCCCTTGTAAAAGAAAGATTGATGATAGTGAAGGGATTTGTAATATAATATTCGGCTGTACATATGCACAAGCCATTATTGCTCTGGAGACATTTGATATTGCAATAATTAAATACATTAGGTATCAATAGCTAATAGCAGTAATGCAATTAAGAAACCAGCAACATGCCATAACAATCCACTGATGTTCTTCAAGGATGTCTGCAGACTGCTCTTTTCTGGCCTGGCATATACTTATAATTGTAGACCTACAGAAATAATATTCATTCATAACTACCTTCTAAAATGGATTTGCAAACATCATTTGTTCATATGTAATTTGAAATGAAACATTAAGTGAAAAAACGATTGGCAGAGTGATAGGGACTAAGAGACATCAGTCTCATTTAGTTTAGTTTAGAGATACAGCATGGAAACAGGCCCTTCGGCCACCTGAGGCTATGCTGACCAGCGATCCCTGCACACTAGCGCTATCCTACGCACCAGGGACAATTCTACTAAAGCCAAATAACCTACAAACCTGTACGTCTTTGGAATGTGGGAGGAAGCCGGAGCACCCGGAGAAAGCCCACACAGGTCACGGGGAGAACGTAGAAACTCCTTACAGACAGCACCCGGGCTTTTGGCACCATGAGACAGTAACTATGCCACCGTGCCGCCCTCCATTTAAAAAAATATCTCCTGAATAATTGTAGCACGTACACTGATATCAATGATGGATGAGTCCGCCCCGATGCATATGAACGTTTGACTTTCTAATTGGCTTAAGCCATCAAATAATCTTTAGTTCCATATTTTGTCATTGTCCTAAATCAGGGGTTCCCAACCTTGTTCGTCCCGTTTGTCCCTGTCAACTTTAATAGCATATAACAATGTTATTTCACTTATTTGTGAACAACTAATCATGAACAGATACGGGTATACCAGAACCAAACACACTCTGTCAGTCAATGAGAAAAATATGTACAAATCCAGAATTGACAACTTTACCCCCTGGGTAGGTGACATTTACCCCACCCTTGGGAACCCTTGCCCTAAATTATTATTATTTTTTTTTAATTTATTTTTGTTAGAAGTAAGTACAGTAGTGTGGTACTTAAGTACCTAACGCATACATACACATTACCATTCTTGTACAACTTCTTATTTTTAATTTAATAATAAAAGAACAGTGAAAGAAAAAGGGAAATACAGGGTGTCGAAATAGATAGAAACAGATAGTGAAAGAGACAGGGAGCAGAGATAAAAAAGGATGTCATTTTGTCCTAAATGATAGCGAGTTTCTTTAAAGTGCTTTGCAAGGCGCCGTATTTTGCAAAATGACACCCTCTTGCTCAAAGTTATCATTCCGTGTGTCATTGGCTTTTGTGTTTCAGACCTTGAGGCTGCTAGAGAATCGACTGGAGAAAACACAGCTGAAATGTGTTGAGGCCACACATGTGATGAAGGTGTATCAACGACTGAAGGCCCATCTGCAGGTGTGGTCACTTTTCATTTGCTGATGCTTTGCTAAAATTCCTGAGAGGGGAGGTGCTTCAGATGTTAGAGGTGCAGCATGGAAACAAGCCCTGTGGCCCATTGAATCCACACTGACCAGCGAGCACCCCATACTCTAACACTATCCTAACACACAAGGGGGCAACTTTACAAATTACCGAAGCCAATAAATCTACAAACCTATACGTCTTTGGGGTGTGGGATGAAACCGGAGCACCCGGAGAAAACCCACATGGTCACAGGGAGAACGTACAAACTCAGTACAGACAGCACCCGTAGTCAGGATCGAACCCAGTTGTCTGATGCTTTGATGCTTGCTACTGCTGCGCCACTGTGCTGCTCACATACACACTGTTCTGTTCATACAGACCGTACTGGTATATCAGCATAAGTTCCATGTCCCTGAACAATATTCACCATGACAATCCTTGTAGGGTTCCTTCAAAGGGGAAGAAATTTGGAAGAAAGGGTAGATGAAGCAAAAGGTCTCAGCAATCCATTAGCATAGAGAGAGTTTTTAAGAAGGAACTGCAGATGCTAGAAAATCAAAGGTAGACAAAAGTGCCGGAGAAACTCAGCGGGTGCAGCATCTATGGAACGAAGGAAATAGGCAACGTTTTGGGCCGAAAACCTTCTTCAGCATAGAGAGAGTGTAGGAGAGTGTAGAACTGCAGATGCTGGTTTATACCGATGATAGACACACAATGCTGGAGTAACTCAGCGAGACAGGCAGCATCTCTGGAGCGAAGGAATGGGTGATGTTTCAGGTCGAGACCCTTCTTCAGGGATCTGAACCTCTGTACACAATACAGCGGTCTGAAGATGGGTCTCGACCCGAAATGTCACCTGTTCCTTTTCTTCAGAGATGCTGCCTGACCCGTTGAGTTACACCAGTCTCTGGGTTATACCAGTATCTGCAGTTCTTCCTTACATTATCCATGTACCTGTCTAACCTGTTTCATTAAAAAAAGGGATAGTCCCAGCCTCAGCTACCTCCTCTGGCAGCTCATTCCATGCACCCAGCACCCTTTGTGTGGAAAAAGTTACCCCTCAGATTCCTACTAAATCGTTTCCCCTTCACCTTAAACCCATGTCCTCTGGTCTCGCTTAGCGAGATATTAAAATGAAAGATTGGTGGCTTGATCGGATCTGGGATATTGTGTCCCTTATGTTGTTCCATCCTTTACGGCATGCTATCTGGATATCCTATTTGTTTTGAAACATCTTTTTGATCCAGGAGGAGAGTGTGACCTTTCAGAAGCAACTGGACACGCTGGAAACGGAGATCCTGCAGCAAAGACAACAGCTGAAGGAGCTGCAGGCCATGAACACCGGTGCTCAACTCTCTCGCGACGATGCCAAGGTTCAAGTCTCAACATGCCCAACACACACACACACACAATATGGAATTAATCTGCATTGAAAACCGGGAGTCCTGTGCTTGCTTGGAGCAAAGGGCACTGATGAGAAGGGGATCTCATTGAAACATATAAGATTGTTAAGGGTTTGGACACTCTAGAGGCAGGAAACATGTTCCCGATGTTGGGGGAGTCCAGAACCAGGGGCCACACACAGTTTAAGAATAAGCAGTAAGCCATTTAGAACGGAGACGAGGAAACACTTTTTCTCACAGAGAGTGGTGAGTGTGGAATTCTCTGCCTCAGAGGGTGGTGGAGGCAGGTTCTCTGGATGCTTTCAAGAGAGAGCTAGATAGGGCTCTTAAAAATAGTGGAGTTAGGGGATATGGGGAGAAGGCAGGAACGGGGTTCTGATTGGGGATGATCAGCCATGATCACATTGAATGGCTTGAAGGGCCAAATGGCCTACTGCACCTATTGTCTTTTGATCTGATATTTCCCCATGACCCATGGGTGAAAGAGCTGTCACTGATTTTCCCTGCAATCTTTTCATTCCCATCAATTCCCCTCAGATCTATCACGGTTAATTAGTCCTGTGGGCAAAGACTTACACCAACATGAGAACATGGAGAATTAAGGTGCACAAAAGACTGGGAGAGGCGATTGGTGTAAAAATAGGTGGAGCAGGTGGGGACAAATCAAGGCATCTAAGAGGAGTTAGACAAATATGCTGGAGAAACTCAGCAGGTGAGGCAGCATCTATGGAGCGAAGGAAATAGGCGATGTTTCGGCCCGAAATGTTGCCTATTTCCTTCGCTCCATAGATGCTGCCGCACCCGCTGAGTTTCTCCAGCATTTCTGTCTACCTTTGATTTTCCAGCATCTGCAGTTCCTTCTGAAACATCTAAGAGGAGTTTGCATGTTCAGACTGGAAGGGCAAATAAAGCATATTGATTAGGAATGTGTGAATCACCTATTCGTGTCCTCCAGAGATGCTGTCTGACCTGCTTGGCTACTCCCCTGATGACTTGTCCCATAATCGTGAAAAGTGCATGCTCTGCTGTCACTTTCTTGGAAGTTTAAGGAGATTGGGCATGTTACCAAATATTATAACAAACTTGTATCGATGCATTGCGGAAAGTATCCTGACTGGTTGCATCGTGGCCTGGTACAGTAATTCCAATACACAGGAACACAAGAGGTTGCTGAGTGTGGTGGGCTCATTCTAGTCCATCATGGCACGGCACAGCACTTCCCTCCATCAAAAGCATCTCCACGAGTTGCTGCCTCAAGGAAGTATCTACCATCTACCATAAAGAATCCCCACCACCTTCACCGTCTCTTCTTGCTCCTCTCTTGCTTCTTGCTTCATCAGGTGAGAGGTACAGAAGCCTGAAGTCCAACATCAACAAGTTCAGGAACAGCTACTTTCCAAAAACCGTTAGGTTCTTGAACCAGCCGACGCAACCCTATTCCTGTCTTACAACAGAATGCAACAGACCACATTTTGCGCTATTTCTTAATTTTGTTTGCACCTGCGTCCTGTTTTGCACCGTAATTTTCTTTTCACTATCTTTATGTAAAATGTATGCTCTATATGATATCTGTGCCTGTGATACTGCTGCAAAAAAGCGTTCATTGCACCTACACCTCACCATGCCTGTGCATTTGACAATAAGGTCAACTCAACTTGCCATGCATGCAGTCAATGGCAGAAACCCATATTCTGGTAGTTTTGCTAATGTATTGTGCAACAGCCCAGTGACTGTGGTATGACGCCACTGCTTTTTGTGATGAAACGGTTACCAGTATTTGCGTGATGTTGTTGGCCAGGGTGAGCTCCGTCAGCAGGAAGAGGTTATGCATAAGGAACGTCGGGAACGGGAGAAGATTCTCAGTGAGTACAAGAAGCTGGCCGAGGAGAAGAGAACACAAGCAGAACGTGCTGAACGAAGGGTATGAATTACACTGTTGTGAGGCAAATTAAACTTTTCACAATTCGTAATTTGCTTAACGTTATTTAAGCTTTAAGCAACTTATTTCTTTAATACATAAACTCAGAAACCTCTGGCAAACGTGGCTGATTCTGCAGGCCTTTCCCGCCCGAAATACGTTGCACATGCGCACACTCCGGAAAAGTCCAGCACATGCGCACATGCGCCCACTTCATGCACCAAATTTTTTGCAACTCCAACAGTCCCAGGCACGACACTTCAACTTATAATCATTCTCATAGAGTCATAGAGTACAACCAAGTGGAAACAGGCCCTTCGGCCCAACTTGCCCACACTGACCAACATGCCACATCTGCACTAGTCCCATCTGCCTGTGTTTGGTCCACATCCCTCTACCCCTGTCCTATCCATGTTATGATAATCCCAGCTTCAACTACCTCCTCTGGCAGCTTGTTCCCTTCACCCACCACCCTTTGTGTGAAAAAGTTACCCCTCAGATTCCTATTAAATCTTTTCTGCAGGAATGGGGTACTGATTTTGGATGATCAGCCATGATCATATTGAATGGCAGTGCTGGCTTGAAGGGCCGAACGGCCTATTCCTGCACCTATTTTCTATGTTTCTTGCAGTCTTGGATGGAGCTGTTCCCAAACCAAGCTGTGATGCATTCCGATAAGAAGCTTACTACAAATCATCTGTTTAACATGGCCTGTAATATATACAGGGTGACATTTAAGACCACCCAAAACGTCACCCATTCCTTCTCTCCAGAGATGCTGCCTGTCCCGCTGAGTTACTCCAGCACTTTGTGTCTATCTTCGATTTAAACCAGCATCTGCAGTTCCTTCCTCCTGTAATTTGTACTGTTGGGGAACCTCTAATATCTGAAGTGACGATAACCTTTTTCTGGGGTGGGGTCCCCTCAGGCATTGCGAGCAGCTGCCCATTCCGACGAGCTCCACTTCGAGCGGCCGGAAACTGCGGAAACTGCAACCGAGGAGAGGTCCAACAACACTCTAGAAGAATCCTTCCAATACATTAAAGCAGTTACCGGCGTCACTGATGTCCAGGTGAGGTACCTGGGCCATTTGCGGGAGAGGTCTGTCTGTATTCCAATCATTGTGTCCTGGTCAATGCTTAAAGGTATTCGTTGGTGAGCGCGCTCATAATGTTTGATATTCTGTAAAAATGGCATCAACAAAACCACTTTCTCCTTATTTATCAGGGTACTTCACGATAAATGTGCATTTATGTCCCTGCTATTTGTTTCTTAACTATAACACTAATAGCCCTGTCCCACGGTGCGAGTTCGTTCAAGAGCTCTCCTGAGTTTAAAAAAAAAATCAAACTCGTGGTAAGCACGGGGAATGAACGTAGCGGGTACATCGGAGCTCGGGGACGTCTCTTAGCGGCTCGTAACGCTAACAGCAGGTACTCGGGAAGACTCGCTAACGGCAGGTAAGCAAGGGAAGACTCGTGAAGATTTTTCAACATGTTGAATAATGTCCACGAGAGTCCCGAGTACCGACGAGCGGCCATTACCGTAAATCTCTGAGTTCAAATCAGGGCAAACTCGGGAGAACTCTTGGAATGAACTCGTACCGTGGGATTTAAGAAATAATTACACCATGTATTTCTGATGCCTTATCTGAATTCAAAAGATGAACTCAGTAGTTCAGTTTAGTTCAGTTTAGTTTAGACATACAGCATGGAAACAGGCCCTTCTGCCAGTGTAGGAATCACCCTTACACTAATTCTATCCTACACACCAGGGGCTATTTGCAGATGATAATTAACCTACAAACCTACATGCATTTAGAATGTGGGAGGGAATCGGAGCATCCGGAGAAATCCCACAGGGAGAATGTACAAACTCCGTACAGACAGCCCCCGCAGTCAGGATTGAACCCAGGTCTCTGGCGCTGCAAGCCCTGTGAGGCAGCAACTCTACCACCATGCCACCCGTTGTCAGTGCGATCATTAAAATGTGCAAACACTGAGGTTTTCTGGCTTCAGCTTGCCTTGCTTTGACCTCAGGATATCGTGAAACACTACATACAGCAGGGAGAGACTCTGAAGCACTTGCAGCAACTGGAGCTGGAGAACAAGGACCAGTTGGTACAACTGAAGGAGGAGAAGGAGAGGCTGCAAGCAGAGTATGATCTCATAAAATATTCTGGTGAAACCAAACTCTCCAGGTATGAAGAATATTATTGTATTTCCTGTCCACATGTGTAGCTCACTATTCTGTTCCCAACACCCTACACTGTATCTACAAATATAGAAACAGCAGGAGACCTTTGAACCATTTTCACCATTAAATAAGATTGTGACCGGCCCAGATTCATATAATAGATGTGTGAAAACGCACACCTCCAGGTTCAGGGACAGTTTCTTCCCAGCTGTTATCAGGCAACTGAACCATCCTATCGACAACTAGAGAGCGGTCTTCAGCTTCTATCTACCTCATTGGAAACCCCTTGAACTAGCTTCAATCGGGCTGTACTGGACTTTATCTTGCACTAAATGTCATTCCCTTCATCGTGTATCTATACACTGTAAATAGCTCGATTGTAATCATGTATTGTCTTTCCTCTGACTGGTCAGCACGCAACAAAGAGCTTGTCACTGTACCTCGGTACACGTGACAATAAACTGTACTAAACAAACGCTGCCATCCACATTGCTAACAATGCTATTCTGTAGATTTGATACATGGGTGTCTATTCTATCCTATGAGTGATTTATCAATATATTGAATCATTTCAGTTACTAAATATATCCTGCCATTTTGAGAACCTTCCCATTATCTGTCCTCTCTGTCTCTTGCTGTTCATTTAACTTCGTTACTTGGTCATTAATCGCTTCAGTTACATGAATTTTTACTTTGGTTAACATACTTAATGGCAACATTTTTCAACACTTTCAATGATAAAGTTGGATAAGAACATGTAAATAACATCCATCAATATTCCCCAATCCACTTATGCACTCACTTCTTCAAAAAATTCAGTCAGATTTGCTTCCAATGATATTTTAAAAATCCTGGTATTCAGTTCCTCTATCCTTAATAACAGTCTAGCATTTACCGACAGCAGAATGAGGCTGTATTTCCCCCTCTTGCCTTTCATAAATATCAAAGTTCACTGAAAAGTGACCAAAAGGAAAAAATATAAAATAGCTATGGAGTTCTATTTTTGAGTAAGGTTTATCTCCGTATGAAGTGGCGATGACTGTTCACAGTAAACTGGAGAAAACTGGAGTAAAGTGGAAAAAACAATAAACTTTTGCCTTCATCAGTTTTTTAGGGCCCAATATATTTGTTATAAAAATCGTATTCATTTTGACAGTCAATGTAAGTAAGTTATTGATACACCATTTTACAGCTTTTTACTTTGTTTTATTAACTTTTTGTTGTTTAGTTTAGTGATACAGCGCGGAAAAACAGGCCCTTCGGCCCACCCGCATGTTAATACTATCCTACATACTCTCGGGATAATTTTTACACTTATCAAGCCAATTAACCTATAAACGTACGTCTTTGGAGTGTGGGAGGAAATCGAAGATCTCGGAGAAAACCCACGCAGGTCACGTGGAGAACATACAAACTCCATACAGATAGCACCCGTAGTTGGGATTGAACCTGGGTCTCCGGCGCCGCAGGCGCTGTAAGGCAGTGACTATACCGCTATGCCACCAAGCCGCCCATTGTTTTTGTGGTTCTGTGCTTCTTTTCAGTTGGCAGGATCGGTGTAAATATTTCTTCAGATTTATTATTTCACATTTTTTTGTCTTTTGTTTTTTAAGCAACTGAAGCTCTTTCTATTGGGGTTGGTAGCACATGTTTTGTAACCCCATTATAACCCCGTTCATTCTTTTTTGAATCCCTTCTGCACTACGATGGGCTCACCTATGTGCGGATTCATCCACTTTAATGTGAACATGTGTCATTGCCACTTCTTAAGGAGATCAAACTTGTACTCAAAACAACCACTTGACAACTATTTAATATTTTTCCCTTTCAGTCACTTTATAGACAATAGACAATAGGTGCAGGAGTAGGCCATTCGGCCCTTCGAGCCAGCACCGCCATTCAATGTGATCATGGCTGATCATCCCCAATCAGTACCCCGTTCCTGCCTTCTCCCCATATCCCCTGACTCCGCTATCTTTAAGAGCCCTATCTAGCTCTCTCTTGAAAGTATCCAGAGAACCTTCCTCCACCGCCCTCTGAGGCAGAGAATTCCACAAACTGACAACACTCTGTGTGAAAAAGTGTTTCCTCGTCTCCGTTCTAAATGGCTTACTCCTTATTCTTAAACTGTGTGGCCCCTGGTTCTGGACTCCCCCAACATTGAGAACATGTTTCCTGCCTCTAGCGTGTCCAAACCCTTAACAATCTGATATGTTTCAATGAGATCCCCTCTCATCCTTCTAAACTCCAGAGTGTACAAGCCGAGCCGCTCCATTCTCTCAGCATATGACAGTCCCGCCATCCCGGGGATCACCTACTTTAGGTGAATTTTGTACCGGGAGGCACGTGATTGATTGTAAATCGGAACAAGAAGTGGCTCAAGGCTGGCTCCATGAACTGTCCACTTTATTTCTACATAATGGCTTAACATAATAATGTTTCGACATTCCTCCTGGTTTTTGACACAGCGAGCAGAAATTGTTAACAGACCTGCAAGCTCACCTGGAGGATGAGCAAAACAGACGGGATAAATCGATAGAGCATCTTGAATACGTCAACCGCATCATTCTGTCCACTAAAGCTGGCATGGAGCACATCTCTGACAAGATGCAACACATGCAAGTTGTAAGTTTATAAGTGATAGGAAGAGAATTAGGCCATTCGGCCCATCATGTCTACTCTATCTCTCTCTAGCTGATCTATCTCTCCCTCCTAACCCCATTCTCCTGCCTTCTTGCCATAACCCCTGACACCCGTACTAATCAAGAATCTGTCTACCTCTGCTTTCAAAGTGTCCATTGATGGCCTCCACAGCCGTCTGTGGCAAAGAATTCCACAGATTCACCACCTTCTGATGTAAGAAGTTCCTCCTCACCTCCTTCCTAAAGGAACGTCCTTTAATTCTGAGGCTGTGACCTCTTGTCCTAAACTCTCCCACTTGTGGAAACATCCTCTCCACGTCCATCCTACCCAGGCTTTTCACTAATTGGTAAGTTTCATGGAGGTCTCCCCTCATCGTTCCCAACTCCAGCGAGTAGAGGCCCATTGCCGTCAAACCCTCATCAAATGTTGCCTCAGTGGCACAGATCTCACATCAGAGTATTTCAGACAGTGTGCGTATTGTGGAGGCTTATTCATTGGATTCTATAGTGTTCTGGCTTTGACATCAGATTGATTTCAGACAGAGTAATAATCTGATGGATTCCACAGTTTTTACATAGGTAATAATGTGATTAATTCCTTTGTGTTTTAGATAAATAATCAGCTCTATTCTGAAAGTGGTCTGGACAATCCCAGAGAATAAGCCAATTCCAAATTATCCCAAATAATTATCAAGATAATCCACTTGACTTCAGAGACTGCAGGCAGGGATTCCAAATAGTGAATATTATGATGACATCCACCCGGAGATTAGACTATACAGATACAGTGTGCAAACAGGCCCTTCGGCCCACCGAGTCTGTGCTGACCAACGATCATCCCGTACACTAACACTATCCCACACACACTAGGGACAATATACAATTTTACAGAAGCCAATTAACCTACAAATCTGTACTTCTCTGGAGAGTGGGAGGAAACCAGAACTCCCGGAGAAAACTCACGTGGTCACGGGGAGAACGTACAAACTCCGTATAGACAGCACCCGTAGTCAGGATCGAACCCGGGTCTCTGGTGCTGTAAGACACCAACTCTACCGCTGCGCCACCGTGCCGTTACCCAATCACTAATCAGATTGGCTCCAATATGTTTCAGATAAGCAGCAATATGATCAATTAGTGAGGCACGGTGGCGCAGGGGTAGAGTTGCTGCCTCACAGCGCCAAAGACCCAGGTTCGATCCTGACTACGGCTGCTGTCTGTATGGAGTTTGCATGTTCTCCCCGTGACCTGTGTGGGTTTTCTCCGGGTGCTCCGATATCTTCCCACTCTCCAGAGAAGTACAGGTTTGTAGGCTTGGTATAAATGTAAATTATCCTTGGTCTGGGTAGGATAGTGTTAGCGTTCGGGGATCGCTGGTCGACGCGGACTGGTGGACTGTAGGGCCTGTAGCCGCGTTGTATATCTAGAGTCTAAAGTCTAAATCATTCAATACTGGGAGTGACCTCGATTGGCAACATGTTACTGTAATTATTTATTTTTATTTGTTATTATATTTTTTTATCAGAAGCATTTACATATCATAATCAAAGCACAATTTGTTTATCAAGTACATATTAACACAGCTTCTATTTATTTATTTATTTACATTATTATTATTTAAAAAAAACATTATCATTTTTAAAATGTGACTGATTTAATTATTTATTTATTTTAAATTTAAAGGTCATTGGCATTTTTTAAATTGTATTTATTTATTTATTTAATTGTTGTGATTCTGCCAGACCCTCTGACTGTACAGTGTTTGTTGTGCTCTTCAGCAATGACCTTAAGATGCCGCACAGTGGCAGGAAAATGCCACGGAACTAAAATGTCCACTTTGTGCAGTCACAGGATAGTATTGGCACGGTGGTCCTGATCCCCAGCTCGGAGGAGTATGTGTTGGACTTGCTGTCGGTGACGGAGGAGAAGCTCCTGCAGCTCTATCAGCAGCTCCAAACCCTTGACCTGCACAAGATGCTGCAGTTGATGGAAGAAGAAGAGGTTTGATACTGATCCAATCATTCCATTAATTCAGTGACATCCAGTTGCTTTTGTTCTGGGCAAGAGGTGGAGGGGAGGGAGAAGATACAGTATGCATACGAGTACTCAGGGCATAGGGGGAGATTGAGGTCCTACTCATGGATTGGGGAGTCTTCCTCTTGCGTATGGCGTGCACAGCCTAAAGTTGTAGGTCAACTTGTTTAAGAAGGAACTGCAGATGCTGGAAAATCGAAGGTAGACAAAAGTGCTGGAGAAACTCAGCGGGTGCGGCAACATCTAGATGCTGCTGCACCCGCTGAGTTTCTCCAGCACTTTTGTCTACCTTGTTCTATTTGATCTTGTTTGTGCACATCGGGTCGATTGCATTAGTCGAAACAGGGCGGACCACGTGAAGGTTGCAGTCATCCCACCCCAGTCGGGCAGTGCATCTCACTGTGAGGTTGAAGATGAGTTTTATTTTTTGACGATGGAGCAACGATGGGGTGACAGCGAAAAGCTTGTGTTGCGTGCTCAGTGTTGACAGTACACGGCTCGATTGTGATCACGTATTGTCTTTCCACTTGACTGGTCAGCACGCAACAAGAGCTGATCCCTGTACCTCGGTACACGTGACAATAAACTGAACTCAAAGTCAAATGTCCCATTGCTCAGCGCTTGGGAAAGTATTTACTTGGAGATTCCATATTCATTATCAACTTTATTGTCATTTCACCGAGTACTTACACACACGGAAGAAACGAAAAAATGTTTCTCATCAGTTTTTGTCGGTGCAATTAATAAAAACAGAATAAATACGTACAACTTTAAAATTAGCATATCTAAAATAGAACTAAAATTGAAATAAAAACAGACATTTAGACCGAACAGTGACTTCACCTTGACAGGTGTCTAGCTGTCAAAGTTTGGGCAAGGTTAGATGTGGGGGTGAATGTCTATGGGGAGGGGACACAGTCCGTTAACTATTTTTATTGCTTGTGGGAAGAATGGTTGGAAGACTGCGTAGTGGACTACCAGAAGAAGGGTGGGTGTGACATACTTCCACCCTCACCCACCCATTCGTGAAACCTTACCCAGTAAAGCACCACACTACATTCTCCCCCTCATAAAGCAGTCACAGGATAGTATTGGCACTATGACAGGGAGTGGGTGAAGATAAGAGTCATAGAGTGGTGATACAGTGTGGAAACAGGCCCTTGGACCATCTTGCCCACACTGCCCAGCCACACTACTCCCGCCTACCCGGGTTTGGTCCATATCCCTCCAAACCTGGCCTATCCATGTACATAAGATAGACACAAAAAGCTGGAGTAATTCAGCGGGACAGGCAGCATCTCTGGAGAGGAATGGGTGACGTTTCGGGTCGAGACCCTTTCGACTGAAGAAGGGTCTTGACCTGAAACGTCACCCATTCCTTCTCTCCAGAGACGCTGCCTGTCCCGCTGAATTACTCCAGCTTTTTGTGTCTATCTTCGGTTTAAACCAGCATCAGCAGTTCCTCCGTACATTATCCATGTACATGTCTAACTGTTTCTTAAGTGTTGGGATGGTCCCAGCCTCAACTACCTCCTCTGGCAGCTTGTTCCATACACCCACCACCCTTTGTGTGGAGAAAGTTACCCCTCAGATTCCTATTAATTCGTTTCTCCTTCACCTTAAACCTATGTCCTCTGGTCCTCGATTCCCCTACTCTGGGCAAGGGACATAATTGCTCAGATAGCGTGTTCCTTTACTGGGCAAGGTTGCCAGGAGGGGGCGTAGGATGGGAAAGGCTTCAGTAAATCCCCAGTGATGTTCACTTCCTGCTAGAATACATTTTGCTGGCAACCGGCCGAATGCTGACGACATCATTTCTTGCCTTTCAGTTCCATGCCAGTGTGGAAGGCAAACTGCCGTCGTACAATATGAGGGTGAAGCTACCAGCCGCCCAAAAGCTGGACTTGTATGAGGGTGAGAATCCACACTTCATTTTCCTTCATAGAAACATAGAACATAGGTGCAGGAGTAGGCCATTCGGCCCTTCACCGCCATTCAATATGATCATGGCTGATCATCCAACTCAGTATCCCGTACCTGCCTTCTCTCCATACCCCCTGATCCCTTTAGCTACAAGTGCCACATCCAACGCCCTCTTAAATATAGCCAATGAACTGGCCTCAACTACCTTCTGTGGCAGAGAGTTCCACAGATTCACCACTCTCTGTGTGAAAAATGTTTTTCTCAACTCGGTCCTAAAAAACTTCCCCCTTATCCTTCATCACAGCACATTGTCTCACTACTTTTGTAAAATTAAAGTTTTGTATTCAGTGTGTGGCTGCAACCAACCACATATTGCTGTAACTATCAGTAAGCAATGTAGGAGAAACTTAAAAAATCAAAATAGAAAATGAATAGTCTCGACCCGAAACGTCACCCATTCCTTCTCTCCAGAGATGCTGCCTGTCCCGCTGAGTTACTCCAGCGTCTTCTTCCGTTTAACAGTTGATTCCGACACATTATATATAGGCTACATGTTTTTTTAATTCAAAGTTTATTAAACTTTAATACAGTTTACTCAAACTTTATTCAGAGTATAAAATAAACACAAGACAGGCACTGTGTAAAAATTCTGCGGGCATTCTCATACATTTGATGCATCATTACAAAGTGTTTACAAATTTTACCTGACACCCTTGCCATTCATGTGGCCCTTGGGGTGATATCCCCTCCCGCATTTGAGGGTGCCTCCACCACACCCAGCCCCCCCCCACCCCCCAATGTCAAACAGCGGAAGGACCCTAGGGTGCATCGTATAAAACTAAAATGCTCTCAGCATAAGACTGAAAGGATGAATGTCCCTGACTGCAAATCTGTGGAATCGGCCCAGTGAGCTGTGGAGTCTGAATCACAGAGTGTATTTCAAGGTGAAGATAGGTTTTTGAACCACGAAAAACTAGAGGTTATATGGGCAGAAGGTGAGTAAGTAAGAGGAGACAGACACAAAATGCTTTTCTTTCTCTCTCTCTCCCTCCCTTTCTCCCCCCCTCTCTCTCTCCCTCTCTCTCTCCCTCTCCCTCTCTCTCCCTCCATCTCTCTCTCCCCCTCCCCCCCTCTCTATCCCTCTGTCTCTCTCCCCCCCTCTCTCCCCCCTATCACCCTCTCTCTCTCTCTCTCTCTCCATCACTGGAATTGTGATCACCTTGTCCTCTTTCCCCACCCTTCCTTGGTTAGACTCTCTCTTTCTCAGTGACGAGTAACTAAACACTTCCCCGCTGCAGATGCTGAGGAGGATGAAGATGCTGATGAAGATAATGACAGCGGAGACAATGCCGGTGACATTATTACACGGGCAATGTTGAAGCGGCAGTCGCAGCAGATAGTCGACTGGAAGACCAAGAAGAAATCTCGCCCCAGAAGAAAGAAGACAAAGCACAGATCGGCTCAGGAGGGAAGCCCAGCGCCTCTTGCCATCCTTGCTCATTAGTCCTGCCGGAACTCCGGCTCACAACTTGTTGGTAGTTTGTTACAATTCAGGAAGGGGAGCCAGAAGGATTGACAGAACTAGTTGCACCGTGTGTTTTCTGAATAGATGCTAGGTTAGGAACCACTGGGCAGTATTTTGAAGCAAGCACTAGATTAGAATCCCACTGTAGAGCAATAAAAACAGCTCTCTCTCTCTCTCTCTCTCTCTCTCTCTCTCTCCCCCTCTCCCCCTCTCTCTCTGTCTGTCCGTCTCTCTTTTTTTTCTTTTCCAAAACTTTATTCGACACAATCATATGATACAACACATCAAAACATAATCAAAATAACACTATATCAAAAAAATCATTGTAGTACAACAGTACATTCATTGTTTACAATACTCACAACCCCACACGGTGACTGTCTGTCTGTCTGTCTCTCTCTCTCTCTCTCTCTCTCCCTCGCTCTCTCTCCATCTCTCTCTCCCTCTCCCCCTCGCTCTCCCTCTCTCCCTCCCTCTCTTTCTCTCTCTCTCTCTCTCTCTCCCACTCTCTCCCTCTCTCTCTCTCCCTCTCTCCCTCTTTCCCTCTCTCCCTCTCTCCCACTCCCTCTCTCTCCCTCTCTCTCTCTATCTCTCTCTCCCTCTCCCCCCTCTCCCTCTCTCTCTCCCTCTCTCTCTCCCTCTCTCCCTCTCTCCCTCTCTTTCTCTCTCTCTCTCTCTCTCTCTCTTTCTCTCTCCCTCCCTCTCTCCCTCTCTCTCTCTCACCCTCTCTCATTCTCTCTCCCTCTCCCCCCTCTCCCTCTCTCCCTCTCTCTGACCACCTTGTCCACTTTACCCACCCTTCCTTGTTGAAATAATATTATTGTGCTTCAGCCCGTACCAGGAAACTCAATGAGGTCATAGTTAATGGGAAAAATAAAAAAATCAATTTCTGAAGTGAGTGATGTTTTCGAGATCTTCTCATCTACCCGTCCTTTGCTCCATATGTCAGTACTGTGTGAAAAGGTTGAAGGGTGGAGGATCTGACAATATTTTTCCAGTTAAAAAACTTGCTGAGGATCTCAGCAAAAGGCAGCAACTGTCGGAAGAAAATCTGAATTAGTGAAATAAAGTCAAGAAACTCAATGGTGGCGCGGGGGTAGAGTTGCTGCCTCACACCATCAGAAACCCAGGTTCGATCCTGACTACGGGTGCTGTCTGTACGGAGTTTGCACGTTCTCCCTGTGACCGCGTAGGTTTTCACCGGGCGTTCCAGTTTACTCCCACATTCCAAAGATGTGCAGGTTTGTAGGTTAATTGGCTTGGTATAATTGTAAATTGTCCCTAGTGTGTGTAGGATAGGACTCAGTGGGCCGAAGGGCCTGTTTCCGCACTGCACAAAACTAAACAAAATACAGACAAATGGAGTGGGGGGGGGGGGGGGGGGGAAGGGGTCAGCAAAAGGAAAGACAGGAAAAGAAGCAAGGCCAACTGAAAGATAGAGAGAGCAATTGTGGTGGATCATAGGTAAGGGACAACGATAGGATGAGGGAGAATTTGAGGGGATCTTGTCTATTGTCTATAAAACAAAGAAGAGGAAGAAAGGAGAGCGTGGGTGAGGGAGATTGAGAAGATATGTGAGTGAGTTAAGGGCCTGTCCCACTTTGCCGACATTTGCGCCTCATTTACGCGTCATATGTAAAATAGGTCGACGCGTCGTGATGCGCGACGTCGCGCGCAAGTCACGCGTCCTCACAGCCGTCTGGTGCGCGTGATGTCATTAGAACACCCTGCAGCGCACGGCAGGACGTTGATGCAAGGACGTAACGACGTTGACGCACGGTGACGTAACCATGCGTCACCACGCGATACACGTGAGTCGGGACGCCAGCGTACGACGCCAATGCGTCAGCGTGCGTACCCAATGCGTCACGCAGGTGGCGTGCGAGGATTTTGTTCCTGTACTAAATCCTGGAGCGCCATACGATACCGCGCGCCACCGCATACGATTCAACGATTCAACTACCTAATTTACATATAACGCGGAAATGAGGCGCAAATGACAGCAAAGTGGGTCAGGCCCTTTAAGGTACTGGGTTGTGTATCAGAACAAGAGAGGATAGGGAAAGTGAGTTGACACAAAACGCTGGAGTAACTCAGCGGGACAGGCAGCTTCTCTGGAGAGAAGGAATGGGTGACGTTACGGATTGACACCCTTCTTCAGACTAGGGATAGTGAGTAATGGAAGAGAGGAGAGGATGAGTGAAGTGGGAGAGTGGGTGTGGGAGAAAGCAAGAGGACAAAGAGGAAACCAAAACCTTGGCCTAGAGAAGGCTTGGATAAAACTAAAGTCTTGATGTGTTTCCCTCGATGAAACAATTGAAAGACTAGGACAGACAGCCATAAAACTGGAGTCTGATAATTGATCAGGAATAAGACAGACACAAAAAGCTGGAGTAACTCAGCGGGAGAGGCAGCATCTCTGAAGAGAAGTAGGTGAACATCACCTATTCCTTCTCGCCAAAGATGCTGTCTGTCCCACTGAGTTACTCCAATATTTTGCTTCTAACTTCAGTGTAAACCAGCATCTGCAGTTCCTTCCTACACAATTTATCAGGAATGATGAGAAAGTATTTATCCCACAAAAGATAGTAGAAATCTGAAATTCCCTTCCTCAAATGACTGTGACAAATGTAGATCTTGAGCTTGATGTTCTCTGCATCATCATCATCGATGGTCACTCGAAACTAGTATGACTGTCCTCTCCATTGGTTCATCTACTTATTCTCTGCATAGGATCTTTGTAGCCTGTGCATTTCCTTTTTTTTTTGTAAAATATTTTTTATTAGAAGTAAATACATATTAAGACAAATTAAAATGTGGAAAGAAAGAAAAAGAATATATTATTCATCACATACATTCTTAATATTTTTAAAGTTTACAATCATTCTTGTTTGTACTTCTATATTTTTTATTATTTTTGATAAAGAAAGAAATTGATAGAAAGAAATAATAGAGAAAAATAAAATAAGAGTTAAAATAGAACATCAATAATGTGAGTGGAGTATTAAACAATCTACACTTCATTGGAGATATATCAGTGATCTATTATATATGATTCTTCATCCATTCCTTCGTCCAAGTTTCAGTCAGGCCCTCGAACCGAGCCAAGTTGTCCCTTTAGATAATCAATAAATGGAGACCATGTTCCTCTAAACTGGTCTAGCCTGTCCGAGAGGACAAGTCTTAATCTTTCCAAATGAAGTGTCTCCGACATTTCTGTGATCCACATTTTGATAGTGGGGGAGGTAGGACCTTTCCAAAATATTAATTTTTTACCAATTATTATACTATAATCGATAAAAAATCATTGTTCTATTGTTAGTGATTGATCAGTTTCTAATATACCTAATATGATTAATTTTGGATCTGGAGTCAAATTTGTATTAACTACCTTCGAAATTATCTTAAAAATCTCTGACCAAAAATTAGTAATTTTTATACATTTAGTAAATGAGTGCGTTAGATTAGCTTCTAGGTGTTGACATTTATCACATATAGCAGAAACATTTGAGAAAATTCTGTTTAATTTGGATTTTGAGAGATGTAATCTATGTAAAACTTTAAATTGTATCAAAGAGTGTCTGGCATTTAATGAACAGTGGTGTATATGTTGTAAACTTTCCTCCCATACTTCTAAACTGATTGTTTGAAGCATTTGTGCATTTCCATATATGAATACAAAAATGCACATCTTCTCTGAGTCAGCAGAACACTATTACTTTTAGATTTTAAAGATAGAGCACGGAAACAGGCCCTTCGGCCCACTAAGGCCGTGCCAGCCAGCGATCAGAGTTATGCCTTTTACTAACATTACCCTTCATACCAGGGACAATTTAAAATTTTACTGAAGCCAATTAACCTACAAACCTGTGCTACAAATTGGCTTTACTGAAGCCAATTAACCTACAAACACTTCTTAGAAGTGTGCGAGGAAACCGGAGCGCCCGGAGAAAACCCACCTGGTCACAGGAGAACGTACAAACTCCGTACAGACAGCATCCAGAGTTAGGATCAAACCCAGGTCTCTGATGCTGTGAGGCAGCAACTCTACCGCTGCACCACCGTGCCACCTCTCCTCCACTGTGCCATCCTTTAAATTAAAATCATTGAATTATTATTAACAGAAGGGGACAAAAGGGTGTCAGAGTTTATGGGGAGAAGGCAGGAGAATGGGGTTAGGAGGCAGAGATAGATCTGCCATGATTGAATGGCGGAGTAGTCTTGATGGGCCGAATGGCCTAATTCTGCTCCTATCACATATGATCTTATGAAATGAGCCTATTGAGTCCCCTGCTGGCTCACTGAAAAAGTATTTACTGATTCCCATTCCCCTGTTCCTTCAGTCTCTTGCTTTATCCCTTGTGTTTATCGCACGTCACCTTAAGTGCATTCTCTGCATTCATTCTGAGTGGGTGGAGGGACTGTGACGAAGAGCGTGCCACAGAAATGTAACATGTTTTATACAGGGACCGAAACCTTCGTAAATCTGATGCAGAACAGAAAATCAATAAGGCGACTGGAAACTGCACAATGTCTTAACGTGGCTGCACGGCTGTTTTAGTTTCAGAACTCACTCTTTCTACATCACCCAAGGCAGTTCAAACTACCAGTCATTTGAGAGCCTTCTTTGGCACTTTGTGGGTTTTTTTCGTTGGTTCAGGCATTTAGTTTTAGGTCTCTAACTTCAACTTATATTTAGAATCCTGGACTTACACAGCACAGGAAGCTACAAGCCACTCTGACTGGTACAGTGGTTAAATTGCTCAGCTGCCTGCCAGCCTTCCAGACCATAGGTCCCACAATAATAGACTCAGAATTTAAATTCCGTTCTAATCAAAGGAAAAGAATCTGGAACTTTAAAATAAAAACTGGTCCAGTAACGGTGACTGTGAAACTATTGGATTTGTTCTTCTTTTCCCCCAAAACTTATCATTCGAGCCTTGAGAAGGAGAGATGGAAAAAACAGTTTCACAAAGTGGTGGAGAAAATGGTCCATGATGGCACGGTGGCGCAGCGGGTAGAGCTGCTGCCTTACAGCATCAGAGACCCGGGTTCGATCCTGACCACGGATGCTGTCTTAACAGAGTTTGCGCGTTCTCCCTGTGACTTGCGTGGGTTTTCTCTGGGTGCTCCGGTTTCCTCCCACACTCCAAAGACTTATACAGGTTTGTAGGTTAATTGGCTTTGGTAAGTTCTAAAATTGTCCCTAATGTGTGGGATAATGTTAGTGTACGGGGTGATCGCTGGTCGACGCAGACTCGATGGGCCGAAGGGCTTGATCCTGGGTTGTTTCTCTAAAGTCTAGATTAAATGGCAAAAATGGAGGGGAACATATCTGTTAGTGGAATCTATTTGATAATTCCAAAGGATGATCTGTTGACTGTTGGTTGAAAGTGAAGATCTGGGGACCTCCATTCCCCAGATGGATAAAGGAAGATGTTTGTGAGAAACCTACGTGGAACGTTTTGTCATCACAGCAAATGTGACAGACAGAGGAACTGGGATATGGAAATAGTGTAACGGTCCACGCGTTGTGTAAACACTCTGTTTAATAATGAACCGATACAGCCCCGCTGCTCACTCGCCCAAACACGAGCTCAACTCCAACTCCCATAATTCGAAGCAAAGATCCTATAGCGGAGCCAGATAGACCACTCCCGCTAAATGCAATGGGCTGACGTGTAGTACGCAACGGAGCGGAACGTGGGCCTTTTCTTCATCCATTTCCCTAACCGGACCCGACCCGACTCGCAGTGTAATCAACGTTGCGGGGGAACAGTTTGTGTTAATAAATTATAATTCTGAAAATGAGGAGAAGATTTTTACCAAAGAACTTTTATTTTTATGAGGATGTTTCCGTAACCGGCTTCCGTCTCCGCACTAGTATCCTACGGGATCTTTGGTAACCAGCTTGGAGGGGATGATAGTATTGAATGCCGAGCTGTAATCGATGAATAACAGCCTGACATATGAGTTTTTGCTGTCCAAGTGGTCCAGAGCGGAGTGGAGGGCCAGCGAGATCGGGTCCACCGTTGCAGTGGGTCCAGGTTTTTGTTGAGGTAGGAGTTGATTTGCGCCATGATCAACCTCTCACAGCACTTCATCACCACAGGCGTTAGTGCCACTGGTCGATAGTCATTGTGGCACGTCACCTTGCTCTTCTTGAGCAACGGAAGCCGGTTATGGAAATGGGGCCGAAAATTACCCATGAATCTGCCCATGACCGTACTACGTCTTTTTCGTCGAGTGAGCTATCTTGCTTGCTATAGGATCTTTGATTCGAAGATCACCCACCACCCCCCCCCCCCCCCCCCCCCCCCCACCCCCCGCCAGCGTGGTTGGTCGGCCCAGATCATGCCCGGTCCACGAGAGAGCTCGAGACCGACCATCGAAGGTTCGAGAGCCACATGGCTTGACCACAAGATGGCGGCCACAATGCAGTCCTTACATGAGGCACTCTGGGCTTGCAATGGATATTTGTAGTAATCTATCTTTTGACACAGATGCAGAGATCTACAAATGGAACAGAGAATCATTGATCGATGATGAGGATGAGTTGCAATTGGCAGCAAGCGTAATACAGTTTAAAGTACTCAATGTCGCAAGCAGCACTAATGCAGGAGAGTGATGGGTGGATAGAACTTGTAGTAGAGATTGCAGGTAGAAAAAGAAATACAGATAGTTAGATTAGATGAGAGTTAGATTTTGCTTTTAGAACTAACGGAATTAAGGGAGATGGGGAGAAAACAGGAACGGGGTACTGATTTTGGATGATCAGTCACGATCATATTGAGTGGCGATGCTGGCTCGAAGGGCCGAATGGCCTACTCCTATACCTATTTTGTATGTTTCTATGTTTAAGAACTTGGGTGGCACAGTGACGCAACAGTAGAGCTGCTGCCTTACAGTGAAGTTTGATATTTATGAAAGGCAAGAGGGGGAAATACAGCCTCATTCTGCTGTCGGTAAATGCTAGAGTGTTATTAAGGATAGAGGAACTGAATACCTGGAGTTTTTAATGTCATTGGAAGCAAATCTGACTGTATTATTTGAAGAAGTGAGTGCATTAGTGGATTGGGGAATGTTGATGGATGTTACTTACATGTTCTTATCCAACTTTATCATTGAAAGTGTTTGAGAAATGTTGTCATGAAGTATGTTAACCAAAGTAAAAATTCATGTAACTGACCGAGTAACGAAGTTAAATGAAGAGCAAGAGACAGAGAGGACAGATAATGGGAAGGTTCTCAAAATGGCAGGGTATATTTAGTAACTGAAATGATTCAATATATTGATAAATCACTCATAGGATAGAATAGACACCCATGTATCAAATCTACAGAATAGCATTGTTAGCAATGTGGATGGCAGCGTTTGTTTAGTACAGTTTATTGTCACGTGTACCGAGGTACAGTGAAAAGCTCTTTGTTGCGTGCTGACCAGTCAGAGGAAAGACAATACATGATTACAATCGAGCTATTTACAGTGTATAGATACACGATGAAGGGAATGACATTTAGTGCAAGATAAAGTCCAGTACAGCCCGATTGAAGCTAGTTCAAGGGGTTTCCAATGAGGTAGATAGTAGCTGAAGACCGCTCTCTAGTTGTCGATAGGATGGTTCAGTTGCCTGATAACAGTTGGGAAGAAACTGTCCCTGAATCTGGAGGTGTGCGTTTTCACACATCTATTATATGAATCTGGGCCGGTCACAATCTTATTTATGGTGAAAATGGTTCAAAGGTCTCCTGCTGTTTCTATATTTGTAGATACAGTGTAGGGTGTTGGGAACAGAATAGTGAGCTACACATGTGGACAGGAAATACAATAATATTCTTCATACCTGGAGAGTTTGGTTTCACCAGAATATTTCATGAGATCATACTCTGCTTGCAGCCTCTCCTTCTCCTCCTTCAGTTGTACCAACTGGTCCTTGTTCTCCAGCTCCAGTTGCTGCAAGTGCTTCAGAGTCTCTCCCTGCTGTATGTAGTGTTTCACGATATCCTGAGGTCAAAGCAAGGCAAGCTGAAGCCAGAAAACCTCAGTGTTTGCACATTTTAATGATCGCACTGACAACGGGTGGCAGGTGGTAGAGTTGCTGCCTCACAGGGCTTGCAGCGCCAGAGACCCGGGTTCAATACTGACTGCGGGGGCTGTGTGTACGGAGTTTGTCAAACCAAGTCTAGTTTATTCGTCACATACACATACGGGATGTGCTGTGAAATTAAAAGTGGCAGTGCCTGCGGACTTTGTGCAACAAACACACACACACACACACACAAACAACAAACTACAAACAGAATCACATGTTCTTTTCCATACTAAATATTGTGGGCGGTATTGTGGTCCAGTAAAGTTAGTAGAGTTAGTCCCTGGTGAGATAGGAGTTTACAGTCCGAATGGCCTCTGGGAAGAAACGCCTTCTCATCCTCTCCGTTCTCACAGCGTGGCAACGGAGGCGTTTGCCTGACCGTAAGAGCTGGAACAGTCCGTTGCAGGGGTGGAAGGGGTCTCCCATTATCTTATTGGCTCTGGAGTTGCACCTCCTGATGTATAGTTCCTGCAGAGGGGCGAGAGAAGTTCCCATAGTGCGTTCGGCCCGAACGCACTACTCTCTGCAGAGCCTTCTTGTCCTGGGCAGAGCAATTCCCAAACCAGATTGTAATGTTTCCGGACAAGATGCTTTCCACAGCCGCAGAGTAGAAGCACTGGAGGATCCTCGGAGACACTCTGAATTTCCTCAATTGCCTGAGGTGGTAAAGGCGCTGCCTTGCCTTACTCACGAGTGCTGCAGCGTGCGATGTCCATGTCATATCCTCAGAGATGTGGACTCCCAGGTACTTAAAACAGCTCACCCTATCCACAGTATCCCCATTTATCCTCAATGGTGTGTACGTCCTCGGATGATGTGCCCTCCTAAAGTCCACGATCAAAGTGTACGTTCTCCCTGTGGGATTTCTCCGGATGCTCCGGTTTCTGAGGATTGGCGGGTAGCAAACGTAACCCCTCTTTTTAAGAAGGGGGAGAGAGAGAAAACGGGGAATTACAGACCAGTTAGTCTAACATCAGTAGTGGGGAAACTGCTAGAGTCAGTTATTAAAGATGGGATAGCAGCACATTTGGAAAGTGGTGAAATCATTGGACAAAGTCAGCATGGATTTACGAAAGGTAAATCATGTCTGACGAATCTTGTGGAATTTTTCGAGGATGTAACTAGTAGCGTGGATGGGGGAGAACCAGTGGATGTGATGTATCTGGACTTCCAGAAGGCTTTCGACAAGGTCCCACATAAGAGATTAGTATATAAACTTAAAGCATACGGCATTGGGGGTTCAGTATTGATGTGGATAGAGAACTGGCTGGCAAACAGGAAGCAAAGAGTAGGAGTAAACGGGTCGTTTTCACAATGGCATGCAGTGACTAGTGGGGTACTGCAGGGCTCAGTGCTGGGACCCCAGCTATTTACAATATACATTAATGATCTGGATGAGGGAATTGAAGGCAATATCTCCAAGTTTGCGGATGACACTAAGCTGGGGGGCAGTGTTAGCTGTGAGGAGGATGCTAGGAGACTGCAAGGTGACTTGGATAGGCTGGGTGAGTGGGCAAATGTTTGGCAGATGCAGTATAATGTGGATAAATGTGAGGTTATCCACTTTGGTGGCAAAAATAGGAAAACAGACTATTATCTAAATGGAGGCCGATTAGGAAAAGGGGAGATGCAGCGCGACCTGGGTGTCATGGTACACCAGTCATTGAAAGTAGGCATGCAGGTACAGCAGGCAGTGAAGAAAGCGAATGGTATGTTAGCTTTCATAGCAAAAAGATTTGAGTATAGGAGCAGGGAGGTTCTACTTCAGTTGTATAGGGTCTTGGTGAGGCCACACCTGGAGTATTGCGTACAGTTCTGGTCTCCAAATCTGAGGAAGGACATTATTGCCATAGAGGGAGTGCAGCGAAGGTTCACCAGACTGATTCCTGGGATGTCAGGACTGTCTTATGAACAAAGACTGCATAGACTCGGTTTATACTCTCTAGAATTTAGGAGATTGAGAGGAGATCTTATAGAAACTTACAAGATTCTTAAGGGGTTGGACAGGCTAGATGCAGGAAGATTGTTCCTGATGTTGGGGAGGTCCAGGACAAGGGGTCACAGCTTAAGGATAAGGGGGAAATCCTTTAGGACCGAGATGAGAAGGAATTTTTTCACACAGACAGTGGTGGGTCTCTGGAACTCTCTGCCACAGAGGGTAGTTGAGGCCAGTTCATTGGCTATATTTAAGAGGGAGTTAGATGTGGCCCTTGTGGCTAAGGGGATCAGAGGGTATGGAGAGAAGGCAGGTACGGGATACTGAGTTGGATGATCAGCCATGATCATATTGAATGGCGGTGCAGGCTCGAAGGGCCGAATGGCCTACTCCTGCACCTATTGTCTATGTTTCTATGTTTCTATGTTTCCTTCCACATTCTAAATGCATTCAGATTTGTAGCTTAATTGGCTCCTGCAAGTAGTCCCTGATGTGTAGGATAGAATTAGTGTAAGGGTGATTGCTGGTCAGTGGGCCGAAGGGCCTGTTTCCATGTCTGTACAGAGTTTGTACGTTCTCCCTGTGACCCGCGAGAGTTTTCTCCGAGATCTTCAGTTTCCTCCCGCACTCCAAAAACGTACAGGTTTGTAGGTTAATTGGCTTGGTATAAATGTGAATTGTCCCTAGTGTGTGTTGGATAGTGTTAAGTGTTCGGGGATCGCTGGTCGGTGCGGACTCGGAGGGCCTGTTTCCGCGCTGTATCTATATTTAAAAAAGAGGTTTGAGCTGGTGCAAGAGCTAGATGGAGGAGAGGGAGAAAGAAATAGATAGTTGAGTGAGTGGTACCGGAAACATAACAAGATATTTTCAGGGGGCCATGGCAGGAAGGACATTAGTCACCACAGGGTGGTGTGTTTGACCATAGATGGATTAAAGTAAAACGGCGTTGCACAAAGCTGGAAAATGACAAAAGAAAGAAGTGAAAGTGAAATGACTGGGATTGCAGAGTTCCACCAGTACACATGACATGACTGAAAACCAGAAATGGAAAACCACCAGCACCATTACTGAAACAGCATCAAGAGGACAGAACTCTTGACTATTAAGCAAAGTTCGTTTCCCACAAGTTATCACCTCATGAATCATGGTAGACACAACATGCTGGAATAACTCAGCGGGACGGGCAGCATCTCTGGAGAGAAGGAATGGGTGACGTTTCGGCTTGAGACCCTTCTTCAATAATCTGCCTTCCAAGTACTCCAGTACCGATATTGCAGATAGGTTTTGCCATGTCTAAATATGCAGCCTCACCAATAGGTTGCAACTTCAGAAAAAGACAAAGTGCTGGAGTAACTCAGCGGATCAGGCAGCATCCCTGGAGAACATGGATAGGTAACTTTAGTCTTTCGAAATACAGGCCCTTCAACCCAGCTAGTCTACACTGACCAGCGATCACCCCGTACACTAACACTATCCCTCTTACACAGTTGGGCCAATTAACAATTTACCAATTTTGCCAATTAAATTCCAAAATTGCACGGCCTTGCAGTGTGGGAATAAACTGGAGTTACCGGAGAAAACCCACGCAGTCACAGGGAGAGGGTACAAACCCCATATAAACAGCACCCATAGTCAGGATTGAACCTGGGTCTCTGGCGCTGTAAGGCAGCAACTTTACCCCCGTAGTGTTTCGGGTGTGGACCCTTCTTCCGACAGACAAATTTCAGGAACTCTGAATTAGGGCAGCCAGAATGTACTGTGTTTGCAGCATCCATGCCTGCTGTATCCCGCTATAACATCAGACCAGATCTTAATGTTTGGGTGAAATTATTACTCATTGCGTTCCTGAAAAGGAAAAAAAAAATCCTATTTTCTAGCACAGATGGCCCCAGGTTTTAAGAATATTGGATCTGAAGAAGGGTCTTGACCCAAAAGTCACCCATCCCTTCTCTCCAGAGATGCTGCCTGTCCCGCTGAGTTACTCCAGCATTTTGTGTCTATCAAACATATGTTGAGCTTTATTGGATCAAATGACTTGTAACCCAGTATTCACATATTAAGAGAGAACACACCATTAACAGAAGGCAGATAAAAATACTGTAGAAACTCAGCGGGTGAGGCAGCTTCTCTGGATCGAAGGAATGGGCTGGTCTACCTTTGATTTTTCCAGCATCTGCAGTTTCTTCTTAATCACACTGTTAACATGTCACTGCTGAGATACAGCACCAAAGGCTGGATTTTTCCAAAGAGTTTCTCACCGCAGACAACTTCCTCTCCGCCTCCCATTGACACTGTCTACAGGAACCGCCCCCAGAACAAAAACCTTCCCCCAATAAGTTAAATTCTGCAGTTTCAAAATCCCAACCGCGTAGCCCATCCGGCCATTTTTCATGATCTCTCTTGAGCCACTGACCATTCAACCACAAACTCTTTTTGGGTTTTTTTTCCACTTTACTTTTTATTGCTTTTATGCATACACAAATATAACAACGAAAAATACAACATTACAGTTAAACGTACAACAGTGCAGCGGGGGGTTCAGTTTACAATTAATGATGCAGTATACAGAACTATTTTCATATTAAAACATTTTCCAATAACTTACATTATTGTCTATAAAATTATACAGTGTTGATGTCTTTATTTCTATACCTAATCCATTTTTCCCATTTTCTGTTAAACAAATGGGAAAAATCGGCTAATTTCACTCTTAGAGAATATGTCATTTTTTCCATGACAAATATTTCCTGTTCTATGTCTAACCATTGTCTAAGTCTGGGTGTGTCCGCTGCAAGCCAGTTTCCTGTAATGGCCTTTCTGCCAGCTGTGAGTAGGGTTTTAACCAAGTAATGGTCTTCCTTCAACACCACTGTATTTATATTACCCAGGTATAAAATGGAACACTTCTTGGAGACTATATATCCTAATACTTCCGTTAATTCTGAATTCCCTCTGTCCCAAAATGGTTCTATTTTTGGGCAACTCCAGAAGATATGTGCATGACTTGCGTCCGTTTGACCACATTGCCTTCAGCATGTTTGCGGCCTTAGAATTTGCTTGCTTTTTAAGTTAGGCGTAATAAAGAAACAAATCAAATTTTCCCAATTAAATTCTCTCCAATTTTGTGAATTAGTGGATGTCTGTAGTGTTACACACATCTGATGCCATTCTTCTTCTGAGATTGTGATGTTCAATTCCTTTTCCCACTTAAATTTGACATAAAATGTAGTTTTAGCTTGACATTCCATTAAACTATGATAAAGTTTAGAAATAATCCTTAATGTTTTTTGATGATACGCACTAACTATCACTTCTATCACTGGTTTCTTTTCTTCTAGTGCCTCCCTTTTTACCTTTTTATTGTAATAATCTCTCAGTTGGAGGTATCTAAACAAGTCTTGGTTCCGAAGTGCAAATCTATCCTTCAAATCTTGAAAACTTCTGGGGTCTCCATTTGAAATAACAGTACAAAATGCAGTCATTCCTTTCTTCATCCACTCTTTAAATGTTGAGTCATACATCCCTGGTTTAAATTCATTATCCAAAGCTATCCATCTTAAAACTTTTTGTCATTTATTCAGTTTAAGTTGTCTGGTGAGAGTGAACCAGGTTTCTAAAGTAAATATCGTTATTGGATCGATTATACTCCTGATATGTCCAGGAAGCGTTTTTCTCCCAAAAGTGTTTGGATGTGGAAGTTAGGCATATATATGTCTCAATCTCTTTCCACCTAGCTATATAGCTGTCCTCACACCAATTAATTAGTGGTTGAAGTTGGGCTGCATAGAAATATATCCTAAAATTTGGAAGTGCCATTCCACCTTTGTCCTTTGGCAACTGGAGTGTCATGTATCGAATTCTGGCCTTCTTTCCTCCCCAAATAAATCTAGATATTAATTTATCCCATTCCGTGAATTGTTTTAATGGTACCTCAATTGGCAGAGATTGAAACAAGTACAATAGCCTTGACAAAATATTCATTTTCACCACATTTATCTTACTACTAAAATCCATTGGGTAGGTGGACCATCTTTCTATATCCTTTCTTATGTTTTGGTTGATGTGATTATAATTGGCCCCATACAACATTGATATATTTTTTGTTATATGTATCCCTAGGTATTTGATTGATTTTGAATCCCATTTAATATTATAATTTTGTTTGATTTCTTCTGGAGGAGGACAATTAAATGGGAGGATTTGAGTTTTTGAAATATTCACTTTATATCCTGCATTGAAATTAAATTAATCTATGATCCCCATCATCCTTGGAAATGAGGTGTTTACTTCCGTGAGATACATCATTACATCATCTGCGAAAAGGCTAATTTTATGTTCTCTGTCTCTTATAGTTACTCCCCTCAGTTCCCTATCTTGACGAATCGCTTGAGCCAATGGTTCAATATATATAGCAAACAGGGTAGGGCTAAGACAACATCCCTGTCTCGTTCCCCTTCCTAACACAAATCTCTCAACTGAGACCCATTCACCTTTACTCTTGCAGTAGGTGAAACTCTTTTTGACCTTTGATGGTGAATCTGCATGGAATCATCATTGTCACTTACTCTATACAGATGGTGGAAAACAGAAAACCCTGGAGGTACTCAGAAAGCCAGGCAGTATCTATGCAGCCATCGAGCCATAGAGTGATTCAGTGTGGAATCAGGCCCTTCAGCCAACTTGTCCACACTGACCAACATGTCCAAGCTACACCTGCCTGCCCTTGGTCCATATCCCTCCAATCCTGTTTCTATCCATGTACCTGTCTAACTGTTTCTTAAACATTGCGATAGTCCCAGCCTCAACTACCTCCTCTGGTAGCTCATTCCATACACACACCACGTGAAAACGTTACCCGTCTCTGGCGCTGTAAGCGCTGCAAGGCACCTTTTAAATCAATCTCTTACCTTGCCGGAGATGCGATTGTTTCCTGGATCGTATCTCCGGTCGCTCTGCTGCCGAACATCATGGAGTTGGCGGCCTTGCTCCAGACTTTGAGCCCCACTGTGGGGCCGTGGACCTTCCATCGGAGCCAGCGATCCCTTGCCTGGGATCCACGCTCGGGTAGAGACAGATGTCGGGAAGCAGGTTCATAACTCTCCAAACCTTGGTCCATAACTCTCCAAACCTGTCCTATCCAAGCAAATATGATACGGTCACAATGCATCTGACACACAGTGAACATGCCATTTGCCTATTGCACATGTCTAGTGTAAACATGTACTTTCTATATGTCCACTGTAAATACACTTACAGTAATAACATTATCTAAAAATACATGTAAACTTATGAAAAACGGTTGTGTTTTAGGAATCCCTGTTTTGGAACAAAGGGACTTCCCAAATGTTGGTCTTCCCTTTCATTTTCATAGGGTTACTAACTTACTACTTCTAACGGCATGGGTCCAATCATGCCTGTTCATTGTTCAACAATTCTCAGATTTTTGCCTAAGACTTATCCAGATTGGCCTATTTGTGTGGGAAGGAACTGCAGATGTGTAAGGAAGAACAGCAGATGCTGGTTTACACCGCAGATAGACACAGAAGTCGGCACTTGCAGGGAACGTTGTGTTTTACACATTGGACACTGTTCAGCAGAATTCCCCAGGGCCCTGCCATTCACTGTGTAAGATCCTGGATACCTTGAACGTCACAAAATCCATCACTTCGCACTAGTGTGAATTAAATTCCAACAGTCATTCCTCGGCCCACTTCATCTAGATCCTGTTGTGACCTTGAGATTCAAGATTCAACATCCAAGAGAGTTTATTGTCATGTGTCCCAGACAGGACATTGAAATTCTAGCTTTGGTTAACACAACAGAACATAGGCGGCATGAATACAGAACAGATCAGTGTGTCCATATACCATTATATAAATATATACACACATGCATCAATACAATAGATAAAGTGCAAATAAACTGATAATGGGCTATTAATGTTCAGAGTTGTGTTTTTGAGTTGAGTTCAATAGCCTGATGGCTGTGGGGAAGAAGCTGTTTCTGAACCTGGACGTTGCAGCCTTCAGGCTCCTGAAGATTACCTGCCATAAATAACCTCCTTCGCTGTCCAATGTTAGTGTCATGTGCAAACCTTCTCATCGAGCACCAATATTCTCTTCCAAATCATTCATACATGTTGACAAACAACGAAGAGGGGCGGCACGGTGGCGCAGCGGTAGAGTTGTTGTCACTTACAGCGCCGGAGACCCGGGTTCGATCCTGACCACGGCTCCTTGTCTGTACATATAGTTTGTACCTTCTCCCTTTGACCGCATTGGTTTTCTCCGCGATCACCAGTTTTCTTTCTTTCACACTCCAAAGACGTGCAGTACTGCAGGTTAATTGGCTTGGTAGAGCTGTAAATTGTCCCTAGTGTGTGTAGGATAGTGTTAGTGTGCGGGGATCTCATTTGTATCCCTAAACTAAACTCAGCTGATTCAAACTGAAGAGAAACTCTCTACCAACCTACTACGAACCTCCCACCTCCCTGTGGATTCTAGACCTGTGCATTCTACCTCTCTGGGCCAGCCTACCTACTGATTTGACCTACTGTCCTCGATGAGGTTTTGCTGGCTTTACCTTGCACTAACCGTTATTCGCTTATCAGTGTATCTAGTGACGGTGAATGACCCGATTGTAATCACGGATGCTGCTGCCTCATCCGCTGCGTTTCTCCAGCATTTTTGTCTACCTTCGATTTTCCGGCATTTGCAGTCCCTTCTGAAACAATAAACTGATTGTAATCATTTGACAGACTACACGCAACGAAAGCACCAGTTTAGTTTGCTGGGCAGTTTCAATCTGAAATATCAGCTGTCTTTTCCTTTTCCATTTTTATAATGAAACGACTTAACGAGACAAATAAAACCTTTGAAGCAAAACGAAAATTCACAATGTGACATCATTCTAATTTGGATTTAAAAACAAGTAACTCTTCCTCTGGGACTTCCAGGACCTCCTTTCTGTAAGGCGATCAGGGATTTTCTCAATTCCAGAAACCAATGCATTAAATCGGTGAGGATTCGGCTCGGGTTCTGATTCAAGAGGGGTCCTCGCCTCTCCCTGTTCTCCAGAGATGCTGTCTGACCCGCTGAGTTACTCCAGCCCTAAACCAGCGTCTGAAGTTCTTGTGTCTATATCTTCACGTCTACTTGTTTTTGCATTGATTTCCCCCCCTTTATTGTCTCTCGCTCAATAATTCCCTATCACACATCCACCCGTCAACCTTAGGACGCTGACATACATCCTATATCACCACCAGAGACCCACACCGCCCTGGCCACACACTCGTTTCACCCCTGCCATCGGTAAGAAGGTACAGGAGCCTGAAAACTGTACTGTCCAGGTTCAGGAACAGCTTCTTCTCTGCAGCCACCAGGCTATTAAACACAATAACCTCAAATAAGCTGTGAACTACAGAGTATTATTGTTATTATTAGACAATAGACAATAGGTGCAGGAGTAGGAGTAGCCCTGGTGCAATAATCTTTGTTTGTTTGTTTTTTATGTGTGTGTGAGTGTATGTGTGTGTGTGTGTGTGTGTGTGTGTGTGTGTGTGTGTGTGTGTGTGTGTGTATGTGTATGTGTGTATGTGTGTGAGTGTATGTGTGTATATGTGTGTGTGTGTGTATGTGTGTGTGTATGTGTGTATGTGTGTGTGTATGTGTGTGTGTGTATGTGTGTATGTGTGTGTGTGTGTGTGAGTGTGTGTGTGTGCATGTGTGTGTGTGTGTGTGCGTGTATGTGTGTGAGTGTGAGTGTGTATGTGTGTGTGAGTGTGAGTGTGAGTGTATGTGTGTGTGTGTGTGTGTGTGAGTGTGAGTGTGAGTGTATGTGTGTGTGTGTGTGTGTGTGTGTGTGTGTGTGTGTGTGTGTGTGTGTGTGTGTACCTTTCTGTGTATTATATTTACAGTGCACTATGTTTACACATTCTGTTGTGCTGCTGCAAGCATGAATGTCATTGTTCTATCTGGGACATTTGACAATAATGGTTTTTTCTGTCTGTCTCTCTCTCTGTGCGTTTCGCTGTGTGTCAACCTGGCTCGCTTTGATTTCCTCTCATTCGTTTGCCGGCGTCCGGATATCTCTCGGTTCCTTTTTATAGCCGGTTAACTTTCCACGCTGTTGGGTTGGAGATTGTTTCTTTCCCCTTCCCGCTCTCAACTCTCCTCTCCCTTCAAAAACTCTCTCTCGGTTCCACTGACATGCCCCTTTCCCCCGCCCACACTTCCTCTGCTCGCCGCGTCGGGTGAATCCTAAAGACTTCTCTGAGAGTAGCGGCTTCTGGCTGCTCTGGGGAAGTCCAGCTCACGGGCTCTGGCATCACGGAAACTTCCCCGAGACAGGGAACATAAAAGAGTCCTGTGGACCCAGCGGTCGCAGAGTACACACAGTGAACAGCGAGAGAGAGAACGGATCGGATCGGCCAAGGAGCTTGGAGTAATGGGACAGGAGGATTTGAAAGAGGTGACTGTCACACAGACTCACAGCAAGTGTGAGTCTCAGCAGCCCTATGGAGAGAACCAGGCCAAGTGTCAACGCCGCCTCCTCTCGGCAGTCCTTGCCTCTGTCCTTCTGCTCTTTGTCACAATCGCCGGCCTTCTCTGCGCCTTTTGCCTCATTATCTATCCCGAGATGTCTGCAGGGACCAGAGTCGCCAGAGCCAAAGTAAGAATTGCCACCTTCTCTATCGTATTCAATCACTTTAGTTTGACGTTTCTCAGTGCTATTTTCAGTGACACTTGTACTGAAAATGAATTTCACTGTACCTCAAATTTTATTTAATTCACATGTTTTAATCAATAATGTTTTATTATTAATGTTTAATGTTTTAAGTAAGTAAGTAAGTTTATTGGCCAAGTATTCACATACAAGGAATTTGCCTTGGTGCTCCACCCACAAGTAGCAACATGACATACGGTGACAGTTACGAATGACTCAGAAAACACTAAACATTAATAATAATAAAACATTAATAATAAAACACCGTTGATCAAGCATGTGAACCAACAAAATACCAGATCCAGGGGAGGCTACAGATTTTTGGTTGTTGAGTAGAGCAACTACTCGTGGATAAAAACTGTTTTTGTGTCTGGCTGTGGCAGCTTTGACAGTCCGGAGTCGCCTTCCAGAGGGAAGTGATTCTATGTGTCATTCCTAACTGTCACTGTATGTTGTTGTCACTTGTGGGCGGAGCACCAAGGCAAACTCCTTGTATGTGAATACTTGGCCAACAAACCTATTAATTCATTCAAATAAAGTGGCATACTACATGTACCGAGGTACAGTGAAAAGCCTTTGTCGCGTGCTAACCAGTCAGCAGAAAGACAATACATGATTGCAATCAATCCATTTGCAGTGTATAGATACATGATAAGGGAATAACGTTTAGTGCAAGGTAAAGCCAGCAAAGTCTGATCAAGGATAGTCCGAGGGTCACCAAAGAGGTAGATGGTAGTTCAGCGCTGCTCACTGGTTGCTCACTGGATGAACACATTCATAAAATGGAATAGAATATTTACGCATAGAATGTGATGAACAATTCCTGCAATACCAATATCTAACTCCATTGTCTTTTTTTGTTTATTTTGCAGTATGCTGCACATCTGTTAGCACAAATTGGTAAGTAGATCTATAATTATCCACAGTTATCTTGTCAAAAAGTGTAAAGAGAAAAATCAGAGAAAGGCAATCTTGATGGGACAGGGAGTGGAAAACTATAGTCTGTTCGGTTTAGTTTATTGTCAAGTGTACCGATGTACAGGGGAAATCTTTTGTTGTGTGCTAACCAGTCAGTGGAAAGACAATACATGATTATAATCAATCAATAACATAGGCACAGTTTGCCAAACAAACTGAGCTGGGAGCGAGTCATTCAAGGCTTTTCCCCAGTTTTATTTCCATTAATTTCACTGCATCACTGATCAACCAAATACTTGGCATCAGAGCCTCTGACATTGCCCCTTCTTCACTGTTTTTAATTGTGGTCATTGAATGTCAGTCATTAAGCACTTTAAAGGCCTGGGTAGAGTGGATGTGGAGAGAATGTTTCCACAAATGGGAGAGTCTAGGACCAGAGGTCACAGCCTCAGAATTAAAGGACGTTTCTTTAGGAAGGAGATGAGGAGGAATTTCTCTAGTCTTTAGAGGGTGGTGAATCTGTGGAATTCATTGCCACAGAAGGCTGTGGAGGCCAAGTCAGTGGATATTTTTAAGGCAGAGATATATAGATTCTTGATTAGTACGGGTGTCAGAGGCTAAGGGGAGAAGGCAGGAGAATAGGGTTAGGAGGGAAAGACAGATCAGTCATGATTGAATGGTGGAGTGGACTTGATGGGCCAAATGGCCTAATTCTGCTCCTATCACTTATAACCAGTTGAGGAGCAAGTGAGTTTCATGAACTTGTCATACAACTTTCACAGGCTGGTTCATAACATTGAGGTAATATGAGGTAGCACCATGTTTTCACACAAAGGATGGTGCCAGATGAGGTAGTTGAAGCTGGGACTATCCCAACATTTATAAAACAATTGGACAGGTACATAGATAGGACAGGTTTGGAGGGTTATGGACCAAATGTAGGCATGTGGGACTAGTGTAGCTAGTCGGTGTGGGCAAGTTGGGCAGAAGGGCTTGTTTCCATGTTGTAGCTTTCTATGTCTCTAAATGCACTTAACTTAATGACTGTTTCATTTTTGTCTGTAGATTACAACCGAACCGTTACATGGGCAGCCACCAATGGACTGGGCAATAGCTACATGGGTGCTGGCTTCCGTTTCGATAACCAGGAGCTGCACAGCACGAGGGACGGGATGTACTACGTCTATGCCAAGCTGAAAGTGATATGCTCTGTTACAAACCAATGCCACAACCCTGCACCCATCAAGTTGGAACTCTCCCGCTGCACAGCGACTAATGAATGTGCCTCCATTTTGAGCATGGAAGTGAAGATGCTGTCGGAGGCAGAGGATGCGTTCGATCAGTCCAGCACACTAGTCCACATCACAGCCAAGAGCTGGCTTCAAGTCAGAATCCACGGACTGGAGCAGAACTACATCACCCTGGACCACGAACACATATATTTTGGAGCATTCCTGATAGGAAATTAGAATCCCTCCGATCTACACACTGGCAGCACTTTAACAAGCTTCATGTACCCTGGAAGGACAATTTGTGTAGTGTACAAGGACTGGCCATGCTACTGGTGCGAGTTATTTATTGTTACGCGGTACCCCTCCTACTTTGTGCTTGGTTGATTCATTTGGTTGGGAGAAAGGGCGATAGCTTATGTCTCACTACACTATTTATACATGAGCATTTGGTCCCTGAGGTACAATGTTTCAATCAGCAAGAAGTGGGTGACTGGATATGTTACATGTCCTCGTTGTCTGATGTTCAGATCACAATATTCCCAATGTGGGATTCTTTAACTAAGCCTCTTTTCTTAAGAGGTGAAATATTTAACGTAAATATTGTATTGCGCTGTTTGGTGAAGTGCCGTTCCTTGAGTCTGTTTCACTATTGGGAAGAGAAGAAAAGATAAGACATGTTAACAGCACAGTATCCTCCTGCAGTGAATTAGTGCATGCAAACAGCCTCCTCGAAGGAAAGCTCATGATAGTTTAAGTTTAAGATGAAACCATATTGGTGGACAAGCCTTCATCTGCCCCAATCCAGCACTGATGGTAATACTATATCAGTCGCTTACTTGGTTCTTCCCTTAATAAAATAACAATACCTAAAACGAATTGTGAACATAAGAGTTGATGACACTCATAAGAGCTGAGTACACCAATATTTGGGGATAGACATAGAATGCTGGAGTAACTCAACGGGACAGGCAGCATCTCTGGAGAAAAGGAATAGGTGACGTTTCGGGTCGAGATCCATCTTCAGATTCGACCCGAAACGTCGCGCATCCATTCTCTCCAGAGACGCTGTGTTACTCCAGCATTTTGTGTTTATCTTCGCTTTAAACCACCATCTGCGGTTCCTTCCCACATACTTCAGAGGAGCTTCTTTGGTCCTCTGGAATAATCTCGGTTGCCATGGATACTCTTGTCACAATGGTGTCATTCATCTCTCCGTGAATGTCTAGGAGTGTGAGTTGCTCCAGCATTTCGTGTCTCTCCTCTCCCTGTGAAGAGGATTTCAACTTTGTAACTCTCCCGATTTGCAAAAACTAAAAGAATTAAAAAGAGAGCTGGTGACTGGAGCACCATGCAGTCCTGGCGTACTTAGGAAACGTTGTGAGGATCAGTGTTTAAATCTCTGCGTGGTCCTGTAGGTGTTTCCATTGGAATGATGCTATCACTTCACATTTACAGAAAAGTTAATGGAATATTTTCATTTGAATGTAATTTATTTGCACTAATGTTTTGCTTGTGTTTATGAGATAAATATAATTTTATTTACAAAATATGCATCTTTTGGAATATTTATGATATTTATAAAAACATTTGCTAAATTTGATTTTGTGCTATTATATTTTCCTATATTGGGCTGAAAGCACCAGGGACCCGGGTTTGATCCCGATTACAGGTGCTTGCCTGCGCGGAGTTTGTACCTTCTCCCCGTGAGCGCGTGGGTTTTCTCCGGGATCTTCGGTTTCCTCACACGCCAAAGACATTCAAGTTTGCAGGTTAATTGGTTCGTAAATTGCACAATGTAAATTGTCCCTAGTGTGTGCGGAGATCGCTGGTTGGTGTGGACTCAGTGGCCAAAGGGCCTGTTTCCACGCTATATCGAAACTAAACTAAACTATAATGCACAATTCTGTGCAAATTATAATGGTACAAATTTGTCTCTACTTTTTGTTGTTCTTGTGCTGATTTTAGAATATCTCTCGTCTATTCTTTCCACTTCCCTCTCATGTCCTGAATGGTCTGACACGTTAGTTTCTCCCATACTCTTGTGGAACGAGCCTTTTTAAACTTAAATCCAGAGAGATTCTTAAGGGGTTGGACAGGCTAGATGCAGGAAGATTGTTCCCGATGTTGGGGAGGTCCAGGACAAGGGGTCACAGCTTAAGGATAAGGGGAAATCCTTTAGGACCGAGATGAGAAGGACTTTTTTCTCACAGAGAGTGGTGGGTCTCTGGAACTCTCTGCCACAGAGGGTAGTTGAGGCCAGTTCATTGGCTATATTTAAGAGGGAGTTAGATGTGGCCCTTGTGGCTAAGGGGATCAGAGGGTATAGAGAGAAGGCAGGTACGGGATACTGAGTTGGATGATCAGCCATGATCATATTGAATGGCGGTGCAGGCTCGAAGGGCCGAATGGCCTACTCCTGCACCTAATTCATATGTTTCTATGTTTCTATGAGAGTATATCAGATTTAGAAGATAGACAAAAACCTGGAGAAACTCAGTGGGTGAGGCAGCATCTATGGAGTGAAGGAATAGGCGACGTTTCGGGTCGAGACCCTTCTTCAGACTTAGATTCACATTTAGAAGAGATCAGATCCAAGCTAATTCTTTCTGCAGGAGAAACATTCTGGCCCCGTGACTTTTCAAAGAAGGTTTAAAACACTGACTGGTTTTCGTTCTAATGCAGTTGTGTTGCCTTTTGTCACTGGAAGGATTGAACCTGCAACCTTACAAATTTATAACCTGTGTGATTCATTACCATGCCATGGTTTCAGTTCAGTGTAGTTTATTGTCACGTGTACCGAGGTTCAGTGAAAAGCTTTTGTTGCGTGCTAACCAGCCAGCGGAAAGACAATACATGATTACAATCGAGCCCTTCACAGTGTACAGATACATGATAAGGGAATAACATTTAGTGCAAGGTAAAGCCAGCAAAGTCTGATCAAAGAAGGTCTGGGGATCTTCAATGAGGTAGATAGTGGTTCAGCTTTACAATAGACAATAGGTGCAGGAGTAGGCGATTCGAGGAGTAGGCCATCCCCAATCAGTACCCATTACATCAGTACCCGTTACATTAACTAAAACAATTACTCTACTTACCTCTTTCCTGAGATGCTGCCTTATCTGTCAAATAATGCTTCAGATATTTGCATCATTCTAATGAGCCCATTATTCATTCACTAAAATTTGATTAAGCCTTCCTCAGTTTGCAAGCCAGTTTCTATTCTATGTCTATGGTACTACCCAGGTAGAAGGCAGGAATGGGGTACTGATTGTGGATGATCAGCCACGATCACATTGAATGGCGGTGCTGGCTCAAAAGGCCAAATGGCCTACTCCTACACCTATTGTCTATTGTCTTATCTTGCAATCAATAAAAACGTGGGCAATTTTTTATGAAGGTTAAAAAAATATATACTCATAGATACATAGATACATAGACAATAGGTGTAGGAGTAGGCCATTCAGCCCTTTGAGCCAGCACCGCCATTCAATGTGATCATGGCTGATCATCCACAATCAGTACCCCGTTCCTGCCTTCTCCCCAATACCCCTTGATTCCGCTAGCTCTAAGAACTATATCTAACTCTCTTTTGAATGCATCCAGTGAATTGGCCTCCACTGCCTTCTGAGGCAGAGAATTCCACAAATTCACAACTCTCTGTTCAAAAACGTTTTCCTCATCTCAGTTCTAAATGGCCTGCCCTTATTCTTAAAATGTGGCCCCTGGTCCTGGATTCCCCCAACGTCAGGAACATGTTTCCTGCCTCTAGCATGTCCAATCCCTTCATAATTTATGTTTCTATAAGATTCCCTCTCATCCTTCTAAATTCCAGTGAAAATTCGTAATTCAAAATCACAATGCTTTGATCACCCAGTCACTTTTCTTTAGTGATTTCCATGCATTTTGATTTAATCTAATCTCTGTTCATTCATCATAAATGGCAATTGAAATCCATGAAAATTCAAATTTAAACAAAGCAATATTTATGGAAGCCCCAAAGCTGCTATTTCTTTAAAAGAAACATGTCATTTGAGGACTTTGCCAGGACATAGAAACATAGAAACATAGAAATTAGGTGCAGGAGTAGGCCATTCAGCCCTTCGAGCCTGCACCGCCATTCAATATGATCATGGCTGATCATCCAACTCAGTATCCCGTACCTGCCTTCTCTCCATACCCCCTGATCCCTTTAGCCACAAGGACCACATCTAGGGCCACATCAACGGCCACAAGGACCTGAGGGTATAAGCCATAGGGAGTGGTTGGGACAGCTAGGACTAATTTGTTGGCAACATCTGCAATCTCCTTTGCCTTCAGACAGGCAACTTTGTTTAGTTTATTGTCACATGTAACGAGGTACAGTGAAAAGCTTTTGTTCTGTGCTAACCAGTCAGCGGAAAGTCAACAAATGATTACAATCGAGCCATTTACAGTGTACAGATACATGATAAGGGAATAACGTTTAGTGCAAGGTCAAGCCAGTAAAGTCCGATCAAGGATAGTCTGAGGGTCACCAATGAGGTAGATAGTAGTTCAGCACTGCTCTCTGGTTGTGGTGGGATGATTCAGTAGCCTGATAATAGCTGGGAAGAAACTGTCCCTGAACCTGGAGGTGTGCATTTTCACACTTCTGTACGTTTTGCCTGATGGGAGAGGAGAGAAGAGTGGCCAGGGTGCGACTGGTCCTTGATGATGCTGCTGGCCTTGCGAGGCAGCGTGAGGTTTAAATGGAGCCAATGGAAGGGAGGTCGGTTGGTGTGATGGTCTGGGCAGCGTCTACAATTCACTGCAATATCTAACGTTCTTGGGTGGAGATTTTCCCAAACCGTGCTGTGATGCATCCTGAGAAGGTCCTGCATTTTATTGCATCTGACCTCAGAGTATATGATGATGGCATCAGAGGAGAAAATTCTTCCAGAATTCTTCCAAATCGGATTAGTACTTCATCTTCACCTGAAATAGAAATTTCAGTTATTGTCTCCTATCTGAAAATAAAAATTATCCTGCATTTGTTCCATTATCTCTGGTGACCCCACGTACATTAGTCTTCTCCTGCTTCTGTTCTATATGCTATCCTTCGGAATATCTTCCAAAAATACTGCATCAATTTCTACTTATATGTTGGTATCAGCCAGATAAACCTCATCATCTTTCTTGACCCTGCAGTTTCTAAACTGTCTAGGAGGTTGCAGGGTGACCTGACCACGTTGAGTGAGTGGGCAGATGCGTGGCAGGTGCAGTATAATACAGATAAATGTGAGGTTATCCACTTTGGTGGCAAAAACAAGGGGTCAGATTATTATCTCAATGGGGTTAGGTTAGGTAAGGGGGAGGTGCAGTGAGACCTGGGCATCCTTGTACACCAGGCACTGAAAGTTGGCGTGCAGCTACAGCAGGCAGTGAAGAAAGCTAATGGAATGTTGGCCTTCATAACAAGAGGATTTCAGTATAGGAGTAGAGAGGTTCTACTGCAGTTGTATAGGGCTCTGGTAAGACCACATCTGGTGTATTGTGTACAGTTTTGATCTCCTAATTTGAGGAAGGGCATCCTTGTAATTGAGGCAGCGTAGGTTCACAAGATTGATCCCTGGGATGGCGGGACTGTCATATGAGGAAAGATTGAAAAGATTAGGCTTGTATTCACTGTTTAGAAGGATGAGGGGAATCTTATAGAAACAAATACAATTATAAAAGGACTGGACAAGCTAGATGCAGGAAAATGTTCCCAATATTGGGCGAGTCCAGAACCAGGGGCCACAGTCTTAGAATAAAGGGGAGGCCATTTAAGACTGAGGTGAGAACAAATGTTTTCACCCAGAGAGTTGTGAATTTGTGTAATTCCCTGTCACAGATGGCAGTGGAGGCCAAATCACTGGATGGATTTAAGAGAGAGTTAGATAGAGCTCTAGGGGCTGGTGGAATCAAGGGATATTGGGAGAAGGCAGGCACGGGTTATTGATAGTGGATGATCAGCCATGATCGCAATGAATGGCGGTGCTGGCTCGAAGGGCCGAATGGCCTCCTCCTGCACCTATTTTCTATGTTTCTATGTTTCTATGTAGTCGTATCTGGCATCCACTGCTGAGCGCACACAAAAAAATAATCTTACTATATATGGATAAATCTGAAGCGATTCTCTTTGGGTTCTGTTAAAACTCAAGTCCTTAACCATCTCCAACAGCCCTATCCAAGACTGGAATAAACATGCTTGAACTAAGGTGAGTTTTGGATCATGTATCTGTTTTATCTCAAGGACAGCATGATTCTATCTTCGCAATTTTTCCTGATTCCATCTTCATCTCAGTTCATGTATTGCTGACATCCATATCCCTGATGTCACCTGATTAAGTCTTTCTGAGTTCCATTCTGTAATCAAGACCTTGTTTTACTGTTAATCAAGTCTCTGTGCAAAACCGCATCATCTGCACCTTCACTGTAACTTAAAATTAATTTACTTTCTGACTTTTCAGTTTAGTTTAGTTTGGAGATACAGCGCGTAAACAGGCCCACCGAGTCCGCGCCGACCAGCGATCACCGCACATCCTACACTCACTAGGGACAATTTACACTTATACCAAGCCAATTAACCCACAAACCGGTACGTCTTTTGAATTGTGGGAGGAAACCAAAGACCTCAGAGAAAACCCACGCAGTCACGGGGAGAACGTACAAGCTCCGTACAGGCAGCACCCGTAGTCGGGATCGAACCTGGGTCTCTGGTGCTGTGAGCGCTGTAAGGCAGCAACTCTACCGCTACGCCACCGTGTCATTTCCATAATTTTCTGGTACAAAATCACAGTCATGAAACCTTAATTTTGTTTTTCTCTCCAAAGAACGCTACCCGTCTGCAGAGCCTCCTGCAAATTAGGTTTTTATTTCAGATTTTGAACTTTTGCAGCATTTACTTACAAATAATTAAATTGTAGCTTCTAAAATGCAATGTGACCCGGTTTACATCAGTATCAAACTTGTAAGAAACATAGAAACATAGAAATTAGGTGCAGGAGTAGGCCATTCGGCCCTTCGAGCCTGCACCGCCATTCAACATGATCATGGCTGATCATCCAACTCAGCATCCCGTACCTGCCTTCTCTCCATATCCCCTGATCCCCTTAGCCACAAGGGCCACATCTAACTCCCTCTTAAATATAGCCAATGAACTGGCCTCAATTACTCTCTGTGGCAGAGAGTTCCAGAGACCCACCACTCTCTGTGTGAAAAAAGTCCTTCTCATCTCAGTCCTAAAGGATTTCCCCCTTATCCTTAAGCTGTGACCTCCTTGTCCTGGACCTCCCCAACATTGGGAACAATCTTCCTGCATCTAGCCTGTCCAACCCCTTAAGAATTTTGTAAGTTTCTATAAGATCCCCTCTCAATCTCCTAAATTCTATAGAGTATAAACCGAGTCTATCCAGTCTTTCTTCATTAGACAGTCCTGACATCCCAGGAATCAATCTGGTGAACCTTCTCTGCACTCCCTCTATGGCAATCTATCCCTCTATCTCTCTATGGTAAGAAACTTACAAGGATTAATAATTTGGCAAAGAAGTGATGGATTTTGATACCATCCTATTGTTCTGTAACCAATACAGCATCAATTAATAGCTGAATAATTCATGGCCCACTAATTGAGGTTTCAGCAGAGGAGACCCAAGACAGTGCAGATACTGTAATGTGGATTGAAAAGCTATAGCACGAACTCAACAAGTCAGGCACAAAATGCAGGAGTAGCTCAGCGGGACAGGCAGCATCTCTGGCGAGTCGGAATGGGTGACGTTTTGGGTCGAGACCCTTCTTCAGACTGAGAGTCAGGGGAGAGGGAGACACAGAGATATGGAAGGATAAGGTGTGAAAACGAGGGGCTAAAGCCCAAGGGAAATGTAGAATAGATCTTTGTTGGCTAGGGGAAGGTGACAACGAGGCATATAAAGATAAAATATAATCAGGAGGACAGTTAGAGTGGTCAGAGAACTAGGATGGGGGAGGGATGGAGAGAGAGGGAAAGCAAGGGTTACTTGAAGTTAGAGAAATCAAAATTTAAAATCGATAAACCAGCACCTGCAGTTCCTTCCTCGCTGAGTTAGATTTTTGCCAACAGCAGACGAGTTTGGGGCAAGAATAGAAAATAGTCTGGCCAAAGAAACTAATGAGTAGTTGAATATTTTCAACTTGCCTGCAAATGGTTAAAAGGAAAAATGATCGTTGACCACAAGTGTTTGTTTTTTTGGTGTAGAAGTTGTAAGTAGGTCACTTGCGTTAAGGAAGGACAAATTGGCAAAAAAGCCTCTGAAAACTAAGATCAGGTTTGTTCCATTTTCCATGAAAGGGTTGATAGATGTCAGCATCCAATCATTCATTAACTTGTTCAAAAGGGGGAAAATATAATATAATCTCTCTGTTTCCCTGATTTCCATCAGCATTAGTTGCATTTTATTGTTTAAATCGAGTGGACAAATGCTGTTTAGCTTAACGAATCGAAGACAATGAATAACATCATCAAAGCTAACAAGTGCAACATCAAAGAGATGGAGAACAGAAGTGATAACTCCTGGCCTTGTGGTTTTGTAGAAGTTGTGTCAACTTTATTGTTTTTCCGGTAATTTACGCCTACATTATTTTCTTTGTCTTAGTCACACTAGTGATGTTGCTGTATATAACACACATATAACACCTTATGCTTAGTAATATGTTCCATTAAAACACAAGCGCTTAGTGGCACAACAGTCTGAAGAAGGGTCTCGACCCGAAACCTCACCCATTCCTTCTCTCCACAGATGCTGTCTGACCCGCTGAGTTACTCTGGCTTTTTGTGTCTATCTTCAATTTAAACCGCCGTCTACAGCTCCTTCCAACACAGAATAATGTCAACAACCTGAAAGAAAGATTGCATCTTATTATACCAGTGGATCCTAATAGAAACATAGAAACATAGAAAATAGGTGCAGGAGGAGGCCATTCGGCCCTTCGAGCCTGCACTGCCATTCAATATGATCATGGCTGATCATCCAACTCAGTATCCTGTACCTGCCTTCTCTCCATACCCCCTGATCCCTTTAGCCACAAGGGCCACATCTAACTCCCTCTTAAATATAGCCAATGAACTGGCCTCAACTACCTTCTGTGGCAGAGAATTCCACAGATTCACCACTCTCTGTGTGAAAAATGTTTTTTTCATCTCAGTCCTAAAAGATTTCCCCCTTATCCTTAAACTGTGACCCCTTGTTCTGGAATTCCCCAACATTGTGAACAATCTTCCTGCATCTAGCCTTGCATCTCACTTGCTGAGAATTTGTTTTGTAATGTAATTACTATTCATATCAATTGGATTTTACTTGCAATGTTATATTGATTTTTTTTGAAACTCAAGTAATGATTTTAATTTGAGCTCAGATTAAGGCACTTATAACTCATTTGCCTCAACTATAAATAAACGCTGTGGGAAACGAACTTAACCAGTAGGAAACTAAAACAATTAAACTGCTTCTTTCACATATTCTCAATTTTCCTTTCCATTGACTTTAAGCCGAGTGTTTAACAGGCACCAATGATCTGATAACAAGATATGGAGTCTTATACATCGGCGAGACCAAAACAGGCTGGGCGATCGTTTCGCGGAACGCCTTCGCACAGCCCGCGTGAACCTCCCTGATCTCCCGGTTGCCGGACACTTTAATTCCCATTCCCACACAGACCTTTCTGACCTCGGTCTCCTCCATTGTCAGAGTGAGGCTAAACACAAATTGGAGGAACAGCATCTCATATTTCGCTTGGCCAGCTTACAACCCAGTGGTATGAATATTGATTACTCAAACTCCAAGAAACCCTGGCATTCCCTCTCTCTCTCCATCCCTCCCCCACCCATGTCGCAATAGCTTCTCATTTTCACCCTACAAACCAAAGCTCCTATAGCGGAGCAAGGTAGACCACTCCTGCTAAATGCAATGGGCTGACGTGTAGTACGCAACGGAGCGGAACGTGGCCTTTTTTTCATCCATTTCAGTAACCCGACCCGACCCGACCCGACCCGACCCGCAGTGTAATCAACGTTGCGGGGGAACAGTTTGTGTTAATAAATTAAAATTCTGAAAATGAAGAGAAGATTTTTACCAAAGAACTTTTATTTTTACGAGGATGTTTCCGTAACCGGCTTCCGTCTCCGCATTAGTTATCTTTGCTCCGCTATGACGGGATCTTTGGTGTGGAAACGGAAGCCGGTTACGGAAATGAGGCCTAAAATTACCCATGAATCTGCCCATGACCGTACTACGTCTTTTTCGTCAAGTGAGCTATCTTGCTTGCGATAGGATCTATGCTACAAACAGCTTACAATGGTCTGTTTCCTTTATCATCGATACTTTTTTGCATATCTTTCATTCATTGTTCTTTATCTCATCACATCACGGTCTATATCGCTCATTTCCCTTATCCCCAACCAGTCTGGAGAAGGGTCTCAACCCGAAACGTCACCCATTCCTTCTCTCCAGAGATGCTGCCTGTCCCGCTGAGTTACTCCAGCTTTTTGTGTCTACCATGATTCATGAGGTGATAACTCGTGGTTTAAACCAGCATCTGCAGTTCCTTCTTACACATCTGATCGTACAATGGATGCATTAGTGATAGTTTTTCAAAACTCTTTAGATTCTGGAGTAGTTCCTGAGGATTGGAGGATAGCTAATGTAACCCTGCTTTTTAAAAAGGGAGGGAGAGAGAAAACGGAATTAAAGACCAGTTAGTCTAACATCGGTAGTGGGGAAACTGCTAGAGTCAGTTATTAAAGATGGGATAGCAGCACATTTGGAAAGTGGTGAAATCATTGGACAAAGTCAGCACGGATTTACGAAAAGTAAATCATGTCTAACGAGTATTATAGAATTTTTCGAGGATGTAACTAGTAGAGTGGATAAGGGAGAACCAGTGGATGTGTTATATCTGGACTTTCAGAAGGCTTTCGACAAGGTCCCACATAAGAGATTAGTACACAAACTTAAAGCACACGGTATTGGGGGTTCGGTATTGATGTGGATAGAGAACTGGATGGCAGATAGAAAGCAAAGAGTAGGAGTAAACGGGTCCTTTTCAGAATGGCAGGTAGTGACTAGTGGGGTACCGCAAGGCTCAGTGCTGGGACCCCAGCTATTTACAATATACATTAATGATTTGGATGAGGGAATTAAATGCAACATCCCCAAGTTTGCGGATGACACGAAGCTGGGGGGGCAGTATTAGCTGTGAGGAGGATGCTAGGAGGCTGCAAGATGAATTGGATAGGCTGGGTGAGTTGGCAAATGCATGGCAGATGCAGTATAATGTGGATAAATATGAGGTTATCCACTTTGGTGCCAAAAACAGGAAAGTAGACTATAATCTGAAGGTGGCCGATTAGGAAAAGGGGAGATGCAACGAGACCTGGGGGTCATGGTACGCCAGTCATTGAAAGTAGGCATGCAGGTGCAGCAGGCAGTGAAGAAAGCGAATGGTATGTTAGCATTCATAGCAAAAGGATTTGAGTATAGGAGCAGGGAGGTTCTACTGCAGTTGTACAGGGTCTTGGTGAGACCACGCCTGGTGTATTGCATACAGTTTTGGTCTCCAAATCTGAGGAAAGACATTCTTGCCATAGAGGGAGTACAGAGAAGGTTCACCAGACTGATTCCTGGGATGTCAGGACTTTCATATGAGGAAAGACTGGTTAGACTCGGCTTGTACTCGCTAGAATTTAGAAGATTGAGCGGGGGATCTTATAGAAACTTACTAAATTCTTAAGGGGTTGGGCAGGCTAGATGCAGGAAGATTGTTCCCGATGTTGGGGAAGTCCAGAACAAGGGGTCACAGTTTAAGGATGAGAGGGAAGTCTTTTAGGACCGAGATGAGAAAAACATTTTGCACACAAAGAGTGGTGTCTCTAGTTCAAGTTCAAGTTCAAGTGAGTTTATTGTCATGTGTCCCTGATAGGACAATGACATTCTTGCTTTGCTTCAGCACAACAGAACATAGTAGGCATTGACAACAAAACAGATCAGTGTGTCCATATCCCATTTTACTTCGGAGTCACGTGAGTGACTACGTGAAGAAGTCCCGCCAGGCGCATGCGCGTCATTACGTCTGCGCATGTCGCACTGAACGGGCTGGAGGGCACAGCTCCACCAGCGGTAAGTAGAAAATCGCAGGTAAGTGGTTTTAAAAAACTTTGCCTGAGAGTATTTAACTCCGTAAAGCTGGCTCAAGAAGTCAGTAGGAGTTGGTGGTATGGAGCGGTCAGGTAGGAGAGTTCGCTCTAAGCGTGGGTCCATGGATTCACTAAATCGATTGGGTCGGGAGATCAGCGCGGCAAAGCCGGTTCCGATACCGGGTGCCGTTTTACCAACTGCAGTTTCATTAGAAAGTGAACTTTCCACACCAGTTCCAGTTACTCAGGAGGCTGAGGCCACCGACAGCCATAGAAAGGCTAAAAGAAAATCTAATAGACCCGTGTTATCAGACGAGTCTGAGGAAGAATGTGACTCCCCTCCAGATAATAAAAGAATGTGGGGGAGGATGCAGAATATGGAGAAGATGCTCCAAACTCTGATAAAACAAGGGTCTAAGGGCCCAGTGATTCCCCAGGCAGCTGTTCAACAAGGCCCATATCAAGAGGAATATGTGGAGTATCAGCAAGGGGATTTCCTTCCAGCGCCTTGTTTAGGACTGGAGGATGCCTCCCTAATATATGACTTGGGAGAAGCAGAGCAGGATGCAGTTGACCCCATGTCTGGTGTCCCTGCTTATGTGCAAACACCAGAGCACAAGAGCCACGCTCCAGGTGTCCCGGATATTGCAATGAGTTTTGCTATTCCGGAGGGGACTGGTGAGGCAATGGACGAGTACTTTGCAAACAACGTTAGTTATTTAGTGTCTCACCAGCTCCAGCAAGCTATAATGCAAGAGACTACCAACAAATACAAAACACCTGTCAATTGTGCAGCATTGAAAGTGCCTACGGTGAACCCAGCTATTTGGGCACCCATGAGTCCTGCTATGAGAGGACAGGAGGTTCGGCATCAACACGTCCAACTGGTGGCTGCAGCAGTTACTGCATTTGGCACTGTGGTCAAAGGGACCATGATAAATCAGATACAAAAGATATGTTGGCTCTGTTATGCAATGCATTTTTTGAAGTAAATTGCATTAGAAAAATCGCCATCAGACCAACTCTTAATCAAAAATTTGCTGCATTGTGTAAGGCGACGAATATTCAAACGCCTGAGTTCCTGTTTGGAACGGACCTTGTCAAACATATACGTGATATTGATGATGAGGCAAAAACAATTGGTTTGATGAAGCCAAGCACATCACGGCCACCTTTTCGCAAACCTGGGTTTGTGTATCGAAGATCGGATCCAGGTGCTGGACCGAGCAGGGGGAGGCCAGTGGGGCAACGAGGTTACCCACTAAGACAGAGCGGCTTCAACCCCAATGTGAGCAGACAGCAGGCTTTCAGGCCAACTGCAGAGGTACAGGGAACTTTTGTTAAAGGTTCTGGTGCACAACCTCCTATTGGAGGTAGATTACAATTGTTTTACAATGAATGGTGCTGTATTACATGTGATATGTTTATACTAAATACTGTGCCAGGTTCTACCATTGAGTTTATCTCAGGGATAGATCCACCTCAGCAGCACAAGCCAAATAAAATGTTGGTGTTTTTCTGCTCCAGAGACTGAACAGGTTAACGATGAGATTAAGAATTTATGCCAAAAAAGAGTGATTGAGAAAGCAATTACTCATCCTCAACAATTTGTGTCCAATATATTCCCCAGACCTAAGAAAGATGGGGGTTGTAGAGTAATTCTGGACCTCACTCACTTAAATTTTTCAGTTCTCTATAGACATTTTAAAAATGGACACCTTCGTTACTGCAAAACAGCTGGTCTCACAAGGTTGTTATATGGCAACTATTGATTTGCAAGATGTGTATTATTCAGTGCCAATTCATGCTCATTATCGCAGGTACTTGAAATATAATTGGATGGGACAGCTGTGGCAATACAAAGCATTGCCTAATGGATTAAGCTCAGCACCTAGGCTATTTACTAAATTGTTAAAACCTGTGCTGGGGCTGTTAAGGGCCCGTAATCACATTGTCATGGCTTACTTAGATGATGTCTTAATTATCAGCAACACTAAATAGTCAGCTGAGGAGTCGGTTGCAGTAACCAAAAATGTGTTTGAATCATTAGGTTTTTTGGTCCATCCAACTAAGTCCAAATTACAGCCAACTCAAAATATTCAGTATTTGGGATTTCTTATTGATTCAGTTGATATGACAGTAACATTACCAGCAGCCAAGATTGGGGATATTGCTGATGTCTGTACTTGCCTCACACAAAAACTTTATCCCTCCATCCGAGAAGTCGCTAGGGTCATTGGGAAATTGGTAGCAGCTTTCCCTGCAGTACAGTTTGGACCTTTGCATTATCAACATTTGCAAAGAGCAAGAGAACAAGCACTAAAAGAGCATGCAGGCCATTTTGATCGGGTTATGCAGTTACCAGCCACAGCTCTAGCAGAATTGCAGTGGTGTATTGTTAAGGTCAGTCAAGCTACCAATAACATTTTGATGCAGGAACCTTCAATGATTTTACAGACTGATGTGAGTGCTCTTGGATGGGGGGCTACGGACATTGAGTCCAGCTGTGGAGGTAGATGGAATGGACAAGAAAGTTTGATTCTTCACACACAAGGGATAAATTATTTGGAATTATTGGGGGCATTTTATGGGTTAAAGGCATATTGCTCCACAATGAATAATTTACACGTTCAACTCCAGATTGATAACACCACGGCAGTGGCATATATTAATCATATGGGAGGAGCGAGATCAGTTTCATGTGATAGCATGGCTAATCTCATATAGCATTGGTTTATTTCAAGAAACATTTGGGTTTCAGCCATCTATCTGCCAGGGGTAGACAATGTGGTGGCAGACCAAAGGTCACGGAAATTCAATGACAATATAGAATGGATGTTGAATTCTAAAGTTTTTCAAACAATTGTCACTTGATTTGGATTGCCAGATATTGATCTGTTTGCATCCAGACTGAATCACCAGCTGCCTAAATATGTTTCATGGGAACCAGATCCAGGAACAGTAGCTGTGGATGCATTTTCGTTACATTGGGGGCACTCATTCTTTTATGCTTTTCCTCCATTTTCCCTGATTACGAAATGTCTAACCAAAATAGAGCGTGACTCCACCACAGGCATTTTGGTGGTCCCAGATTGGCCAACACAACCATGGTTCCCATTGGTACTCAGAATGATGGCTCAGCCATTCATGATGGTTCCCAGCTGCAGTAATTTGTTGGTGCATCCGGTTACAGGAGAAAGTCACCCATTACATGACCGCATCAATTTGTTGGTCTGCAGGTTCTGACCAGACCATTTCAAGGCCTTGGATTGTCGAACAGGACCATGGAGGTTATCACTGCAGCCTGGAGGAATAGTACTAAAAAACAATATGTGGTTCATATAAAGAAATTGGAGATGTTCTGTGTACAGTCAAATTTATCTTATCATACTGCAAGCATAAGTGATGTGTTGGAGTTACTTGCTAAGTTGCATTTTGATGAGCACTTGAGTTATAGTGCTATTAACAGTGCTCGGAGTGCTTTGTCCTCTTATTTAGGGCAGTCCTCAGGACAACAGCCTATCGGGGCTCATCCGTTAGTATCCCGATTTATGAGAGGAATTTTTAACAAAAACCCTCCTAAACCTAGATATACAGAAATCTGGGATATCAGTGTAGTTCTCACACTGCTTCGGCAATGGGTTCCAATTACGTCATTGTCTATGCAGAGATTAACTCTGAAAGTGGTTATGCTAATGGCGCTGGTTTCAGCACAACGTGTACAAACATTACAATTGTTACGAATAGATTGTATGCATTTGTCTGTAGATGACATTACATTTTATGTCTATGATGTAATCAAACAAAGCAGGCCAGGTATGCTTATTAAAAATAGTTATTGAATAATTTGAAGCAATGTTCAATATATTATTTATTTACTACTGTGTCAATCGAAGCAGATTGTCGTATGGAGTGCATCTACGGCATGTAAACACAGAGCTTTGAAATCTTCACGTAGTCACTCACGTGACTCCGAAGTAAAATAGTAAGATTAAACGCGAACTTACCAGTTTGAAGTTTGATCCTTACTTTAGGAGGAGTTACGTTGAGGGATTACGTGCCCTCCGCTCCCACCCTCATAATCTAAGACCTCATCTGGTAGTTCTAGTCTTCTTAAAGCCTTACTATGTTACTTCGGCTATATATGTTTCTGTGTTTCCACGCCGCTGCTTTGAAGTATGACACGCATGCGCCTGGCGGGGCTCCTTCACGTAATACCTCCACGTAACTCCTCATAAAATAAGGATCAAACTTTGAACTGGTAAGTTATCGTTTAATCTTACTATTAAATAAATATATACACACATGAATAAATAAACTGATAAAGTGCAAATAACAGATAATGGGTTATTAATGTTCAGAGTTTTGTCCGAGCCAGGTTTAATAGCCTGATGGCTGTGGGGAAGTAGCTATACCTGAACCTGGTCGTTGCAGTCTTCAGGCTCCTGTACCTTCTACCTGAAGGTAGCAGGGAGATGAGTGTGTGGCCAGGATGGTGTGGGTCCTTGATGATACTGCCAGCCTTTTTGAGGCAGCGACTGTATAAATCCCCTCGATGGAAGGAAGGTCAGAGCCGATGATGGACTGGGCAGTGTTAACTACTTTTTGTGGTCTTTTCCTCTCCAGGACGCTCAAGTTGCCGAACCAAGCCACGATGCAACCGGTCAGCAAGCTCTCTACTGTGCACCTGTAGAAATTAGAGAGAGTCCTCCTTGACAAACCGACTCTCCGTAATCTTCTCAGGAAGTAGAGGCGCTGACGTGCTTTCTTGATAATTGCATTAGTGTTCTCGGACCAGGAAAGATCTTCAGAGATGTGCATGCCCAGGAATTTGAAGCTCTTGATCCTTTCAACCATCGACCCGTTGATATAAACGGGACTGTGGGTCCCCATCCTACTCCTTCCAAAGTCCACAATCAGTTCCTTGGTTTTGCTGGTGTTGAGGGCCAGGTTATTGTGCTGGCACCATATGGACAGTTGCTCGATCTCTCCTCTGTACTCCGACTCATCCCCATCAGTGATACGTCCCACAACAGTGGTGTCGCCAGCGAACTTGATGATGGAGTTCGCACTATGACCGGCTACGCAGTCATGAGTATAGAGTGAGTACAGCAGGGGGCTGAGCACGCAGCCTTGAGGTGCTCCCGTGCTGATTGTTAACGAGTCTGACACATTTTCACCAATACGAACAGACTGTGGTCTGTGAATGAGGAAGTCGAGGATCCAATTGCAGAGGGATGCGCAGAGACCCAGTTCTGCGAGTTTGGTAACCAGCTTGGAGGGGATGATAGTATTAAATTCCGAGCTGTAATCAATGAATAACAGCCTGACATATGAGTTTTTGCTGTCCAAGTGGTCCAGAGCGGAGTGGAGAGCCAGCGAGATCACGTCCACCGTTGATCTGTTGTGGCGGTAAGCGAACTGCAGTGGGTCCAGGTTTTTGTTGAGGTAGGAGTTGATTTGCGCCATGATCAACCTCTCAAAGCACTTCATCACCACAGACGTTAGTGCCACAAGTCGATAGTCATTGAGGCACGTCACCTTGCTCTTCTTGAGCACCGGAAGCCGGTTACGGAAATTAGGCCTAAAATTATCCACGAATCTACCGATGACCGTACTACATCTTTCTCGTCGAGTTATCTATCTTGCTCGCTGTAGGATCTTTGCTACAAACAGCTTACAATGGCCCGTTTCCTTTATCATCTTTACTTTTTTGCATATCTTTCATTCATTGTTCTTTATCTCTCCACGTCATTGTCTATATCTCTCATTTCCCTTATCCCTAACCAGTCTGAAGAAGGGTCTCGACCCGAAACGTCACCCATTCCTTCTCCCCAGAGATGCTGCCTGTCCCGCTGAGTTACTCCAGCTTTTTGTGTCTATCTTCGGTTTAAACCAGGATCTGCAGTTCCTTCTTGCACATCTGATCGTATCAGTTCATGAGATTAATTAATTTAAAATTAACCCTAGGGTATTTTTACTCCAGTGACTTATGACCCTTATACTTCCCTCCGTAAATTCTGTAACTACTGACTTCAACAAACCCATCTAGATAGACACAAAATGAATGGGTGACGTTTCAGGACAAGACCGACCTGCAGACATCCATTCCTTCTACTTGTCCCACAGAGTTACTCTAGCATTTTGTGTCTATCTTCAATATGCTGAGCCAGGTTAACGACTACAGGAAATAATATGCGGTCATTTACCAATGTTGTCTGTCTTTGTCACAAGAGATGGCTTTATTGATAATTGATGAAGAATGTTTGTGAGTGTATGTGGGCGCTGCATGAGGTACAAGGTGTATTTACCATGCGCTCTCGCCACAAACCCTTCGTGTGGTTACATTCAGTTTTTGATCAAAACTGTACATGTGTTGTAAAGCTGCAAGAATGCCACATGGTGATCCAAAATGTGGTTTGTAAAACTGAGATACTATTGTGCGTTTAATCCTGCACCTGTGTCATAAGAAAGATGAGGCCTAATAAATGGAATAAATGCTGTTTTAGTGCGACACAGTCAACTTTTTTTGTGATACATCTGGGCTTGGAATCTGAATTGCACTGTATCTCTATGTTCATTGCACAGTTTAGGTAGACCCAGGAAACATATTTCTAAGGCTCTTTGCGGGCCAAATAGGGACTTCCTACATACAAATGCTTACCCGCAAAGGCATTGCAGAAACAGCAGTAAAATATTGATTTCTCTAACTTCAAGTAACCCCGGCATTCCCTCTCTTTCCCCCACCAAAGTCACACCAGCTTTTTGTTCTCACCCAACAAACAGCTAACATGCCCTGTTTCCTTTATCATTGTTACTTTTTTGCATATCTTTCGTTCATTTGTTCTATATCTCTCTACATCACTGTCTATATCTCTCGTTTCCCTTTTCGGTGACTTTCAGTCTGAAGAAAGGTCTCGACCCAAACGTCACCGATTCCTTCTCTCCAGAGATGCTGCCTGTCCCGCTGAGTTACTCCAGCATTTTGTGTCTATCTTTGGTCAATACTCTTAGGCAGATTAAATAGATGAGTAAGTTAAATTGATGACACCAGACGCTTTAGGAGAAGTAGTTAACTAAACAGGGAATGAATACATAGAGGGTTACACAAAAAGCTGGAGAAACTCAGCGGGTGCAGCAGCATCTAAGGAGCGAAGGCGATAGGCGACGTTTCGGGTCATGAATACATAGTGTCAAGTCAAGTCAAGCCAAGTCACATTTATTTATATAGCACATTTAAAAAACAACTCTCGTTGGCCAAAGTGTTTTACATTGGTTATAAGAATAGTATACACAAACAAACTACATACATATAAGCATATAGCCCCCGCTCAGAGGACGTCAAGAAAGGCTTGGGAGTATAGATAAGTTTAGTCTTGACTTAAAGGAGTCGATGGAGGGGGCAGTTCTGATGGGACGAGGGATGCTGTCCCAAAGTCTAGGAGCTGCAACCACAAAGGCGCGGTCGGTCGCCCCTGAGATTATGTCTAGACCGCGGGATGTTCAGCAACCCCAAGTCGGCCGATCTGAGGGACCTGGAGGTGGTGTGGTGGGTGAGCAGATGTTTGATGTCGGTGGGGGCAAGTGTTTGTGTTTGTGTGTGTGTGCGTGCGATGCTAAGAGCAGTGTCCCAGTTACAGCTTCATATTATTTAAGTAAATATGTTCATGTGTCTTTATGAAAAGTGAAGTGATGTACATTTATTATTTGTTGTTAAAATATAATCATGACTGGTATGTCATATAAGGTGAGATTTGGCCAGGCATGTGCCGTGAGTAATTACTCAGGGTAGGCACTCAGTTGGCTTAAAAAAAATTAAACCGCGCATGTGCAGATTGTTCTCTCCATTAAATAAATAAATAAATTAAAACAGTGACAATTCAATTTGCCCAAGGCTTCATAGTCTCCTTTATTCTGAATTACTGAATGGGTGGGGGGTGAAGGGTGATGGCAGATGGAGAGATGGTGGGAAAAACGGGAGTACAGGGAATAGTTGAATCAGTTGTCATCTTATTGAATGACAACACTTGTTCAAGGGACCAATTGGGGGAACAGTTCCTTTCACAGTGTGTGGAGAGTCTGTGCCAGGAGTGTTGAGATGGAGGGTGTCGGGGATACTGCCAGTAACTCACTCACTCACCGCTACCGCAGCTCTCCGGGCACAAAGCCACCGCACTGTAGCTGGGGATAGAAGCAGCTCGGGCAGCTGCGAGCGGCAACCGGGACCCGACAACAGAACTGGCCGCCACTTCAGCGCCTTCTGCCGGCCTGCTCACCTCTGGTAGTGCTCTCCGTCGGAACACCTGTCACCTGCCATTCGCCGACTTCGCTCATGTCAGCGGCTTCTTGCAAATCCTTAAATTCCCACAGCCGAGTAATTCGCTGACAGAATTTAAGGATATGAGTGAGGCCAGCGAGCGGCAGGAGAGAGGTTTTTAGACGGAGAGCTGCCAGAGGTGAGCGGGGACCGGCAGAAGGAGCTAAGGTGGCGGCTGGTTCCGCTGTCCGGCCCGGCGGCCGCTCAGCCACCCGAGCTACTTCTCTCCCACCCCCCCCCACCCCCTGGCCTCAATGCGGTGGCATTCCACGCCTCCGTGCAAGGAGCGTCGCAAGTGACATTATGCCAATCCCCTCCTTCATAACATTCGTGCCCTCCCCGCAACTTTACCCCGGGCCAGACTCCCCAAACACTTGGAAAGGAGCTCTTCCCCCCACCCCCACACCCGGGAAATACGGTATTTAAAAACATCACCAAGAAATGTACTTACCACATAATTGGTACACGAGCTCCATTCTTCTCTCTCTGTTTCCTAAGATACACTTAAAATAATGCCAATCCATATTTGAAAACCTCGCCAAGAAACTTGCACTGCGCATGCGCAGTCGACTGATGCGCATGCGCAGTGCTGCAAAGGCAGAATTTCTGCTGCCTTCAGCCCCGCTTGAAACTGACGGCTCCAGGCAGCGCTGACGGCACGTGGGCTGCACAGACCTTCCCGTGTTACAAGCGCTGTGGATGAAAGGCACGGAGAATTATGCCTACCTAAGAGATCGATCTCTTACATAGGCATAATTCTCCCATGCCTTTACTATTTATATTTAGTAATGACTATGTTATAATTTTAGTCAGGGTAGGCAGTGCCTACCTTGCCTACCCTGACGGCACGTGCCTGGATTTGGCAGATATGTTGTATACTGTCCTGTGTAGAAAAGCATAAGAGTTAATCCTACTGATTGTACAAGGACCAGAGGACATAGAATTTAAGGGCTCTCTTTTAGAAAGGAGGTGAGGAGGAACTTCTTTAGTTAGAGGGTAGTTAAATGGAGTGGACAGGTCAGTGGATATTTTTAAGGCAGAGATAGACACATTTTTGATTAGTATGGGTGTCAAGGGTTATGGGGAGAAGGCAGGAAAATGGGATTAGGAGGCAGAGAACCATGATTGTATGGCAGAGTAGACTCGATGGGCTAAATGGCCTAATTCTACTCCTATAACTTGTGAACTTGTGAAAATTCCTTGCAGGACAGATTTGAGGTTAATGTTTCCCCTAGCGAGGTGTCTGTTATCTGGGACACAAGCTCAAGACTGAGATGGGGAGAATGTCTTCACCATAGAGTAATGAATCTTTGGAACCCATGCCTGAAGAGGGCTTTGGTAGCCCAGTTGCAGAGAATATTCAAGGCAGCCTGATAGATGAATCAAAGGATATAGTGCATGAAGGTTGTGCAGAGGTACAGGTCAGGTATGATCTTAACAAATAACAGGAGCTGACTGGCCTATTCCCTTGCTTTTTTCTTTATTTTTATGTTTTTAGCAAACAAATGGGCAGCACGGAGTCATAGTAGACTGGCTGCCTTACAGCGCCAGAGACCCGGGTTCGATCCTAATTAAGGGGTGCTGGCTGTATGGAGTTTGTATGCTCTCCCCGAGACCTGAGTGGGTTTCCTCCGAGATCTTCGGTTTCCTCCCACATTTCAAAGACGTACAGGTTTGTAGGTTAATTGGCTTGGTAAATGTAAAAATTGTCCCTAGTGTGTGTAGGATGATGTTAGTGTGCGGGGATCGCTGGTCGGCGCGGACGCGGTGGACCGAAGGGTCTGTTTCCGTGCTGTATCTCTGAACTAAATTAGACTAAACTAAACTAGACTAACCTAACCTAAACTAAACTAAACTAATCTAATCTAAATATAATATAATAAATCTTCCTGTGATATTATTTACAGAAAAAAAACATTACTATCCCGATGTACTGGGCATTGGCCATTGAAAGGCTATTTTCTGTTTACAAAATGGCACAAAAACCTTTGGTAAACCAGCATCTGCAGTTCCTTGTTTCAATATTTTAGTTTCAATATCCCTTGACTCCACAGAAGAGCCATGTAGACTCTTACTATTACACTCCCCGTGGGTCTTTCCTACCCAGAGCAAATTAAAAACTGCTAAATGTGCTTTTTAAAAAATATATCACCAGCTAATAAAGTCATAGCAGTCTTCATTTGCATGCTCATGATGTCATGAGCCCGGTTGGCCTACTGTGGAAATACTTGCCCTCATCCTGCACAGACAATGCAAATTATATTTATAAACCTTGAGAATGGAAACCTCACCACACAGAATGTACCTCTGGTACTCTCGATGGGATTCCACTTGTGGAGTAGGCAGCTGCAAGTGCGATCGATAATATTTACCATGGAATAAAATTTAAAATCTTGAAAGCCTTGCATTTCTATAATATCCCCCCCCCCCCCCCCCCCACCCCCCAGTATATCTCAAAGCACTTAACCAAATGAATATTTTCAAACTTCTGAAGAAGGGACTGGACCCGAAAAGTCACCTATTCCTTCGCTCCATAGATGCTGCCTCACCCGCTGAGTTTCTCCAGCATTTTTGTCCACCTTCGATTTTTCCAGCATCTGCAGTTCTTTCTTAAACATTTTCAAACTATAGTCACTTGTAATATAGGATTCGCTTTAACTAATCAATGCTTTGTCTAACAATCCCTGCACACTAACGTTATCCTACACACACTAGGGACAATTTACAATTATACCAAGACAATTAACCTACAAACATGTACATCTTTGGCCAACAATGCTCTTGTTTGGCTATATGGACACGAGGCTGCAAAGTGGACAAGATACAAAAACATATCGAATGCCAGAACATATGCCATTCCGCTGCTTCAACTTTTTAACTTTTGATGTGAAATGTGAATTTTACAAATATATTTCTGAAATTGGCCAAATGTCATATTATCTGTTCTGATATCTAGTGACAGGATGCCTAATGTACACTGAGAAACGTCTGAAGAAGGGTCTAGACCTGAAACATCACCTTTTCCTTTTCTCCAGAGATGCTGCCTGTCCCGCTGAGTTACTCCAGCTTTTTGAGTCTATCTTCGGTTTAAACCAGCATCCGCAGTTCCTTCCTGCACGGCATTTGAAATCAAAGAGGGACACGACACTCACACTAAGAAGAATCACAATAACGAGTATATGGTCCAGTTATTATGAGGGAACGTCATAGTGTACTGAGGACACCTGGTGGATACAGCATGTGTAGGAAGGAACTGCAGATGCTGGTTTTAACCGAAGATAACAACCAGCTAACAATGGCCTATGGCCCCATAGCAGAAGCGTCCAGGTGGCAGGGCTGGGAACTGGAAGTATCCCGAGCTAATTCTGCTACCACCATCATCTGTTGCAACAAGTGACGGCTCCCACTGATTGTCGCCGGAAGCTTGCGTCCTTTTCAAGATGGACGATGACATCAAGGTCAACATTTGTAACAAGTTCAAGTGAATTTATTGTCATGTGTCCCTGATAGGACAATGAAATTCTTGCTTTGTTTCGGCACACAGAACATAGTAGGCATTGACTACAAAACAGATCAGTGTGTCCATATACCATTATATAAATACATACACACATGAATAAATAAACTGATAAAGTGCAAATAACAGATAACAGATAATGGGCTATTAATGATCATAGTTTTGTCCAAGCCAGGTTTAATAGCCTGATGGCTGTGGGGAAGTAGCTATTCCTAAACCGGGTTGTTGCAGTCTTCAGGCTCCTGTACCTTCTACCTGAAGGTAGCGGGGAGATGAGTGTGTGGCCAGGATGGTGTGGGTCCTTGATGATGCTGCCAGCCTTTTTGAGGCAGCGACTGCGATAGATCCCCTTGATGGAATGAAGGTCAGAGCCGATGATGGACTGGGCAGTGTTTGCTACTTTTTGTAGCCTTTTCCTCTCCAGGGCGCTCAAGTTGCCGAACCAAGCCACGATGCAACCGGTCAGCAAGCTCTCTACTGTGCACCTGTAGAAGTTAGAGAGAGTCCTCGTTGACAAACCGACTCTCCGACATGGAAGATGGACACGAAAGAAGAAGACAATGGCCTGTTTTCTTTATCCTGTTACTTTTATCCATATCTTTCATTTATTTGTTCCATATTTCTCTACATCACCCGTCTATATCTCTCGTCTCCCTTTCCCCTAAATCTCAGTCTGAAGAAAGGTCTCAACCTGAAACGTCACCCATTCCTTCTCTCCAGAGATGCTGCCTGACCCGCTGAGTTACTCCAGCGTTTTGTGTCTACACCTGGTGGATATGCAGTTTCCTCAAGACTGAATATGCGCAGCATGTTTCTACCCGATAACATCTTTATCATTAGTGACGTTTGTCAGCACAATAATAAAACAGGCAATAAGTTCTCCAGTTAGCTTTTAACCCTGGTATAATTAACATTGACATCATTTATGCTGGAACATGCTTACCAAATGCAATTTTAACAAGCTTGATAAAAATATTAAAATCTAAGCCAGACTTTCAGAAAGTTAAAAAATGTTTTTCAAATTATTTGAATTGTTATTGTTAAAATAATGTTTTTAAAGTATTATAAAATAATGTAATAAATTAACTGTATCATTTTGTATCCCAGTGGGAGGCTAGTTGTCGAACTCGCTGGTTATCTCTATATGTGATCATGTAGCAAAAAATTGTATCTAAATATTCATTGCAGTGATCATTATTTTATTTATTTCCCTTGATATGACAATGTGGAATATGGAACTGTGTCCACAACCCAGACTTCTATTCCCCCATTCCCCACCTCGTGCATTGGAAAGATATTGTCATGCTTGAAAAGGTTCAGAGAAGATTTATTAGGATGTTGCCAGGACTAGACGGTCTGAGCTATGTATAGGGAGAAGTTGGGTAGGCTGGGTCTCTGTTCCTTGGATCACAGGAGGATGAGGGGTGATCTTATAGAGGTGTATAAAATCATGAGGGGAATAGATCGGGTAGATGCACAGAGTCTCTTGTCCAGAGTATGGGAATCGGGGACCAGAGGACATAGGTTGAAGGTGAAGGGGAAAAGGTTTAATAGGAATCTGAGGGGTAACGTTTTCACACAAAGGGTGGTGGGTGTATGGAACAAGCTGCCAGAGGAGGTAGTTGAGGCTGGGACTCTCCCAACGTTTAAGAAACAGTTAGACAGGCACATGGATAGGGCTGGTTTAGAAGGATGTGGACCAAGCGCAGGCAGGTGGGACTAGTGTAGCTGGGGCATGTTGGCCAGTATGGGCAAGTTGGGCCGAAGGGCCTGTTTCCACGCTGTATCACTCTATGACTATGTGGTTAGCACTTTTATTAGTGGGAAGTTTGCAACAGGGCTGTTGTTTAAGCCAAGTCCTCTGCTCCCTTGAATCTGACGGTGCTTGATTTAGGCTGTGATCACTCATTCAAACCACAAGCTGCAATCAAGGTGGGAAACAGTAAATGCGAAAATGGCGTTTTAGTCAGAGGTGGAACTACCCTTGAGAGGAGCAAACTGGAAAGAACGGAGGGTGAAACTAAAAACAAGTGTTAATGGGAATCTGTACTCAGCAGACCACGTATCTTGTCTCGTGAGAAACAGAGCTGATTTTTCAGCCCAATTATTTCAGATTTGCAGTATTTTGGAACAGTGATCGAAACAGAATTAGGCCATTCGGCCCATCAAGTCTATTCCGCCATTCAATCATGGCTGATCTATCTTCTCACTCCTCACCCCATTCTCCTGCTTTCTCCCCATAACCCCTGACGCCCGTCCTAATCAAAAATCTGTCAACCTCCGCCTTAAAAATATTAATTGACTTGGCCTCCACAACCTTCCGTGGCAAAGAATTCCACAGATTCACCACTCTTGTTCCTTGCAAAGGGGATGTCGAGGTCAGGTGGTAATGCGGGCAAGGCAGAGGATCAGTCATGATATTATTGAGCCGTTTAGTATGCAGAATATTTAAAGGGACATGTAACTTTCTCCTGTTCTTGCTTTGAATTAAAATGTCAGAGGGGTGGGGAGGTCACGACATGCAGTGCCACCAGCAGGTGGAACCAGTGAAGGGAAGGTTTGCTTGAGAAAAGTATCTGTCAAACTCAAAGCAGAACATTGGAGTTCCCTTTTCCACTAGTAGATGATGTGGAAAAAGAGGTACTGCCAGCAGAATATTCTAAAAGCCCTGGGTAGCTAATGAAAGAGAGGATAAAAAAGAGGTGGGAAAAGACAGGGAAAATATAAAAGAAAGGCACTTTGTACCTGTCCATGTTCTCCAGAGATGCTAGCTGACCCACTGAGCCACTGAGAGATTGTTAAGGGTTTGGACACGCTAGAGGCAGGAAACATGTTCCCGATGTTGGGGGAGTCCAGAACCAGGGGCCACACACAGTTTAAGAATAATGGTGGCCGATTAGGAAAAGGGGAGATGCAGCGCGACCTGGGTGTCATGGTACACCAGTCATTGAAAGTAGGCATGCAGGTGCAGCAGGCATTGAAGAAAGCGAATGGCATGTTAGCTTTCATAGCAAAAGGATTTGAGTATAGGAGCAGGGAGGTTCTACTTCAGTTGTATAGCGTCTTGGTGAGACCACACCTGGAGTATTGCGTACAGTTCTGGTCTCCAAATCTGAGGAAGGACATTATTGCCATAGAGGGAGTGCAGAGAAGGTTCACCAGACTGATTCCTGGGATGTCAGGACTGTCTTATGAAGAAAGACTGGATAGACTAGGTTTATACTCTCTAGAATTTAGGAGATTGAGAGGGGATCTTATAGAAACTTACAAAATTCTTAAGGGGTTGGACAGGCTAGATGCAAGAAGATTGTTCCCGATGTTGGGGAGGTCCAGGACAAGGGGTCACAGCTTAAGGATAAGGGGGAAATCCTTAGGACCGAGATGAGAAGGATTTTTTTCACACAGAGAGTGATGGGTCTCTGGAACTCTCTGCCACAGAGGGTAGTTGAGGCCAGTTCATTGGCTTTATTTAAGAGGGAGTTAGATGTGGCCCTTGTGGCTAAGGGGATCAGAGGGTATCGACAGAAGGCAGGAACGGGGTACTGATTGGGGATGATCAGCCATGATCACATTGAATGGCGGTGCTGGCTCGAAGGGCCAAATGGCCTACTCCTGCACCTAATTTCTATGTAATAAGGAGTAAGCCATTTAGAATGGAGACGAGGAAACAATTTTTCTCACAGAGAGTGGTGAGTCTGTGAAATTCGCTGCCTCAGAGGGCGGTGGAGGCAGGTTCTCTGGATGCTTTCAAGAGAGAGCTAGATAGGGCTCTTAAAGATAGGGGAGTCAGGGGATATGGGGAGAAGGCAGGAACGGGGTACTGATTGGGGATGATCAGCCATGATCACATTGAATGGCGGTGCTGGCTCGAAGGGCCAAATGGCCTCCTCCTGCACCTATTGTCTATTGTCTATTGACCCACTGAGTTACTCAAAAGTCAAAAGAGTTTATTGTCATGTGTCTCTGACAGAACAATGAAATTCTTGCTTTGCTTCAGCACAACAGAACATAGTAGGCATTGACTACAAAACAGATCAGTGTGTCCATGTACCATTATATAAATATATACACACATGAATAAATAAACTGATAAAGTGCAAATAACAGTTAATGGGCTATTAATGTTCAGAGTTTTGTCCGAGCCAGGTTTAATAGCCTGATGGCTGTGGGGAAGTAGCTATTCCTGAACCTGGACGTTGCAGTCTTCAGGCTCCTGTACCTTCTGTACCTTCTACCTGAAGGTAGCAGGGAGATGAGTGTGTGGCCAGGATGGTGTGGGCCCTTGATGATGCTGCCAGCCTTTTTGATGCAGCGACTGCGACAGATGTCCTCCAGCACTTAGTGCCTGTCCAAGTTCTCCAGAGATGCTGCCTGACCCGCTGGGCTACTCTAGCATTGAGTGATGGTCTTCCGTGCAACTTGCCACACTGTGAGCATGAATGACAGTGGAGGGGAGGGCTGGCCAGACTGGCAGCTTGTCCATTGGTGTGTGAGTGTGTGTGTGTGTGGGAACCAATGACGGCGGCGGCAAGTTGTGCGGAAGAGAGAAGTTTTGCTGAAGTTGAGGCCGGGGACGGGACGGGACTGGAGATGGCGGTCGGGGCTGCCCTGCCCGCGGCTTGTGGGACCCGGCTACTCCTCGCCCTGCTCGCCTACTCCTCTGCCATCTCCGCCACCTTCAGCCAGCCCTCCGACTCCGAGTTCACCTTCGTCTTGCCGCCGGGCAGGGAAGAGTGTTTCTACCAGAGCGCCGACCACAACAACAGCATGGAGCTGGAGTATCAGGTAGGGGCTGTAACAAGCTGTAAACACCACCCATTGATTCACTCAGCACTCAGGAACACCGACCAACTCTGCTTTAAATTAACTCCCCGACTAACCTCCCCCGGGCCCCCAGAGTGTGGAGTTTGTCTCAGTGAATTCCAAAGAAGTGAAATTTGTCTCAATTCCAAATGTCACACTTCAGCTGAGCCCGAGATCCCTGCTTCTCCACCCGGGACCTCAGCCAGAGATGCTGCCTGTCCCGCTGGAGTGACCCCAGCATTTTGTGCCTGTCCTGGTCCTGATCAAAGGCACTAGACGAGCTCCAGGATCTTTGGTTCTGATCCTCCTCTGGTGGAGTGGAGGCGGGGGCGAGAAGGCGAGTGCATCCGGTATCCCCAGCAAGTCACCCGGGCGAAAAATAGGCCTGCACCTATTTAGCTCTCCAGACAAGATCGGTTCTTGTTCCCTGCTTCAAAGGCCCACAAATACCCAAGTCAGTCCAAACTTTGCCAACCTCTGCTCACAGTGAAAACTACCCCCCCCCCCCCCCCCCCGAGACCAGACTTGTCAATCTGATTAACACTGCAACCATATCCTTTTATAAATGGACTCTGAAACTCTGTACAGTACTCCAATGCTCTGTAATTTTAGCAAGGCATATTTACTCCTGATTTTAATTCCTCCTGTAATAAAGGTTCATGCATCGTCTGCTTTGTTAATTGCTTGCTTTCACTTTACAGATACTTTTGCCCTCATAACATTTCCTCAATCTGTCATTATTGTTTACTGAAGTAGTAAATAGATATGGGGAGAAGGCAGGCACGGGTTATTGATTGGGGATGATCACAATGAATGGCGGTGCTGGCTCGAAGGGCCGAACGGCCTCCTGCTGCACCTATTTTCTGTCTCTATAACTTCACATTTATCATGTTATATTCCAGCTGCCATGCTCTTGCTTATTTACTTAACCTATCCCCTCTGAAGCTTCTTTACAGCCTCCCTTTTTACAATCCATTCTAGATTGGTATCGTCAGCAAGCATGAGATTATGAAATTGCACCCCATCAATTAAGTTATTAACATGGATTGTGGATACCTGCACTGAGACCTGCCAAATCCTGAGAAGGCAGACACAAAAAGCTGGAGTAACTCAGCGGGACAGGCAGCATCTCTGGAGAGAAGGAATGGGTGACGTTTCGGGTCAAGACCCTTCTTCAGACTGAGAGTCAGGAGTGGGGAACTGGAGATATAGACTGTGATATAGAGAGATATAGAACAAATGAATGAAAGATATGCCAAAAAAAGTAACAATGATAATGGAGACAGGCCATTGTTAGCTGAGGTCCTTCTGCATTTGTACAGAGCCCTAGTGAGAGCACACCTGGAGTTTTGGTCTCCTAATTTGAGGAAGGACATTCTTGCTCTTGAGGGAGTGCAGCGTAGGTTTACAAGGTTAATTCCTGGGATGGCGGGACTGTCATATGCTGAGAGAATGGAGCAGCTGGGCTTGTACACTCTGAAGTTCAGAAGGATGAGAGGGGATCTCATTGAAACATATAAGATTGTTAAGGGTTTGGACACGCTAGAGACAGGAGACATGTTCCCGATGTTGGGGGAGTCCAGAACCAGGGGCCACAGTTTAAGAATAAGGAGTAAGCCGTTTAGAACGGAGATGAGGAAACACTTTTTCTCACAGAGAGTGGTGAGTCTGTGGAATTCTCTGCCTCAGAGGGTGGTGGAGGCAGGTTCTCTGGATGCTTTCAAGAGAGAGCTAGTTAGAGCTCTTAAAAATAGCGGAGTCAGGGGATATGGGGAGAAGGCAGGTACGGGGTACTGATTGGGGATGATCAGCCATGGTCACATTGAATGGTGGTGCTGGCTCGAAGGGCCAGATGGCCTACTCCTGCACCTATTGTCTATTGTCTAGTTGAAAACGAGTTACAGACAATGAGACTCAACAAGACGCCTTTGAAGCTAATACAACATCTTGGGTGGGGGGAAGGATGGAGAGAGACGAGATGCGAGAATTACTTGAAGTTAGAGAAATCAATATTCATACCACTGGGCTGTCAGCTGCCCAAGCGAAATATGAGATGCTTTTCCTCTGAGAAGCCATGTTTAGTTGTACTCTTTGCTTTATCTCACATCATATTACCTCCATTCCTGTGTGTTGTAACTTCATTAACCAGCCTCCCAACTGTATCCTTATCAGAATCCTTCTGAAAATATCAATACATGACATCCAGTGTTTTCCCCATCTCACTTTTATTTGTCACATCCTCAAAGGGGTCCCTATCTAAAAGTGGGAGGTCACTTGTTGAAAGGTAAGTTACTCTTGCCCTGAGAGCAGTGAACAGTTGCTATTCTCTTCCTCATGCGTCAGTGAAAACAGAATGTTTGCATGCTTTTAAGGTAGAGGTGGATTCAGACTTGGTAAGCAGTGGGGTGGGGGGGGGGGAGGGGTGTGCGATAGTGTGGAGGGGTGACTGAGATAGCCAGGCATGGAGAATGTCATTGAATCAGTTCCGTGTGGGAGTCCAGTTTTGTTTTGAATGTTTTTGAGAACATTTGAAAAATTCCTTTCCAAAAGTTAAGAAGTTTGCATACACAAGACTGTGAGGGATAGGTGTGGACACTGAGTAATGTTTGTTTTATTTGTGAGTCAAGATCTGTGTGCTTCGGTTGGGGCAGGACTGCTCCTTTTCCTCAGCTTTTCAGAATGAAACATGGATGAATTACAGACCCGTAATTTGAATTGAAACATGATAACCAGCTTCTGAATTAGGCTTAGTGCCCCATGTACCTGCACCCCCTTTCAATAAAATCATGGTTTTGGTCTCATAATCTGAGGAAAGACATTCTTGCCATAGAGGGAGTACAGAGAAGGTTCACCAGACTGATTCCTGGGATGTCAGGACTTCCATATGAAGAAAGACTGGATAGACTCGGCTTGTACTCGCTGGAATTTAGAAGATTAAGGGGGGATCTTATAGAGACTTACAAAATTCATAAGGGGTTGGACAGGCTAGATGCAGGAAGATTGTTCCCGATGTTGGGGAAATCCAGAACAAGGGGGTCACAGTTTAAGGATAAGGGGGAAGTCTTTTAGGACCGAGATGAGAAAATCATTTTTCTCACAGAGAGTGGTGAATCTGTGGAATTCTCTGCCACAGAAGGTAGTTGAGGCCAGTTAATTGGCTAGATTTAAGAAGGAGTTAGATGTGGCCCTTGTGGCAAAAGGGATCAGGGGGTATGGAGAGAAGGCAGGTACAGGATACTGAGTTGGATGATCAGCCATGATCATATTGAATGGCGGTGCAGGCTCGAAGGGCCGAATGGCCTACTCCTGCACCTATTTTCTATGTTTCTATGATTCTATGAGAGATGGAATGGGTGACATTTCAGGCCATGACCCTTCTTCTTTGAATCCATCTCTCCGGAGATGCTGCCTGTCCCGCTGAGTTCTCCAGGATTTTGTGTCTTTGAAGAAGAAGGGTCTCGACCCGAAAAGCCATTCTGGTACATTCTGTGGCAGAGAATTCCACAGATTCACCACTCTCCAGAGATGCTGCCCGTCCCGCTGGGTTACTCCAGGATCCTGTCTCTATCTTTGGCTTAAACCAGCATCTGCAGTTCCTTCCTACACATAATCAGTTTGAGCTGTGGTTTGAGAATGTCATTTCATTCAGTGTAACTTCTTGAGTCCTTGTTTCATCTGTTAATTCCTGTTCACCTTTGGTGTTTGCTTTAAGGTCACTGAAACGACCATTGGAATATAGTATGGGTTTGCTGCCATTCCCATTCCCAAGCTGTTGGGGTGAGGATGAAGCATTGGGTTGGGTATCTCTGAAACTGGGCTGTGGTTTTGTTGCAGGTGATTGGAGGTGCAGGCATGGACGTCGACTTCAATGTGTTTGGTCCAAATGGCGGACACCTGATCTCAGAATCCAGAAAGTCCGATGGTGTTCATACGTGAGTTTAAGCACGCAGACGGTTTCTTATAGCTCATAGTCTACCGTGAGTGTGATGTCCTGCTGCCAGTAGATGTTGCTTAAAGCAGGAGTATGTTCCCAGCATCAGCACCTTCTGGTAATGGCCATTCTTCACTTATGAACTGGGTGGGGTGTGAGATTGCAACCTTCACCTGGTCCGCCCTGTTTCGACGAATGCAATCAACCTGGCGTGCACAATCAAATAAGATCAAACAGAACAAATTGTCCTACAACTTTAGGCTGTGCACGCCACACACAAGAAGAAGAAGACTTCTGAACTTTGTTTGGCTATTTGACTCTGCAGGGCATCACATTGTGCCCCCCCAGAATTCCCACAAAACTGACCACGTTTTGTGAAAGATCTGAAGAAAGTCCTTGACCCGAAACATCACCTATTCCTTTTCTGCTGAGATGCTGCCTGACCCGCTGAGTTACTCCAGTTTTCTGGGTCTACAGTTTAAACCAGCATCTGCAGTTCCTTCCTACACAAATTTTATTTATTTTCAGGCAGGATTTCCAGCTATATTCCCTCTCCTAACTCAATAATTCCCAAGTAAATGGCAGCTTCAACAGCCTTGGATGGGATCAACTGACACAATAAATTGTAGAAGGGTCCCGACCCGAAATGTCACCCATCCTCTTTCCCCAGAGATGCTGCCTGACCGGCTGAGTTACTCCAGCACTCTGTGTCTATCTTCAGCATACACCAGCATCTGCAGTTCCTTTCTACATGATAAATTGCAAACTTAGAATCCATTCAAACTTCAAAGTTTGAAACCTATTAAGTATTCTAGCATTCCTTCGGTGCCCACTATGGAATTTGTGCCAGGAACTAGGAGCAGTTACATTGTCTTTAATCAATTTCCATGCCTGTGTTTTTCCAGGCTAAAAAGTGAGTTACCATATTTGCTCCTGGATGTTATAGGTTGCTTTTATACCATGCACTCTGGCCTAGTACAGGCCAGGCAGCAAATCCAATCTCATAGCACTTCAAGCCGAGTGCAGGACGGGCTGCAAATCCAATCTCATAGCACTTCAAGCAGAGTGCAGAGCGTGCGGCACATCCAATCTCACAGCACTTCTGGCAGAGTGCAGGACGGGCTGCAAATCCAATCTCACAGCACTTCAAGCAGAGTGCAGGCAGTATTCCTCTTGTGGAAAAAGATTACCAAGTACTTGATGTGTGATATCTTAATTGGTGACTACGGGTTTGGGTTGGATTAAAGAAATGTGGATTAAGAATTGAAACATGAAGCAATATTATATAAGTTATGAACACTTTTATCTGAAGGCGATCACTCTGAATCCAGCCCACAATAGAGACGGCTACCTCTAGGTGTTTTGGTCTTACTAGTCTACACGGCATATTGTATGGAAACAGATTGATGAAACATCTAGCAGGCCCGACAGCTTCCTAGAAAGACACGTTTTCTGACCTTTCGAAAATTTCTACAATTTGTGTTTTTTTTGGTTTTGTTTGCATTTTTTTTGCTTTTTGAGGCCTTAATGCCTCATTTTTACAGATATTGTTTTCACATCCTGCCTCAGACAAGTCCCTCCCGTCATACCATCTCACTGCTCCCTCACTTCTGCGCATCCCCGGCCATTCCCTCTTCTCCCCTCTCGCATCGGGCAAAAGGTACAGAAGTGTGAAAATGCACACCTCCAGATTCAGGGACAGTTTCTTCCCAGCTGTTATCAGGCAACTGAACCATCCCACCACAACCAGAGAGCGGTGCTGAACTACTATCTACCTCATTGGTGACCCTCAGACTATCTTTGATCGGACTTTACTGGCTTTACCACGCACTAAACATTCGAATGACTCGATTGAATCATGTAGTCTTTCCACTGGCTGGTTAGCACGCAACAAATGCTTTGCACTGTACACGTGACAATAAACTAAACCAAACTGATCATAAATTACTCCACAACTATCAAGAAGGATAGTTGAAGGGTCTCGACCAGAAACGTCGCCTATTTAACTTTGCTCCATAGATGCTGCCTCACTCGCTGAGTTTCCCAGCATTTTTTGTCTACCCGCAACTATCAATGGCGTCTCCAACTGAAATTCCTTCCCTTAACATTGTTTGAACTTCTACAAATAACTTCTCATGTCGATGTGGATTTTGTTTCTGGTGAATTTTCTTTCTGCCCGTGAAACACTTTGGGACACTTTTAAAAATGTTAGAAGCCATGAATCAATGCTTTAGATTAACTGCAGATGCTGGAAAATCAAAGGTAGACAAAAATGCTGGAGAAACTCAGCGGGTGCAGCAGCATCTATGGAGCGACGGAAATAGGCGACGTTTCGGGCCGATGTGTGGATCTCCACAGTTTCTCCAGCATTTTTATCAATGTTTTCGATATATTTCAACAGACCAGCCCTTGGATCTTTTACTGAGGATATTTCTATTGTTCCACAGAATTGAGCCTACAATGAATGGGGATTATAAAATCTGCTTTGATAATTCCTTCAGCACCATTTCTGAGAAGCTCATCTTCTTTGAGGTGATTTTTGATGATGCTCAAGAGGACTGGTCGGAGATTGTGCAACCTGAGGAACTGCTGGATATTAAGATTGACGATATCAAGGTGAGTTGCAATCAGTGTCACACCCTATTTAACAAGGTAAGCGGTAGAATTTCTACACATCGTCGAAGATCATCAGTGATAGGAGCCATTCGGCCCATCACGTCTACTCCACCATTCAATCATGGCTGATCTATTCTCAGGCCTCCTAACCCCATCCCCCTTCACCCCATAACCTCTGACTCCTGTACTAATCAAGAATCTATCTATCTATCTCTGCCTTGAATATAACCACTGACCTGGCCTCCACAGCCTTCCGTGCAATGAAGTAAGTACGTTTATTGGCCAAGTATTCACATACAAGGAATTTGCCTTGGTGCTCCGCCACAAGTAACAACATGACATACAGTGACAGTTACGAATGACTCAGAAAACACTAAACATTAATAATAAAAAAAACATTAATAGTTTCAGAAAGAATTTCACAGATTCACCACCCTCTGTCTAACGAAATTCCTCCTCATCTCCTTCCTAAAAGAACGTCCTTTAATTCTGTGGCTGCGACCTCTGTTCTGAAACTAATCTAATGCTGTGTCCGTACAAGTAAAATAGTTTCAGAGAGCTCTTTGGACCATCAGGTCCATGCTGTCTTCTAGTACAGTAATCCAATCAGTTGAATTCTCTTGTTTTTCCACCTAATGTTGCAAATTATTCCACATGCCTTTCCAAATCCCATTGGGAAAACCCAGCCTTGCAAGAGGCAAGATCCAGATCATATCTACTGTTATTAACAAGAAAATATTTTCCTTGCACCTCTCTTGAATGTTTTGCCCAGAATGTTGTAGTTCCTGCTCCTTGTGCAATTTGGAATGGAAACACTGTCCCTCTATTTACTGTATCTAAACCCATCTCGAACGTATACTCCAACATATTTCCACCCAAGATAGACACAAAATACTGGAGTAACTCAGGACAGACATCATTGCTGAAGAGAAGGAATGGGTCGCCCCGTCTTGAAATGTCACCCATTCCTTCTCTCCAGAGATGCTGCCTGTCCCGCTGAGTTACTCCTGCATTTTGTGTCTATCTTCAGTTTAAACTAGCATCTGCAGTTCCTGCCTATATATTTCCACCCAATGTCCTTGACACCAGGGAGAATAACCATGTTTTCAGCCTAACTTTATCATTAGAACTGTGAGCTGCCAGAGTGCAGTGGAGTATAGGAATTTGAGGAAAGAGTTGGGGAAAAGGCTGTATGATTTTTAAAGGCCATGTCCCACTTTCCCCGAGTTACTGACGAATTCTCCCGAGATTTCCCCTCGATTCAAACTCGGAGAATGTCCGTAGCGAGTCCGTAGATATTTTGTAGCGGCTCGTAATGCCAGCCGTAGGTACTCGGGGCACCAGGTAAGTCAGGACATTTTTTCAGCATGTTGAAAAATGTCCACGAGTAAAAAATATAGCCCCGAGTTTGAATCAAGGGAAAAACTCCGGAGAATTCGTGGGTAACTCGGGAAAGGGCCTTAATGTTATCTAGGCGGCATGGCGGTAAGGTTGCTGCCTCACAGCGTCAGAGAACCGGTTTGATCCTGACTACGGGTACTGTCTGTATGGAGTTTGTACGTTCTGCCCGTGACCGCGTGGGTTTCCTCCGGGTGCTCTGATTTCCTCCCACACTCTAAAGACCTACAGGTTTGTAGGCTGATTGGCTTCGGTAAAATAGTAAATTGTCCCTAGTGTGGGTAGGATTGTGTTAGTGTGCGGGGATCGCAGGTCGGCGCAGACGCGGTGGGCCGAAGGGCCTCTCCAAACTAAAAAAAGATACAGAGCGCAAAAGACCATTAATTAATGGCACGAAAACTTTGGCAGATTTGTGGCAATTAAATGTTTGTGTTTCAAACTCCACATTGTACAGGAAGTCTGAAAATGACCAACTAACACAATAGGTAGAGTACTGGAAAAACTCAGCGGGTGAGGCAGCATCGATGGAGCAAAGGAATAGGTGACGTTTCGTGTCTCGACCCGAAACGTCACCAATTCCTTCGCTCCATAGATGCTGCCTCACCCGCTGAGTTTCTCCAGCATTTTTGTCTACCTTCGATTTTCCCAGTATCTGCAGTTCCTTCTTAAACTAATAGGATAACCATATTTCACGACATTGGGCATGTGAATAACCATCCAGTCTTCTGCACTCTTTTACATGTACTCTTGGCTATTATAGTGTTATACAAGAATTTAATACATATGTTTATATTTGTTTTATTAGCTTGCCATCCACTTTTATGATGTTTGCCTAGTTTTTCTTTCCTTCCAGACCTTTTCATTTGCTCGAAATTTAACCTGCTAACAATCTGTCCATAGGCACAATAAGCTGGAGTAACCCAGCGGGACAGGCAGTATCTTTGTAGAGAAGGAATGGGTGACATTTCGGTTTGACTCGAAACGCCACCCATTCCGTCTCTCCAGAGATGCTGCCTGTCCCCCTGACTTACTCCAGCTTTTTGTGTCTATCTTCGGTTTAGTTCCTTCCTCCACAACAATCCGTTCACCCTGGGATCCCATGTATGTAGTTTGCCAAAAGTTTGCCAAATGCGAAGAAGTGAAATAGAATAGACTGATTGCTGCCTATGTTTCTCTCCCCCCCCCCCCCCCCCTAATCACGTATTCACCCTGACTGTCCATCCATCATTTCTCAGGAGGCGATTGCGAACATGAACAACAAGCTGAGCAAGAGTGTACAGATCCAGGCTATTCTCCGAGCCTTTGAGGCCCGGGACCGCAACCTACAGGAGGGCAATTTGGGCCGAGTGAATTTTTGGTCTGCAGTCAATCTTGGCGTGATGTTGGTGGTGTCATTTGTCCAGGTCTACATGTTGAAAAGTCTCTTTGATGATCGGAGAAAAGTTCAAACTTAACATAAGAAACTGTAAATTCAAGTAGAGGTTTCAACTGGCAGTGGGCGACTGGTCACAGGCTGTTCCTTGGTTTGGGGAAGGCATGCTGGATTTTTGGGGTTAGTTGGGATTTTGGAGGAGGCTGAGATTGAAGTGAATTGTATCGACAGTGCTGCACAATGATACTTTAATGGAATACTCCCAAGAAAGTATATTGATATCTGCATGTTTGCTATTGTTAATAAACTGCGGGAAATCGGGTCTGGAAGCTCATCTCATTTGATGCGCAGAGTGTCATTAAATAAAGAGCCAATTTAAGGAATGGATTGAATGACGTTTTTAATTATCGACGTGGAGGACTTGTCTGGTCCAGGAGGGGGAGTAAAGCAAAGCTGGAGTTCAGTGGAAGTAAGTTTATTGGCCAAGTATTCACATGCAAGGAATTTGCCTTGGTGCTCCACCCACAAGTAACAACATGACATACAGTGACAGTTACGAATGACTCAGAAAACACTAAACATTAATAATATTAATTATTATTGGAGTTGACTTGATGGGGAATGCAATTAAATATTTAAAAGTTAATGTTTAGTTTAGAGATACAGCGCGGAAACAGGCCCTCTGCCCACCTAGTCTACACCGACCAGCAATCACCACACACTAACACTATCCTACACACACACACACACTACGGACAATTTACAATTTTACTAAAGTCCATCAACCTGCAGACCTGCACGTCTTTGGAGTGTGGGAGGAAACTGAAGACCTTGGAGGAATGACGAATGGCAGCGGAAAGACAACACATGATTACAATCGAGGCATTTGCAGTGTTAAGAAATGTTGCTGTAGGAATAGAGATTTGAAAGTGTGGGCCGATTGTAATATGGGATTGTAGATCTGCTTCTGTAGCCAGCACACGGCAAATAGTCACTTGGGTTGGGCAACACCTTGGAAGCTATGCAAAACTCACAAGATCACAAGCAAGTAACAAGGTCAAAACCCATTTTCGATCCTCTCATTATATCTCTCTATCAGTTTCTTGTCACGCAAATGTCCCAACTCAGCCCCAAGCACTCCACAAAAGCAGAAAACCCTTAAAAACAGAACAAACGCTGGCTCCTAGCCGCAGAAGTTAACTTCCTACTTCGGCAAATGCTGCATGAACTAGCTGATTGTCTCCAGCATTTTTCATTTTTGTTTCATATTTCTATCATCCAAGGTCATGTCATAAGTCATAGAAGCAGAATTAGGCCATTTGGTCCATCATGTCTACTCTGCCAATCAATCATGGCTGATCTATCTCTCTCTTCTAACCCCATTCTCCTGCCTTCTCCCGACATCCGTACTAATCGAGAATCTATCTATCTCTGCCTTAAAAATATCCTTCGACTTGGCCTCCAAAGAATTCTACATTGTTATTGTTTTAATTCACCAGCCCCTCCACCATAACCAGCTTGATGCAAGATTGCTGTCTCCCCCCCCCCCCCCCCCCAAGAAACCAAACCCAGGAAAAAAAGGAAACCAGAGAGACACAAGGAAAGCTCCTTCTACTGTCGATCCCTTTATTTCAATTCATTACCGTACAGAATGCAGGCACTTCATTTCAAATCAGTTAACAATCAATTGAATCACACAGCAGGAGAGAAAACATTCTCAGGTATCCGTAAGATGAAACAGAACCCCAATCTGAACATTTGATGAAATAATAATTGGAAAAGATCTGTCACTATTTTGTAAAACAGTTAATTAATTCAGTTATTTTTTTCTTCTAGAAATTAGAATGGAAAGATCGCTGATCAGATTTTGCCATTTATATTACAAAAAACATCAGGAGTTTGGTGCTAAATCTCCCGGAAACGTTGTGGAACCCTTGCTCCACACTGCGCGAGTGGCATTCTCTTTATTGCAAAAGTGATACAGTTTCAAGGATTAGACCCAGCAAATTCTCCCTCTAAAAGTGAGAGAAATTAGTTTTGATTCAATAACTAATATATATATTTTATATAAAACTGCTCCCACCAAGTCAGGACTGCAGGACCATAAGGATATCCGAAAAACAATTTCTAGGGTAGGATTGGGCGAACCTTGCTTTTAACCCACTCCCATCGAATGTACAGAGGACTCTCAAATGCAGTTCCATTTTGCTTTGGATAACCTTACCATGGGCTTTTGAGTTTGATGGTGTTAGGGTGGTGAGTGGGGAGGATAAGGAGAGAGAAAATCCGATTACAGTCTCGAGGAAGCTCTATTCTTACATTGTTCCTGATTTTTGTTTGTGTCCTATTTCGATGACTTGCACTTCCTTTGCACAGAGAACGTCGTAGGTTAGAAGTTAATGCCCAGTTTGTAACAGGGGATTAGGTTTTATTTAGCAGTAGCTGATAGGACAGACAACCGGCAACACCACCCCCGTAGCTGTATATTGTCACAATGAATGAACGGGTTATTTACAACAAGAATTTATACTTGTGAAAATAGTCAGCAAAACGGATTCCAACTTGATAACCAGTGCTGGAATGCTGGGACAAAGCTCAGATATAGAGCAGGTTAATTAGTATTAAGGGTCTAACCAGTCCCACCTAGAGTGTGGACATCTTATTTCCAGCATGATATTCAGCTCAAGTAAAGCTGACATGAACTCTACTTGCAACAGCGAAAAGGGACGTTACGGGATGGGTTTAGCATGAGGCTTCAGGCCCATCCGCCAAGCCCTTTCTCAGCTAGGAGTTAACTAGAAAAAAATGAGGCACAAAGGTAGATCCCGGAGGAAGTAGGACGACTACATCTGCGAACAACTCCACACTCATCCACGTGACCTTGGGTCCATGAACCTTGGCTCCTTCAAACCCTGGAATCTGAGATTAAATTGGAAGTTAGATGGCACTGACTGATTCTCTGCCAAGAGAACACAGCAATCAGCCACTGGTGGACCTCTGCTTTCAGCAGTCTGCGCACGGACTATCAGCAGCTCTCAGCAATGCTGCCGGCACAACCCCCTCTAGCATCATCCTCAGTCATTGATACTTTACCAACACCGCCGCTTCACACTCCGTCCCTTCAACCCACCCCCACCCCTCTCCTGTGTCCAAGGGGTAGGTTACCCCTCTTGCACAATTCCCGCTTGCTGACCGCTCCAATGTCACGGCATTCGTGATCCCAAATCCGTTTTTGCGGGATCATTAAACGCCACAAATCTCAAGTCAGGATGCTGGAACCATTGAGGTTCCCATTGCCCCCAGCAGCAGTGGAACAGAGATGGAATGGACCAAGGTTCCTGGGCTACTGGCCTGAAGTTTGGGAGCCAGTAGCAACGCAAAAGATGCCCAGAGACCAGACGTGTGGTTACAACCCATTTGCATACAGTGGCATCGTCAACCAGGAAGCGGGAAAAAGGCATAAAACAATGTTGCTGCTTATTTGGCAAGTGCAAAGTTTCTCAACAGGGCAGATCAGTGGAGCAACGAGCGAGAGATATCATGTCCGAGAGTCTGGTGTTCAGGGAAACAAAACCAAGAGGTAAATCTTTGTTTAAATAAAGTTCAGTTAAGATCTTCTTAGTGCTTCCGGCTTGAGTGAAAAGGCAAGAGGTCGGGATTACACTTGGGAAAACGCAGCCCTGTGGATCCTGTGCTTCACACCGCTAATGCCCCTCAGCGGTCAAATAGGCAAAGGTAGGGCTAATCAACTAGCCTACAAGAAAATGCTTCACAGGATAAATCCCACTGCTTAATCCAGTAGGGATTGCTCGGATGCCCGGATAATTGTGGGCCGGTTCGGAGCAGCGGGTGGTCTTCTGCTGAAGGAGACAAAACAAAACTGGGGTCAATATAATGGGGTCAGGACACGGGAGCAAATCAGGGTTCATTTCAACAGCCACTGTAAAGTCAGAAGCAGGGTCTCGACCCGAAACGTCACCCATTCCTTCTCTCCCGAGATGCTGCCTGTCCCGCTGAGTTACTCCAACATTTTGCACATATGACAATAGACAATAGGTGCAGTAGGCCATTCGGCCCTTCGAGCCAGCACCGCAGGAGCCATATCTTCAATTTAAACCAGCATCTGCAGTTCCTTCCAATGGCACTTGGGCGCAGCCAGAACACAGAGCCGCTGCTGGGGGCAGCGCTTTTCTCAGTCACACACTCCGTTCCAGAATTTACACCCAGGGAAAAGCAACGAGGGGCAGATGGGAGGATTAACATTGATACAAGTGGGAGTGAGGCAGAGTTACTCCAGGCGTTATGATGGGTGCAAATTAATGAATGAAAGGAAGGAAGTGGCACTGTTGGGGGAAGTCGCATGTGGTTGAGAAAGAGAGTATCATTTAGCTGGGCGTCAGTGTAGGCCTGTGAGCACTGGCTTTGGGTGGGTACATGGTGCGAGTCAGAACATGGGTAGCCTTGTTAGTTTTGAGGGAGGGGGTGGATAGAAGCCAGGGAAGCTGGCTAGGGTGTACTGGAATATTGATGGGTGTCGGACACAATAGCATGCATCAGAGGTTGGGCTGAGTAGGGCCCAAAACCAGATTTTAGTTTAGTTTAATTTAGAGATACAGCGCGGAAACAGACCTTCAGCCCACCGAGTCCGCACCGACCAGCGATCTCCACACACTAACACTAGCCTACACTGGGGACAATTTTTACATATATACTAAATCAATTAACCTACATACCTGCACGGCTTTGGAGTGTGAGAGGAATCCAAAGCTCTCGGAGAAAACCCAGGCGGGTCACGGGGAGAACGTACAAACAGCACCCGTAGTCGGGATCGAACCCGGGTCTCTGGGGCTGGAAGGCAGCAACTCTACCGCTGTGCCACCGTGCTGCTGAGATGATGTTATTGAATCTGAGCCCCAATCAGGGACAAACATAGGACAGAGGCTGCAATGTGTCTGGCCCTGCATCTTAATTGCCAGGACGAGAGATGATGCTGGCTGTCAAAGCTATGGGAGAGAATCTCCTCAGTTTTCCTACTGCTTTCAGAGGGGAATTTCCTTTCATTCAGTCCTTGATCTCAAAACAGTCAGAGAATTTAGTTTTAGAAAAGGGGTTGGTGGAGGAGCGATGCTGGGCAGGATCACCATAATGTCAACTGAAAACGGGTAATTGAATGCAAAGCACTGATGAGCTGCTTGGAGGGTCAAAGGATACATGCGTCACCAATACCCGAGTACCAGTGTGTTGAAACAGCGGGTGCGGCAGCATCTATGGAGCGAAGGAAATAGGCAACGTTTCAGGCCGAAACCCAAGGGTTTCGGCCCGAAACGTTGCCTATTTCCTTCGCTCCATAGATGCTGCCGCACCCGCTGTTTCAACACACTGGTACTCGGATATTGGTGACGCATGTATCCTTTGACCCTGAGACACAGGCAGATGGACATCATGGGGAGAGCTCCATGAGACTAGCAGTTGGGGGCCTGAGACTATGCATGTAGAGAAGTGAATGAGCCTCCATCAGCCCTGAGACAGGCATCTTCCCCCATAAACTGGAGGGCAGATAGGAACCCGCCCCAGACGCAGGCAAATTCTAAAAGAGATAAAGACCTCTCCTTCGCAGCTGCAGCTTCTCCGGGTGCATCCACACAAAGCTGGATCCCAGGGAAGGGTTTCCACCTACCTGGGCAGCCCCGGTGGTCCGGGTGGAATCCGTGCCGGCCGGGAGGGAATCTGGGGAGGGGCCCCAAAGGCATCGTTGGTGGGCATAGGTCTTGACGGGATGGGAGGAGCTCCAAATGGCTGCACTGGGACGGCAATCAACGGGGGCCCCGGAGTTGGTCCTCGTACCCCTGGAGGTCGGCTGGGCGGTCCCATCGCAGAGTGCGGCCGGCGCTGAGGTCTCGGGCTGAGGGAGGAGAGGAGAGCACAGGTACAATCCCAATCCCAGCGCTACAAGCTGCATCAACCCCACGGTGGACTTTGCCCCAAGCCCTTTCTGCACCTCATCTACCAGCCCGGAGGAGAGCCGCGCCAACACCCTCCAGTCCCTGCATTAATACCTCCATCACATAGAAAATAGGTGCAGGAGTAGGCCATTCGGCCCTTCAAGCCTGTACTGCCATTCAATATGATCATGGCTGATCTTCCAACTCAGTATCCCGTACCTGCCTTCTCTCCATACCCCCTGATCCCTTTAGACACAAGGGCCACATCTAACTCCCTCGTAAATATAGCCAATGAACTGGCCTCAACTACTTTCTGTGGCAGAGAATTCTACAGATGTGAACTAAAAATTCTCATCTTGGTCATAAAAGATTTCCCCCTTATCCTTAAACTGTGACCCCTTGTTCTGGACTTCCCCAACATCAGGAATAATCTTCCTGCATCTAGCCTGTCCAACCCATTAAGAATTTTGTACGTCTCTATAAGATCCCCCCTCAATCTTCTCACCTCTCACATCAACATGGCACCCAACTTCTCGTTGCCAGCTCAATGACCCTCTCCCATTATGGGTGCCAACATCACCCTGCCAACCCGCAGTGCCAACACCGCTCCCCATAGGGATAGTGTATAAACACCCAACAGGGAGGGTGACAGTTGCTCTCAGCTGCCCCCCAGTGGCACGAAGGAATTTGCTCCAAGCCACCAAATGTCAGGTCGTACTCCCCTCCTGCCATCAGGCCATAAATGATAAGAGCAGAATTAGGCCATTCGGCCCATTCAGTCTACTCTGCCATTCAATCATGGCTGATCTATCGCTCCCTCCTAAACCCATTCTCCTGCCTTCTTTCCCATAACCCTGGACACTCGCACCAATCAAGAATCTATCTATCTCTGCTTTACAAATATCCACTGACTCCATTTAACGACTTATTACAAGCATAAGGTGCAACATAACTCTGGAATAATCTGTTTCGGGACCTGGTGAGGGGTGCGTAAAAATATGAAGTAGGTACATCCCTTTTATCTATTCTTCTTATATTTTCCTTTTTTAATTTTTATTTTTCTTCCTTTTATTCTTCCTCGAGCTCTACGTCTTTATGGGCTCGTTCTATCCACTTTTTCACGTACTATTAATATCACTATCTTATCTAACTTTCTCTATTTCTCTTTTTCTTCCTTCTGTTACTTTCCTTTAATTAAAGTTTAAAACAAGAAGTGGTACATGAAATGTATTTTGTTATTTTTGGTTTATACTATTGTACATTACTTCTAATTTAAACAAAAATAAAAATATCCACTGACTTGGCCTGCGCAGCCTTCCGTGACAAAGAATTGCACCGATTCACCGGCCTCTGACTGAAGAAATACCTTCTCATCTCCTTCCTAAAGGAAGGTCCTTTTATTCTGAGGCTGTGACCTCTGGTCCTGGACTCTCCCGCTAGTGGAGACATCCTCCCCACATCCACTCTCTCGTGTGCTGGCCTACCTGTGTCCCGCGGACTGAGAGGCTAGCCATGAGTCGTCCACGGGTGGGGGCAGGGGGGCACTGATGGTGCTGGTGCTGATGTCCCCGATGATGTGCAGGGCCTCTTTGATGGCGTGGTACATCCGCAGCATCTCATCCCGTCGCTGTGCCTGCTCTGCTGATTCCTCCATTAAGCTGTTTTGGTCGGTAGACGAGTACAGGTAAGCCAGCAGCTCCGCCAGGATAAAGTCCTTGGTCTGAAACAAGAAAGGACACGCTCTCACATGCTGCCCAATGACTCGCCCAACCAGGGCAGTTGGGGTCAGTGCCCGATAATTATAAAAGGACTGGACAAGCTAGATGCAGGAAAAATGTTCCCAATGTTGGGCCAGTCCAGAACCAGGGGCCACAGTCTTAGAATAAAGGGGATTCATTTAAGACTGAGGTGAGAAAAAACTTTTTCACCCAGAGAGTTGTGAATTTATGGAATTCCCTGCCACAGAGGGCAGTGGAGGCCAAATCACTGGATGGATTTAAGAGAGAGTTGGATAGAGCTCTAGGGGTTAGTGGTGTCAAGGGATATGGGGAGAAGGAAGGCACGGGTTATTGATAGCAGACAATCAGCCATGATCACAATGAATGGCGGTGCTGGATCGAAGGGCCGAATGGCCTCCTCCTGCACCTATGTTTCCAAAAATGTTTTCACTCCCGAGGATTCTTACCGGATCAATGCTATAAATGTAAAAAGATTGTCCCGAGTGTGTGTGGGCTAGTGTGGACAGCTGGACGGTGTGGACTGAGTGGGCCAAAGAGCCTGTTTATGGACTATATCTCTAAACTAAACCACCATCACTACCCTCCCTTCCCCCCTCCCCTCCGCCAAACACGATCTAGCCCTTCCCCATCAGGCACATTGCAGTCACTCTCCTACCCCTCACCCCCTCCGCACTGTGCATGCTCTATACCCCTCACTCACGCACGCCCTAGCCCCTGCATGCACACATCCTTCCCTACTGTATACTAGGGTGGCAGGGTGGCGGAGCGGCAGAGCTACTGCCTTAGAGCGCCACAGAGCCTGGTTCAATCCTAACTGCAAGTGCTCGTCCGTACGTTCTCCCCGTGACCTGCGTGGGTTTTCTCCGAGATCTTCAGTTTCCTCCCACACTCCAAAGACGTACAGGTTTGTAGGTTAAAAGGCCTGTCCCACTGTACGAGCTAATTCAAGAGTTCTCCCGAGTTTCCCCTGATTCGAACTCGGAGAATTACGGTAATAGCCGCTCGTAAGTACTCGGGGCTCTCGTGAACATTTTTCACACTGTTAAAAAATCTTCACGCGTTTGCTACTCGTTTCCCGAGTAGCTGCCGTTAGCGTTACAGGCCGCTAATAGACGTACGCGCTAAGTACATTCTACATACTTACCACAAGTTTGATTTTTTTTTTAAACTCGGGAGAGCTCTTGGGTAAACTCGCATAGTGGGACAGGCCCTTGATTGGGGTTGCATAAATGTAAAATGTGTCCCTAGTGTGTGTAGGGCACCATTAATGTGCAGGGATCGTGTCAGTGCAGACTCGGAGGGCCGAAGGGACTATTTGCGCATTGTCTCTCTAAGCTAAGCACACGTTGTCTACCCCTCCACATAACAATGCCCATCTGCCACACCCAACCATTCCCCACACTGGCTGCCCCGTCACTCCCCACACACACACACTCCGGGTCAAATTACATTGTTGATCATGAGGTGCATGATGGTCTTTGGCATCAGGTCCCTGATCGATTTATTGACAATGCCCATGTAGGAATCCACCAGGTTGCGAATCGTCTCCACCTGTCGCTCCAGCTGCGGGTCCATTGAAAACGTATCTGACGTGCTTCCAGTCTCCTCACTCTCTGCCTGTGGACCATTACCAGCAGTTAGTTACAGTTCAGTTTAGTTTATTGTCACGTGTACCGAGCTATAGTGAAAAGCTTTTGTTGCGTGCTAACCAGTCAGCAGAAAGACAATACGTGATTACAATCGAGCCATTTACAGTGTACAGATACACAATAAGGGAATAACGTTTAGTGCAAGGTAAAGCCAGCAAAGACCGATCAAGGATAGGGCCTTATCTCCAGTCTCTCCTCAATGCTGCAGCCCTCCAGAACACAGTCCCCCAGCCAACATCCTTCCTCGTAGCCAGACAAAAAAAGCGGGAGTAACTCAGCGGGCCAGACAGCATCTCTGGAGAAAAGGAATAAGTGACATAGAAACATAGAAAATAGGTGCAGGAGGAGGCCATTCAGCCCTTTGAGCCAGCACCGCCATTCATTGTGAATATTGGCTGATCGTTCCCAATCAATAACCCGTGCCTGCCTTCTCCCCATAACCCTTGGTTCCACTAGCCCCTCTCTCTCAAATCCATCCAGTGACGTTTCGGGTCGAGACCCTTCTTCAGACTGCTCAGTATGACCTGAAACACCACCTATTCCTTCTCTCCAGAGATGATGCCTGTCCAGCTGAGTTACTCCAGTATTTTGTGTCTATCTTCGGTTTGAACCAGCATCTGCCGTTCCTTCCTATACATCTTTCCCCGGTCCTCGCCCTCAATGTTCCCACTGAAGGCAATCATTCTTCAGCAACCCCCCACCAGGTAGGTAAGATGGGTATGGCCATCAGCTTCATATTACAGCGTGATACTAACCTCCCGGGAACAGCAGCTTAAAGACAGACTGCACTCCTTTCAAAATCCCAAACCATGTAGCCCCACACCTCCTGTCATTGCTGAATGCAAGTCCAGCAGCAAGCATGCAATCCTACACCAATTTGACTCCAGTCCAAGCTGATGTAACCAGAAAAGACTGCACTGCTTAACAACGGTTGCTGGACAATGGGTTGTGATAAATTCATTGCTCCCCAAACAGTGATGCTGCCTGAACAAGTAACTAACCCAAGCCTTTGGGTGGTAGTGATGGTCAATATAATCCCATCACTGAATCAAGTACCCACAGCCATTTGAAACAATATTGGTGCCTCCACCACCCCACTTCTCCCTTGGGTCTCTCTACCATCTAGTCAGATCATCATTTATCCACCTTATATCTTTGATATCCATTGGCAGCAAAGATCTACAGTATTGGCAGATGGCCCCAGGTTTCAAAGATGTTGGTTCTGAAGAAGGGTCTTGATCCGAAACGTCGCCCATTCCTTCTCTCCAGAGATGCTGCCTGTCTCGCTGAGTTACTCCAGCATTTTGTGTCTACCTTCGGTTTAAACCAGCATCTGCAGTTCCTCCCTCTACATTATTGGCCTCAGTCTTGAAAATTCATTTTAGTTCCCAGCATTTTTAGTATTTAGAAGGAGGAGGTTTCTCACTGAATGCATTTTATTTTTCCTTGAGCAAGGGTCTGAATGCAAGGAAGGAGCAACTTTAACAGAGGCTCAACGTGCAGTGATGAGGAGATAGCAATCTGAGCTTGTTGAAATGTAGAGGAGACTGTCACATACACCAAGCTGAACCTTACATTCTCCCTCTCTGGGTAGACACCAGCCCTCAGGAAAGAAGCCTTCCAACTGTCCACATCCTCCTGGGACTCGCAGGCCAGCTCGATCTGTCGGTAGTCTTTATAAACATTCCTAGAGAGAAGAGAAAAGACCATCAATCTTCAGCACTTGTCACCAAGTACCTGTGCTGCACACAACACTGGGCCACCAAGAACCAGAGCATTAGTCCACACGGCACGGTGGAGCAGCGGTAGAGTTGCTGCCTTACAGCACCGGGTTCCATCCCAACTACAGGTGCTGTCTGTACGGAGTTTGTACGTTCTCCCCGTGACCGCATAAGTTTTCTCCTAGATCTTCAGTTCCATCCCACACTCCAAAGACGTACAGGTATATAGGTTAATTGGCTTGGATTTGTGTACTTGGTATAGGCCTCGCCTTTAGAATAAAGGAGAGGCCAGTTAAGACTGAGGTGAGAAAATACTTTTTCACCCAGAGATTTGTGGAATTCCTTGCCACAGAGGGCAGTGAAGGCCAAATCACTGGGTGGATTTAAGAGAGAGTTAGATAGAGCTCTAGGGGCTAGTGGAATCAAGGGATATGGGGAGAAGGCAGGCACGGGTTATTGATAGGGAACGATCAGCCATGATCACAATGAATGGCGGTGCTGGCTCGAAGGGCTGAATGGCCACCTCCTGCACCTATTTTCTATGTTTCTAAACGTAAATTGTCTCTGGAGTGTGTAGACGTGTTAATGTGCGGGGATCGCTGGTCGGTGTGGACTCGGTGGGCTGAAGGGCCTGTTTCAGTTCTGTATCATTAAACTAAAGAGCACGGGTCTCAGGTGATATTTTGTTGGTGTTGGGCCAAAACCCGCTGTGCTAATATTCCACTGCCCACACAGGGCAGCAGTGGGGACTGCAGACACTGACCTGTGCTCTGTGTTGAAGAGTGCAAAGATGTGCTTAGTGGACATGAACCCTTTCTCCACATCCTTCAGCTTCAGGTTGTCGAGCGGCAACATGTACTTCTTCTCTTTCTCCTGAAACAATCACACCATCGTTAGCAAACTGGCAGCCTGGTCTTTGAGCAATGCAGGCACTGGAGTCACTGCAGCAGCACTGAGGCTAAGGGATGCGTGAATGGCACGTTTCAGGAGATGGCCAGCCTGCAGTCCAAGCATGAGCAGTCAGAGGGGGACCAGTGACAGCAGGACAGACAGGACCTTCAGGCAGCCAGTGCAGAAATCCCAAGTGCATCCTGCTCTCAAATTGCTATTTGTTGGTGCCTGCGTGAGGGCAGCAATGCTGACTATACTCACCAGAGGAATCAGGTCCATTACACCATGGATGGGTCGGCTGCATAGGGTGAAGATGAGGAATATCAGGAAAGACACCACAGTACAGGAGGTGGGATATTGATTAAATAAACAGGGTCTCAACAGGTAGGGAACTAAAGAGTATTCGCAGCATCATGCACAAGTGTGACAGACACAAAAAGATGATGCAGACAACTGGTTGAAGTCAGGGGGGCGGCACAGAGGTGCAGCGGTAGAGTTGCTGCCTTACAGCACCAGAGACCCGGGTTCCATCCTGACTGCGGGTGTTGTCTGTATGGAGTTTGTATGTTCTCCCCGTCACGCGAGTGGGTTTTCCCCACATTCCAAAGACATAAAGCTTTGTCGGGTCATTGACTTTGGTAAAATTGTTACATTCCCATTGTGTGTAGGATCGCTGATCAGAGCCGACTCTGTGGGCCAAAGAGCCTCTTTCCACGCTGTATCTCTACAGTCGGTGCTGGTGGAAACGCTCCTCTTGGGACCGAAAAGACATTCTGAAAGGTGTTATCCAAGCTAGCAATTCACCGGAACGCCATCAAAATTCTGGCAGCGAGTCTGATCATTTAATAAATTATCCAAAAGCAAAAGAAAGCTGGAGTTTTAAATAAAACTAGGCAAGTCTTAGTGCCCCAAACTGTGAATAGACAATAGGTGCAGGAGTAGGCCATTCGGCCCTTTGAGCCAGCACCGCCATTCAATGTGATCATCCCCAATCAGTACCCCGTTCCTGCCTCCCCATATCCCCTGATTCCGCTATTTTTAAGAGCCCCATCTAGCTCGTGAAACTACTAGATTGTTTCCTGAAAGCAGTAGTAGGGGAAATGCAGGAATTTATTAGTAAGTAACAGGCCACCTACAACAGTTATAGGATTCCATCGAGTCAAAATGGAGAAATCATAAGGTCATAAGTGATAGGAGCAGAATTAGGCCATTCAGCCCATCAAGTCTACTCTGCCATGGCTGATCTATCTCTCCCTCCTAACCCCATTCTCCTGCCTTCTCCCCATAACCTCTGACATTCGTACTAATCAAGAATCTATCTGTCTCTGCCTTAAACATATCATGTTTGACAAATCTGTTGGAATATTTGTAACTAGCATAACAGTCAAGAAGAAAAAATAAATCAGCTGATGTGGTCTATGTGGGATTGAAGTCTATAACAAGATGCCACACAAGAGATTATTAATATAGAAACTAATATTAGAGCATGCTGTATGAGGAATATTACACTGACAAACAGTGAAGATTGGGTAACAAGGAGAAGACAAGAGAAATAAAGAATTCACTTTAAGTTGGGAGACCGAGAGCAGTGGGTGTTGCAGGAAACAGTGACGAGGGTCAGGTACTCGATGCTCACGAGATGGAGGAGGTAGAAATGCTCAACACACTGGATGAACACTTGGAGCCTTTGTCAACAAGTAGCATTATAATGGACAACGTTTCCACAATTGGCAGAGACGTGATGGGCTAAATAAATGGCCTTCAGGAGAAGGATTTGTGACCAAAATAAACACATATCTGAAAAAAGAGTGAATCTGAGGTCTTCGCATTACGAAGGGAAGCCTTGCCCGGGATGAGCCCTGCATCGAAAAGCAACAGTGACCCATCATCAAACTCGACATTTCCTTCACTGAAAAGAAGGAAAACTGACGCAAACAGCTCACCTCATCGTCCTTGTACCAGGAGAGTGACTCTGCGGTCAGCACAAACCAGTACTCTTTCGAGCCGCCCTTCATGAGGCTGATGTTGCTGATAGTGATCCAGCCCCTGCGGATAACCTAGAAACAATCAGGAGGATGATCAACACCTGCCATGCCTCGCACAGCGACCCAGCTCTGGGTCCCAGAACAACCTCCCCCCCCCCCCCCCCCCCCCACCCACCACTTCAAACACAGCCCTCTACCTCACACCCAGAACTATTTCCACATTCATATTCATCTCCCAATCCCATGGGCCTGACCCCGGTGTGAATAAATACCCTTCCCTGTATCAATCGTAGATCCCAGACCAGCCTCCCCGCCATTGCCACAGCTCCAGCCACCACCCTCCACACTATCCTAGAATCAATAGGCATTTTAGAGCCCGATGTTGAGTTATAGGGAGAATGGAAACGGCCCTTCATCCACAAAGACCATGCTGGTCGTGAAGCACCAATGTTTACGTAAGTCCTGGACCAAACCCATGCTACTGGACCAAACCCATGCTACTCTCCCACCTGGCCATCAATGTGCTCTGCCCCCAGAGTCAATAGACAATAGGTGCAGGAGTAGGCCATTCGGCCCTTCGCGCCAGCACTGCCATTCAATGTGATCATGGCTGATCATTCCCAATCAGTACCCCGTTCCTGCCTTCTCCCCATATCACCTGACTCCGCTATCTAGCTCTCTCTTGAAAGGACACAGAGAACCCGTCTACACCGCCTGTCTCCAGGCAGGTTCCCTACCACTCATCTACACATTAGGGGCAACTGATAGTGGCCAATTTACCCTCAACCCCCTGACGCACAAGCACAAACCATGGCACAGGAAATACCTCCACACAATTGGCTTAACACGAGGGTGGGGTGTGGGGAGGCAGGTGGAGGAGATCGGAACGGTCAACCCGGCTTCAACCCGGGACAACATCTCAGCAACTTCACAGTGGTTAGAAAGCATCAAACAACACCGTTAATCAGACCAGGACTAAACGGTGCAAACAGCCGGTCATAACCGCAACCAGCCCGGGTCCGCCAGATGATCATTGCCTGTCAATTTTACGGAGACATGTTATACAAAACAGATGGGTTAATCCAACGCAACATTTGGTTAGTCAACTACCTTGGTACAATCAGAGGAGGGCCAGGGCCAATTGGCTCACAGCAAAGACATTACCAGTACCAGAGCTATTTGAGGACTTGGACTCTGACCTGACATCCAATCTCTCAGGTTCGCTTGCTTCTCACACAGCCCCATCCGCTATCTACAGAACTTTCAGAACCACCTATTTCCTCCCCTCTCTCAGATTACTCCCACTGTTATCAACCTTCACCTCCCCAATTGGTAGCATTTCTTTCTCGCCTCTTCACCCAAAATAATCAGATGGGAGTGGGTGGTGGGCGACAGTGAACCACTGGGAAAGAAAGACTATCGATGGGGGGGGGGGGGGGGGGGGGGGGGGGGGGAATGGTGGAGAAATCAGAGATGGGGTTTCATCGAGATCAAACGTGTGGTTCTGAAAAGCTGACTGAGGAAGGGAATGAGGTGGGGCTGTGGTGGGGAGAAGCAGGGGGACTGTTCCTGAGTGCGTGGATGTCAAGTCAAGGGGCAAAGTGCTCCAAATATAGTGGAGGAGGATGAGGAGGGCAAATAGGATTAGTGAATGGGATAAAGTGTGAAGCGCTGCCACTCTCTGTACTGTTGTTTGGTTTGCTCAGAGTTATGCCATTTTCAGGAATAAATTAATTTAACTGGACCAAAGCCTTGCATGTGCCAACAGGTCCTGGAGCAGTGTCTGTATCACCTACAAAGTCAGAGAGCGGATACAAGCTGGTAGCATTCAACTCCACCAAGGAACTGGACGGTCAGATGGACTGGGAAGTAGCGAGAGCAGATTCCACAATCCAGTGGCTGCTGTTGATGGAGTCTCGGCCTGCTACCCCACCACCAGTTGGGCAATACATGCCAATTTGGCAAAGTTACAGCCTTGCGTTTAACCGAAGACGCGAATTTGAGAGCGTGGATTATTGGATGATCTGATGTCAATAGCAGCAGAAGAAACCAAAACCTAGAAGGCAACCAGCTGATGATGACCGTCAGTGGACAGCACGGAATCTAAACCTCCTCTCACCACGAGACAGGCTGGATTAACATCTAAGCTACAGCAACACACAACACAAACGGTACTCACCAAGATCTCACCCTTTAGCAGTGTTACAGTTTAAATGAGTTGGAATAGCAGAGGAAAGTGCGTGAGTGGGGAGGGGACAAGAGTGATAAGGGGGCAAAGAGAGAAGTGAAGAGTTGCAGCAGAGTCAGTAAGGAGAGAAAACAAAAGGACATGCTGTTATTATACCAATCCAAGCCCAAACACGTGAAATACCCAGCCATAACAACCAGCTCCCAGTGGTCACACCAGGCACATTCTCCCAACAACTGCTGCAATAGCATGGTGACTGAGAGGGGGGGGGGGGGGGAAGCAAGTGATGCATTAGATTGGGAGGGCAAAGATGTGGGCAAGGGAGAAGTGGCTGAGAAGGGAGGGGGTGCACAGATTGAGAAGGGAGGGGGTGCGGGAGGCAAAAGTTTGCTCCAGGGGCTGAGGAGACAGGGGTGGGCGATGGGATGGGCTGGAGTGGGAGGCTGAGCACTTCAGTTCCAGGACATGGGCAGTGTTGCTTAACAAGGAGTGGGCATAGGTGGGGATCAAGGGTACAATGCAAGAGGACAAGGGAAGAGAGAGGGCAATATTTTCACGGGGTCAAAGGACACTGTTGGGGATCAAGGGCCTGCCGTGAGTGTGCAGGGCTGTAGGAGGTGGTGATGCGACACCATGAACCTGGCAGTGGATTGGGGAGGGAGGTGGAGAGGGCAATAACCTGCCCCTGTTTCCATGTCCAGAGTGTGCTCCCGCAAGGAAGTGTTGCTTCCCCATTGCTTTTCCAAGCGGCGCCTCACACTCTCACATTGGAGCCGGCCCGGAGAGGCCACAGCATGTGGGGAGATGGGAGATATGTGCGTGTGGCAGTGGCCTGCTGCACCCAATCTCCCTCGTCCCACAGTAACTGAATGCAGCCACCTATAAAGCTCAGTTTAAATGATTCTCACATGTTCCACCACAGTGGCGGTGATGGTGGTGAAGTCTCTGTGGTGTTGGGGCCTCATGGTGGTGGTGTAGCCTCGCGGGGAAACCCGCAGCTGGCGGTCGATGAGAGCGCGGGGCGATCGCCGTGAGGTGGGGGGGGGGGGGAAAGACAATGGAGGTCCCAGCATGGCATGCGGGGGGGGGGGGACTGCTGTGAGGGAGGGTTAGAGCAATGAGGCGCAATGTTGGGGGGGGGGGGGGGGGGGGGGGGGGGGGGGGGAGGTGGTGACAAACTAGTAGCCGGTGTACTTTGTATACGCTGTAGGTGGCCTCTATTTGCACACCTTGGGTATGCAAGCAAAGAATTTCACTGTGCCTTGTCACGTGTGACAATAAAGCATTCCAGTCCACCAGTGAAGCACAGGCATCCAATCCAGATGTTACACATTCACTCATCAAAGCATTCCCAAATCTGCTATAACATGCAATGGCCCTGGTGACCTGTGTGTGGCCTGACGCTAGGACTCCTTATTTTTACCTGATTGGGAACGGCCCGCTTCTTTGTTAACTGACTGCTCCTTTGTTGTGCACTGGAGAAAGAAGCAAACCAAATCTGTAAATACATTCTACACAAATTCACTCCACACTGTTATCTAGACCTCTGGGCTTCTCCCCCCCCCCCCCCCTCCCCCCAAAACACAGGCCCAAACATTGTTCCACTTGGTCAAGTGTCATTGAAGATAGACACAAAATGCTGGAGTAACTCAGCGGGACATCTAGCACCTCAGGAGAGAAGGAACGGGTGACGTTTCGGGTCGAGACGCTTCTTCCGAACCAAAACGTCACCCATTCCTTCGCTCTAGGGATGCTGTCTGTCCCGCTGTTACTCCAGCATTTGCTGTCTATTTTTGGTGTAAACCAGCATCTGCAGTTCCTTCCTACACATGAATCTTTTCATTGATGAGTGATTTTCTCTTTCACCATGATCCGATTCCAACATCTTTCCCCCCAGTCTCGTTGCCCAACTTGAAGCTAAACAAGAATGGCAATAGGGATCAACAGGCATCGGTGATGAACCTCCTGCTTTTACTGTTCTCGATGAAGATTCCTAGTTGGAAGCTCTCTGATCCGAAACATATCAAAGTCAGCTCTCAGAGATAACCTATCAAACGTTTTACCAACTTCCCACAGATGTTGTGGGCAAAATATTGCCCCACAGGCACTTGCTGAGATGAAGGGACTATGTACATTCTTCCAGCTAGCTCGCACCAGAAAGGAACCCAAAACAGCTGCTGCAGCAAGGTTAAGGGGAGGCGGGGTCCCAGTTGTTGATGTCTACATTTGGAGACAAAGGCAGGATGACTTTCAACCGATCGAGCCAATTTTCTTTCCATTTCAATGAAAGCACGGCTACAGACACCTGTTGGACCACTGGCTCACACAGCAGGGTGGGCTTATACTCACTCGAATTTTTAAGAATGAGTGATATGGCAACTCAAATTTCACTACACCAGAAATGGTGTATGTGACAATAAATGTCCTCAGTGAAACACAAGATCACTCGAGGTATTCACAGGATAGTTACCAACTAACTATTTTTCTTGGGTAAAGAGCCTGGACCACAGACCTGAGAAATTATAGGAAGGATGTCAACAAAATAGAGAGAGTACAGAGGAGATTTACTAGAATGTTGCCTGGGTTCCAGCAACTAAGTTACAGAGAAAGGTTGAACAAGTTAGGTCTTTATTCTTTGGAGCGCAGAAGGTTAAGGGGGGGGGGGGGGACGGGGACTTGATTAAAGTCTTTAAAATGATGAAAGGGATAGACAGAGTTGACGTGGATAAGCTTTTCCCATTGAGGGTAGGGAAGATTCAAACAAGAGGGCATGACATGAGAATTAAGGGACAGAAGTTTAGGGGTAACATGAGGGGGAGCTTCTTTACTCAGAGAGTGGTGGCTGTGTGGAATGATCTTCCAGCAGAAGTGGTGGAGGCAGGATCGATTTTAACATTTAAAAGTAAAGTGGATAGGTATATGGACGGGAAGGGAATGGAGGGGTATGGTCTGCATGCAGGTAGATGGGACTAGGGGAAAATAAATGGTCGGCACGGACTGGAAGGGCCGAGAGGGCCTGTTTCCGTGCTGTAATTGTTATATGTTATATGGTTAAATCAGACTTAGGAGCAAGAGAAGTGAACGTTCTTGATTCACACTGCCGAATGTTTGTAATTTACCTCTCTAGACAGCTATGGAAGTTCAGTAGGTTCGCATATTCAAGGCAGAGGAGGGGACTGATTTTTTTTTGTGCACTGAAACAACTAAGAAATGCAGGGGGGGGGGAAGTGGGCAAGGTAGATATTCAGCCATGATCATTAAACAGCAGAGAAGACGAGTAGGAAGGAACTGCAGATGCTGGTTTCCACCGAAGATAGACACAGAATGCTGTAGTAACTCAGTGGGACAGGCAGCATCTCTGGATAGAAGGAATGGGTGACGTTTTGAGTCGAGACTTTTCTTCAGACTGAGAGTCAGTGGAGAGGGAAACGAGAGATATGGAAGAGTAGGGTGTGAAAACTAGAGATCAAAGGGGACACAGTTCAAGGAAAATGTAAAATGGAAAATTGTTAAGTCGGAGAAGGTGACAACGAGGCATACAACATAAAATGTAATCAGGAAGACAGTCAGACTGGTCGTTGAAGAGTTTTGGCCCGAAACGTTGCATATTTCCTTCGCTCCATGGATGCTGCTGCACCCGCTGAGTTTCTCCAGCTTTTTTGTGTACCTGGTCATAGAACTAGGTTGGGGGAGGGATAGAGAGAGAGAGAGAGAGAGAGAGAGAGAGAGAGAGAGAGAGAGAGAGAGAGAGAGAGGGAAAGCAAGGGTTAAGGGCCTGTCGGAGGTCGGGTGATCCATGTGGGCCGTTCCCACCAGCATGCGCCTGCATGCGGCAAGCGTGACCAAACCGGCAGCGAGGGCCACGCGGAGGTCGGGTGAAAGGCGCAACGCGGCGCAAAGTGAGGCGAACTTGGAGCGAAGTCTTAAAGGTAAGTTCGCCAGGACAGAGAGGGGCACACAGGCACACACACAGAGGGCCACGGAGGCACCTACAGAGAGGGTCAAGGAGGCACGACGTTGATACGGTGTGTAATGCGTCGAGGCGACTGTGAGCCAACAAGTCGTTGCCGCGCGGAATTTTCCAACGGCGATCGAAATGGGACCGGCCTCGCGACGCCGAACGGCTCAAGCGACCACGTTAGGTCGTGCTCATCGCATAGAGTTGCATGTTAGTGGGACAGGCCCTTTACTTGAAGTTATATGAAGCTCAGTCTGAATAAGGGTCCCGACCCAAATTGTCGCCTATTCCTTCGCTCCATAGATGCTGCCTCACCTTCTCCAGCTTTTTTTTAATCTACCTTCGAAGTTCATACTGCTGAGTTGTAAGCTGCCCAAGCGAAATACGAGGTGCAGTTCCTCCAATTTGCTTTGGGCCTCACCTTGACAATGGAGGCCCAATATAGAACGGTCAGTATGGGAATGGGAGGGGGAGTTAAAGTGTTTGGCAACCGTAGTGGCCTACTGCATTATTCTTTCTGCACTTACTTGGCAAATCCGATAAAGTCCTCATGGTTTGTGTTGATGTAGGACAGTTCGATGTCAATCAGCAAAAGTATCTGGGAAAGAACAGGCTATTACTTTGTGTTCATGCTCACAATCAACAAAACCTAAACCAGTTAGCAGCTCTTAACTGTTTGCAGTAATAACTCAGACAGCATGCACAAGTCATGCCTGCCCAATCCACAGCCCCCACCACAGAAACACTCTCACCTGCTCCTTGGTTTTTCCCTCACGGTCTCGGACATGAGTGGTTACAATTCTTTCCGTCTCTTCTCGTAACCTGGGAAAGGAGTTGAGCTGCAAGGAGAGGAGAGCAGACAGCACTGCAGTTTGCCGGGGTCTAACTCAAACCAACAGTCACAAACAGTGCACCACAAACAGATCAGTTATAGTGAGCAGAAGGAATCTGGTCTGGGCTAGTGCAGATCAGATCCAGTGTGAAACACAGCAAGCTCATGGCCAGCACACATTAGCTAACGAGAATTAGCAGGTCCAGGAGAAAGCTTTGATTGAAATACACGCCACCTTATAAATCAATCTGGGACAATCTGAGAGCAAGTTTTACATTGAAAAGATCTGCTTTAGGTGATCGTGCAGCTTTATTCAAAGCTTCATCGTAAGCCAAGGAATCAAACAACAGCCAAGACAAGACAGGGTGATGAAGAGAGATGAATGAGTACTAAGGACAGTATGTGTGGACTGACCAGGGACACCCTGCAGGGCAAAGACTATGGGGCAAAGGAGCAGTAGCAACCTTCACAATATTTGTCGGCGCTGTTCCATGCCTAAGGTATAAGAGTGGCCAAAATGGGAACAGCAGGTAAGAAATGGGAGTAGAAAGATGTGGCCACATTCATGGATGCGTTACTGGCAGCACCAAGTACTACAGCCAATGAAGAGAATTATGGTGCTGTTTGATGGCCACCGTATCAGACAGGACAATTGGAAAGGCCAATAATGGATATGAATCTACCTAGAATTTAAAATAACATAGTGGGATGGTTCGCTCTTCAGTGCAGGTTCCTCAATACCTGAATGAGCAGATCTGGTAATGCGGGACAATATAGACTGTAAACGTGGAGGACACTCTATGGCTCTACTGTGCCAAACTGCTCCCAACCCAAGCCCCGAGGTCCATCACATCTCCATTAACATCTCAAGATCAATGTTTGGGGAAAACCAACATGGGAATAGTGGATATTTAAAAAGATGGGATATTACATATATCGTAGTTGAGATAACTGTCTGCGGCAGAGAGAAGGACATCGAACTGCAAGCTCACTATATTGACCAGGGACAAAGACAGCGCAGACAAACTGGTCGATGGGCCTGGTCTCCTGCACATTCTAGGATATCTGACTGTGACTCCAGACACATTCTGTGTTACAGTAAACAATCTGTACACTTCAGTGTTGGTGCTCTCTGCTGCTTCTGGGGCGAGTCAGCTGCCGTGTTATTGCAGCTCTGTTCCAGGGATGCAGGGACATGGGAGAGAACACCTTCAGGCATTGCTCCAGCTGCCCGTTGGCCTCAGTAACCTTGTGACCTACTCAACCACATGCAGGTGGTTGGAGGCTGAAGAAATGAAATGAATCCCCGAGGACATCCTCACTTAAACCACTGGGTAATTCATGAACAGTCCCACGTAAGTTTGTGATGTCTTTACCTTGTCACTACACTTCCTGATGACAGTAGCTAGTTCGGAGACCACCATATCAATGCACTTCAGGCACGGCTCCTTCAACTTGTGCACCTGCTTTTTCACTATGGCTTCGAACGCCATGTCTGGGGTGAACAGCCCTGTCCTACACATAGCAAGCACAGAGCAGAGAGAACAGGGGGCAGGGGCAACGTGGAAACAGCAAGACCAAGAGAGCCAGCAAGAGAGGCATAGAAGGGAGAAAGAAAACAAAATAGACAGAATGCAAGAGAGTTAGCATGTCCATCATCAAGATCAGCAAACTGAGCTGGCGGGGCGCAGTGATGAGCGTTATGGGGTTTGTGAGGAGTCACTGCCCAGGCTCAGGAACACAGATCAGTCCTGCAGGTAAACACCAGGCTCAATTCCCACAGTAAACATCTCTCTGGTGCTCGTATACATGACGGAAGGTGCCCAACAGCCACAAACTGTGCCCCTGCGGAGCAGGATGCAAAGAGGTATCGTCTCTATAACCTGCCATCTAAGAGTGGCCACTTACTGCTGCCTTCTTCCCAAACATTGGAGCGATGAGAGAGAGAGAATGGGCCGTTGCGACAGTCTTGGTTATTCCACTGGCATTATAGGTGATTGCATCAAACACTCTGGATAATGGAACACTCCACAGCACTCACACAGCAGCCGACCTGCTCAGTTTGCCTCTCTCTGCTAAGTAATGCATGCACCATCATTTATGACAACCCACTGTGTGTTCCTTCAGCTGTTTTGGAAGGGCAGCGGTGAGCTCTTTGGAAACAGTTCCAGGAATCATCGGCAGCTCAACCCACACAACTACAAATGTTCTCCCAATGGCAATCCTCCCACAAGCGCAAAAAGAGAAGACTGGGCCACATCCTTTCAACGGAGGAAGTACAAGAGAAGAGTTGCACAACTCTGCAGGGTTTGGTCACGCCCAGAAGCCACAATGCGTCAGTGCACTGGACACATTCCACAGGAAGAGAACCTTCACCCGGGCCCCATCAGCAAGAGCTTACAAAGCAGGAAGCAGTACCACACTTAACGTGTAGTTCCCTTGCCTGTCACTCTGCACTCACACCGTGACACTGAAAATATCAAATATCATAAAAAGAAAGAAACCTTTTCCTAAGCTGGGATATAGAGAATACACTGTTTACAGCAGCCAGAGTAACTGCGTGCAGCAAATAATGCCAAGGCAACAGAGATTTACACAGATAAGACACAAAAAGCTGGAGGAACTAGGCAGGTCAGACAATATCTCTGGAAAAAAGGAATTGGTGACGTTTCTGGTCGAGGCCCTTCTTCAGACTGAGTCGAAAGAAGGATCTCGACCCAAAATGTCACTTATTCCTTCTCTCCAGAGATGCTGTCTGTCCCGCTGCATTCCCCCGGGTTTTTCGGTCTACCTTTGGTTTAAACCAGCGTCTGCAGTTCCTTCCCACACACCAGAACATGACACAGGTTTAAATAGTAAATAACGAATCATAAAATAATCACAATTGGACATGGCTGAGGAGAGGCACGTGGCTTTGGATCGGAGGAGAATGAGGGAAGCGATGACAAAGGTGAATGGCTACCTGCTACTTCATCCATATTGTCTCCCCAAATATAATGCGTGCCAATTGAATCCATTCACTTCAACATTATTTAAACAGTGTCTGATCACACCATGCCTCAGTCTCCACCCATTCCTGCAGAGGGGAAGGATCCCATGAGGCATGGAACATGGTACAGCACAGGAACAGGCCCTTCAGCCCACACTGTTTGTGCCGTACATGAGGCAAGGTTAAAAAGGCACCCTGGATCCCCAGGACAGATGAAGGAACACAGCAAGCAGCAAGTCCAATGCATTACTGTTTGTGCAACAATTCCGATACCCACACCAAGACTTAAATCATTTGGGTGGGGCAGAGCAGTAAATTTATCAAATTAGCGGCACCTCCACACAAAGAAACACAGTGGCCATCACCAGTCAGGAAGCTTACCTCTCCCCCAAGCCCCACGCCCCCCCCCCATATTCTGCATCAACACTAAAGCATACTACAATAATTTTAGGTCTCCATGTACGTAAAGCACAGGGTTCCAGGAAACTGATGAGAGCCACCAATCATTCATTTAAGGCATGTAAAGCAGGCATGAAAATGCATAGGAGCAATGTACGTTGAGAGAATGGCCACATCTCCCTCCACTTTAGTTGCTATCACACACTAAGGCATCAGTATCATGCTGAAAACGTTGCTCTTTGATGTATGCAATCAACAGGAGGTTGCTTCCACTCCAAAAAAGTGCAGTAAAAAGTGTTTTTGCAGAGGTCAGGAGTCTCTGCAGCCACACGGTAATCTAAGCCTGCAGCCCCTTGCTGCTCATGCACAGCAGACAGTTCATGTTAGATCATGCACACGACTACACAGGGCAAGGTGCTGGTGTACGTGGGAGCCACCAGGGCGGGAGATACCTTCAGAGTGCACTGTCTGACTGTGTTAACCAACTCTTGGATAACCATGTCCACACACTTCAAACACGGAGATTTCAGCTTCACCACCTGCTTTTTCACAATGGCTTCAAACGCCAAGTCTGGGGTGAAGAGCCCCGTTCTATAGCCGGGGGAAAAAGGGAGAGAAAACAGAACAAAAAAAAACTAATCAAAGACAATGCCGAACATTGGGAGCCCAGCTCAGTGAGAGAGCAGGATCGATGGCGAGGCGACGGGGTCCCAAAGCCGCAGGGAGCAGTTTCCACCAGAGGAGGGAGATCCTTGTCCCAGCGCCCACCTCTTCAGGAGACCATCTGGCCAACAAGCTGTTCTGTAGAAGGGTCTCGACCTGAAACATCAGCCATTCCTTCTCTCCAGAGATGCTGCTTGACCCGCTGAATTACTCCAGCATTTTGTGTCTACCTTCGATTTAAACCAGCAACTGCAGTTCTTTCCTACACAAGCTGTTCTAAGATATAGGAGCACAGCAATCCTACAATATGCCACTGCAACGGGCCTCTGCACACAAGCAGATTCCCAGGTTTGCGCCACCAATGCACTCTAGCTGTAGCTCATCCAACATTGGTCTGCAGACCCAGCAACTACCCATGCACATGCTCATCAGAGCCTCATCCAGACTGGCACAACTGTAGAGCCACTGCCTCACAGCGCCTGAGACCCGGGTACGATCCTGACCTCGGGTGCAGTCTGAGTGGAGTGTTTACGTTCTCCCTGGAACCATGTGGGCTTCCTCCGAGTGCTTTGGATACCTCCCACATCGTGCGAGTTTGTAGACTAATTGGCCTCTGTAAATTGCCCCCTGGTGTGTAGGGAGTGGATGGTAAAGTGGGATAACATAGAACTGGTGTGGACGGGTGATCGGTGTGCTCGGTAGGCCGAAGCATCTATTTCCATGGTGCATCTCCAAACTAAACACTAACGCTCACGTTTCAGCAACCTTCATCATTTCTGATGAAAGACTTAAAACACTACTTGACTTTATCTTGCACTAAATGTTATTCCTTTTATCATGTAGCTGCACACTGTGGACGGCTGCATTGTAATCATGTATTGCCTTTCCACTGACTGGTTAGCACGCAACAAGAGCATTTCACTGCACCTGGATACACGTGACAATGAGCTAAACTCATTATCGTTGGCTTACTTGCTGAATGTTTCCAGCATTTACTGATTTTATTCCAGAGTTCCAGTACCTACAACTTTGTTTTTTTAAAGGTTCATTTCCTACCCCTTGTCGAGTTTGTGGAAGACCTATCTGCCAAGCACAAAGACCCACTTACACATTGGTTCAGTGGAGTGTCACACCATCACTCTTATTGAAGATTTGATCTGAAGGATTCAGTTGGACTTGCCGGTAACAAACACGTGACTCGTTTCACCACAGGCATTTCCTTCCCCCACCCTGAATCTGATGCTTGAAAGGGTGTGTTGTGTTCAAACAGCAACACCCGCACAATAGACGAGCAGCTAAGGCACAGTAGCACTGACTGGGCAAAGAGCACATTATCCAGAATGCAATACTACTTACTGTGAAAATATAATCCATAACGCAGCACCGTTTACTGAGCAAACAGTGCATGGTCAAGGACACAGTGCCGTTCACTGTGCAAACATTACACAATCCAAGATACTGTGCACTCACACCATAAGTACATTATGATCCTGCACTGCACATTGCCCAAACAGTACACATACCTAGATGTGGCACCACCCTCTGACTAAAGAGAATATGTTCCAAGATAATGCAATACTAACTGCGCACACAGTGTACAAAACTACCTACTGCATAGACACTACACAATCCAAAACACTGCACCACTCACAGCATATAATCCAAACCACAGTAGTCACTCACTGTGCAAACCATGTCTGATGAAGGACGTTATGAATGAATGAATGAATGAATGAATGACAACAGCGCAGTGCCTGGCTGGTTTGGGTTTCAGCATAGTGTCTAGTTCTTTCACTCTCTCCCAATGCCATAATGAAGCCCTTGGTTTCGTCAGAACTCCTCTCTCGGTCGGAGGTCACGTGGCCAACTATACTTGCCTAACACCATGGATGTTTTTGATTGCATAGCTAATCTCTCTTCTCAGCTCCTTCTCATCGAACTCCATCTGCACAGAGAACAGAGTGGGTTTACAAGCCTTGAGCAACTTTAACGAGCGCGGGCGGCTTCACAATCAGACCAACGTCGGCGGAGGATGCATGAAGTAATAATCACTCCCCAACAGCACCACTTACCTTCACGAGCTCAAACGGGAACCGCTCATGGAAAATGCGATTAATCCTTGCACCACCAGACAGCTCGACTGTATCCACCTGGTCCCCCGAGCCCTCAATTCTCTTCTCAAAATCTACCCCAAACTGTTGCACCATCCTGAAAGGAGAAAAGTAGCAGTGAGAGAGGCTCAAGTTCCCATTAGTGCCGTTTTAAAGGACACATTTGGAAGTGTAGTCACTTATTTGCATAAACAAAGCACTTGTGTTGCAACAGCACAAACCTAGAACCAGCACAAAAACCCGTTTCACCACCTTCGTGGTACCGAGAGAGGAAGGTTGACCAGGACACACACACCAGCTTTCCCATCGCTTCATCTTTAACATCAACCCAAAAAAGGGAGAAGTGGCTTCAGTTCAACACGTCTATATACAATTTAGTTTAATTTATTAGTTTAGTTTAGTGATACAGCGCGGAAACAGGCCCTTCGGCCCACCAAGTCCACATCGACCAGCGATCCTCGCACATTATCACATGGGACTATTTTACATTTACCAAGCCAATTAACCTACAAACCTGTACATCTTTGGAATGTGGGAGGAAACTGAAGATCTCGGAGAAACCCCACGCAGGTCACGGTACAAACTCCATACAGACAGCACCGGTAGTCAGGATTGAACCTGGGTCTCTGGCGCTGCAAGGCAGTAGCTCTACCCGCGTGCCACTGTGCTGCATTGATCAGTGCTTACAGGAGGGAATGAATAGCAGCAATAACCAGCACATTGAGAATGGTTTGATTTGTAAAGAACACTACTTGGAAACAGTACAAGTGATATGACGACAATCAAACCCACATCAAAGTGAGTTGCTGCCTCATTCAGCCCATTCTCTGGGCTGAATGTATCCCAGGCAGAAGTCTCAACACTTGCAATGGGCTATGGCACATAAGCATCGGGGCCGACAGACCCACAGAGCCCAACGACCCCACTTACTGGAGAAGTGCTTTGGTTTTCCTGGTGGGATCGTCTGGCCGGAAGTTTTTGTACTCCTCCACCTCCTTCTCCAGGGACAGCATCTGGCTCTGCAGCTTGTTCCGTAAGGCGGGCAAGGTTTCACGGATGTGGTTCGTCAGTTGCTGTGCGAGAGAGAGTATAAACAAACAAAATCAAATGGGCAACCCAGTCCCATCTGAATCTCACACCTCAGCCAGACTCCCATCTCCTCTTTGCCCAGTAAGCACTGAGATGAGGGTCTACCCAAGACTCTTGCTTATCCCCCACCATGTTGCTCCCCAACTCATTAAGCCACAGCTCTCCTCTACGGTTCTGATTGTATCCTTCAGCCCAAAACGACCCATTGCCATCTTGGCGTTCCGAAAAAAACTGGTGTCTTTTGTTGCAATTCCAAGTCCAGACATCAATATCCATCTGCAATTTGGCTATTCTAGTGATTAGGGCACAAACTAAAATTATGACGACAACATATTATTTCAGCAGAGAAATAATTGGCCATCATGTGGCCACTACTCAAATCAAAATGTGATGGGGAGAAATGTGCTGTGGACTGGTCACCTGGTTCAAGATCTTCTGCAAATGCGGAGTTCCCATGCGATCAGCCATATGCCTGTATGAGGGGTGTGACAGGAAAAACTTCCTCTCAGCTGCAAGGGCTGCACGAATATCTTTCTTCCCATCAATGTCTTTCTGGCTTCTATTTACCACACCAATGTAACCTGTAGATAATGGAACCAGGAATATAGTTAGGAGACAGAAACAGATGTATTGTGTCACTCTGGATAAAACATCTTCATCCACCAGAGTCGCTGCCTTACAGCGCCAGAGACCCAAGTTTGAATCGGTTTATGGTTGCTTGTCTGCACAGTTTGTACGTTCTCCCCTGACCTGCATGGGTTTTTCCCCGGAAAGCTCCGGTTTCCTCCCACACTCCAAAGACGTACGGATTTGTAGGTTAATTGGCTTGGTATAAATGCAAATTGTCCCTAGAATGTGTAGGATAGTGTTAGTGCGCGGGGATCGCTGGTCGGCACGGGCTTGGTGGGCTGAAGGGCCTGTTTCCGCGCTGCATCTCTAAACCTTTCAGGCTTTGATTTTAGTAATCATTGTGTGCCAGCTCTTGGTACTGAGGCTTGAAATACTTCCTATTTCTACCAACCAGTGTCACTGACAAATGTTCCCCAGGCAACTATACAAGAGGTCAGGGTTTGGGAACCAAAGGGAGAAGTGAATGGACAAGACAAATTATTTCAAGTGCGCCTCATTTCAAAGCACAAGTCCCAAACATTGGAGAACTCCTGGTGCTGTTGTTCTGTGCATGTTTTGTTGCTGGGCTCTTCAAAAATGGGAAACATCAACTTTCTGTTGTCCTCCAGCAGAAAGTAGAGGAACAATCAAGGTTGGGTGGTGAGTTTCAGGTAACTTAACAGATCAAAACAAGAATAAATAGTTGACTTATATTTTTGTGATATCCTAAGCCGTTTATTAAACGTTACTTTTAAAAAAAAAGATTTGATTTGAATATTTTCAGCATTTTCAACTAAGAGAAGGTTTTGGCAGTCTACAAGCCTGGGGAATATGGCTTTACGAGCTGTCAAATTTTTTTCCAGGGGTGGAAGTTGCTTTTTCGATGGGAATGCCTGTACACAGATTCACTGAACAAGGCGAGTCTACCTAGAAATGGCCATATTTCCAGGCACTGGGCAAATTTGCAATCTCAACATACTGTATGTTCTAAAGAATTAACTGCCTCCCAACTGATTCATCGAAAATGTTGTCTCTTAGCGTTGCATTGATGAACACCCCATTTGTTGGTAGATGCAGTAAAGGAGCAGCAAGGGAGGATGGCGTGTTGCCCTGTGGCTGGCACTAAACTGACCTACCTCGGGGGGCAAATATTATGCACCATTTTGAAGCAGGATAGGACAAGAACTCCCGATGAAGTCATTATTCTCCTGCGGAGAACTAGGAAAGGGCGGACTCTATAAAGAGCTGCCAGCACACGCTGTCATTTTTGAATCTCTGAATTCCCAAGGCGGATCCGTTTGTGGAGTTTATCCAGCTCCTTTTACAGCAGGCAAGGAATTCAGCAGCAGAGTGATCTTTTGCACAGTGCAAATGGAGAACAAATTAGAAGTATTTGATATTCATAATTTTGGGCAGCACAGTTGCAGAGTTGCTGCCTCACAGCGCCAGAGACCCGAGTTTAATCCGGACGATGGATGCTGTCTGCATGGAATTTGTACGTTCTCCGTCGCCGTGTGGGTTTTCTCCGGGTGCTCCAGTTTCTTCCCACGTTCCGAACAGATACTAGTTCGCAGGTTAATTGGCTTCTGTAAATTGTTCTAGTGTGTAGGATGGAACTAATGCATGGCCAACACGGACTCTGTGGGCCGAAGGGCCTGCTTCTACACTGTATCACTCAAAACTAAAGATAAGGAGTAACACAGCTTTGGGGTTGGGTGATGGGACAGAACGGATGAAGGAATCAGCCCTTATCAATATCTTTGTTATTGCACATTATGTTCCCAAGTGTCAAATATTTGCGGAGTGACACTCAGACAAAATAACCCTCAGGAATGTTTGAACAGTTATATCTTTTCTCTCCCTGTAAGGACGCAAATGTGTTTGGCATGACGGGGGGGGGGGGGGGGGGGGATGAGTTTTCATTTGCAAGTATAGAAAACATGGTATCTCCCTCCGATGAAACTTTACTCAGAGAATGCCAATTCACTATCTCACACAGAGGGACTGAGGGATAAACATCTATGGGACAGGCGACAGAGAAAGGAAAAGATCAGCTCACAATGACAAGATAGGATAAAGAGAGGTGGGTTAGTGCTCAGGAATAGTGCAAGCATCAACACAGTGTGGAGCGTAAACACAGGGCAGTGCATTCAAGGCCAGGGCTCCACTCACCCCTACGGAGCGGCAGGAGTCGGTTTTCTAGGATTTCCTTTGCATCCGTCCCCTCATCCATCAGATCCAGCTTGGTGATCACGCCGATGATCCTCAAACCTGTGACAGAGAGAGAACGTTAGAGTGTGCATTATCTGGACAGCTTGCAACAAGAATTCAGTTTCCTCTCATTGAATGCACAACAGAGAATGTACTTCCTGCGGCAGCTGAGGCTCCCCCTGGTCTCCAGCTCTGTCTCCTCCTCTCTCTAACGCAGCCATGGGCCAGGTAAACAAGTTCCTGGATACACTGATCACATGGATCCATACATTAAAACAATCCTCTTCTCTCACCTTCAACACTAGTAAGGATTTCTCATAGTACGAGGTGCACTATGATGCACTAGCTTGCCTGGGTTATTAATTCATGTTTTTTCCAGCATTGACTGGCGTCCGTCCATCTCCTTTACCTGCACCGTAAGTGACCAGGTGAAGAGCGGACTCTTACCTTGAGGATCCACGTCCTTTGCGATCTTCAGTGCATCGGAATTGGCAAGGTCAGAGTTGGCTGGCGTGACGGCCAAGATGAGGCAGTTCTCCTTGCTGATGAACTGCATGATCATTTCCTTGATCTGATACTCGATATCGGCCGGCTGGTCACCTACTGGCACCTTGGTGATACCCGGTAAATCGATCAACGTCAAGTTCAAAACTAGCAACACAGAAGGCAAGTGGATGTGTTAGGACCACTATTTACTCAAAGAGCCACCCACTAGAAGCCCACACTAGTGCAGACCCAGCCACCCCCATACATACTCAATACTCGCACTGGCCTTGATCATGGCCAATGCACCTCACCTGACACCAAACAATCACCACCTTCCCACCCGTCACCCCCATTCTGGAGATTATGCCCTTGCTGAACACTTTGCAGGTCCGGATGCTCAAATCAGTCACCCACAGTTGACTCTGGCATAGTAATCAATGGGTTAAACAACTAATGCTGTCCTGAATGGAAAATTATTTTAATTAGAAGCAACGTTTAGAGGTTGCCACATATGAAGATAATTCATGCTCAAGGAGGTTTGCTGAGAATGCTAAGAAAACATCAGCAAGAACATATAATTGAATGTGTGAATAGACACAAAATGCTGGAGTAACTCAGCGGGACAGGCAGCATCTCTTGAAAAAAGGAATAGGTGGTGTTTTGGGCCGAGACCGTTCTTCAGACTGAGAGGGAAACTTGAAGGTATGAAAAGATACAAAGAAAGTTTATGAATGGTGTTTCTATAACATAGTTGTGTTTTAGGCACAACACTGGGAATCTGTGTGGCACTGTACTGGGATGGGTGTTGTTGGTCTGGTCTCCTGCGTGGATGTGATGTCTAATTGAAGTCACTAGGACTTTCGACTGCAACTCAGGCACCACAGCCAATTCCTGTGGTCACTTAATCTGCATGGTAACAATTACTTCTCTTTTACTTGCTGAGTCATCAACTACATAATACATTAAAACTATTAGTTTCTCAACACTGCTTCCATTCAAAGTCTTCAATATCCGTTGTCGTTTATCTGGTTTATGCCTTAAACAGATGGCAGTGCTACTCCAAGGAAGCAGAAACTTGTAGTCAATGCTCTCCCCACAGACAGCTCAGAAGTCAGGAATTGTTCACAAGAGTTTCTAAAGGGCCTGTACCAAACAGCTTGAAGACCCCACTCACCATTTGGCGAATACACCCTCAAGTTAATGGGAACTGCCGAGATCCCTTTATTGCTCCCTGTGATTCTGTCCGTCTCAACTTCGATTTCTTGTCGAACCTCATCGAAGTCTGTAAACTTCTTCCCCTTGCAGTGCAGGAACTCAGCATGTTCTGTGGTGAAAGCAAATCGTCATTCAACTGCAGAAACAGAGCCAGTGTACTCATACATGAGACAAGCTTCAACAAAGATGCCAGTGCATAGCGGGCCAAAGGTCAATGTTGAGCTGGAGGAAGCCATGTTGAGCACATACTGTTGCTTCACAACAGCACAATGAGCAGTGTGAGCTTCAGCTCTTGGTTAATGAACAGTCACATAGAGCGTTGTCCCAACATCATTCCTTTGATGGCTGAACAGAAAGCAGAATATTGTTTAAATGGGGAGACTACAGAAGGCTGGAGTACAGGGGCCCTCAGTGTCCTCAAAGTTATCATGTAAAATGTCAAGTAATTAGGAAACAACACGGAATGTTGAGTGAAGGGCAATCCTGCCCCATTGTACAAGGTGGCATTCCCCATGGAGTACCTTGTATTGTTTTGTTTAGAGAGACAGCATGGAAACAGGCCCTTCGGCCCACCGAATCCACGCCGACCATTGATCAACGGTTCCTGTATTATTCCACTTTCTCATCCACTCCCTACACACTAAGGGCAATTTACCAAGGCCAATTAACCTCCAAACCCGCACGCCTTTGGGTCGTGGGATAAAGCTGGCGCGTGGTCACAGGGAGAACGTGCAAACCCCGCACGGTCAGCACCCCGGGTCAGGATCGAACACAGGTGTCTGGGACTGAGAGGCAGCAGCTCTCTCAGCTGTGCCACTGTGCTGCCCTTCGTAATTAAAGAGAGCTATGCTTGCTCTGGGGGCAGTTCAGACAGGGTTGACTAGGTGGTCAAGGGAGGAAGGAGTTGTCCTAGGAGGATATGCACGGTGATGTTGTTGAAGCATATAAATCCATGGGGGAGGCGGGGGCAATTTCCTCTCCCGGGATAACCACGTAGGGGGCATGGTTTCAATTAACGGATCGACTGTTTCAGGTGGAGTTTTAAGGGAAGGGAAACAATGTCACAACTATTCTAAATTCTCCAGCCATGGGATGTGCAGGATACATCACTGAATATATTCCAAGCCAGGGTGGGTGGATTTTGGGCTGTAAGGGGGGGGGGGGGGGGTTAAGGGTTGTGGGGATCAGGCAGGGAAGTGGGATTAGCCCAGCCCCAGCCTCAGTGAACAGTTGACCGGGCTTCAGGGGCCATAGGCCCAACCACTGCCCCCACTCCTTCAGCCATGAAACTCATACACAGAGTCGCACACCTACCTGTTTTTGCATTGATCAGCTGCAGAATGAGTGGTCGGCGGGTGACGATCCCTGAGCCACGAGGAAGGAAATCCCTGCGAGCAGAAGAGAACAGTCAGCCTTGCCTCCCATCGATAGTGATCACGTTGTCATTCAAAGCCAGCAGAGTCACACATCGAGATCAGAGAGACGGGAAAACTCTCTGCAGAGTTCATAATGGCACAAACGTGATATTTGTCTGTGTTGTTCATTGTTCATGCATGCACACATGCAGTCTCCAATGCAGGAGTACAGTATTTAAACCACAGGCTGACCAGGAGGTGAGGCAACAGACGGCTGCCTTTTATTGTCACATCTCGCAAAACTCACAAGCCTCCTCTCATGGAGCCCGAAGACTCACAATAGTTACACTGGCTCCACAGGTAATCTATAACTACCATGTATTCAAACCTGGAGAAAAGGAATAGGTGTCGTTTTGGGTTGAGACCCTTCTTCAGACCAGAAGGTCTCAACCCAAAACGTTACCCATTCCTTCTCTCCAGAGATGCTGCCTGATCCGCTGAGTTCCTCCAGTGTTTTGTGTCATCTTCGGTTTCAACCAGCATCTGCAGCTCCTTCCTGCACATGTTTGCAAACCTGTTGCGCTGCAGCATGTAAGAAATTCATTGTTCCGTTTCTGTACATAGACCAATAAAACACCGACTCATTCCACTTATGGCACTTGCTGCGTACAAGACTCGAACAGAACATATTGCTGTAGATAGACATAAAAAGCTGGAGTAACTCAGCAGGACAGGCAGCATCACTGGAGAGAAGGAATGGGTGACGTATTGGTTTAGGGGTAAGGGAAACGAGAGACATAGACGATGATGTGGCAAGATGAAGACAAATTAATAAAAGATATGCAAAAAAGTTACGATGATAAAAGAAACAGGCCATTGTTAGTTTTTTAAAGTGTGAAAACGAGAAGCTAGAGCGACTTGGGTGGCCGTACTCTGCATCTTATTCAAAACTTACACCGCAGCCTGCATGCATGCAAATGCTCATGCACGCACACATGCAGTCTCCAATGCAGGAGTACAGTATTTACACCACAGGCTGTCCAGGAGGTGATGCAACAGACGGCTGCCATGGATTGTCACATCTCGCAAAACTCACAAGCCTCCTCTCATTGAACCTGAAGACTCACAATAGTTACACTGGTTCCACAGGTAACATGACAATTAGGCAACCCATACAACCCCTCGTCCCACGAGTAAATGCCTCACGGGTTTCTTCCCAGCTGTTATCAAACTGAATCATCCTACCACAACCAGAGAGCAGCGCTGAACTACTATCTACTTATTTGATGTCCAAAGTCCTTGACTGGACTTTGCTGGCTTTACTTTGCACTAAACGCCATTCCCTTATCATGTATCTGTACACTGTAAATGGATTGAATGTAATCATGTATTGTCTTTCTGCCGACTGGATTACACGCAACAAAAGCTTTTCACTGTACCTCGGTACACGTGACAATAAACTAAACTGAACTGACACAGCATGTCTGCCCTGCTCGGTCTCACACTGCCCCCCACCCCCCCATTGCAGACAGAAACATCTCACAGGAGCTACTGTGCCACACCTGCTGTTACCAAATCTACTCCCTTAGGCTATAAGTTGGAGTCAACATTCACAAGGCAGGCTGCTCGGGTGAACAAACAATCGGTGCCACACTCCAATTGCTGCTGCAACACTTCCATGGAGTTTGGGTCAGCACTCGTGCTCCTGTACCAGCGGCAAGCCTCCAGAGTCATTCCTTCCCCTCAACTTCCACATCGTTGTTAGCAAGGAACTCGCTGAAGTTTGGATGTGTAGGAAGGAACGACAGATGATGGTTTATACCGAAGATAGACAAAAAAAGCTGGAGAAACTCAGCGGGACAGGCAGCATCTCTGGAGAGAAGGAATGGGTGACGTTTCGGTTCGTGACCCATCTTCAGATTTTTGTGTCTATCTTCGCTGAAGTTGGATGCAGCCAACTGTGTGGGAGAGGACCACGGTCGAGGGTCCTTACACGGCAAACACCGGGAGACAGAGGGCAGCGCAGTGACGCGGCGGTAGAGTTGCTGCCGTACAGCGCCGGAGACCCGCACATGATCCTGACTACAGGCACTGTCGGTAACGAGTATCATGACGTGGGTTTAATAGCAGCAAAGCATGGGAATGCGTTACAGCATTTGAGATCCAACAACAAATCCCCATGTAGTTAGTAAATTTCTAAATTCTGCTTTTATCTCATATCGCCAATTTATGTTCTCACCAAGCAGTCGAAGTGGCTTTACTGTTCCCCTTTTCAAAACTATTCCTCATTTCAGCCTCATCTTGCCTTGCAAATCGCTTTTCATCATCCAAGTCTCCTGGGGTGATTTTATTGAATATCTTCTACCTCCTCACCAAAGGACATAAACACTTTCCATAAAAACTTGCTCCACTAATCCTTTTAAAGTTTCAACGTTTAGTAAATACTTCATTAGCCCAGATAAAATTACATCAGTCATCTGTTACCTGCTCCCCCACTGTATTTGATACACTTGCTACTCGTCTCCTCTGCAAAACTGCAAATTCCTCCTTAGAGACAGTTAACATGGAATGATTCCTGTTGTGACTACGGTTAGTAGATATCAGATTTAGTTTAGAGATAACAGGTCCTTCGGCCCACTGAGTCCGCATCGACCAGCGATCCCCGCACATTAACAGTCCTACACACATTTGGGACGATTTACATTTATATTAAGCCAGTTAACCTATAAAACCGGTACGTCTTTGGAGTGTGGGAGGAAAGCAAAGATCTCAAAGATCACGGGGAGAAGGCACAAACTCCGTACAGACAGCACCCGTAGTCAGGATCGAACCCGGGTCTCTGGCGCTGCAAGGCAGCAACTTTAGCGCTGCGCCACCATGCCGGATCGACTTGCCCAGATCAAACTGGGCAGAACTCTGACAAAACGCATACACATTTCCACTCACAAACCCTGCTTTGTGACAATATGGCACGATCAGATGGTTCTGGAACCACATGTAATATTGACCTACAAAGTGATATTTTCAATAGGAGCACAAAACGAAGGGGAAGGTCCTGGTAGTTAACAAGAAACCCAAACTTCAAGCACTCCATGACAAGAATGTGAAACCTGCCCCACAATGACTGCCCAAGGCAAATGGAGTATTATGGTGATTCAGGCTATGAACAAGGAAGTAAAGACAGGAAGAATTGTGGTGAAGCAGCTACTGTTCTATTGCCTCACAGCTCCATGGGCCCAGGTTCAATCAGACGTCTAGTGCAGCTTATGTGGAGTATTTGTAGGAAGGAACTGCAGATGCTGGCTTGAACCTAAGATAGACACAACAAGCTGGAGTAGCTCAGTGGGACTGGCGGCATCTCTGGAGAAATGAAATGGGTGACGTTTCGGGTCGAGCCCCTTCTTCAGACCCAAATCATCACCAATCCTTTTTCTCCAGAGATGCTGCCTGTCCTGCTGAGTCACTCAAACTTCTTGTGTCTATCTTATGTGGAGTATGCACGTCGTCTGTGAGTAAGTGGGGTTTTGCCAGGTGCTTCGATTCCCACCCACGACCCAAAGACAAGCCGGTTAGTTAATTTTCTGCTGTATGTCACTGTGTAGTGTAGGTGGGCAAGAGAAAATGGGTTGCAAAGCTACAGGGAAATGGGATTGTTGTATTGGAAGCTGCAATGGGCTTGTTGGGTTGTGGCCGAGATATGTGTCATAATATATATGTAAGTAAGTATGTGCTTAGGGTGAGATAAAGGAGGGTGAAAGAATGCTCACCATGAACATAAAGCCACAGCATTTGTTCTGCCAAATATAGGATAATAAGCAACATCTTTGTTTTTAAAAATAGGGTGAACCATTCCTATTACCACATCAGAGTAATTACATAGTGAAACAGGAGAGTGGGGAAGGGGGGGGGTTCAAGATGGCAAACAGACCAGCATCCTCTTCCATCTGAGCCAAAATTGAGACCAGTCAGTTTGCATGCTCAGCACCAGACTCCCAAAACAAACTCTGTCATGAAACGAGCTTTGTCATGAAAGAAAATGACCAGACAATGATTAGAAGAAAATGATTAGAGGCTGGTCTAAAAACTCCCTGCAAGAAGCACAAGAGACCCACAGGCACTGGTCCTCAGTCGCTCTAGAGGTGGAGCATGTTGGGATCGTACTGAAAGCCTCATGTCTCCTCTATCAGGAGCACACAGAGCCCTGATTAGGAACAAAAGGAGCACGCTGCCTCACAGCTATCCACCCAGTCACCCTATCAGCCACCCCCTGCCCCATCTGTAGAGTCAAGTGCTGGAGAAACTCAGCGGGTGCAGCAGCATCTATGGAGCGAAGGAAATAGGCAACATTTCGAGCCAAAACCCTTCAGCATCAAAGGAAATAGACAACGTTTCGAAACATTGCCTATTTCCTTCGCTCCATAGATGCTGCTGCACCCGCTGAGTTTCTCCAGCACTTTTGTCTACCTTTGATTTTCCAGCACCTGTAGTTCCTTCTTAAACAATCATCTGTAGAGTCTACCACTCTAGCCACATCCCCTACAAGAACTGACCATGATTATTCCAGATCGTTCCTTGCCTCCAGCCCATCACCACTCCTCTACCCCGTACTTTCAATCTGAAGAAGGGTCCCAAGCCGAAACATCACCTATCCTTTTTCTCCAAAGGTGCTGCCTGACCCGCCAAGTTACTCCAGCACTTTGTGCCTATCTTTGCTATAAATCAGCTTTGTTTGTAAAACCCACAATACCTGGGCACTCAATTCTGATAGGTTATCCACAAAGATAATAAATAATTCCTGGATAAAGGTGGCATGGAGTGGGTGGAGAGGCTAGAATAGGGTAAACCCTAACAGAAGAACTTCCACCATGGTCCAATTTTCCTGTCCTACCCCCATAATTCAACCCTTCACAACACTGCTGCAGTACAGAATGCCACAGATTTATCTCCTTTGTGAAGAAATATCTCCATCTGTCAATCACAAACAGCCAACAGATTACGAGATAAGCAAATGCTTGGGAGAACAAGGAGGCAGGGATTGGGGAAGAAGGTGTGTGTGTGCGAAAGGAATGGGGTTGAGTGAGTGGGATGGGGTGGGGTGCATGAGGGTTGTATGCAGGAGTGCGGCTCGGTGTTCGGTTGGGCTGCAGGCAGGATCTGTGTGTGTTCATTTGCCATGGGGTGATTGTGGGGTGCAGGTGGCAGGGAAGGGTATGGCGTGGCATCGGAGGGACAAGTGTTCAATTGCTATTGGTAGGGTGTGGCAGCGTGTGGAGTGGAGTGTCATTTGTCAAAAGTGTGGGGTGCAAGAGGAAAGGTGCAGCAGGTGTTCAGCTGCTGGGGAGGGGGGGCGAGGGGACTGGGTGCGCTGTGAGGGAAGTGGGTGCAGGTGGTAATGGAGTAGGTGCGAAGGGGATGAGCAGGGGGGGGGGATGAGGGGTGGGGGGATGAGGGGTGGGGGGATGAGGGGTGGGGGGTGCAGGGGGGTGAGGGGTGGGGGGTGCAGGGAAGTGGGTTGGGTGCAGGGTGTAAGGGGAAAGGTGCAACAGGTGTTCAGTTGTTGGGGAGAAGGGGGGACTGGGGTGCAGGTGGAATGGGTGAGGTGGTAATGGAGTGGGGGAGTGGGTGAGTGGGTGGGGTGCAGGGGATGAGTGCAGGGGGAGTTAATGGAGTGGGTGGGTGAGTGCATGGGGTGCAGGTGGAGTGGGTGCAGGAGTGGGGGGGGGGTGCAGGGGATGAGTGCAGGGGGAGTTAATGGAGTGGGTGGGTGGGTGAGTGCATGGGGTGCAGGTAGAGTGGGTGCAGGGGTGGGGGGGGGGGTGCAGGGGGAGTTAATGGAGTGGGTGGCAATGGAGTAGTGTGGGGAGTAATGGAGGAGTGGAGGGGAGTAAGGGAGCGGGGTGTTAGGATGCTCGGGCTGGGGTGAAGTTTAAGTTAAGTGGTCGGTGGAGGCCGCGCCTTGGACCCCCCCCCTCCCCTGGATCTCGGCCTCTCCCCGCGGCCCCACCTGCCCACGAAGTTCTCCAGCACCGAGCTCTTGCCGGCGCTCTGGCCGCCCACCACGGCGATCTGCGGCAGGTCGAGGTTGCAGCTCTGCCCGATGGAGCTGAAGGCGTCCTGCAGCTTGTTGACGAGCGGGATCAGGTCCTCCATGCCCCGGTTCCCCATGGCGCCGATGCGGGTCCCGATCCCGGCCGCGGGCCCCGGACTCACTCACTCACTCACTCCCAGCGCCTGCGGCCTGCGCTTCCGCTCCCGCCCAGCTCCCCCACCCCCATTGGCAAGCGCCGCCGTCACTCAGCCCGGACAGCCAATGCCAACCCCGGCCTGAGAAAGGGGGCGGGCTTCAGCCGGTGCAACTCTGATTGGCCAAGACTGCCATCAATCGCTAGGAACAACCAATCAAACCACACTTCTGGAAACGGGGCGGGCAAAAGGAGCGTCATTATTGTGCAGCTCAACTCCGAATGGGCCGGATCGCCGTCAATCACCCAGTACAACCAATCACCCGTCGGTTCCGGCAGAGAGGGCGCACTTTAGCCTACGTCACACGCGCTGCTCTAACCTGATTGGGTTAGATCACAGTCAATGTCGGAGGAGCTCAGTCCCCATTGGTCAATTCCCGTGTCGGGTTTTGCATACCACCCGCCCCCATTACCCCATTGGTTGGCACATACGTCAATTATTCGGACGCCGGCGGTGATTGGCCCATGCGTCTGGGTCCCGCCCCCTCCACCACGGCCATGGCGTCATACCCCTGCGGCTCCGGCTCCCATTGGCCGCTGATGATGTCACCCGGGCCCTGGGTGTTTACCGTGGCCATGGAGACGGCGCCGGGGGGCGGAAGTCGCAGAGAGCTGGAGTCACCCAGCGGGTCACAGGCAGCCTCTCTGGAGAGAAGATTCAAGAGTTTATTGTCATGTGTCCCAGATAGCACAATGACATTCTTGCTTTGCCTCAGCACAACAGAATATAGAAGGCATGAATACAGAACAGATCAGTGTGTCCATATACCATTATATAAATATATACACACATGAATAAATAAACTGATAAAGTGCAATTAAACAAATAGTGGGCTATTAGTGTTCAGAGTTTGAGTTGAGTTCAATAGCCTGATGGCTGTGGGGAAGTAGCGATTCCTGAACCTGGTCGTTGCAGTCTTCAGGCTCCTGTACCTTTTACCTGGGGGTAGCGGGGAGATGAGTGTGTGGCCAGGATGGTGTGGGTCCTTGATGATGCTGCCAGCCTTTTTGAGGCAGCGACTGCGATAGATCCCCTCGATGGTAGGGAGGTCAAAGCCGATGATGGACAGGGCAGTGTTTACTACTTTTTGTAGTCCTTTCCGCTCCAGGGCGCTCAAGTTGCTGAACCAAGCAACCGGTCAGCATGCTCTCTACTGTGCACCTGTAGAAGGAATGGATGGGCAGCCACTCACTCCCATGCATAGTCCCAGTAAGGCAAAGCCTCAGAATCAAAGAGTGTACCTTTAGAAAGGAGATGTGGAGGAATTTATTTAGCCAGAGGGTGGTGAATTTAGTTTAGTTTAGAGATACAGCACGGAAACATTGCCCTTTAGCCCAACGAGTCCGCACCAACCAGCGATCCCCACACCGGGGAAAATTTACATTTATACCAAGCCATTTAACCTTCAAACCCGCACGTCTTTGGAGTGTGGGAGGAAACCAAAAGAAATCAAGAGAAAACCCACGCAGGTCAGGGGGAGAACGTACAAACTCCATACAGACAGCACCCGTGGTCGGGATCGAAGCCGAGTCTCTGGCGCTGTAAGGTAGCAACTCTACCGCTGTGCCGCCCAGCTGCGGCAATCTGCGGATCTCAATGTTGCAGACCACTGTGGAGACCGAGACAAATCGGATGTAAAAATGAAGTGCAGATGCTGGTTTACACCAGAGACAAACACAGAATGCTGGAGTACCTGAGCAGGGCAGGCAGCATCTCGGGAGAGAAGGAATGGGTGAGCAGGGAGGCAACCTCGGTGAGCAGTCACTCAAGAGTTTAGGTTCGGTTCAGTTTCTCCGAGATCTTTGGTTTCTTCTCACACTCCATAGACGTACAGGTTTGTAGGTTAATTAGCTTGGGTTTGCATACCTGGTGTAAGTGTGAATTGTCCCTAGGGTGTGTAGGATAGTGTTTAAGAAGGAACTGCAGATGCTGGAAAATCGAAGTTAGACAAAAGTGCACTCACCGGGTGCAGCAGCATCTATGGAGCGAAGGAAATAGGCAACGTTTTTCGGGCTGAACAGTGTGTAGGATAGTGTTGATGTGCAGGGATCGCTAGTCGGTACAGACTCGGTGGGCCGAAGGACCTGTATCCACATTTCTAAACTAAAATAAACATCGCAATTTAGAAATGCATCATTGTCAGGTTTAAGTCGCATTATTCCTGAAGCAACAGCTTGAGATCTGGGCAGGAAGTGAAACAATGATCTCACCACTCACCCTTGAGAATTACTGTCATTCGTCCCACTGGAGTATATTATGACTTGACCAGGTCAGGAACAGTGGCATAGACACACCATAGGGATATTCTTGACTTTAATTAACTATTTTAAATTTGATACAATATTGCCTGAAGCAAATAACGTGGCTGGAATGCAGAGCTGGTTGGTTTGTTATTTATGTCCAGGCACAGCCAGTGTGAAGGATAGCTGAACCCCAATGACATTCCATACCAGCCGACCCCCAGTTCAAAGGGACAGTTGTGATACTCACTGGGAAGACTGGGCAGCTTCCTTTTCATACTTGAATTCTTAGTGGTCAACGGTGCCTTAGTCAGCTCAATGTTTAGAGCGAATCAATCAACTGGAAGACGTTAGCAGTGTTGCAAGCCTTAGTCTTTTATTGATCTTTATAAATTCCTTTTCAGTTATTTACATATACTAAAAATAAACATCTGATGGAAATGAACACAAATTTCAGTTCATCCCTCTCTGCGAGTAGCAGTGAACAAACAGACCACGAAAACCAAGCCACATAAATCACAAAACATCATCAGACCTTGGTCTTTTCAGCTTGTTGCTCCAATGGTACTCACCACTCACCCACATCATTAAACATCAATTTAATTCAATAGACTTCAAGTAATAGGCATTAAGTGCAAGACTGCTGTTCATGGTCAGGCAGCAGAATGGTGAACAGAGAAATAAGCAATTAGCTGTTGGGAAAAAAAAAATCCTGCAATATTGCCACAGGTCAGCTGTGCACACCTCATCCCCTCCTCCTTCCTCCCCCAATCCCCACACTGACGAGGAACCGCTCGATTACAGAAAGTGCAGTTGGAATCGCGGCAATTGGTGGATCCCAGCTGTCGACAAAACAAAGAGTGATGTTCACCCACTACGCTTCATCCATGCCAATGCTGCATGTAGACTGTAGAGCATTGGAGTCAGACAGGACAATTCAGAAGTGTCTTTCAACCACAGGAAAACAAAAACCAAGGAAGGAATGGATCAGCAGCCGAGAGTGGATAAGCTTGAGTTAGTGCCGCTTCAGTCTGGGCACAATGCCTCAAATCACACATGACATTTACTTCAAACACAAAACACTGTCAGGACACAGCAATCCCAACTCCCCTCAGAGGGGAGGTTCTCTTTCGCTCTTAAATACTGTAGCCTCATGAAATGAACTTGGCAGTTTTTTCTCAAATCATTCCAGTTTGATTGTTAATTATGACATCCTTGCCCCCCCCCCCCACCCCTAAACATGAAATAATACAACAGGTGTCACGAGCAGGTTATCCAATGGCAGTTCCTCAGCAAGTTACTGAACTGTTCTCCCGGTCCCACTCCTCATGGCTATTTCAGGGCAATAGGACAGATTCCAGTGATGAGCGTGAGACCCATTCAAAGTGCAATTCCTGTCAAACCTAAAGTTTAAAATTTTACATACCTTCACAATCTCAATAATTAAACATAACACACCATGTCTGACACAGTGCAGCACCCTAGACTCCTCTAGGTACCTGTCTGTCAGAGATAACTACCATATTAATACAATTTTTCTCATGCTATGTAAATCCCACCGAGCTTCTTGATGGTCAGACTATAACAAAGGCCATAATGGCAAGTGGTTGGTAACGAATGAAAAGGCTGTAACCATTCCAAAGATAAACACAAAATGCTGGAGTAACTCAGCGGGACAGGCAGCATCTCTGAATAGAAAGAATGGGTGATGTTTCGAGTCAAGACCCTTCTTCAGGCTTAAAGAGGAGTCTGAAGAAGGATCACGACCAGAAACGTCACCCAGTCCTTCTCTCCAGAGATGCTGCCTGTCCCGCTGAGTTACACCAGCATTTTAGGTCTATCTGCAGTTCCTTCCTACACTGTAACCATTCCCATGAATTGAGTTATGGAAGAATCTTAAATTGCTGCCTCGTGTGATAATCTCACACATTAAACCATTAAGAACAGCCATTTATGGATCAGCAGCAGCGTGGTTTTATCCAGAGAGCGCTGACACAAATCTGCCAGAACACTCTCTAACCATTTGGTAGAAACCAAATGGGCAAGAGCTGGACGTTAGATATAACAGTACCTGGAATAAGCCCTATATTAACTCATCCAAGAGACAAGGGAAACATGCACCAGCAGAATTCAACACCTCCAGGAACCAGTGGAGAGACAAAACATGGCTAGGGTGTCAGTTCACGTCAGATTTTACTCAGCAGCTCATTTACCAACAGGTGAAAAGCCAGAGCTGAAGCCAGCTACACAAAGCTTCAGGGTAATGTGTACATTTCTGGGCATCACATTTTAGAAAGGATACCCCTAACTAGGTGTGAATGAGGGGAAGGAAATGATTGCATCTTGCTCCAGTGATAGAAAACACTGCCGGGATGCAAGTGTGTCTCTATAGACTCACAAAAGTGCGTGCAAAGCTCAACTATAGCACTAGATGCACTTTACTACACTGAATCCATACGAGAGTAGTATATGTGGCACAATTCTTTCATGGCACAATCAAACCACTGTGCAATGTCTATTTAATGGTCTCCTTGAGACTTGCTTCGAGCAAGTTGTTACCTGTTCCGGTCAATTCACTGAGTGCAGGCGTCTTATAGAGGGTAGAGGCTCATGGTTCAAATCCCACAGTACAGATAATCACTCGCCCACACACAGACCAGGCTGTTTCACCTCATATTAGGTCAGAATTCAACATGGCACTTATGCTTAGGTAGAATCTCTAAACCAAGGAGAGGGGGGGAGGGGGGGGGGCTACACACCACAAGTGCTCCATCCCACTCCCCAAAGTGAACAGAAGGCTCTGGGGTCAATACCCCCTTTGACAGATACACAGTCTCTGACTCCGACACAGACTCAATAATTCCAGATGCATTGAACCAATCCTGTGCACTCGCTGCCTACTGCTAACACAGGGGAAGCCCATGGACACAGTGAAATGAGACCTTGTAGTGAGGAAAGATGGGGGGTGGGGGGGGGGGGGGAGGGGAGGGAGAGCACAGCTATCCTCACGGCGAGACTCTCGACGGTGAAGAGGTGGACTGTGACGGTGCTCCCAGGCCGTGGTCCGGGGTCAGTGTGGCCGGGTGCTGGACTCGGAGCTGTGACGGGTACGCAGAATGGAGTGTCCGTTCACAAAGCCATTGCGTTTGGTCAGGCCACCTGCCAGGATATCCTGAATATGCTGCACAATCAGGTTGATGGCAACTGGAATGAGAAAAGAAAGATTTCAAATGCATGCCACAATCAAACCTGCCAACTGCTCATTCCACTTCCCAACACCCCTCCCCCCCCCTTTAAGTTTCCACACCTTCATGAATTAGGTTCACAAGTTACAGGAGTAGAATTAGGCCATTCAGCCCAACGAGTACTACACCATTCAATCATGGCTGATTTTTGGCTCCTAATCCCGATTTCCTGCCTTCTTCCCATAACCCTTGTCACCCGTTCTAATCAATAATTTGTCTATTTCTGCCTTAAAACTATACACTGACTTGTCTTCCTCGGCCCTCTGTGGCAATGAGTTCCAGAGATTGATTAAAGAAGTTCTTCCTCACCTCCTTTCTAAAAGAGCGCCCTTTGATTCTGACTGTGCCTGATAGAGCCTCAGCATTCCATCTTGAAATAAACGCAAGCATTGAATTTGCCTTCCTTACTACCGAGTCGACTTGCAAATTAACTTTATGGGTGTCCTGCACCATCATTCTGATTTCTGGATTCTCTCCTCTTTTAGAATACAACGACATAGCAAAAGTGCCAAGGGGTGAGGCTGGGCTGGGGACAGAAGTACTGTGTACCACAGAACCTCCTGACGATTTACAAGAAGATAAGAGGTTTGGAATGAATAATAAAGGCGAAACACAAAATTCCACTGCTGAGTCAATCAACTGATGATTGTCTTGGCCAAAGTCCAAAATGTATGAGAGGCAGAATTGTTTTCTGTTCTATGTAAAGGAAGTGGGAATAGATTTCATCAATTAGCTTTATTGAAGATTATTACACTCATGTTCCAGGAATACATACTGGCAAAGCCAGCATTAATTGTCCACCCTTACACACACCGAGTAGATGGTAGAGGTGATCTCTCGTTGTTCAGGGTTTCCTATTCCTGCCAGCCTTGTCCTTCACTCTAAGAGGAACGTTTTGGTTTTGAACACTCCCCAGCTCAATTTAAAAAAAACCCTCAGTTATCAGAAATGTCTGAAGAAGGGTCTCGACCCGAAACGTCACCTATTCCTGCGCTCCATAGATGCTGCCTCACCCACTGAGTTTCTCCAGCATTTTTGTCTACTCACGTATCAGACCTCCCCTTACCTGTAAATTGCTAACTTTTCTAAGTTCTGAGTTTTGTTCAGAGATACAGCACGGAAACAGGTCCTTCAGCCCACCAAGTCCACGCCGACCAGCGATCCCCGCATATTAACACTATCCTACACACACTAGCGACAATTTACATTTATACAAAGTCAATTAACCTACAAACCTGTATGTCTTTGGAATGTGGGAGGAAACCTAAGATCTCGGGAGAAAACGTACAAACTCCGTACAGACAGCACCCGTGGCTGGGATCTAACCCAGGTCTCCGGCGCTGTAAGGCAGCAACTCTACTGCTGCGCCACCGTGCTTAAGGGGCAAGGCTGGTTTTTATGATATTAGATAAGATGGAGATCTTGTCTAATATCATTAAAATCAACCTATCCCCATTTAGGAATCCGACGTTTGGACCAGTCCTATCCATTTCAATAATATTCAAAAAACTAATAGAATTATCATCACTAGTGCCCCCCCCACAAATAGCTCATCCACCTGTCCTGCCTTATTCCCCCCACACCCCCCCCCCCCCCAACCACGTCATGTTTTGCCCCTCCTCTAACGGGGGCATCTACATATTGACTGAGAAGATTTCCTGAACACACTTAACAAATTCCACTCCATCCACGCCCTTAGAGCTATGGCAATCCATTTGCAAAGTTAACATCCCCCACCATTCTTTGCCACAGAAGGCTGTGGAGGCCAAACCAAGGGATATTTTTAAGGCAGGGATAGACAGGTTCTTAGTACGGGTGTCATGGGTTTTGGGGAGAAGGCAGGAGAATGGGGTTAGGAGGGAGAGATAGATCAGCCATGATTGAATGGTGGAGCAGATTAGATGGGCCAAATGTCCTAATTCTGCTCCTATCACATATGAGAACCCCTAATATTTAATTGAAGTAAAAGATACAGCATGGACCAGTGTCCACGCCAACCACTGATCACTCATTCAAACCGGTTCTACATTATCCCACTTTCTCATCCACTCTTTTGGCTTTGATCAACTGGACTCTGACTACTTGCTTTCGTTTTCCAAGCTCACTTTATTTACTTTCCACAAGGAGAGAGGCACAGTGCCAGTTACCGAGCAACTCGAAAATTCTGCTCGGAAGTCTCAACTTTTATGCCGACTTTGATCAATTGAAATCTCTTAATTCCTTATCATCAACCACAATAGCTTCTTAAAAGCATTAGTATATAATAAAAACAACATGCCATTTAATCCACTGTTTATATTTAATCTTACAAGATAAGTCTCAAGGTCCTTGTACTGTACAGTTACAGCTAGCTACATGTCAAAGGACATCTATCAAATGTCAGCTAGCTGCACGTCAAAGTACGTCTTTGAAATGCTGCATGTCAAAGGATGTTCAAAGATCCTCGTGCTGTACAGCTATCCCAACCTCTGTCATACTGCAGCTTCCACAGCTCCCCACACACTCCGAGCAATCTTTATAGAGGCCAATTAACCTACAAACCTGGAGGAAAGAACTGCGTATGCTGGTTTAAACCACAAATGACACAAACTGCTTGAGTAACTCAGTGGGTCAGGCAAGCCTCTCTGGAGGGAAGGAATGGGTGATGTTTCGTGTCGAGACCCTTCTTCAGATTTAAGGAGGATTCTGAAGAAGGATCTTGACCTGGAACGTCACCTATTCCTTTTCTCCAGAGAGGCTGCCTGACCAGCAGGGTTACTCCAGCATTTTGTGCCTATCTTCAACCAACAAACCAGCACGTCTTGGGATGTGGAAGGAAACCGGAGCACCCAGAGGAAACCCACACGGTCACAGGGAGAACAGACAGCACCCAAGGTCAGGATCGAACCCAGGTCTCTGAACACTGCTCTACCAGCTGTGCTACTATGCTGCCAAATTCTACAACCCTACAATTGTCTGGTCCAACTCGTTTACATCTGGTACAACATGTTATGGAACAACTGGGCAACTGTGTAAGAAGGAACAGCAGATGCTGGTTTACACCAAAGGGGGACACAAAATGCTGGAGTAACTCAGCGGGACAGGCAGCATCTCTGGAGAGAAGGGATGGGTGACGTTTCGGGTCAAGACACATCAACTTGCTGGTGGGTCTGGAGTCACACAGGCTAGATTTTCTCCCTTGATGAACATTACAACCCACGAGTTCTTGTGATTACTGATGAGGTTTTTTTTTAATTTCAAATTAACAATTATATCCAAACTCCACAAAAACAGTGATAGATTTTGATGCCTTTGGACTGTCTGTCTAGCTCTCTGGATACCATACTCTCAAAGCATGAGTGGACTCGATGGGCCAAATGGCCTAATTCTACTCCGAGAACTTGTGAAAACCTTCTAACCCAGGCATTGTGTGGTGAGGTGCCTTCTAATCATCATACTGACAAAGCCAACCTGCTGGGTGTGAACTCACCTAGATTTTCGACTCCCCGGGGGATAATAACATCAGCATATTTCTTGGTCTGCGGATGAGAATGACAATTAATTAATCGGCGACAGATGCAAGGACCGTTGCTGCAACAAAGAGGCACCCAAGTGGGGCCAGCCCTCACTCAGCAGGTGAGAGACTGCCCTCTGGTCACTGCAGGGCTGACATTCAATGACAGCAACGAGAGCGGTGACCAGACCATTCCCAGTACCCCAGCCACAGTGTCCCTGCTCACCGGAAGGCAGAACTCCTCGAAGGCAGGCTTGACGAATGTAGTGTACTGCGTCAGGATCTGCTCCAAGTCACGACCCCGCTCGTTGATGTCCCGCAAAACTGAGATGCGAGGAGAAATAAATGTAACACTTTGAAGCGGCACGGTGGCGCAGCGGTAGAGTTGCTGCCTTACAGCGCCGGACACACGGGTTCAATCATAACTACGGGTGCTGTCTTTACGGAGTTTGTACATTCTCTCCATGACCTGCGTGCGTTTTCTCCGAGAACCTCGGTTTCCTCCCACACTCCAAAGATGTACAGGATTGTAGGTTAATTTGCTTGGTACAGGGTAAAACTGTCCCTTGTGTGTGTAGGAAAGTGTTAATATGTGGGGATCGCTGTTCAGTGTGGTTTCAGTGGGCCAAAGGGCCTGTTTCCGCTCTGTAACTCTAAGCTAAACTAAAAAGATAGATACAAAGTGCTGGATTAACTCAGCGGGACAGGAAGCATCTCTGGATAGAAGGAATGGGAGACGTTTGGGATCGAGGCCCTTCTTCAGAACAGCTTGAACGTTTGCTACACAAACTCTGCACCGGATAGATGCTGAGATTGGAAAGAGTATGCAAGGACCAGGGGAGGAGATGAGAGCAGGAAAAATTTCCTCAAGGCCCAAACCGTGCTGGAGCGTCGGCCCATGTCCTGCAGAAGGATCCCAACCCAAAGCCTCATCCACAGATGCTGCCTGACCCGCTGAGTTCCTCCAGCACTTTTTGCTCAAGATTCCAGCATCTGCAGTCTCTTGAGTTGCCATGCACCGTGCTTCAAACACAGGCCGAGATTCAGCCCCTCACTCACGTTGATCCTTGCCCTGACACAGGGGCCAAAATAGTTTGGAGGACATATTCCTCCAGGGAAAGGTGCGGGGATGAGAAAGCTTTGGAGAAGCTCTCTGGGATGGGTCTCCCCTGTTAGGGGTGATTATATGAGAAGGCAACAGGTAAGGAAGGGAATCCTTGGTGTAGGATTGGGAATGAATGGACAGGAGCCAAAGGAGAAATAGACAATAGGTGCAGGAGTAGGCCATTCAGCCCTTTGAGCCAGCACCGCCATTCAATGTGATCATGGCTGATCATCCCCAATCAGTACCCCATTCCTGCCTTCTCTCCATATCCCCTGACTGCACTATTTTTAAGAGCCCTATCTAGCTCTCTCTTGAAAGTATCCAGAGAACCTGCCTTGACCTGAGGCAGAGAATTCCACACTCACCACTCTCTGTGAGAAAAAGTGTTTCCTCGTCTCCGTTCTAAATGATTTATTCTTAAACTGTGGCCCCTGGTTCTGGATTCCCCCAACGTCGAGAACATGTTTCCTGCCTCTAGCGTGTCCAAACCCTTAACAAGCTTATATGTTTCAATGAGATACCCTCTCATCCTTCTAAACTCCAGAGTGTACAAGCCCAGCTGCTCCATTCTCTCAGCATATGACAGTCCCGCCATCCTGGGAATTAACCTTGTAAACCTACGCTGCCCTCCCTCAATAGCAAGAATGTCCTTCGTCAAATTAGGGGACCAAAACTGTACACTGTAACTGGGTGTGGGAAGGATGGTTCAGGGAAGGGCACTGTGACAAGCTGGGGAAGGAGGGGGCTGAACGTAAAAGGGGAATGGATGGAATGAGAAATTGATCTAATCTCCAACCTGCATCATCCCCATAAAAGTTCTGTCATCCTGATTTGCATGATCCTGACTCCAGTCAGCTCCCAAGGCTTGTCGCCTCCAATCCTCACATCTTGGTCCTCCAAACTATTTTGGCCCCGGTGTCAGGGCAAGAATCAACGTGAGTGAGGGGATGAATCTCGGCCTGTGTTTGGAGCAGGGCGCATGACAGTGCTGGAGGAACTCAGCAGGTCAGGCAGCATCTGTGGATGACACTTTGGGTTGGGACCCTTCTGCAGGACATGGCGCGAGGCTCCAGCACGGCTTGTGTCTTCAGGCAATTTTTCCTGCTCTCATCGCCTCCCCTGGTCCTTGCATGCTCTTTCCGATCTCAGCATCTATCCGGGTGCAGTTTGTGTAGCAAACGTTCAAGCTGTTCTGAAGGAGGGTCTCAACCCAAAACGTCACCCATTCCTTCTATCCAGAGATGCTTCCTGTCCCGCTGAGTTCAATCCCAGCCCACAAATGTCCATCGCCGACCACCTGGTGAATTTCTCCCTCCCTCTCGCCCGCCCGCCTGGCGCAGAGCCCTCACCTCTGCGAGAGAGACGCGTGTCAGCATCTGTATCGACGAAGAGCTTCATGTGGAACATATCCCTGATTTCTTGGCAATAGAAAACCAGAATGCCCTCGAAAAGAACCACATCTGCGGGATAAACCGGCACCATCTCTGGCTTCCTGCAAGAAGAAACCTCGTCATATCTGCTCTTCATCACAGGACCATAACACAAGGCAAGGACTATTTCTGTCTTTTACCCAGACCCATCTTCCTCCATTCAACCCACTCCTTCTGTTTGTTTTCATGATGAATAAGCTCATGCTCTTATGTTCTAGGAGCAGAAGTAGGCCATTCGGCCATCGTGTCTATTCTGCCATTCAATCATGGCTGATCTATCTCTCCCTCCTAACCCCATTCTCCTGCCTTCTCATCGTAACCCCCTGACACCCGTACTAATCAAGAATCTGCCAATATCTGCCTTAAAAATACCCACTGTCTTGGCCTCCACAGCGTCTGTGGCAATGAATTCCACAAATCCACCACCCTCTGACTAAAGAAATTCCTCCTCAAATCCTTTAATTCTGAGGCTGTGGCCTCTGGTTCGAGACTCGCCCATTAGTGGAAACATCCAGTCTATGCAGGCTTTTCATTATTTGGTAAGATTCTATGAGGTCTCCCCTCATCCTCTTAAACACCAGCGAGCACAGGCCCAGTGCCATCAAACGCTCATCATATGTTAAACTCACACTTCTCTCTTCTTTTTAACACCCTTCCTTGGTTTGCGAAACATTGGCTTTAGCAGTGTATAATTTGATTCTGCCCAAGGCACAGTTTTGACCTCATTTCCTATGTTCCCCACACCAATTTCTTTAAAGCCTGGATAATTTCCATCTTGTCTAAGATGAAAGATGTTACCACACTCTCTCACGCCTCCCTCCCTCCCTTAGTTTATGTGTGGAGAGGGCTATTGGTGTGCTGGCCAATCCATCCCACCTCAAGCTTCACAGGAATCCTATGAAGTGGCACCAGACCCTCTCTCCCTCTGTGAAGCAAGGTATCGAATAGTCAAAGGCTTGGATACATATCCACTCTATCCAGGCCTTTCACTGTTTTGTAAGTTTCAATGTCCCCTCATCCTTCTAAACTCCAGCGAGTAGAGGCCCAGTGCCATAATTTGAGGGCTAATGTAATAATCGCTGCTGCTCTGATACTAACCGTGAATGATTAACAAAGTCATAGACTGGAATCCGCACCGTCCTCCCGTTGATAATATCCTTGAGGGTGCGGAGAATCAGAGCGTTGTCAAATGCATCTGTGGATGCAGAAAGGCACAGTCATCAGTGGGCTGAGTCTGGAGACAGCAGCAAGAGTCAAAACCCAGTCACGATGCCCATGTAACACAAAGTCACCCCCAGACAGGGAGTCTCCTCTGCACCTCGTATTTCGCTTGGGTAGTTTACACCCCAGCGGTATGAAGATTGACTTCTCTAACTTCAGATTGCCCTTGCTTTCTCTCTCCATCCATCCCCTTCCCAGTTCTCCCACTAGTCTTACTGTCTCCGACTACATTCTATCGTTGTCCCACCCACTCTACTGACATCAGTCTGAAGAAGGGTCTCGACCCGAAACGTCGCCCATTCCTTCTCTCCAGAGATGCTGCCTGACCCGCTGAGTTACTCCAGCATTTTGTGTCTACCTTTGATTTAAACCAGCATCTGCAGTTCTTTCTTACACAAATCTCCTGCACCTACCCAACCCTTCGCCTCATCCTGCAATGCTGCCTCCGTCTCCATCCACACGGTCCCTGCCCCTAAGGGCGGCACAGTGGTAGAGTTGCTGCCTCACAGTGGCAGAGACCCAGACTCGATCCTGACTATGGCTGCTATCTGTACGGAGTTTGTATGTTCTCCCTGTGAACGCGCAGGTTTGTAAGTTAATTGAATTCTGTAAATTGTCCCTAGTGTGTGGGATAGAACTCGTTGACTGGCAATCACCTGTACATGTGGACTCAGTGGGATGAAAGGCCTGTTTAGAGCTGTATCTCTAAACTAAACCAAACCCCCTCACAATTCTCAGTGACCCTCCCATGGGCACTTATGCTCCTCAACCCTCTCCTCCCATTGTCTTAGCTCCTTTTCAAACCATTCCTCCAATTCGACGACCTTGAAAAAAATCATCCACGCATTTATCTCCCCCCGCCTTGATTACTGCAACTCCCTATACACTGGCATCAGCCAATCTTCCCTGTCCCGCCTGCAATTGGTCCAAAACGCCGCAGTGAGACTTCTGACGGGCACCCGTAAAAGGGACCACATCACCCCGATTCTGGCCTCTCTCCACTAGCTCCCAGTACGGTACAGAATCAACGTCAAGCTCCTCCTATATGTATACAAAGCCCTTATTGGGATTGCCCCCACCTATATCAAAAATCTTCTAACCCACCATTCTACCTCCAGGTCCCTCACGTCGGCCATCTTGGGGCTACTGACTATCCCGCAGTCCAGGTTTAACCTCAGGGGCGACCGTGCTTTTGCAGTTGCAGCACCTAGACTGTGGAACAGCATCCCTCTTCTCATCAGAACTGCTCCCCCCCCCCCCCCATCGACTCCTTTAAGTCTAGACTTAAAACCTATTTCTACTCACAAGTGTTTCTTGAGGTCCTCTGAGAGGGCGCTGTAAACAGTTTATGTATATATTGCAGGAACTGTGTACCACTGTATGTAGCACGTTAGTACCTGCACTGACATAAAGCACTTTGGCCAACGAGAGTTGTTTTTAAATGTGCTATAGAAATAAAATTGACGAGTTGACTTTTACTTTTCGTCACCACCGCAGTCCCTTATCATGCACCTATCTATACACTGTAAATGGCTTGATTGTAGTAATCTGTGGTCTTTCTGGTTAACACGCAACAAAAGCTTTTCACTGTACCTCTGTACAAGTGACAATGAACTAAACAGGTTTACTCCAAATAAACCGCCGATAAGGATCAACAAGTTCACCAGGAAGGCTGGCTCCGTCCTGGGGGCAGGGTTGGGATCATGGGAGGTGGTCTTGGAAGGGAGGATGCTCCTCAAACTGCGGAGCATCCTGGACAATACAGCTCACCTCCTCCATGACAAACTGGTCAACCTGAGGAGCATCGTCAGCAACAGACTGGTTCCACCAAGATGCAGCACAGAATGTCACAGGAGATCCTTCTTCCCTGTGGCTATCAAACTGCACATCTCCTCCCCCTTCTGTAGTGGGGTAGACTGAGACTGGCTGACACCACTCCTCTCCTCTCCCCCACCTCCCCCAATGTTTGCACATCCCCAATCCTTTCCACTCGTCACTTTGATTTCATGTATCTTGTGTTTTATAACTGTTGGCAGATCAATATCCCTCCTGGAACAAATAAAGTTCATATCGAATCATATATTGAAAGCGGGCGATTACCTGGATGATCGAAGTTATACTGTCCCTTGCTGGCCTTGACTCTCTGCTCTGTGGTCAGCACCTTATAGAAGCTGTCCTGGCTCAGAATCACCACCTGCCTCTGGTCTTGATCCACTTTATTCTGTCCCAGCAGCTCAACAATTTTCTGACACACAGATGACTGTCCAAAAACAAAAAATATATTAAATGCAAAACCTCTCCTACATTCATCAGCTCCAATCCCCGCTAAAGACCAGCCACAGAGACATGTCCCACAGAGAAACCGCATGGTACTAGACCTGGTAACATCTAGATTCCAGGAAAGGATCTCTGAATAAAGCAAAGGCTCTATCAAAATCACTAATATTGACTGCTGACGAACAATCCACATCACTAAAGATAGACACAAAATGATGGAGTAACTCAGCGGGGCAGACAGCATCTCTGGAGAGAAGGAATGGATGATGTGTCGGGTCGAGACCATTCTTCAGCCTGAAGAAAGGTCTCGACCCAACACTTCACCTATTCCTTTTCGCCAGAGATGAAGTCTGTCCCGCTGAGTTACTCCAACTTTTTGTGTCTCTCTTCGGTTTAAACCAGCATGTGCAGTTCCTTCCTACTGACACTCCACTAGTGAAGCTGTTATCAATAGGGACAACACTACCATCTACCCAAAATGGAAAAATGTCCAAGTAAGTTCTGCATCTTGTGAACAGGATAATTCCATCGAAATTAACTATTGACGCTTCCACTCTCAATCATCAGCAAAGTGATGGGAGGATTCGATGAGTATCTGTGGAATTAGAAGGGTGGTGAATCTGTGGAATTTATTGCCACAGAACGCTGTGGAGGCAGTCAATGTATATTTTCAAGGCAGATAGATAGATTGTTGATTGGTATAGGTGTCAGGAGTTATGGGGAGAAGACAGGAGAATGGGGTTGGGGGTGGGGGGAAGAGATAGATCAGCCATTATCTTCCCTTTAATTCACATCTCTGTGCCAACTCGCTGTGAATCTCCACTGAGCATGCTGGAGTTAAAGACACAAAGTACTGGAGTAACTCAGCCCCAAAACTTCACCTGTTCCTTCTCTCCAGAGATGCTCAATCGATATTTTTAAGGTGGAGATTGACAGATTCAAGAGTCAAGAGAGAGAGAGAGAGAGTCAAGAGTGTAATTGTCATATATCCCAGATAGAACAATGAAATTCTTTATTATTTAAGAAGGAACTGCAGATGCTGGAAAATCGAAGGTAGACAAAAGTGCTGGAGAAACTCAGCGGGTGATGCAGCATCTATGGAGCGAAGGAAATAGGCAACGTTTCGGGTCGAAACCCTTCTTCAGACAATGACAATTAAATTCTTACTTGCTGCATCACAACTGAATATGTAAACATAGTACACTGTGAGCAATAAACGAGAGGAAACAGTGTGTGTGTATATTATATATATATGTATGTGTATATACATACACATATACGCATACAATATACACACATAAAAAAATATATATATACACATAGACATACATACAATATGCACACACACATACATATGTATATATATACAAACACACACAAATATATATATACACACACACACACATATATACACATATACATACAATATACACGCATATATATATTTATATATATATACACACACATATATACATAGATACATAGAAATTAGGTGCAGGAGTAGGCCATTCGGCCCTTCGAGCCTGCACCCCCATTCAATATGATCATAGCTCATCATCCAACTCAGTATCCCGTACCTGCCTTCTCTCCATACCCCCTGATCCCTTTAGCCACAAGTGCCACATCTAACTCCCTCTTAAATATAGCCAATGAACTGGCCTCAACTACCCTCTGTGGCAGAGAATTCCAGAGACTCATCACTCTCTGTGTGAATGTATATACACATATACATAGAATATACACACACATATATATATATATATATATATATACACACATATAAAAATATACATACAATATACACATAAACCCCACACAAACAATAATAGTGCAACAAGATGTGCAGAGGGAAGGTTAAGGACAATTATCCAGGGAGATGCTGGACTAACATGGGGCGTCATTGCGCTTGCGCGGGGCACTGAAGGACGCTGCGCCTGCGCAGTTAGTCATGCACACTGCGCCTGCGCCGGGCCGACACGCGGTCCGCGGACAAACTGGGCACCAACGTCTCTCCCTCCCTCCCCGGCCGCCCCCGCCTCCAGCCGCCACACCTTGCCGCTGGCCGTGCCGCCGCTGACGGCGATGAGGAAGGGCCGGTGCTGCTGCTGCAGTTGCTGTAGCTGCAGCTTCCGCTCGGAGGCTGCGTCTCCCGCCATCGCCGCCGACATGACTGGCGGCCGCACTGCGCGTGCGCAGCTTCCCGTCCCCTGGCCGCCGCAACCCAACCTGCTGCCTCCCTCCGCGCCCTGATTGGGCAGCGGCTCCCGGTACGTCCCCCTACGTGACTCCTCATTGGCCGGCGGGGCACGCAACGTCACCTACGGGACTCCCCATTGGCCAGAGCTCACCGTGATCTCACCTCATTGGCTTGTGAGCTGCCAGGCGGAGCTGGAGCCCCGCCCCCTTACAACGTCAAGATAGGTTGAGGAACACAGCTCCAGTGACAAGAGGCAGCATCACTGCTGCAGGTCAAGTCAGATGTATGTCCCAGATAGGACAATGAAACTCATATGTCCCAGATAGGACAATGACATTCTTCCAGCACAACATGTCAATAACATGATATACATATATATATATACACACACACACACATATATATATCAGGGTTCTCTGCTAGGTCCATTACTGTTTGTCATCTACATCAATGATTTGGATGAGAACATACAGAGCAAGATTTATGGTGCGAAGGAACGGGATTCCTATTTCCTTCGCTCCATAGATGCTGCCTCACCCGCTGAGTTTTTCCAGCTTTTTTTTGTCTACCTTCGATTTTTCCAGCATCCGCAGTCCTTTCTTAAACATACAGGACAAGATTACTATGTTTGCTGACGATACCAAAGTTAGTGGCTTTGCAGATAGTGAAGATGGTTGCGAAAGATTGCAGCAGGATCTTTCAAAAAGACAAAACCAAAGCTCTCAAGTCTATGTAGTTCAGAGGTTGTAGTGTTTAATAGCCTGGTGTGCATAGGGAAGAAGCAGTCCCTGAACCAGGAAATAATTCAAGACACACACACAAACAGGCAGACACACATATGCACAGTGGCAGACTGGCCAGGGTGTCAGCTTGCCCGATGGCAAGTGGGCCCCTGATGAAGTGGGCCCCCTTTGTCTCCTGGCAACCAATATTTTTAGACCCAGTCCACCACTGCATATACAGACACATAAAGACACACACATATACAGACACACACATGTACACACACATATACACACACAGACATGTACACACACATATACAAACACACACATATATATACAGACACACACATATACAGACACACATATATACACACATATATACAGACACATATACACACACATATACACACATACAGACACCCACATATAGACACGCACATATACACACACACACACATATACATACACACACATACAGACACACACACACATATACAGACACACACAAATACTGACACACACATACATATACACACACATATACAGACACACACATATACACAGACATCCGCATATAGACACACACATATACAGACACACACATACATATACACACACATATACATATACAGACACACACATACATACACAGACACACCCAGACACATATACAGACACATATATACACACATATACCGACACACACACACATATACAGACACACACACACATATACACACACATATACATACACACATATACAGACACACACATATACAGACACACGCATACATATACACACATATACAGACACACCCAGATACATATACACACATATACAGACACACACACACATATATACACATACATATACATACACACATACAGACACCCACATATACACACACACATACACATACAGACACACACCAGACACTCCAGCCCCTCCACTGGGATGAAGACAGACACAAAGTGCTGGAGTAACGGGGGGTCGGGCAGCATCTTGGAGAGAAGCGCCGGGTGACGTTTGTAGTCGGGCCCTGGACTGTGAGCGGCGCCGGCGCCGAGTGTGTGTCTCGCCGCCTCCCTCCCCCTCCACCCCGGTGTCTCCGCCTCTCCATGGCCGCCCCGCTGTCGCTGCGGATCGGCGCCGAGTGCCCGGTGACCCGGGCCCGCCTCTGCCGCCTGCGGCTGCCGCACCAGGCCCTGCACACGCCCGTCTTCATGCCCGTCGGCACCCAGGGCACGTTGAAGGGCATCGCCGTCCCGCAGCTCGAGGCCCTCGGCTGCCACATCTGTCTGGGCAACACCTACCACCTGGGCATGAGGCCGGTGAGTGGGGGACAGAGGGGGGTAGGGTAGGGAGAGGGGGGGGGGGTAGGGAGAGGAGGGGGGGGGTAGGGAGAGAGGAGGGGGTTGGGAGAGGAGGGGGGTAGGGAGAGAGGGGGGGGGGTAGAGAGATAGGAGGGGGTTGGGAGAGAGGAGGGGGGTAGGGAGAGAGGAGGGGGTTGGGAGAGGAGGGGGGTAGGCAGAGGAGGAGGGATTAGGGAGAGGAGGAGGGGGTAGAGAGAGGAAGGGGGGTAGGGAGAGGAGGGGGTAGGGAGAGGAGGGGGTAGAGAGAGGAGGAGGGGGGTAGAGAGAGGAGGGGGTAGAGAGAGGAGGAGGGGGGTAGGGAGATGAGGGGGTAGGGAGAGGAGGAGGGGGTAGGGAGAGGAGGAGGGGGTAGGGAGAGGAGGGGGGGGGTAGGGAGAGGAGGGGGGGTAGAGAGAGGAGGGGGTAGAGAGAGATAGGGGGGGGGGTAGGGAGAGGAGGGGGGTAGAGAGAGGAGGGGGTAGAGAGAGGAGGGGGTAGAGAGAGGAGGGGGTAGAGAGAGGAGGGGGTAGAGAGAGGAGGAGGGGGTAGAGAGAGGAGGAGGGGGGTAGGGAGAGGGGGGGTAGGGAGAGGAGGAGGGGGGGTAGGGTAGGGAGAGGAGGGGGTAGAGAGAGGAGGGGGTAGGGAGAGAGGAGGGGGTTGGGAGAGGAGGGGGTAGAGAGAGGAGGGGAGAGGGAGGAGAGAGAGGAGGGGGTAGCGGGAGGGGGGTAGGAGAGGAGGAGAGTGAAAGGGGGAGAGAGAAAGAGGAGAGAGGGAGGGGTAGAGAGAGGAGGGGGGTAAGTGGAGAAAGAGGGGGAGGAGAGTGAAAGGGGGAGAGAGGAGAGAGCGAGAGAGGAGAGGGGGTAGAGGAGAGGTGGGGGAGTGGGAGAGAGAGAGGAGGGAGGTGGGAGAGAGAGGGGTTAGAGAGTGGAGAGGGGGGATAGGGGGAAACGGTGGGGTGGGGAAGAATTAAGAGGGGAAAGGTGGATGAGTGAAAAAGAGGGAGGGTAGAGAAGAGAAGGTGGGGTGAGAAATGGAGGGGGAGGAGAGGCAGAGGGATGGGGCGACTGGAAAAGAGAGTGATGGAAAGGAGGGTAGAGAAGGGCAATGAGGGATGGAGGGGGAGAGAGGGAGTGGCAGGAGTGCAGAGACAGAGGGATAGGCAGGTGGGGGAGGCTAGAGCGAGTGTGGGGGTGGGGGGGAGCTGGCTCGTTCCACCCTCCAATTCTCGGATCAAGAGCTCGCTCTCTGTAACTGGTCTCTGCTTCCAGGGTCCTGATCTGATCGCTAAAGCAAACGGGCTGCACGGGTTCATGAACTGGAAGAGGGCCTTGCTAACGGTGCGTGCTTATTTACACAGAGAAATGTTCTTTAAGGATTCATTTCACGGGTCGAGTGTTTTATTGTCATATGTTCCAGATGGAACAATGAAATTCTCACTGCTACAGCATAACAGAATATGTGAAAATAGTACACTGTAAACAATATGATAAACGGGAGATGAACACAGTTCAATGTGTATATATACACATACTCACTCTCTCTCTCACACACATATATACACACATACACACACACACACTCACACACATACATATATACATACACACACATATATATATGCACACATACACACATATATATATTTATACACACACATACATATATGCGCGCACACACACACACATATATATACATACATACACAGACATATGTATATACACACACATATATATATACACACACATATATGTATATACACACACATATGTATATACACACACATATATATATACACACACATATATGTATATACACACACATATATATACACACACACATATATGTATATACACACACATATATATATACACACACACACATATATATATACACAGGGTAACACAAAATGCTGGAGAAACTCAGCGGGTGCAGCAGCATCTATGGAGCGAAGGAGATAGGCAACGTTTCAGGTCGAAACCCTTCTTCAGACTGAACATTTCCTTCGCTCCATAGATGCTGCTGCATCCGCTCAGTTTCTCCAGTATTTTGTGTTACCCTCGATTTTCCAGCATCTGCAGTTCCTTCTTTAACACATATATATACACATGTGTGTGTGTGTGTGTGTGTGTGTATATATATATATATACACACACACACATATATATCTACATTTTCCACACATGTACACACAAAAAACAAGCAATAGTAGTGTAATAATAACAGTAACAGTCTATTGTATTTCTAAATGCAGTGTCTTTCTCGCATTATCTCTCTTCGGGGATTGTGTGATACACTGACTCATGCCCATATAAAGCGATATGTTTTCAAGAGTGAGTTAGATTTAGCTCTTAGGGCTAAGGGATATGGGGAGAAAGGAACAGGGTACTGATTTTGGATGATCAGCCATGATCACATTGAATGGTGGTGTTGGCTCGAAGGGCCGAATGGCCTACTCCTGCACCTATATTCTGTGTTTCGTATGGTTGTCCGCTTAACATCTGTGGATCATTTGCCAAATGGTGCTTTAGCAAACCCATCTCTGTCAATGTATCTCTAAACTGAACTAAACTGAACCCACAACACACACAGTCAGGATACTCCAGTGCTGTGTAGGAAGGAACAGCAGATGCTGGTTTACACTGAAGATAGACACAAAAAGCTGCAGTAACTCAGCGGGACAGGCAGCATCTCTGGAGAGAAGAAATGGGTGACGTTTCAGGTCGAGACCCTTTTTTTTTTACATCAGTAACGCTGACCATGAAACTGGGATTTATTCCCATCACTGTTCTTTTGACGTTCCATTCTTGTTATAATAAAATAAATAGTGGTGAAATCATAGAAACATAGAAAATAGGTGGCGGAGGAGGCCATTCGGCCCTTCGAGCCAGCACCGCTATTCATTGTGATCATGGCTGATTGTCCCCTATCAATAACCTGTGCCTGCCTTCTCCCCATATCCCTTGATTCCACTCGCCCCTAGAGCTCTATCTAACTCTCTCTTAATAGAAACATAGAAATCAAACCACACAAGTGTATAACTTTGCAGTGGGTGGGTGGGTGTGCGGGTGAAAGATGGGCAGGCTGCGTGTGTCTCTGGCTTATGTCACGTGTGTTTGCAGGATAGCGGTGGATTCCAAATGGTGTCCTTGGTGGAGCTAGCAGAAGTCACAGAAGAAGGGGTGCGCTTTAGTTCCCCCTATGATGGGGAGGAGATCCTCCTGTCACCAGAGAAGTCGATTGAAATTCAGAATGCACTGGGTAATTAGCTGGTCCTCTTCCTCATAAGATCTTCTTCTTCTTGTCGTGTCACTAGACTTTTCCAAGCCACTGGATAACGCAGGCTCGGGCACATGGGTTGAAGATCCTTGAGATCTTCTGGTTTACAGGGCTCTGGGAGAAGGAGGCATGTAAGTAAGTGCTCCATAGTTTGGGTACATAGAAAACATAGATACATAGAAAAGAGGTGCAGGAGGAGGCCATTCGGCCCTTTGAGCCAGCACCGCCATTCATTCAGTTTGTGTTGCCTCCCCGCAGTCACATTGGGTTGGACCATCAGTGTTGTACCCCCACTTCTGCATGAGGGCTTTGCACCATCCCACCCGTGTTCTGAGGTGGTTGAGGCAGAGACAGACTGGCCATGTCTCCCTCGCTCCCAATGGAAGGGACTCCTCAGGGTATAGTGTCAGTGTGTGGGGTTTTGATTGTAGGTGAGTCACCCATGCATCTATCCTACGGGTCCTATATGATCATTGGAGCAGAATATCTTTCATTCTGCTCTGTTTCTTCTGATCCCCCTCCCACTTACAACTGCTTGTCCCTCTCTCTCCTCTCTCCTATGTCTGGCTGCTGAGCCAGGTTCAGACATCATGATGCAGTTGGATGACGTTGTGAGCAGCACTGTGACTGGTCCCAGAGTGGAAGAAGCCATGTACAGGTCAGTGGGAAGAGTTCAAAGCAGTACCGTGATCAGTGTGTACGTTTTCATCTTCAATTATATCACGTGACTGTTTGAAAGATGTTACCCGTCCTAACTGTGCTGGAGAATCAGCTTTAAACTTCACAAGTTCACGTCATAGTAGTAGAATTAGGCCATTCGGCCCATCAAGTCTACTCCGCCATTCAATCCTGGCTGATCTCTGCCTTCTAATTCAATTTTCCTGCCTTCTCCCCATAACCCTTGACATCCATTTTAATCAAGAATTTGTCTTTCTCTGCCTTAAAAATATCCCACATTCCAAGAACATACAGGTTTGTAGGTTAATTGGCTTTGGTAAAATTGTCCCTAATGTGTAGGATAGTGTAATGCCCCTGTCCCACTTAGGAAACCTGAACGGAAACCTCTGGAGACTTTGCGCCCCACCCAAGGTTTCCGTGCGGTTCCCGGAGGTTTTTGTCTGTCTCCCTAATGGTTGAAACTGACAAAAACCTCCGGGAACCGCACGGAAACCTTGGGTGGGGCACAGAGTCTCCAGAGGTTTCTGATCAGATTTTCTAAATGGGACAGGGGCATTATTGTACGGACTCGATGGGCCGATGGGCCTGATTGCACGTTGCAGCTCTAAAGTCTAAAACATGTTCTGATGTATTCTATAGTGTGAATAAAGTATATTTTTGATAAAACGGGATTGGGGATTTGAAAATGCTGATTCCATCGTGTGAATGATTGATTAAAGTAATAGTTTGGGCTGCATTGTGACCTCAGTTGTTGGGTGGTAGTGATGTTAATGCAAACTGGTCCATAGTTGATTGAACAAATGTATCTTGACTCAGACGCAGTACATTGGCATAACTTGCACATGCAGGGATGTTTGCCAGGTGCTTTGTCAGTTGCCATCCCTGACCTTGGTGGCCCGAGAAGTAGCCGTGACTCAGTTCATGTTGAGACGGTCATAGAGCATCATAGAGTCATACAGCGTGAAATCAGGCCCCTCAGCTCAACTTGCCCATGCCGACCAACAGGGCTTGTGGACGGACATTGAGTCTGGGCTTATTGAATGATGGATGGTACTGCTCTCGATAACTCTGATGATGATAAAGATGACAAAGATGATGATGATTGTTATGTATTTGGATGATTGGAACAGACTTTCATAAGGCTCGGACACGGGAGTAACCTAACAAGCTTCTTTATTCTAGGACGCCACATATCACATAGACATCACATATACTAATTATATATGCTAATGATATCACATACCTAACACTCCCCCCCCTTTAACTTGGAGGCAGGTAACACCATTTCTATCACATAGCTAACACTCGTCCCCTTTTAACTTGGAAGCAGGTAACACCATTTCTATTACATACCTAACAATGATGATGATGATTATACTGATGAAGATGATGATGATGATACTTTATTGTACACAGAAGAGTTTGTTTTTACACAAGAGTCACCACAAAGGCGATCGACAAATGTTACAAAAAGTACTCATTCATTCTTTGCTCCGCGCCCCCCCCACAATGCTGGTCCCCCTTTGTGCCCGGAGGTGTGGTCTGCCCACCTCACCCTGACTCTTGCTCTCTCATCTGGAATGTGTGTCAGTAACTGCGTCGTTGCCTCGTAGGTCGATCCGCTGGCTGGATCGCTGCATCGCAGCAAACAAGAACCCCGAGAAGCAGAACCTGTTTGCAATAATCCAGGGTGGTCTGGATGCCGAACTGCGTACGAAATGTCTGAAAGGTGAGGCTGCCAGCTCTCAATCGTTCTACCAGTCTTGGATATTAAACTGGAGATTCCGTTTTGTAAGACTGTTGTCTTAATGTTTTTAAAAAAACACACAAAATTCTGCTGTAACTCAACAGCAGTCGGGGGTGTCGGGGGTTGTGGGGAGAAGGCAGGAGAATGGGGTTAGGAGGGAGAGATAGATCAGCCATGAGTGAATGGTAGAGTAGACATGATGGGCTGATTGGCCTACATTTCTTATGATCTTAAGAATATTTGCTGTGTGCTTTCAGAGATGATCAAGCGTGATATTCCTGGTTTTGCTATTGGAGGATTGAGTGGAGGGGAGGAGAAGGATCACTTCTGGAGGATGGTGTTGCTCAGCACTGAATACTTGCCGCGGGAGAAGCCACGCTACCTGATGGGAGTGGGGTAAGAGAGAGCCACTGTACACAACTATCTGCCTCATGGTATGAATCCTTCCTTCACCCAACAATAGACAATAGGTGCAGGAGTAGGCCGTTCGGCCCTTCGAGCCAGCACCGCCATTCAAACGTTGTTATAACTCTTTTAGTCCTAACCTAAGCTTTGGTCTTCCTCTTGGTCACCGTGCATTGGTGCCCTCCACCTATAGGACATCTTTGGGAATGCGAATATTTTTCATCACATGCACATGTCCAAGCCAGTGAAGCCGCTTCAGCTTGAGCATTGCAGGGTCGCTGGACATGTTGATCAGGGAGAGAACAGATTCATTCCTGGGATGGCAGGACTTTCATATGAAGAAAGACTGGATAGATTCGGCTTGTACTCGCTAGAATTTAGAAGATTGAGGGGGGATCTTATAGAAACTTACAAAATTCTTAAGGGGTTGGACAGGCTAGATGCAGGAAGATTGTTCCCGATGTTGGGGAGGTCCAGAACAAGGGGTCACAGCTTAAGGATAAGGGGGAAGTCTTTTAGGACCGAGATGAGAATTTTGTTTTTCACACAGAGAGTGGTGAATCTGTGGAATTCTCTGCCACAGAAAGTAGTTGAGGCCAGTTCATTGGCTATATTTAAGAGGGAGTTAGATGTGGCCCTTGTGGCTAAAGGGATCAGGGGGTATGGAGAGAAGGCAGGTACGGGATACTGAGTTGGATGATCAGCCATGATCATATTGAATGGCGGTGCAGGCTCGAAGGGCCGAATGGCCTACTCCTGCACCTATTTTCTATGTTTCTATTGGTGATTTTGTCCCGCCAAGGAACTCCCAGAGTGTGACGAAGACACAAAAATGAAAATCATTGATTTTTTTGTGCTTGATGTAGGTAAATCCACACCACTGTTTTCCAATAACCTGCTCATGATACACCCTTTGTACACAGTTATCTTGCTCTTGATTATGAGATACCTGTTCTTCCATGATTGCTTGGTTAGCTTCCCGAAGGTGGTTGCTGCCTTTCCTATACGTGAATTTGTTGACAGTTTCCAGCGGAGTGGTGCTTAGGATGATTTCAGGGGGAAGTGGAATGGCCACGGCAACAGTCTTCTTAACGTGGACTGTCAGTCAACAATGACCTCTCCCTTATATCTGGCAGTGGGACCCAACCCTTGCTTCCCAGCCTTTGTCTGCATCTCCATATAACCCTCTCCAATAGACCCTCCTCCCATCTATATATCGCAATCACAATAATACTTTATTAGCCAAGTATGTTTTGCAACATGCGAGGAATTTCATTTGCGAAGTCAGTCATACAAATAAAAAGCAATGGAACACACAAAACACATTTTAACATAATTAATGAATGAATTAATAAGTTGTTCAAGAAGGAACTGCAGATGCTGGAAAGTCGAAGGTAGACAAAAATGCTGGAGAAACTCAGCGGGTGCAGCAGCATCTATGGAGCGAAGGAAATAGGCAACGTTTCAGGCCGAAACCCTTCTTCAGAATGAATATGTTTATTGGCCAAGTATTCACATACAAGGAATTTGCCTTGGTGCTCCGCCCACAAGGGACAACAACACACAGTGACAGTTAGGAATGACATCCACCACAGTGACTCCTCCACATTCTTCACTGTGATGGAAGGTGAAAAAAAAGTTCAAATCCCTTAGCCCTCAGTCCTCCTGTACCTACCTGATCTCCTGGTTGCCAAACACTTCAATTCTCCTTCCCATTCCCATTCCCACACAGACCACGGTCTCTCCCATTGTCAGAGTGAGGCTAAACGCAGTTCGGAGGAACAGCATTTCATATTTCGCTTGTGCAGCTTACAGCCCAGTGGTATGAACATTGGTTTCTCGAACTTCAAGTAACCCCGCCATTCCCTCTCTCTCCCCCACTCAAGTCGCACCAGCTTCTCGTTTTCACCCAACAAACAGATAACAATGGCCTGTCTCCTTTATCATCGTTACTTTTTTGCATATCTTTCATTCATTGTTCTTTATCTCTCCACATCATCGTCTATATCTCTTGTTCCTTTTTCCCTAACCAGAATGAAAAAGGGCCTCGACCCGAAAAGTCACCCATTCCTCCTCTCCAGCGATGCTGCCTGTCCTGCTGAGTTACTCCAGCATTTTGTGTCTATCTTCGGTTTAAACCAGCAACTGCAGTTCCTTCCTCCACATAGAAATGAATTGATTGCTGACAAGGCATATATCTCACTGGGGTTAGGACATGAAATGGGTATCTGTTGTGTGTACAGTGTTGGGGCAACCAGAACACATTTAGTTTAGTGTAGTTTAGAGATACTGCGCGGAAACAGACCCTTCGGCCCACCGAGTCCGTGCTAACCAACGATTCCCACATATTAATACTATCCTACCCACACTCAGGACAATTTTTACATTTACCAAGCCAATTAACATACAAACCTGCACGTCTTTGGAGTGTGGGAGAAAGGGAAGAAAACCCACGCAGGTCACGGGGAGAACGTGCAAACTCCGTACAGACAGCGCCCGTAGTCGGGATGGAACCCGGGTCTCCGGCGCTGTGAGGCAGCAACTCTACCGCTGCGCCACCGTGCCGCCCTGAATTTTATAGACCATAGAATGCAGAGTGTAGCGGGGACCGGATTACATGTGTTATGCATTGTGTACTTGAGGTTTCTAACCTGGTCTTTACTTGCTTCAATGCTCTGTCTGACCAGGTATGCAACAGATCTCGTGGTGTGTGTGGCTCTTGGCTGCGACATGTTTGACTGTGTGTTTCCCACACGGACAGCGGTAAGCATTTTGTTGGTGTAGTTCAGTTTAGTTTATTGTCACGTGCACCGAGCATTTGTTAGAGTCATAGAGTGATACAGTGTGAAAACAGGCCCTTCGGCCCAACTTGCCCACACCAGCTACACTAGTTCCCACTTGCCCGCATATCCCTCCAAACCTGTCCTATCCATGTACTTGTTTAACTGTTTCTTAAACGATGGGATAGTCCCAGCTTCAACTACCTCCTCTGACTGCGTGCTATCCAGTCAGCGGAAAGACAATACATGATTACAATCGAATCACACACAGTGTATAGATACTTGATAAAGGGAATAACGTTTAGTGCAAGGTAAAGCGATTAACGATAGTTCGAGGGTCTCCAATGAGATAGATAGTAGCTCAGTGCTGCTCTCTAGTTGTGTAGGATGGTTCTGTCGCCCGATAGCAGCTGGGATGAAACTGTGCCTGAATCTGGAGGTGTGCGTTTTCACACTTACGTGATGGGAGGGGGAGCAGAGAGAATGACCGGGATGCGACTTGTCCTTGATTACGCTACTGGCCCTGTACAGAATTACAAGACAGTAGAACAGCATAATTTGGTTCGTTGCTGAGGAGGGTTATTGTATCTAAGTTTACTTACTATCTTATGAGTAGATGGTGGGAGCAGATGTCAATAGGAGAGTGGATGGGATTGTGATACACAGTTAAACGGGAGACTTTGTCAATGAATGCGATTGCTAATTGATAACATTATCTCTTGGCATGAATTAATGGATTCAAAATGTAGTTTAGTTTAGAGATACAGTGCGGAAACAGGATGTTCTTTGGGGCATGGGAGGAAACTGGAGATACTGGAGAAAACCCACGTACGTCTTAGCTCCGTACAGACAGCGCTAGTAGTCAGGATCGAACGCCGGTCCTTGGCGCTGTAAGGCAGCAACTCCACCGCTGCGCCACCGTGCCGCCCTATTTTAAGGATAAGGGTTTTTTTAAAAGATTTAAGGAAATAAAGAGTCAGGCCCAATGATACGAACCTATTTGCTAAGACAGACACAACATACTGGAGTAACTCAGCGGGACAGGCAGCATCTCTGGTGAGAAAGAATGGGTGACGTTTCAGGTCGAGACCCTTCTTCAGACTGAGCAAATCTATTTGCTAAGATGCAACTAATGAATGAGAAATATCACGGACGAGAAAATTGACCCAATTTGGGGTAGAGTCATGGGTAAGGAATGAGGGGCCAATGTGTAGACGCGGGAGCTGTCTGAGGAGTGCTTGCACTTCAGCTCTGCCATCTAATCCTTCTCTGATCTCTCAGCGGTTTGGCTCGGCGCTTGTTCCCTGGGGATCGCTGCAGTTGAAACACAGACAATACGCCAAGGATTTTAAGCCTATCGACGAGGAATGCACCTGTCCTACATGCAAGAGGTAAGTTATGAGGCCATTTGCATTGTGTGTCTCTGATAGGCTGATGGCCACTGATACCGGAGGTCATTGAGGCTAATTCTGCTGCGTGTCATAGAGTCACACAGCGTGAAATCAGGTCCCTCAGCTCAACTTGCCCATGCCGACCAACAGGGCTTGTGGACGGACATTGAGTCTGGGCTTATTGAATGATGGATGGTATTGCTCTCGATAACTCTGATGATGATGATAAAGATGATGATATTTTATTGTACACAGAAGAGTTTGTTTTTACACAAGAGTCGCCACAAAGGCAATCGACAAATTTACAGAAAGTACTCATTCATTCTTTGCCCCGCGCCCCCCCCCCCACAATGCTCGTCCCCCTTTGTGCCCGGAGGCGTGGTCTGCCCACCTCACCCCGACTCTTGCTCTCTCATCTGGAATGAGTGTCAGTAACTGCGTCATTGCCTCGTAGGTCGATCCGCTGGCTGGATCGCTGCATCGCAGCAAACAAGAACCTGCGTTACTGAACTCCACGTAAACATGGTTGCCTGACTAGTTCACTGCCCTGTGCTGATTGCTCCCTCGGGCCAGTGGTTCAGACGATACAGATAAGTTCATGAATGATAGGAGCAGAATCCCTCTCCTCATCAGAACTGCCTGCTCCATCGACTCCTTTAAATGAGTTCCTCTGAGGGGGCGCTGTAAACAGTTTATGTATGTATTGTTAGGTCTGTGTGCCACTGTATGTGGCACGTTAGTACCTGCACTGATGTGAAGCACTTTGGTCAACATGACTTGTTTTTAAGTGTGCTATACAAATAAAATTGACTGACTGACTGACTGGGAATTAGGCCATTCGGCCCATCAAGTCTACTCCGCCATTCAATCATGTCACTTCCATTAATTCAATTGCCATTCCATTCATACAATCAACCATCTCCCCCTCCTAACCCCATTCTCCTGCCTTCTCCCCATAACCCCTGACACCCGTACTAATCAAGAATCTATCTACCTCTGCCTTAAATATAACCATTGTTGGCCTCCACAGCCGTCTGTGGCAAAGAATTCCAGATTCACCACCCACTGACTAAAAAAATTCCTCCTCATCTCCTTCCTAAGGGTACGTCCTTTTATTCTAAGGTTATGGCGATTGGCCCTGGACTCTCCCACTAGTGGAAACATCCTCTCCGCATCCATGCTATCCAGGCCTTTCACTCTTATATGTTCTGAGCAGCTGTAACAGAGGAAATCAGCCAGTTTTCTGCTTGCTTCAACGATCGGTTTTGAAAGCTTTTCACTGTACCTCATTACATGTGTAAATAAACTAAGCTATCCATGGTGGCTCCTGCAAACTATTGGGGTCTTTGTGGTTGTAGCATGTGGACACCAGACTTGGCAGAGGTGTACACTATGGATCAATGGCCTTCATGGTTCAACATGAAGAAAGTATTACCTGTTGGCCTGTAAATTCAAGATAGACACAAACTGCTGGAGTAACTCAGGCAGCATCTCTGGAGAGCAGGAATGGGTGATGCTTCTTCAGGGGAGAGGGAGATACATAGATAAGGAAATGTAAAGTGTGAAAATAGGACAAAGGGAATGGAGATCAAGGAATGGATCATTGTTATCAGGGAGAAGGTGACAACAAAGCAAACAGATACAATGTAATCCGTGACAGTAAATCTGGTCGGAGAACTGGGAAGGGGGAGGGATGGAGAGAGAGGGAAAGCAAGGGCTACTTGAAGTTAGAGAAGTCAATGTTCATACCGCTGGGGTGTAAGCTGCCCAAGCGAAATACGAGGTGCTGTTCCTCCAATTTGTGCTGGGCCTCACTCTAACAATGGAGGCGGCGCAGGACAGAAAGGTCAGATTGGGAATGGGACGGGGAAGTTAAAGTGCTGAGCAATCGGGAGATAGGTAGGATAAGGCAGACTGTCAATAGACAATAGGTGCAGGAGTAGGCCATTCGGCCCTTCGAGCCACCACCGCCATTCAATGTGATCATCCCCAATCAGTACCCCGTTCCTGCCTTCTCCCCATATCCCCTGACTCCGCTATTTTTAAGAGCCCTATCTAGCTCTCTCTTGAAAGTATCCAGAGAACCTGCCTCCACCGCCCTCTGAGGCAGAGAATTCCACAGACTCTCAACTGTCTTTGAGAAAAAGCGTTTCCTCGTCTCCGTTCTAAATGGCTTACTCCTTATTCTTAAACTGTGCCCCCTGGTTCTGGACTCCCCCAACATCGGGAACATGTTTCCTGCCACTAGTGTGTCCAAGCCTTTAACAATCTTATGTTTCAATGAGATTCCCTCTCGTCCTTCTAAACACCAGCGGAGGTGTTCCGTGAAATGATCGTCGAGCCTGCGCTGGCTCTCGCCGTTAGACAGACTAAGCGGAGGTGTTCAATGTTAAGCGGCCTGTAAATGCAGAAGTGCACACCAGACATAGGCTGTACATCAGGGGAGATGTGGGCAGCAGTACCTCTGCAGGGTTCGGGTTGGGGGCTGTTCACTTTGGTTGTCAGAACTGCTCTTTTGTGTTAACAGGTATACACGAGCATATCTCCATGCCCTGTTCAAGAGTGACACGGCTGCACTCCACCACATCACGATCCACAACATTGCTTACCAGGTGGGCACGTTTTTAGAAACATAGAAAATAGGCTGAGATGCTGTAATAATTACCACACTGTTTCTATAGGAGGAGCTTTTATAACACCCTTATTTAGGGCTGCAGGGTGGTGCAGCAGTAGAGTTACTTCCTTATAGCACCAGAGACCCAGGTTCAATCCTGACTATGGATAATCTCTGTCCGTTCTCCTCGTGGGTTTTCTCAGTTCGGTTTCCTCCCACACTCCAAAGACGTACAGGTTTGTAGGTTAATTGGCTTTGGTATAAATGTAAATTGTCACTGGTGTGTGTAGGATCGTGTAAGTGTGCGGGGACTGCTGACGACTCGGTGGGCCTGTTTCCGTTCAGTGTCTTTAAACTAAACCATTTGCTTCTGTTTTCTAGTTGAACCTGATGAGCTCCATCCGTGAGAGCATTCAGCAGAGGCGGTTCCCGGAGTTCATTCAACAGTTTATGAAGCGGATGTATGGAAGTGCCGACAAATACCCACGCTGGGCTGTTGACGCACTCAGCGCTGTCAACGTTAAGTTGGAGTAGAGGTTGTGGAGTTGGGATACCCTATCCTACTCTGGGACGGTGAAGGGCTCATCCAAAGGCACCCAGCATGTGGTTTCTGACATGATGCTGCTGTGTTCAACTGTCTGTAATATAATTGTGAGCTATAAACAATTTTTAAAGGAAAACTTTATCTTGTTGTTTGACATATGTGACATTTAGTAACTTAGTAATGGGGCTGTCCCACTGTACTAGCTAATTCAAGAGCTCTCCCGAGTTTTAAAAAAAATCAAACTCATGGTAAGCACGTAGAATGTACGTCGGAGCTCGGGACGTCTCTTAGCGGCTCGTTACGCTAACCGCAGGTACTCGGGAAATGCGGTAAGCTCGGGAATATTTTTCAACATGTTGAAAAATGTCCATGAGAGCCCTGAGTATCTACGAGTGGTTATTAGCATAATTCTCCGAGGGGAAATTCAAGAGAACTCTTGAATTAGCTCGTACAGTGGGACAGCCCCATAAAGCTGCTCCCTCACAGCTAGGGACTGGTTCAATACTGAATTAAAAAAAAAAAAAACATTAACAGGATTTTTTAAATGCTGTGACTGGGTCCAACTAAAGCTGCATAGGACTAATCTCCTGCTGTTTGTATTCCAGCTCAATGTGCTGGTCAACCTAGAGCCTCCATTGAGTCCCTCCCCTCCCCCCACCTTTGAGATTTATGCAAATAATTTTTTTGTAGTGGTCTGAATTGGCAAATTTCAATCCAACAAACACTGCTCCATGAATGAAGGATTATTTAGACAATGCCATCACCTCCCAGGCCATCAGTAAACAATGTGCTGATGTTGCCAAAGGGTGGTTGCAATCCATATTTGGGCTGATTGGTTCTGTTTATGCTGCTGATGAAAGATTACCCAATTGTCAACTCAAGGGCTTTTAAAGCACCTAGAAATGGATATCAGAACCTCATCACTGGGTGCACTCTGACCATCTCTGGTGCCATAGCCTTTCAAAGTTGTAGTTCAAGAGACACACAGCAAACAATGTAGGAAGGAACTGCAGATGCTGGTTCAAACTATAGTCACAAAATGCTGGAGGAACTCAATGGGATAGGCAGCATCTCTGGAGAAGGAATGGGTGACGTTTCAGGTCAAGACCCTTCTTCAGTCTCGACCCAAATCATCACCCATACCTTCTCTCCAGAGGTACTGCCTGTCCTGCTGAGCTATTTTGTGACTATAGTTTGCACCAGCATCTGCAGTTCCTTCCTACATTGTTTGCTGTATGTCTCTTGAACTACGACCTTGAAAGGCTATGGCACCAGAGATGGTCAGAGTGCAATTTAAAGAACAAACATTTTCTGAAAGGAAAATTGCACGTCAAGATAAAGCTGAAGAAAATCATGATTCCACAAAGTTCAGCAGTTGTTTTATTTTAGAAACATTTTATTGAACCACTGAGGAAGGTCAACTGCAATACTGTTCAACTAATACAGGGGAAAAAAGTACAAAACATGGTCTCTTAAAATAATCACACAATTATAAAACTAAACTGGGAAAAGGAAAATTACATTCCAGAACAAAGCTCCACTTCTAGACAGCTGCAAGAAAAAATCATGGAGTTATACATTACAGAGGACGGGATATTAAAGCATCACAACTGCCAGGCAAAAAAAAGACCCATTAAAGTGAATCACTGGAACCAGAGTGCAATACCTGTTTGCTTAGGTGCACCATTTTAAAATCTAATTTTAAAAAGGAACCATTGATGGTGCCGATAACACAGGGATTGGAATAATTAAAAAAAAAGAGAGGTTCTGCTTTAGTATTACAGCATTTGGGGCCACAAAAGGGAATCTTCATTCAGTATAAGCCAACACCAAGTTGATCTGTTGTGATCTTTGTCAGTACAGTATCTTATCCAACACAGGGCACTATTTGGTCAGTACTTGACAGCAATGCCCACCACCAAGGCCTTTGTTCACTACCTTCTGAGAAAAATAATAATTTAACATTTTATACAATTATGACGATGCAGAATTATTGAAGTGGTCTCTCTGCCACAGCAAAATAGAAGGCAGCCTGTGCCAATTAGTTGGTGGTGCTGGAATTCCAGTCAGGATTCTACACACTACAATATAGCTTCACATACCACAGCACTACTTACTAGAGGAATGCTATTAATCTCAACCATAAGAGTCTGCAGTGCTCATGGAAAATGGTCATACAGGGTGTTTTTTAAAATTCATAGGCAGCATAAAAAAAGATACAGCAGTTAGAAAATAAAACAGAAGGGATATAGGGTTTTCTATGACAGGTCCTAGACATGACGATTTATCTGTATTGATAGGTGTTCATGTGGTCCCCTCGGCTATAGCCCCCACCAGGGCTCGAATAGGACGACTGACCGGAACCATATCCTCCAGATAATGGTGCATTATAGCCACTCTGGGATGAGTACCCTGTGGATGATTTAGTGTTAGAATCGGACCATTACATAAAATACCAAATATTCCATCAAGAAACTTTTACTCTTCCCTCAGAGGTAGCAACCTAATGTGCTGAGTATTTCCAGAAGTTTCTATTTTTAGTTTACATTTCCAGCATTGTTTTTTTTTAAATTTCACCATTAAATCTAATGAGCCAGCTTCCACCACACTCATTGGGGGCATTCCAGAGGTTCACCACCCACTGAGAGATGACATTTTTGCACATCTTAATTTTCAAATGACCGGTGCTTTCGTTATTTTGTAGGACAGAGATGTTATTATTATAGATTACAGTAAGCCAAAGACTAAAAAGTAATCTTTGCTTAACCTAACAAGTTATCTGGCAACTAAAAGTGAAGAGTTCATGACACAGGCATCTCAACCTAAACAGTGAATGACCCATTTACTCCGTGCATTAGTTGGCAGTTTCATTAATTCTCCAGAAAGTTCACTAAATTCCTCCACTACCCACATTTTTGGGATGCGTGAAGAAATTGAAAGCGCAGGGGAAATTAAACCAATGCATGGAGCAATTGCAAACTCCTAACAGATAGCAACCAAAGACAGAATCAAGTATGGGGTGCTGGGACTGCTACAATATTTCAGACAGTGCAGTGCGCTGCTCATACTTTAAATTGAGCTACATAATCTACCTCCCAATCTACAAGAACCTTTTTTTAAACACAGAAAATTTAGCAATATCAAAATCAACACAATCAATTTCAGAGTCCGCTCTTTAATAACCTGAGAATGTAGAACAATCTTAAAATTGTGATATTAAATCCTTGGATCTTCATACTAAATTAATCACTATTTCCAGAATTCAATTAATTTAAAAATGCAGTTTATTCTTTTATAATTTAAATATTTGGAACTTTAAACTCCCCTAACCCACAATTTTAGTATTTTTAATGACTTTTTTAAAAACTTGCTACTTTCAATTTCTCCTTTGAAATTAACCAATTTTCCAATATTTCTATTCTCAAATATATTAAGAATTCCAAAGATATTTTCCTGGGTCATATGTTTTGCACGCTCGTACTGGTTGCTTTAATCCCATCCTTCACCTCTATTCCTCCCTCCTCCCCCCCCCCCCCCCCCAACAAAAAACACATTTAGGCCCCTTATCACTTTTACACAAGATTACAGTCAGAATACTTTCACAGATCTTACCAGCATAAGAGCCACCAGTATTTCCACCTCCTCCATAACCTGATGCGCCGGAAGCACCATATGAATTACCGCCACCAGAACCATACGTCGAACCAGTGTATCCTATAAAAGTACAAGCAATTAGGAAACATGGTTGTTTATTGAGCAGACTTATCTTATCATCCATATTTCCTGCTTAATAAATACTTGAAGGGCAACTATTTACTCTTGGTATTGATCCACGACCCCCTCCTTCTCAATGCTCCTGCCCTCCCCACAACTTTACCCCTGGCCAGACTCCCCACACGCTGTGAAAGGAACTCTTCCCCCCCAATTTGTCCCTTGAACAAGTATTATCATTCAATAAGATCACAACGGATTCAACTTGTCCTGGTGTGCTCCCGTTTTTCCCACCATCTCTCCACCTGCCGTCACCCTCTACCCCCCCACCCATTCAGTAATCCAGAATGATGGAAGCCTTGGGCAAACCGCTTTCTTTATTTTTGAGCGTGAGAAATTCCATGTCCCACCAGCCTTCTTTCAAAATTTAGCAACTCAAAAATGTGGGTGCGTTTTCATTGCCGTGAAATACGGTATTTATATTAAGAGATTTGGCTTTTGAAGACTTTATAAAAGTCGACTGACAGCTTATGGAGAGAACAATCTGCGCATGCGCGGTTTAAGATTTCTTTTAAAGCCGACTGACTGCCTACCCTGAGTAATTACTCACGGCACGTGCCTGATGCCACCAGAGAGTATATTTTCAGGAAACATGCCGAGATCGTCAGTACCATGAAGTGAGTCAGTGTTCATTCTTGGAAAGATATCCACAGCCTACCCTGGAATGCTATTTCTCGTCTACATTTCCCAACTGTGTTAAAATCAAGGACAATCATTTACAAGAATCTATGTATTTTTCAATTCTACTGTACAAATTCCCAGCACCTAGTGTCAAGATTATATTTTGGTTGAGTGGTGTAGGGGAGATTCTACATTAACGTTTCCCACTACCACTAACAAACATATAACATATATATATTCCTACCACTAACCACCACTCCACAATCCGTAAAACCCAGAAATAAATCCGTAAAAATGAGGAGATTTCTGTTCACGAAAATGTTAAGAATATTACATACCACCTTTCCGTTCATATTCCACATTAGCACCAAGATTCTGACTTGGATAGGAACTACTGTAGGAGGATCCTGAATACGAGTAATTTTGACTGTTGTAGGCTTTTGACTTTGCTGGGGCTGAAAGTGGGGGTTGGCTGTAGCTGGTGTACTGGCCCTGGCTGTATGTGGACGGTGGGGACTGGTATCCGCTGCCACCGGCGCTGCCACCGCCACCACCGGCAGCGGCACCACCACCGGCATTGCCGCCACTTCCTCCTCCACCGCTGTACGATGATTTCTGTAGCGAGGGCTGTGGCTTGACTGGCTTCTTTGGTGGAGGGGTATTATAGCCATCATTCTGGCTATAAGAGTACCCTCCTGAAGTGCCTGAACCGGAGTAGCTGCCACTGTTGTAGTAGTTACCTGTGGGAGAAAGGGGGGGAAAAAGTCCAGTTACTTTATCCCAACTTCACCAAATTAAATACCTGACATTTAATATATTTAAAAAAAAATCCTAATAAACCGGTCAAATTCAGGTAAACCGGAATGATTTATGACAGTTCAAAAGACTTTTGCATGCCCAGTACCACACTAACAATTTTACGCTGTGGTCTTGCAAGCCAAAACTGTTAACATTATCGTTTAATATGATGCATATTTAATACATTATCATTAACACCACAGTCTTTCAGAATAAACAAAATACTCAATCAAGATTAAGGGTTTTCAGAAAAGGAAGATAATTTTAGTGAGGCTAGAGGCAACAATGGCAAGATACACTAGAGGCTAGAATTTGGGGAGAGGGAAAGATCAGTGTCAGACTCGTAGTCAGAAATAGAAACTGACTTTAGAGATACAGCGCACCGAATCTGCGCTGACCAGCGACACCCGTACCCAAATTCTATCCATCACACTAGGGACAATCTACAGATGCTAATTAACCTATGAAACTGAGCATCTTTGGAATATGGGAGGAAACCGGAGCTCCCGGAGAAAGCCCACGTGGTCTCAGGGAGAAAGTACAAACTCCGTACAGACAGCTCCCGTAGTCAGGATGGACCCTGCGTCTCTGACGATGTAAGGCGGCAACTCTAAAGATTGAGCAACAAATGCAGTATTTCTATTGTGGATTTGAACGATGCAGAAAGGGGCAAGGAGACAGAACTGGGCACCATCAGCATGATGATTTTGCAGTGTGACCAAGGTACAGCATAAAGAGCAAAAACAGATCAAGATTCTGACATAAGTGGAAATGTGAGAGTGGGAAAGACCCTTCTGGAAATTCTCCTACTTGGGTGTGCTACAGAGCTCGACATACTTTGTAGAGACTGTCAACAGCTATGGAAAGTTAGAGTTGTGTGCTGGGGAAATGTCAGAAATGCAACATTTAAAGGAGAGTTTTGGGAAATATGAAAATGGATTTGAAATGCAGCAACACGTTTGTAACGTGGCAGGTTCGTTTCTCTCCCCGAGTAGGGTATTCTGATGTCAAAAGAATTTGCAAACAAGTGCTCTCTAGATTGTGTTTATATTAATCATGCACACATGGGCATTCACTGTGGCGCGGTGGTAGTGTTGCTGCCTTTCAGCGAATGCACCACCGGAAACCCGGGTTCAATCTCGACTACAGGCGCTGTCTGCTCGGGATTTGTACGTTCTTCCCGTGACCTGCATAGGTTTTCTCCGAGATCTTCGGTTTCCTCCCACACTCCAAAGATGTACAGGCTTGTAGGTTAATTGGCTTGGTATATGTACAAATTGTCACTCGTGGGTGTAGGATAGTGTTAATGTGCGGGCATCGCTGGTCGGCGCAGAGCCGGTGGGCTGAGGAGCCTGTTTCCGCGCTGTATCTCTAAACTAAACTAAACTAAACTGCACAACAGAGGCGCAATTTTGGACCAGAAATGGTGCAATCTGAAAGAACCTTATATCCTAGTTTATTGGCTACAATTACAAACTGGTTGTCTGGCTTTTCATTGTGGGTCAACCACAAATTCTATACTCAACATCCTTCACCAATACCATTCCATACCATAATCAAACTGTGCAAAGCGATGAACAATTTGTCTTACTGTTGACCTTCAAACCACATATCCCATTTCTAATTGAAACAAATGTTTCCCGTTACCATAATTGGAGCTCTCAACCAAATCTATTTACTGCATGCTTACTCTCTCCCCTTCCAGGCAGAACAGACAGAGATGTCTGTCTGAACAGGCTAATGTCAAACTGAAGAAATAGGCCCTTCAGCTTACCTGATCTTTTTACTCGTCTCCCATTAAGTCATAACAACCTATTTCCATGTCCTGCTCATTTCAGTGTATTTCCTTACCAAAATGCGCTGCCTTTCCATCTCAACATAACCGTAGGGTAGCATAAAACAATTACAGTCTGTTAATTTACAAGTGGAAGACACCAATCTTGACAAGACACATCTTCCCATCTCTGCCTGGCAGAGAGATCCACTCCTTTCTCTGCTCTTGGAAACCACTAATTACCATTTTCACTCCCACAAAATGAGACATCCATCTTTTTATCATCTTACCATTCAGGGGGGACTTCAGGCACTTATAATTTCATAAGGAAGGTTTCCACAGCAAACTTGAGCCAAATTTGCACAGCAGTGGTGCTGCTACCTCTCAACTCTCAAGATCCAGGTGCGATCCTAACTACTGGGTTCTTTGGTTTCCTCCCACATTCCCAATATGTGCAAGTTTGACGTCTGTAAATTGTCCCTAGTGTGCAGGATTGGATAGCAGAAAACTAATGTACAGGCGATCGATGGCCCGCACAGACTCAGTGAGCCAGTTTCCATTCTGTATCTCTAAACTAAACTTCATTGGTCACAAAGGAATCATTCTTGAATTTATACCATTGGCGTAGTAATTTTTACAATCGCTGGGTTAGACTAATTTAGACAAATTAGAAGACTGTGGCAATATTTAGCAGATATTACAACCGGGGAATTAAATTTCAGACAGCTTTAAGAGATCATGATTGAATCTTAGAAGTTGATCTCTTAAAAACAATTAAAACACCATTTTATTTACCCATTGTTTGGAAATAGTGAAGAAAATAAAATATTGAAATATCATTTGAATTATGTTGCATAGGACCTTCAAACCCAAATTATATTTGGTCAATACAGATTACTGGTATGTCTGCCTTTTAATAAGTGGGCTTTCCTTTTTGGTTATTTTTCTCCAAATAAAAGGTTATTTAGATTCTGCAGATATTAAAATAAATTTACAGACCTTTTGAATTGAAGGAAAAGGTTGGAATTATACCTACTTTATGAATAGTCATACCTAGGTATGTTTCATTATGGTCTTGATATAATTGTTAAATTTCATATTGCTTAAATTTCAGTTCTACAAACCGAAGAAAGAGCCTAAACCACAAGACCACTCATCGTGATATTTTAAGATGGTAACGGCAAAAATGGGCATCAATGAAATATACGGGTGGAATCAGTAGTATTGAAATGTAGCTGTAATGCTATAATACTGTAATATGATATTCTGCACTCTGGTGCTTTTTGCTCTGCATTATCTGTTGTTGTGTATGGCATAATTGAACTCGTATATGGTTTGACGCACTAACAGGGTTTTTCACTGTATTTAGGCAAGCGACAATAATACACTAATACCAATGCCTGCCTAAAAGTCTCATAAATACCACTAATGTATCTGCTTCTACCACCACCCCTAGCAGCACGTTGCAGAAAGCTACCCGCCCCCCCCCCCGGTTAAAAACTAGCCCCACATGTCTTGTTTAAAAACTGTCCCTCTGATCTTCAAGCTAAACCCTCCAAGTCTTTGATATTTCTACCCTGGGAAGAAGGCTGTGATTGCCTACCTCTTTTATGCCTTTCATAATTTTAAAACTTGCACCAGACCCCAACACTCCAGAGAGAACAATCCAAATTTGTTCAACCTCTCCTTGTAACTAACCCAGGAAGCATCCTAGTAAACGTCCTCTGCACCCTATCCAAAACTACGCACAATTCTTCAAATACAGCTCAACCAGTTTTACAAAACTGCAACAATTTCCTGACTCTTCCGCTCAATCCCTCAACCGATGGAGGCAAGCATATCATTCTCCTTCTTTACCACTGTATTACTAGTAGCTACAGACCTGGATCTAAAATCCCAGTATACCAATCCTATACAGCAACCCTTTCAAAGGTCCTGTTTACTGTATACTTTCCTCTTGCATTTGACTTTTCAAAGTGCAAAAACTCACACTTGCCCATATTAAACACCATCTGCCATAGATGTAGACAACTTCAAAGCTTTCCTGACCGTGTTAAATTACTGATAGTATTATTTTGATACTCCAAGGGAGGTAACAGCAAAGCGATAAGGGTAGACAAGTTTGATCATTAATTAAGTTTAACAAAGAACATTAATTTTCTTTTGCTGAGCGAGCAGAGGTTTGTAAAGTTACTTACAAGTGTTAAAATTGGAATTGTTCCAATTGGGCTCTTCAAAACCATCATTCCAACTTGGACATATTGACATTCCTTCATAGCAAATGGGTTAAAAACTTTTATTGAACTTGAATGAAACAACCCGACATCAGTTCTGATTAAGTTGCTATACAATTGCTCTCATAGAAAAAAATTGTTACACAACACAAAAAAGCAAGCAATGAAAGGTTGAGGCACAATAAAGTAGGTCATACATAAAATCCCTTGAATTGCAACCTTACTGCTTCAACTGAAATTGTTTTTTTTTAATTTGGATAGGGCCGGGTCAATACATTACACACCATACTCTATCTACATTATGAAAACTCACATTTAAAGTAACAAATAACCCAGCCCAGTAAGAACAAAGTCAAAACAAAGCACTGATCTGAATCATTTGAAACTGGCCCATCATCAGTAGAGAAAATGCTGGAAAATGTGAAGGATGTAACAGAACTATCCGGACTGTGTAAATTCTGCGTAGACTAATCCGTTGGAGCTCAACGATGTAGCTCATGGGATAGGTGAGGAGGCAAATTTCAGTGGACGTTTTTATAGCAATTTTAAGTCTTTCGATGAGGTCCATTCAGGAGCATCGGGGTTGCATTGCAGAGTAATACACTGACACAGACAAGGAATTACTTAACATGCAGTAGGTTTTGAGTGGGGTTTCAGCTGGCAGTTTTGAGCGAGACACCGCTGGGATCAATCGGTAACTTGGCCAAAACAGACCAAATGTCATGTTTCAAAATTTGCTGACAGTACAAAGCTAGGTTGGATTGTGACGACATGAGAATGCATTTACTGGAATCTGTGTGTTTTCCAGTAGAGTGTAGGTAGGACTGTAAGTAGGGAGAAGTAAAGAAGCTTCCAGGATAATACAGGCAAGTGGGCGAAACATGGCAAATGGAAGGAATTGTCGAAAAATGTATGCAATCCATTTTAGGGCGCACAACAGAAAACGTTTAAGCAAGGGCGACGGGCTGGGTATTCGCCATACATTGGAGAGACCAAATAGCCGGTATTTTCTGGAGATTATGAAAATAAGAGATCTCATTGATACACAAATCCTTGAAGGGCTTTACAGGCTGGATACAGAATATCCCCACTGCCAGGAGCCCAGAACCAGGGATCAATTACACACTAATGGTTAGGAAATTTAGAACCAAGGCACGGAGAAATATCTGTACCAAGGGTTGCAGATGTTTGGAATTTTCTACCCAGGAGTGTTAAAGAGACTCAGTTCATTGAGTTCATTCAAAATAGGTTTCTAGATGGAAAGTGAATCAAGGGACACCGGGACAGTAGAGTAAAATGGAGCTGAGGTAGAAGATCAGGCATGATCTAAATGGACGGCAGAGCAGGCTCAAAAGGGACAGATGGCTTTCTGCTGCTCTAACTCTTATGGTTTATCAAATACCACCACACAAATAGTTTGCTGGTTGAAAATTTGAATTTCAACCAGTAAAACATTGGATTTTAGATAATACTCCACACTGAAAAAAGCTATGTAAACATTAGATCTAGTGGCTCAATCGAACATGGTAATAGGGAAAAGCAAATATTTCTACTTCCTGACAAAACCCTTTCAGTGGAACATACTCGTTGATATATGGACATATAAGGTTGTAAATGCAAGGTTAAGATTCAGTGTCCACAAGTATGAAAAGTGCACTTTGAAAGGAATACTCTAATCAGGATTGCAGTTTTTCCCCAGCAGGAGTTAGTTTTTAATTAGCAAAATGCCAAATGGAGATTCAATTTGTCTGTTGTCATTTAATCCAGATCTACAACAAATATTTCTCAAAATTTATAAACATACCATTTATAAGTATGAGCTTTATTAACTAGCTCAATGTTTGCTCCATTTTGATTCAAAACAATACCTAATCTGCAAAAACATTATTTGGCATAAATACAGTGCCAACACAAAATGTGAAACTTGTTAATACACTGCTACCATCAATGAACATAACCATTCACTCTGCTAAACACCGTTGGCAATGTGAAGTTCTCAATGTTGAACTGGTGTTTTTTTAAAGTTTGAGGGAATGTTACTCTACCGTGAATAGTGGTAATGCCACATAAAATAAAAGTTACTTTGCTCCAGCTTCATGATCAATGTATCACATTACCAGGACAACCTTCAAATTGCATTCAATTTAAATCAGGCTGACAGTTATATTTTGTTACATTGTATCACTGGGAAAAACATATTCCAAATCAGAACAGTTTCTTTGGATAGCAAAATTATTTTGTTTCTTCTCTGTTTTGGCATTCCCTCCCCCTACAATTTATTGCTTTATAGGTGCGGTGATCTTTCAGAAGACTCCTCCCCAAGTCTTGACAATACAAAAAGTAACAAATTCTGCAGATGGATGCCAGAATTCTGAGTCAAAAACCAATGTGAATATGCAGTTTCAGTGGTATCGACAAGAAACCAGAGTCCAGATGAAGCAGTATAGCCCAGCAAGTGTCTACAGATTTTGGGCGTCAACAGTTCAAATGAGTTAGACCAAACTGGGAGGGGCAGGATTTTGAATCAATTTTCACCCTCTAGCCAGAGGGAAAATCTTGGAAGCTGTCTTTGAAAAAGTCACCTACAGCTGGGAGACAGAGCAGAGAAAAAAAAATTAGGCCTGCTTTGTAAAAGGTAGAATGCCAAATTTTTTTAGATTTCTCTGCTCCTGTCACCTTGGGAAGTGTCTTTTTCTGAGGGAAGCAGCTTCCTTGTGTACAATTTCAGCTGATAAACGCAGTTTGCTTCATGTGGCTTACAAAGCAGAGAAATATAAAACATGCCAACTGCAATCCAGCAATAAGTAGTGGATATATCTACAGTACTAGAGACACACTAGTAGACTTCTGGCATTAACAACAAGCTCAGAGATTGTCACCAAGTACACATCATTCAAACCAGAACAAAACCATAAACCCATTTCCAGATTGGAACTCAAATCATCCTGGAGACTGAGGGGGGGCGGGCCCTGATTTTCTGCTCCCAATTTCTACTTAAACTGACAAACAGCCTGGTGAGGACCAGATCAAGCAGAATTGCTATACTAGTCCCATGGTTCTGCTTAAATTCCAGGAATTTCACCTGCATGTGGGCATCTAACAAAAAAAATTAAGTGTCTGGAAAAGTCAGGCAAAACCTTTATCCATGTATCAATTTTATTCTTCTACATTGAAACCCGTAAACCATTTCCACCAAGTTGGTAGTTATGAGCATAATATCAGCTGCACGACTATCTGGCACAGTCAGTTTGATACAAAAATTCAATATTTAAGTTAAGAATTTCAATAATATTTTACTGAAACAAATTGAAAGAAGAGACTGCGCTTGAGGCTGATTTAGAAATGAAAATTAATAATCCCAACATAACATGGCATCCTCTAATGGAATTACATCTTCACTTGGGTGAACAGCTTAATGAAAGGAGCTAACTTACACCAGAAGATGATTTTTAAGGTACCAAAAGGCATTTCCTTGGAAATTTAGTTACTGTCCCCAATATTGGTATTATCAGAGGGCAACTAGCTTTATTTCTCAGATTTAAACACAGTGGGTTATGTACTAAATAAAAATTGCACACATTTTAGTTAGAATCACACTTTTATCTTGCAAGCCCCAAAAGGGGGAAATCAGAAAATGGGAGGCATTTGCTGGAGAATAATGTGCAGCACTTTTAAAATAATTACTCCTTACCATATCCACTTGACGAATTAGAGGATCCATAACCATAGTTAGCGCCACCACTTCCTCCTCCTCCACCATATCCATAGCTTCCCCCACCATAACCAGTCCCTTTTTGGAGATTTATTTGGGTGAGAGGAAGAGAGGGCAAAAGTGTCAGTTGATAGGTAATCTTACATTAACAACAACAGGTGAGTGTCAAAAAATCATAGACTATTTGCCAAGCGCAGATATCCAGGACAATCAAGAGTCATGGAGTCTTACAGCAGCGTAACAGGCCCTTTGGACCAACTTGCCCACACCGGCCAACATGTCCCATCTACACAAGCTCCACCTGCCTGCACTTAACCCACGTCACACCAAACCTGTCCTATCCATTAAACACTGTAAAAGTACTTTCAGTGTTGATAGTTATCTGGGGTTACACAAAAAGCTGGAGAAACTCAGCGGGTGCAGCAGCATCTAAGGAGTGAAGGAGATAGGCGACGTTTCGGGTCGAGACCCTTCTTCAGACTGATAGTTATCTATTGGTTTCTTTGAATTGCAGATATACACAAAACTCTATGCTTTATCTCTTCATCCCAATAAACTAAACAATGGTTAGACAAATGATAACTTAAAGCCCAGCCATTGATTATAGCATTTCCATACTGATTACAGTGTAACATGCAGCTATGGAGTGAAATGGAAGGCCCAATGAAGATACATTCACCCCACATTTGAACGTAACATTTCATCAGACCTACCAAGAGGATAGCCAACTTAAGTTCTTAATGTTTTCCAAGACACTAAAATGAATCCCATCATGATGCTAATAGATAACAATGGCATAATTATAGGGAATATTTTAAATGTACAATACATCAAGGTATAATTAGGGACATAACACAAACTACAGATTAGAGACAACATTTATATTGTTTAAACAAAACCTTACCTGAAGACAAGTAACCAGAATTGTTGGAAGCATTGAAACCACCTCTGCCACCCCTTCCACGTCCCCTGCCTCTACCTCTTAATACAGGAGGGCCTGCTGGGGGTCCAGCCGGAAGCACTCCCATGCCCATGCCACCACCAAATCCCATATTATGCTGCTGTGGCTGTATGGAGAAATGTACATGTAAATGTGCAGTGACTAACAAATGGTTTATCCTCCCGTTTCTTCCATATTATATGTGGACGTTAGACTGGACATACTTTATACAAAGTCGTTTATGTCCTGTGTTGTTCAAATAAATGGAGCAGAAACAAACTGCTGTAGGAACTCAGCAGGGTAGGCAACATCTGTGGAGGGAAATAGACACACAGAATTTTGGGTCTGCACCCTCCAAAAATGCTGCGTGACCAACTGAGTTCCTTCAGCAGTTTGTTATTTTTACTACAGATTCCAGCATCTGTAGTCTTTTGTGACTCTGTCAGCATGACTTGGCCCTGCACATTTTTAATTCACTGAGACCATATATGTGTTCATGTTTTTTTTTGCATTATGCCCGGTTATGGCTGTGCGAATAGCACTGAGGTGGGTGTACTAACTTCATGCAATGGGCAATTCAAAACATGACAAGTCATTTTGCAGTTTTGTCTTTAGCATTTAAAAACATATGTTAATAAAAAAACAGCGTATCTGGTGATTACCCAGCATTTCCATTTCGACCTTCAACCACCTCTCACCCATTCTTAAAGAAATTGCAACCCGTGCTTCAAACACTAATTTACACAATCGACATCTACAACAGATTTTTATCATTCTGCACCATGGGTCTTTGGGATCACTAAACTTCCAGCAGCACTGTATTCAGTACCATCCCTATATTAAATAGTAACATCTCAATCAAGTTTCCTCAAAATCTCAATTATTTTACTCGCATGAAAATACATGAAATTTGTTCAAATTTCCTCAATAGATTCCAGGACAGTGTCAAAGTTTCGATATACTCATAATACAAATAAAATGTAAGCTTAAGGTTTATTACTGTGGCTTTTTTATTGCATACATCTTGCCACAAAACCCAGGATTCCTTAGTATTTTTGTCATGTCTTCATACCCAATTTAACAGTAGTAATTATCTTGATGATCCCAAATCTGCAAGTATAGTTTACTCTTTGACCACAATGTCTCAAAACAAAACCCGATCCCATCTTTCCCCAACAGCCACGTCCCTGGAAGTAAATAATGAAACATCATCCAAATCATCATCTTAGCCACAGCAGCTGGTAAATCAAGGGTGGGGTAAGAAACTGGCTGTCTTGACCACATGGTGGTCTTTATGGAAGCTCATGTGTGGATTTGCAAGGACAGGATAAGATTAATTTAAATTTAATGCTAGATACTTCAACTCACGTGAGCAACAAAATATTCTTTTTTAGTGTCAAGAAACTCCCATAATTACAAAACTTATTAAATTACTCTTGAAAGCACAAATTTATCCAGCTTTTATTTATTAATCAGAACGCATGATATAAACAAGGTGTTTTCAAAGACCCACCTGAATAATTCGTTTTTTCTTTACTTCCATGGGAGGCTGGTGAGGAAAAAGTTTTTCCAGGGCAGCGAGTGCAGCATGAGCTTTTGCCACTTTCTTATTGGAACCTGACCCTGTAAATTTCTGACCATCAACTTCAACCTGGAGGGTGAAAAAAATGGTTAATTTTAAAACTGACATTAAACCAGATTCAAAATTGTCTGCAGTTATTTTATCTTCAAAATCATCTGCTGTTTTTCCACATCTGCTGTTAGGAAATATATCATTTATACTTTCACGTAAAGTTATTACACTTAATCCTTACCTCCATAACAAACCTCTTGTCATGGCTACCACCTGTCTCGGATATTAATTCGTATTTAAGCCCCCTTCGCTTCTCATTCAACTCCATCACTGGATTTTTCCCTTGTTTGGTCAAAATTGGACCTTGCTGACGTGGGCTCTGGAGATATTAAAATACTAGATTAGTAAAATAAATTAGCAGAATCTGTCCCTCAGACTCCATCCCAAATGAAATTGTCTACACACAGGTCATTCTGTACACTCAAAACAAAAGTACTTCACTTAGTACTATTCTATTGAGGGTAGGGTTGTGGTGCAATTGTTTATAAAGATATCCAACCACCTTTCTGCTTTGCAGGCTGAGAATCTGGTGGAAGACCTTAAACTCTGCAGGCCTATCTACCATCAAATTATCCACGACATAATGGGGAGTGGTTGCTTTTGAGGGCTGTTATCAAGCAGGCTGGGTGAACTGTGCAGCCGTTCAACAATGAGCGATGGGGCTCAGTTCTGCACCCTTACTAGCATTGCGTGCAGGTCATTGCTGGGGATTTGCATGACCTCTGTGCTTTGGCAGGCTGCCCAGATCCTACAACCCCTCTCCAGTATTTCAGCAGATCACCTGTCTCCAGCCCCAGTTGTGGACAATTCTAAACTGAGAGAACACTAGAAGGGCTGAGGTATCAACTAATTTGGAGCACAACACCAAGAAGTGCAAGGGCTTGCATCAAATGTGCAGAGCTGACAGTAACATATCCCTGAATACACAATGCTATAAATGGTACCATGTAGCTCTGATTCAATGAGCATATGATCCAGGTCTCTAAGCAGAGGGTGTAATATATGTTAGAGGTCCAGAGTGAATCTCCCCAGCTGCTGTAAAACTGCACCTTATCAAGAAAGGGTATTTATCAAACTGAAGACAAAGGATATAGTACCTCAGGCTCTGGAGTTACGACGAGTGGTTTTACAGTCACTGCTGCAGGGACTGGAACAACAGGCTTGGGTTCCACTTTAATCAATTCTTCAATTTTCTCAGGTTCCACTCCTGTTGGGAGACCTTTATCTTGCAAAACCTGTCAGAAAATTGAGTTGTGACACCAATTACAATATCGTACATTATAATACAGTTTTAGAGGCAAATTAAGAATAAAAAATAGATACTGTATCAATTTAATGCTCAAAATCAGATATCAACTTCTTTGTGCTCCGATTAGTGGAATCTTTTAATAATGGAACTTTATAGTGAGATTTGCTGCCATGATGTAATTTACTAATACCAAAATCTCACTTCCCTATCATTCCCAACATCACCCAAAATTATCTGAAGATGCCTTCCAATATCTTGGCCAATCTTTTAGGTTCACCTGAACAATTAAATAAGGCAAATAATTAAATAAGACACAGCTATTTAACAACGCCAATCCCTTCTCTCCAGAGATGCTGCCTGACCCGCTGAGTAACTCCAGCTTTTTGTGCCTCCCTTTGATTTTTACCAGAATCTACAGTTCTTGCTTACACAGCTTTTTAATATCCAGCCAAACATCTATTTTTCACAACATCAAATTATATTGCTGATTATATTATCGAGTTGCAGATTGAAATCATATCCATGCAAAGTTTCACTTTAGCATCATTGTCAAATTCAAAGTTGAGATAAATTGGTGTCTTTTTTAACTTATGGCTCCTTGTACTTTTTTGAATTTTAAATGATTCTTAATATTTTAGTACTCAAATGTAAATTCAACAATGTGCAGTAGACATCACTTTAAACTATTCTAGACTGTTCAGAATCAATGAATCTTAATGAAATACTACTCTTTTGACTTTGTAAACCAAGTTTCTTAAACCAAAGGGAAACGAGAAAGACGTTGATGTCGATATCCTTCTACATCACTGTCTATATCTCTCGTTTCCCTTTTTCGCTTCTCAGGCTAAAGATGGGTCTCGACCTGCAACATCACCCATTAATTTTCACCAGAGATTCTGTCTGACACACTGAGATACCCCAGCTTTTTGTGTCTATCTTTTGTCTGAAATGTGTCCCGGAGAGCACAAGATGTCAATGTAGGCCACCATTTACAGAAAGCAAGGATATTGCATTCAATATATAAGATTCACCATAATACCTTGACGGCTACATGAAGTTTGGCAGTTTTCTTAGATGGGCCTGATGCTTCATAGTTCTTTCCATCCACTTCCACAGACATGGTGAATACTGGAGCATGGACAGGACCAGTCTGAGAGATTAATTTGTATTGAAGACCTGGCCGTAGTTGATTAAGTCTCATCAATGCATTCATAGCTTGGGCTGGCTCGATCTTTTCTTCTGCTGCTGTCAGTCATACAAAATAGCTTGAGACAATGAGGAAATTCCAACACATTCTCCAAAACAAGAAGTGGGGTCTGAAGGCTGAAACCTCAGATTTGCCTTTTTTGTCACCACCCTATTAGCAGTATACATTTATTAATACTCTGTCAGATCTGGTCTGTGCCAGTATTCTCCTCAGAAGTCCAGATAACAGGAAACTCAATGCAGTCAATGACCTCCCAGCGGATTTGACATTTCAACTAACAAACATTTTCTACAGAAAAAACAAAAATCCTATTAGACCCTGTATAGTGTCCAAAAGCATAGGCTTTTCTACCTCCTTCCGCTCTCTCTCTCTCTCTCTCTCGCTCTCTCTCTCTCTCTCGCGCTCTCTCTCTCTCGCGCGCTCTCTCTCTCGCGCGCTCTCTCTCTCTCTCGCTCTCTCTCTCTCGCTCTCTCTATCTATCTATGTAACATGTTTATCCTTACATAGGTATAAATTGTCAGTGTCATTTATGTATCTAGCCTGAAGCAAAACACCTCACTTGCAGTATTGAGCGAACTGTTCCGTTGTTTTCAACAAATAACATTTATTGTTGGATAACGTCTAATGAAGCCATAGACATCACTGCCAACTTGCCTTTCTTTTGGGTCTTCTTTTTCTTTTTGTTTGGAGACTTGTCCTCACCGGAGTCTTCGTCCATTGGCCTCTTCACTGGGGTGCTGAATGCACTTGGAGGAATCTGAACTGTAATATTTCACAGAGGGAATAATAAACACCCAACTGATGAACTACCGCAATTCATAGTATAAAAGCAACTTATTTTCTTATTATAGAATTCTCAGCGATGTCCAGATGCCAAGATTTATTAGTCCCTTTCCCATTGAAAAAAAACACCACGTACATTTTTTTTGTGAACAGCCTGATCAATTAAAGAAGTTTCAATTTGTTTGGAACTGGAAAATAATGTCCAATTGTACACACTGTATAATGCACCCCCACATGATAAAGGCCACTGACAAAAAGTAAGACTTCCTTTCTTTCTACTGATATACTGCCCAACTTGTGACCGTTTTGCAGGGGTGTTTTAATTTCAGATTGAGCATGTGTAGTTGTTTTGTTTTGAAATTTTTATTTAATCTTGGTCTTCAATGTCACTATCCTTTTTATCTGCTACTTCATTGCCACACAGTCAGAACTTAAATCCACGCCTCTCCAAACTCCTGCAGGAGCTTTAAACATTAACAGGAACTGCAGATGCTGGTTTACACTGAAGACAGAAACATAATGCTGGAGTAACTCAGCGGGACAAGCAGCATCTCTGGAGAAGGAATGGGTGATGCTTCGGGTCAAGACCCCATTTCAGACTGTCAGGGGAGAGGGAAACACAGAGGTACAGAAGGGTAAGGTTTGAAAATGAGATCAAAGGTCGGAAGCTTGGCTATAAAGGCTCCTAGTTCTAACTTTATGTCTAGATTCCAATCAAGCTGTAACGTTGCTTCATTACCAATTCATTAAATATCAGTTATATTCTTCTACAGGTGCACAGTAGAGAGCTTGCTGACCGGTTGCATCGTGGCTTGGTTTGGCAATTTGAGTGCCCTAGAGAGGAAAAGACTACAAAAAGTAGTGAACACTGCCCAGTCCATCATCGGCTCTGACCTTCCTTCCATCGAGGGGATCTACCAAAGTCGCTGCCTCAAAAAGGCTGGCAGCATCATCAAGGACCCACACCACCCTGGCCATACACTTCGGGTAGAAGGTACAGGAGCTTGAGGACTGCAACAACCCGGTTTAGGAATAGCTACTTCCCCACAGCCATCAGGCTATTAAACTTGGCGCGGACAAAACTCTGAACATTAATATCCCTCCATCTGTTATTTGCACTTTATTAATTCATGTGTGTATTTACGTATATAATCGTAGTCAATGCCTACTATGTTCAGTTGTGCTATTCAAAGAAAGAATTTCATTGTCCTGTCAGGGACACATGACAATAAACTCTTTTGACTTTGATATTCGCCATTGTTGAGCAATGTGGCGATACATTAACCAAATTATTCGTCGAGTTCCACTGAATAATGTGTATGAAGGCAGCCTTTAAATCTATGGCAAGGTGCTTAACTATGATTCACAAGTAGATTATAATGCAGGATCTTATTTCCTGGCCCATGGAAACTTGAAATTTAAACATTTAAAGAGTCGTCAAATAAATTGCTACAAAGCTGTTGGAATTGCAGTGAGGAAAACAACTAATGGTCTAATCCATAAATTAATAATCTCGTTACATCTGAAAAGACTAGCAAAAATAATTAAATGTTGACGGTTTGCTATTCCTACCTGTATAATCCACTGGATTTTCATTTTTCGGTTTTCTTGGGAGCTTAGAAGGCAATGGATCCATTCCCAATACCTTGTGCAACTGTCCAAAGGCAGCCAGCCTTAAGGCATGCTAAACATAAAGATTTAACACAGTTCAGGCACTGCAATTCGAAAGCAGAGAATAAAAGGCAATAAAACACATTTTTTTTTACCTGACTGCTCTGTGTTATGTCCTCTCTTTGTTGTCTGGTAAAATCACCAACAGCATCAATAGCATCCTTTTCACATGGATCATAGATACCAGGTCCATCTAGATTAAAAGGAAATGCAGGAGACAACTGATCAGATTGGCAGTTTCTTCTCAAAATTTGAAAAGTATACATGGCCTCGACCATATCACTACCCAGATACCCAAGGACAATTCGACACTAACTCAGCAGGATAGGCAACATCTCTGGAGAAAAGGAATAGGTAACGTTTTGGGTCGAGACCCTTCTTCAAATTGAAGTCTGAAGAAGGGCCTTGACCCGCAAAGTCACCCATTCCTTCTCTCCAGAGATGCTGCCTGTCCTGCTGAGTTACTCCAGTATTTTGTGTCTATCTTTGATTTAAAGATCTGCAGTTCCTTCCTACACCCAAGGACAATTGATGCATGCACAAATCATCCTACACAACAGAAATAGGGATTCAAGGTAAAGAGGCCTCTTAATGCCAATTATAAGCTTCCTCGTATCTCACATTAAGAAGGTAGGAGTGAAATATTTTTCGATGTTCTTATAATCTTATGGACAGCACACCAAAGTTATCTTTGCTTGCTTCCTTTGCAATGAGTTGGCAGCTGGCCAACAAGATGTAAATTTGAATTAGCTACGAGTATAAACACAAAATAGTGGGGTAACTCTGCAGGACAGGCAACATCTCTGGATTGAAAGAATGGGTGACGATTCAGGCCAAGGCCCTCCTTCTGAATAAGGATGTCGACACAAAACGTCACCCATTCCTCCTAACCAGAGATGCTGCCTGTTCCGCTGAGTTACTCCAACATTTTGCGTCTACCTTCAGAGTAAATCAGCATCCACAGTTCATCCAACACACTTTGAATTAACTTTACCATTTAAAGAATTTTTAAATCAGAATTTATACAGTTCAATTGCAGTAACATTCTTTCGCCTCATGCATAAAGTCACATAATTTCTGGAGAGGAAATTTTGAAATCATCTCAAAAACACTAAAAACAAAATTGGACCCCAACACGGAATTGATCATTCTAGGTACGTCAGAAGCCTGCTCTGAGCTATCATTATTTCAAAGACGTTTCCTTAATTATGGCCTGATAACGGCAAAAAAACTAATACTCACATTTTGGAAACATACATCTGTCCCAACTATTAAAATGTGGATTACAAACATGTCTGAGACGCTACATCTTGAAAATATTAGACTTGTCTTAACAGAAAAACCAGAGCATTTTTCGAAGACAAGGACACCATTCATTGATTTACTACAAGGATAGTATGGTACAACACAATTTTGGAGTTAAATCTAATTACGGGTTGGGTGATGGGTGGGGAGAGATACGAGTCTGGCATATCATATAACAATTACAGCACGGAAACAGGCCCTCTCGGCCCTTCCAGTCCGTGCCGACCACTTATTTTCCCCATGTCCCATCCACCTGCACTCAGACCATATCCCTCCATTCCCTTCCGGTCCATATACCTATCCACTTTACTTTTAAATGTTAAAATAGATCCTGCCTCCACCACTCCTACTGGAAGATCATTCCACACAGCCACCACTCTCTGAGTAAAGACGTTCCCCCTCATGTTACCCCTAAACTTCTGTCCCTTGGTTCTCATGTCATGCCCTCTTGTTTGAATCTTCCCTACCATCAATGGGAAAAGCTTATCCACGTCCACTCTGTCTTTCCCTTTCATCATTTTAAAGACCTCAATCAAGTCCCCCCTTAACCTCTGCGCTCCAAAGAATAAAGACCTAACTTGTTCAACCTTTCTCTGTAACTTAGTTGCTGGAACCCAGGCAACATTCTAGTAAATCTCCTCTGTACTCTCTCTATTTTGTTGACATCTTTCCTATAATTAGGTGACCAAAATTGTACACCATACTCCTGAATTGGTCTCACCAATGCCGTGTACAATTTTAACATTACTTCCCTACTCCTATATTCAATGCTCTGATTTATAAAGGCCAGGACACCAAAAGCTTTCTTTACCACCCTATCTACATGCAATTCCACCTTCAGGGAACTATGCACAGTTATTCCTAGATCCCTCTGTTCCACAGCATTCCTCAATTCCCTACCATTTACCATGTACGTCCTATTTTGATTTGTCCTGCCAAGATGTCGCACTTCACACTTATTAGCATTAAACTCCATTTGCCATCTTTCAGCCCACTTTTCCAAACGGCCCAAATCTCTCTGTAGACTTTGAAAATCTACTTCATTATCCACAGCACCACCTATCTTAGTATCATCTGCATACTTACTTATCCAATTTTCCACCCCATCATCCAGATCATTGATGTACCTGACAAACAACAGTGGACCCAACACAGATCCCTGAGGCACCCCACTGGTCACCGGCTTCCAACCTGACAAACAGCCATCCACCATTACTCTCTGACATCTCCCATTCAGCCACTGTTGAATCCATCTTGCTACTCCGCCATTTAACACCCAAAGATTGAACCTTCTTAACCAACCTTCCATGGGGAACCTTGTCAAAGGCCTTACTGAAATCCATATAGACAACAGCCACTGCTTTACCCTCATCAATTTCCCTAGTAACCTCTTCAAAAAAGTCAAGGTGGTTTGTCAAACATGACCTTCCTGGCACAAATCCAGGTTGACTGTTCCTGATCAGACCCTGTTTATCCAGATGCTTATATATATTATCTCTAAGTATCCTTTCCATTAATTTGCCCACCACTGACGTCAAACTAACAGGTCTATAATTGCTAGGTTTATTCTTTGAACCCTTTTTAAACAATGGAACAACATGCGCAGTACGTCAATCCTCCGGCACTATTCCCGTTTCTAATGACATTTGAAATATTTCTGTCATAGCTCCTGCTATTTCTACACTAACTTCCATCAATGTCCTAGGGAATATCCTGTGAGGACCTGGAGACTTATCCACTTTTATATTTTTCAAAAGTGTCAGTACTTCCTCCTCTTTGAATCTCATAGTTTCCATAGCTACTCTACTTTTTTCCCTTACCTCACAGAGTTCAATATCCTTCTCCTTGGTGAATACCGAAGAAAAGAAATTGTTCAATATCTCCCCCATCTCTTTTGGCTCTGCAGATAGCTGTCCATTCTGGCTCTCTAATGGTCCAATTTTATCCCTCATTATCCTTTTGCTATTAATATAGCTGTAGAAACCCTTTGGATTTATTTTCACCTTCCTTGCCAAAGCAACCTCATATCTTCTTTTAGCCTTTCTAGTTTATTTTTACATTCTTTTTACATTCTTTATACTCCTCTAGCACCTAATTTACTCCATGCCTCCTATAAATATCTCTCTTTTTTCAGAACAAGTGTCCAATTTCCCTTGAAAACCATGGCTCTTTCCAATTTTTACTATTTCCTTTCAACCGAACAGGGACATAAAGATTCTGTACTCTTACAATTTCCCCTTTGAATGTCCTCCATTTCTCTTCTACATCCTTCCCATAAAACAAAATGTCCCAATTCACTCCTTTTAAATCCATACGCATTCCCTCAAAGTTAGCCTTTCTCCAATCAAAAATCTCAACCCTGGGTCCAGTTCTGACTCTCTCCATAATTGTATTGAAACTAATGGTATTGTCATCACTGGTCCCGAAGTGCTCACCAAGGCCTACCTCCGTCACCTGACCTGCCTCATTTCCTAACAGGACGTCCAGCACTGCACCTTCTCTGGTCGATACCTCTATGTATTGCTGCAAAAAACTATCCTGCACACATTTTACAAACTCCAAACCATCCAGCCCATTTACAGAATGTGTTTCCCAGTCTATTTTTGGAAAATTGAAATCTCCCACAATCACTACCTTGTGCTTACTACTAATATCTGCTATCTCCTTACATATTTACTCTTCCAATTCTCGCTCCCCATTTGGCGGTCTATAATACACTCCTAAAAGTGTTGCTACACCGTTCCCACATCTCAGTTCCACCCAAATAGCCTCCCTAGACGAGCACTCTAATCTATCCTGCCAAAGCACTGCTGTAATATCTTCTCTGACAAGCAATGCAACACCTCCACCTCTGGTCCCTCCAATTCTATCACACTTGAAGCAACAAAATCCTGGAATATTTAGTTTCCAATCACAGCCCTCCTGCAACCATGTTTCACTGATTGCCACAACATCATATTTCCAGGTGTCAATCCAGGCTCTAAGTTCATCCACCTTTCTTACAATGCTCCTAGCATTAAAATATACACATTTTAGAAACCCACCATCCCTTGTTCTCTGTTTATTATCTTTTTCCTCGCCTACATTTTGGGTCCGGGTGCTTCCCTTCTCCGCCTCTTGCCCCACAACCTGTCCCCTAGCCCACTCTACCCGAGTCCCTCCCCCCAGCCTTTCTAGTTTAAAGTCTCCCCAGTAGCCTTTGCAAATCTCCCTGCCAGGATATTGGTCCCCCTCGGGTTCAAGTGCAACCCGTCCTTTTTTTACAGATCATGCCTTCCCCAAAAGAGGTCCCAGTGATCAAGAAACTTGAATCCCTGCCCACGGCACCAGTCCCTCAGCCACGCATTTATCCTCCACCTCATTCCATTCCTACTCTCACTGTCACGCGGCACAGGCAGTAATCCTGAAATTGTTACCCTTTTGGTCCTTCTCCTTAACTTTCCTCCCAGCTCCCTAAATTCTCTTTTCAGCGGAATATCATATCATCACTTCTCTTTTTCTTTCTTTTTTGTCTTTTTATTTCTCTATTCCCTTCGTATTTCTTTTACTTACTTTTTGGCTACACTATTTTCGTAGTGTAGGGGTTCTATCCTTGCACATTCCACTCTTTCTCTCTTGCTTTTTCTCCCTTCTTTTCTCTCAACTATAGCTAAAAGTCAAAATTGAAGCTGTACAATAACTGTATTATGTCATATGCCGTTGGTTATATTTCTGTACACTTGCTTCTAATAAATACAAATTAAAAAAATTAAGAAGAATTGCAGTAACATTTATGAAAATATTCCACTGGTTGTAAAAAGCACCAACTGTACCAAACACATACCAAGCATTAAAATTCCAGAAGCTAGACATTCCAGGACTCTTCTCATTGCCTCTCCCGCACCTAAAGGCCTATTAGCAGTTCCAATTGCTTTTTCACAGATCAACTCTAACGGCTGAAATAAAAAAATAAAGATTTCAGTTCTGACCTTGGCTGTAACATTACACAAAAGTAATTGACCTAAGCATTAGCTGAAACAGAGTGAAACGGAGCAGTCAAGATTGGGCGTCCTTCAAAGGTTGAGGAGGGTGAAGTGGAAAAGGGGACGAAAAAATTAGAACCATTCATCAGAGAAGATTGAATTGCAAACTTTCTTGATTAGTACAGAAGTCCGAATTATGGGGAGAAGGCAGGGGAATGGGGTTAGGAGGAAAGAGAGAGATCACCCATGATTGAATGGCTCCTATCATTTATAACATAAATAAACTTGGGGAAGATCGGCAGGAATCATTTATTTGGTAAGGCTGGAAATTAGAAAGGATGGATGGGGTCATAAGCAATTAGGAATCAAAGGCGAAAATGTTAAAATAGAATTGCTGATTTGACCAGAAGCCATGGTAGGCGAGTAGTTTAGTTTATGCACTCAAAAAACAGTTCAATAAGAAATGCAAGTAGATCAAAGAACACAGCATGCAAGTCTGACAAAAATGCCACAACAATTAAATTTCACATGAATATAAAACTGCAAATGTGAAATACATTTAAGATGCTGGAGCCACTCAGACAGCATTGTATGGAGAAATGGTTAACACCTTTATGGTCTCTAGCTGCGCATTGTTTCTTGCTCCGAATGTCCTATTTTCATAGCTTTTACGAAAGTTATTTTGTGAGAAGGGCCTGGACCCAAAACATTATCCATCCATGTTCTCAGTCTGAAGAAGGGTCTTGACCCGAAACGTCACCCATTCCTTCTCTCCAGGGAAGTTGCCTGACCCGCTGAGTTACCTCAGCACTGTCTTTTTTTGTAAACCAGGATCTGGAGTTCCTTGTTTCTTCATAGGTTTTTATGTTTCTTTGTTTAGGTTCTAACTGCTGCGATTAACCCGTTGACTAGATTACCTCATTTTCAGCTTCTCCCCCATGGAACGCTGGCCTCACCTTGGAGAGATTCATTTTGCTTTATCCATTCCTTCCTCCTTTTCTCACAAATTAAAACCATCTTATTTTATGGTTTCCAGTTCTGAATGGGCTTTCGAACCAAGATGTTAACCATTTCTTTCCACAGATATTGCCTGACCATATGAGCCTGTACAGCATTTTCTGTTTCTCGACCAAATTCCACATACCCATCCTTTAAGTGGCGCCCATGTGGGTACTCTTGAACACAAATCCCGGAGAACTCGGATGACAATGACACATGACTTCAGCCCATTTGCTCTGGCCTACAAAACCATGGAGCGGAAAGTTAGTGCGCAGTTACTGACTCGTGTTTCAAATTCCATATAAAGTACAAAACTTTCATATCTGCAGTGCTACTTTGTCAAGGGTAAGAGCCATTTACATTTAAAATAAAATCTACATTATCAATCCAGTATTCTCCATAAAAATTACTCTTAACACAAAGCAGCAACAATGCAATTATACCAAAAAGACTAACATTAAATCCTAAAACCCCCACCCCATATATAGTTTGTCCATCTTACTATTATAGTCATTTACTTAAGTGCTTATTAGCAGCTGTGCCAAGACAGAAGCTAAGTGTTGCACTGAAATTAAAAATTCCGAAATCAACTCAACACACGCAATTAACAAAATAAACAGAATCAATAATTTTAATAAAAAACTTTCTACTTTAGACAATAATGTAAGAACAAGATCCAAACCTGGAACCATTTGGCGTGTCGCAGGGACGCCAAGGCGGTTAGGCATTTCTGCCTGTCCAATACATCCGCAGGCTCACTCATCGTTACTGTTTCTATTGATGGAGTGGAATAAGAAGACAGGCAGTTTGACCAAGGGGTTTCTGTCATGCGGCGGGGAGCGGCAGCATCCGACTGGGCAAACAGGGCTCCCCACCAAAAGTCAAGTTGCAGTGAAGACTCTCAACATTTCTAATGAATTTACTTTGTTATGTAGCTAAATGGGGAGAACACTAGTGTACATCTGGACAATGATCGTGTCTAAAAGAATGTGTACTAATCTCTGACATTATATTCTGTAATAGGTATCCCTAATATGTATCCTATATGGCTTTTTAACCCACTAGACTAGTGTGATTGGTGATGTGAGGAAAACAATGTTGTACTGATATGACATTATTGAACATTATCTGATGTTGTTAGTTAAACTAGGAAAAGGAAACTATCAAAGTAGGCTTGGGGCTCTGTCCGAGGGAAACCCCCGCTGCCCACGAAGGTCGACTGCCCAGGCCCCCATGACAGAGAGCGTCCAGTTGGTCAAAGGTCCAGCGTCCCTAAAAGAATTGACAAACTAGAAGGCTTGGTAGACGTGATCAAATAGTAAATCCACAGGCAATATCAAAACTTCAAAAACACCATATAATTGTTTATATACAGTGGGAAACTGTTAAACAGTGTCCAAATGTTGTTACATGTTCAGCTTAAGCCCATTATCTCAGGTCTAACTGTTTGGTGCACAGGCTTTCAGCACCAAAAGTAAATTAGTTGCATTGTTACATTTCTCAGTCTCCCACTGCATATTCTGAACTTGGTGACATCTGCACTGCAGCAAAATTGAATGGTCTGGTAGTTCATTACTGACCAGAGTTTCAAATAAGGTCATTTTATCAAGGATATTCTGGAATATTGAGCCCAAGTGCTCAAAACAATGCATTGTGTAAAATTACATTGTCAATCATTGCATTAGCAGCACCAATTTTGGAGATGTACCAAGTACCAGATGGTTGAAATCTTAGCCAAATCATCTGAAAGTCAAGATCAACCTGGCATCCCAAAAACCACTATAAAATTTAGGATCAAATAGAGACCTGTACCAAAACAGATCCTTTCAATCCTGATATGCAGAAAATGTGCCCTGGAATAGAGCATTTATTTAATTAAACTTCCAATTTACTCCTGCAATGAATTCAGAACCCATAAATTCTATTGATGAAAAAGTCAATTTTAGTTTAGAGATACCATGTGGAAACAGACCCTGCAGCCCAAACGAGTCTGCTCCGACCAACTTTCACCCATACAGTAGTTTTATCCTGCACACTAGGGACAATTTACAGATGCCAATCAACCCTACAAACCTGTACATCTTTGGAATGTGGGAGGAAACTGGAGCACATGGAGAAAACCCATGCAGTCACAGGGAGAATGTACAAACTCCGTACAGGCAGCACCTGTAGCCAGGATCAAACCTGGGTCTCTGGCGTTGTAAGGCAGCAACTCTACCATTGCACCACCCTTAAATATACTGTGTTCAAGAATTGGTACACCTTACCCAATTTGGAGGAAAGTAACAGTCAAGATTTTTTTGTCATTAATGCCTTGTTCAGTATATCACCCATGCAATCATTAAATTAAAACTTTAGCTATTACCATTCATGAAGCAAGTTAATCAAATTATTCAGATTACACTTGGCTCATGGACTTCAGATTCTCTTGTCGTCAAATGAACAAAATGTCCCAACCCATTTAAAATTAGTGGTCGGCTTTGCTTTGAAATCTATCAAACAAAGCAGAGGTGCGATTGCAAATAGGCTGTGGGCCGAGGAGCTTTTTTGTGCAGTTTCGTGACCCAAATAACGGAATTACATGAAATTTTCACATATTGTGTAAAAATATCATATAAATCATCCCTGAAACCCAAGACAAGAACAAAACTTGCACATTTTTGAAACTAAATTAGAGAAAAACTGGTAAATGTTTGGATATTTTTAGTCCAATCAAAGCATGTTTGACATTGAGTCGGACGCCAGTTGGCCAATCACGCGCTTTGTTTCAGGCTAGTTAGGCCGGGAGCACACAACATGGCTGAGAGGACTTGGTAGATGATGCCTGTTTTACTGGAGTTCTGTGGAATACATGTCATGGAAACTTGCAGCAGGGTAATTGAATTTAGTGAGAAAAGCATTAAGAAATCTGAAAGATGTGCAGCTAAGTGGATAGGTGGAACAAAGCCTTGAAAGTCCCTGCTGCAACACAAAGAGGGCAGGTTGTGAAACCAGTCAAACTTTGTGAATCAACTGGAACGGAAAGGTAAGATCTAAAGTCTGAATTTATGAAAATTAATCTGTATGGACTTTAATTTAATTGCACCCCTTTATAAAAAATGAAAAAATGAGATTTGGAGGCTGTAAATTCACTCACTCATGAATTTGAGGTCCTAAACTATAGTGTATCCATAACAAAGTAAATTAAACATGTTCACTAATGCCAGCTTGTTGAAGCTTAATAGGTCTTCTTTAACATCTATTCTCGGAGCTGCCTGCGATAACTTACCGGGAATCGGCCGCGGTCTCAATTAAGAAGCGGCCGATTCGCGAACGCGGAGTGTGTTTGGATCATCTCTGCAGGGGGGGAGGCTGTACAGTGCCGTCCATAGCGGCCGTTTCCAGGCCCCGACTATGGGAGCAAAACGAAGGAATATTGATTGCACTTTATAGGCTTCCATTGGAGTAAGAAATGGTCAGAAATGTCTTATGTAGAAATTAATTGGTGTATGTGAACATGAACTAATCTATCTATGGTGGTAACAGTGTTATTCTCATTAACATTAAGAAGAGGTTGAAATGTTATGAATTGACATGCAGACTTAATGACTACGAGATTTTTTTTTGTAGCCTCTGCCTGACCCTCCACTTGAACTTAAACTAACTAAATGGACTTATCAAAAGACTTGGAACCTGATGAAGAATATTCAGATGAAGATCATATGTAATGTAAACAAATAAATTGGGGAAATAAATTATCATATAAAGTTTTATTTTAATGTTGATCGTTTCACTGTTTATTTGGTCAAATTATTTAAACAATGAGTGAATTACTTATGATAACAGCATGCTGCTGAATGACTGCGACAGTTCACCCACCCATCCACACATGCGCGCACGCACGCACACCCATCCGCACGCAGACATACATGTACACATCCATGCACACTTACACCCAGATGCACGTTTGACAGGTATACACAGACACACACACAAACTACAGATACTCAAACAATGCAACCCTTTTAGGGTTATTTGAGGTTAAAGGTAATAGCTCTCATTTGCAAAGGCACCATCGGGGGCGGGGGGGGGTCTGTAACATAAATATAGGCTCATTGTAGCTTAAAATGAATACTCATCGAGTAACCATCAGGAATAAGACGGGTCTCTTAAAGGTCTGTCACCCAGCCTGGCACTGTCCCAGTCCCACTACGGCCGTTACCCCCATTCTCCCCACAATGGCAGTCAGTTGGGTTCAGTAAACAGGGGAACCCAGAGGATCTATCCTGACCCTTTAATTAGGCAGGTTCATGAGCCCTTAAAACCTGGAACCTCTGCTGCAGTCTTATTACATTTCCTATTAAAGTGACACAGTCGCACTATGGCTGTGACCCCCACTCTGCACACTGGCAGTGGGGTCCAGTAAATGGAAGAACCCTCAAGAACTGCCCTCACCCATTAATCAGGCTGGTTCAGGAGCAGGACCTCTGCGACAGTGTCATTAAAAAAACTCACAATTATATGAATCATATTATTTTTATAATATAATTATACTTAATTATATATTAGCCACACACACATATATATATATAGTTTAAATGGACTGCAACACGGATATTGGCTGCCCATGGTGTAATATGGGCATTGGCCACAAGATGGTGCTTACTTTCCCGATCGCATTTTCTACTTAGTTTCATTAATTAATGTGCAACTTTTGGCACTGACGAGTTATGACATCCTTCTCAATTATATTTCATCTAAATCTGTGGAAAATTTCGCCTAGTTCCGTGACGTGGGTCACGAAAATCGATTTCTAGACACATTTTTGATGCTCGGCCCACAGCCTAAAAGTTCTGATCCATTTGACAAAATATGGGAGGCAAGACACCAACAACTTGGTGCAGCAGTCATGTGATGTAGGCCAACATCTCGTGAAAATCTTTATTGCAACTCCCCAGTTCATTTCATACCAGAATATAAAACCAGACCTTCACCCCAACACCAGTTGAATTTGCAACTGGATAGGAAAGTGCCAGACCAATGTTAAACTCACTAAGCTTTGTAGTTTCAAGGATACCTCACTGCATATTGGACAATAATGTCAATTTTCCCCCATTTGGAAGTAAACCCACTGTAAAACTAAATGCAACATTGATGTTAAAAAGATCCGTCATGATTGAAGATATGCTGATTCTCCGCACTTTGCCATGTGCTCAGGCGTAATGCGAATTATTAGCCAGAAAGACAGATGAGCAATTGCAAATTCAAGATCATTCACTGCTCAAGTCACCAGTAAGTTGTTTAATTTATTACTTCCTTTGTTTGTGTCACTTGCAAAAGTGTAGCAGAGCTACTTTACAGAGTAGCAATAAGACAAAAAATTACCACCTTAGGTAGGACTCAATGGTTAAACAATGGCATATGATGCGCAGTAAAAACAAACGTGGAAAATAATGATTCTACATAGAGCCAGACATTATCCAAAACTCTCTGCCAGCCATGTCATCTTTTTCAGATGTTAAGCAAAACAGTGAAAATAAGGCCATCATTTGCCCAGTATTATACTACACAAGGCCCAAGAAATTGTCATTTTTGCTGCAATGCAAACTTACTTGTGTATAAACCAGTGGCTTTGAACAACTTGAACACATGCACAATCAAGAACAATTTTCATCATGAAGTTTCAAGCCTTCTGGACAATTTGTGCAGAAGCCTTAAATCACCTTATTAAAACTAGCTTTAGAGTATAACATTTGGTGTGTATTGGACCATCAAAAGGCTACAATTGCAAAGATAACATGTCGAGCAGTTACAGGATGCAAAGCTGCAGTATACTACAGATCATGGCTGTTTTAATTGCCACAGGAGTGTACTTCAAGTTATTCGGCATAGGTAGAAATGTTCATAATCAAGATATCTATGAGAAAATTGTGCAGATTAACAAACTCGTTTCCTCAGCCCAAAATATAGGACATTTGGTACATATTCCAATGTGATAATTTCATTTAGCCATACAAGTAAAACTGAATAGTGAAAATTAGGCCGTCAGTTGCCCAGTATTACACTACACAAGTGTTGTTACTGCACAATTTCAACAGACTAATTGATTATTTCCCTCTTAAAAGTACCCCAGCTCTCTACTGTATTTGGGTGTACACATTAATGCAAATTGTTCCCATCTACAGACCACCTCCCCCACCCTGCCATCATGTCTGAAGGAACCAAAGCCCAACTACAACACAAATGTTAATGGTCAGCATGCAACTTTATACACTAACAAATGCCAATGATCAAAAGCTAACGGAGAACTTCCTGCAAACCAAATGGGAATAGAGTCAAAGTGGATTTTCAAAGCTCTTGGTGAAATACATACCCACCAACTACCAACCAGGTGAACATCTTTTACAAAGTCTGTTCAATAAAAAGTGATCAGAAGGTAATACAATAAATGCATCTGACCATTACACAATTCCACTGACCAATAACGGTGGAAGAGCAAGGAAAGTACACTTGACAGCATGGGGATCAAACTGGGAAAGGAGCTCCTATCCAATGCTAATTTACATTTTATAAAATTGCTACTTATTAGTTTGCATCCATTTAAGAAAGTTCAACAGGAATGTAATGCCGAGGATCAATAACGCATGAGTCAGGCTGCATTTGGAGTATTGTGAGCACTTTTGGGCACCATGTCTGAGGAAGGATGTGCTAGCTCTGGAGAGGGTCCAAAGGAGGTTTATAAGAATGTTCCCATGAATGAGTGGGTTAACATATGATGAACATTTGATGGCACTAGGCCTGTACTCGCTGGAGTTTAGAAGGGGATATCATTGAAACTTATCGAACTGTGAAAGGCTTGGATACAGTGGGTGTGGAGAAGATGTTTCCATTAGTGGGAGAGTCTAGGAGTAGAGGCCATAGCCTCAGAATTAAAGGATATTCCTTTAAGAAGGATATGAGTAGGAATTTCTTTAGCCAGAGGGTGGTGAATCCGTGGAATTCTTTGCCACAGAAGGCGGTGGAGGCGAATTAAATGGATATAGATAGATTCTTGATTAGTACAGGTGTCAGCAGTTATGGGGAGATGGCTGGAGAATGGGGTTAGAAGAGATAGATTAGCCATGATTGAATGGCGGAGTAGACTTGATGGGGCGAATGGCCTAATTCTGCTCCTATCATTTATGACCTTATAATACATTCAGCAATGACAACAGAAGATCCAACCTACACACCCAGTCTCGATCTATACCAGACCCTTTTCCTCCCCACAGAAAAACTCATGTTTCTTCAACGTTACTGCAAATTCATTCTTAGACAGTTCTGCATTAGTATATCTGCACTCTGAACTACAGAGATTCAACTGTACATCAAGCGTTTATCTTCACAAACTTCAAAACTGACATTTAAAACCAATTCTCTAGTAGGTGTTTTGCTGTCAGGGAGACACTACGCTTAAGAGGAGCATTAATTACTCAACACATAATATATTGCAGTTTTTACCTCAAGACATGACCTAAGAACAAGCTATATTGAAGGCCCAATAAACATTTTATAATGCGGGTTGAAGTTTGCCACCTACAACCCATCCTACCTCCAGCAGCCTCCTTCTCGAGTTCTTCCCGGACCAGAGGAGAGGTCAGTTTAATCTTCAGGGTTAGTGGTTCCTCTTTGTCATTCTTTATAATAATCGCTGCATCTTGTTCTGAAGGATCTATTTCATACTTTTCCTTAGTGATGGTCTACATAAAATGAAACAAGCAATTCCATTACTCCTTCTATGACTTCAATTATTAAAGTGGAATTTCAGATTAATGTAAACATTATTAAGATGAAGAAATCATCTTAGGACACACTTGTTAGCTATCAAATATCTTTTATCAAGCTAATGCCCAACAGTTCGCAGTTTACTTTGTTCAAGGAAAATGTTCTTACCGCAAATTGTACAGCCAGATTATCTTTGACCTTGGTCAGCAGTGATTTAGTCGGCTTATCCCTGCACAACAGTACAAGTTCCAGGTCAAGATCTCCTTTCAGAAGAAGTCCTTTGGCAACCAGCCCAACTCGCATCACACCTCGTAGGGTCCGGCTGGCATTTAGTTCTGTAGACTTCTGTTCCCTGTCAAAAGAAGCAAAACACTTCATGTCTATACTAATACATTAAGATACTTTTGCCACTCCCACCCAGAAGATTTTCTGACTTCCAAAATAAAACGAAGCCAACAAAAGAAAATCAAGGCAGTGCAGTATCCAAATTGGCAGTGGAGTCTCCTCCTAAGCGAATGCAATTTAGTCCCGAGATACACATTTAGGTAGTCCTTTGGTACCAGCAGGTTCAGTGTCAGAATCAACATTTTAGACGTCCAATGGCTGGACCCTATCACTAAAATTCCTGATGAGACCACAAAAAAAACTTTCTAGAACATCAAAATATAACAAAAAGACTGCACTATTTCATTGAAGAAATTAGAAGCCTGAATGTCATTTCAGAAAATCATGCTGACGATGGTATATTTGTGAACAGAGTACATGGAGCAATGGACAATGTTATGAACATGTTTACTATGTTGGAAGCATATGGAAATATATCCATTATCTGTTCTTAATGAGCAAACTGGACAGAAGCTTTATCTAGAAAAATTCTGCATATATTTAAAACCTAAAAACACATTAAGATACTTAAAAATTGGAGGTTTTTGAATTTGGACATTAATCAGAAGACAAACTTTAGAATTCTTGTCAGCATATGAAGTTCTAATTAAACCTTCAATTTCCGCAAGATGAAATTCTATCCAAATAACTGCTCAGACATCTGAACTGATGTCTGAGCCATAAATGCTACTAACAGGTACTACAAAAGCATCTTGTACAGCTGCAACACGATGACGCAACTCATTAACTCTAGAGCATCGACCTATGAAGGCAAATATATCAAATGCCTTCTTCACTACTATATCCATCCATGTTACCACTTTCAGGGAGCTATGGACTTGAACACAAAGTTCCTCTGTGCAGCCACGTCTCTAAACCTCTTGCCATTTACTCACAAAATTTGACTTCCCAAAGATAAGATCAGTTTAACTTGTCATCATGTTCTGCACTGATATTGTGGGCCAAGGGCCCATTCCTATGCTGTACTGTTCTATGTACATTCTCATCCAATATTATAAACAAACGTCCCAGCAATAGTCCCCAAGGAATACGTGTCCACACTGTGCTTTCAATCACCCAGCTAATTTTGGATCCAGTTTGCCAACATTCCAGAACCTTCTGATCTACTTTACAGGTCAAAGTACTCGCAAACCACATCTATCATGTTGCCTTCCACAATTACTAAGCTACATCCTCTGTACTTTCTCTGCATAAACCACGTCAATTCTTCTAGGCATCTGCTTTTGAAACGTGAACATAAATCATATCCTTCAGAATCATTAACAACTTGGGCACAATTCATCTAAGGCTCACCTGCACCCTTTTGAGCAAGGGGACAATATAAGCTGGCCTCCAATCTTCTGCATCTCACCCGATATTTCTAAAACTTCCTCCTTCACAATATAAAAGTGCCAAAACCATTGCATAACTTACCTCCTGCCCCCCCCCCATATAAATTCAGTGCTTATTTTGATATTTCATGCAAGATTTGTCTCAAATCAATTTTCCTCCTTATGAGTTATTGCTGCTGGTTATGAATAAATTCAAAGCCCTCTGGTCTACTAGATCATGCTTCTTTGCATGCCCTAATTTGATTTATTATTCTTGACTTTTAGTTAACAATAGATGGTTCTCTTTTCTCATGGATTCCTCTTTCTAAATGGGATAAACTTCTGTTGAACGCCATGAACCAGTTGAATGAATATCTGCCAATGCGCACTCAATAAGCTCTCAGCTTATTTACCTAGCAGACAATTCCATCTTCAAACCATTATAAATGTCCTTATCATTGAAGACACTGGTCTTGGACCCCCCTCTCAAACAGTATCTGGAATTCTGCCATGTTCTGGTCAGTCTTCCAAAACATTCTTATCTATAAGATCTCTTGTTAATCCTTAAGATTCAGTTTATTTGTTGAAAGAGACCAATGAAAAGTGGGGAAAAAAAGCAAAAGCATTCATCGCTCTCTTCATCTATATATTATACTGGAAGTCTCATCTTGTTTGTCTGTGTCTGTGAGATCAAGGAACTACGCCAAAACGGTACACAATAGCGCAAGATTCTGGCAGACTTTTACTCAACTTTTTGCCATGGTTGTTAGTATCAAGTCTCTTCACATTTGCTCAAGGGAGCGCTGACGCCGACCCAAAAGTTGAGTACATTCATTGGCTCCAGGTAGTGCATACTGCCCCCCCCCCCCCCCACCGTGGGAAGGATTGATTGCGTTGGGGGAATGGGTTGCGTTGGGGGAAATAGGTGAGTGATGGAATATTGCGTTGGGGAAACCGTGCTCAACGAGTCAGGGGGGTAGGGAGGGGAGAGGGGTTATGGCGGGTGGGAAAGACTGACTGAGGGTTGGGAAAAGGAGAGGGAGGCAGAGGTGACGGAGAGAGTGGAGGAGAGAGAGAGAGAGAGAGGGGGAGGGTGAAGAAGTGCTGGGCATGTGGGGAAATGACCCATGCCTGCGCAGTTGGGGTTTATGAGTGACTGGTGGAATATTACGTTGGGAGAACAGGTCACGTTTGGGGGAATGGGTGATTGGCTCCGGTGGGGGGGAAGAATGTCAGATTTGTACTAATTTTGCAGTGTCCTGCAATAGCTGCACTGGTTGAAATTTATATGGTACTTTTCACAACTCCAAAAGACTCCACAACCAATCTTTCAGGAAAAAATGATAAGAAACATAGAAGCCAATTTGCACATAGCAGAATCCCCAAACAGTACCGAGATAGCAGTCGGATAAACTGTGGCATCGGGTTGGTTTAATATAAGTACAGAGCATCTTGCGCTCAGAGGGCAGAGAGAATCAGTTTGAATGACAAAATGAGAGAGGCCACCGCTATTAATTTATGTTTGAAGGAATTGAAAATAAGATTTCCTGGAATCTTTCCACATGCACATTGCTACTTTGATAAACAACAGTAAAATGGAGTTCTAATTGAGGTTACAAATTTTCAAGAATTTATTTTGCAGTCACCAAGCCTCTCCTTAAAAAAAATTAAACATGCAAGCACTATGGAGTCAGCTTGGTTAGAAAATAGTGGTTCAAATTGGAGTGTATGTAATTTTTAAAAATCCACGTTTGTTATAGTAGCAGCAAAATGACAGAAATGATCACAGATCTAACGTTTGTCAATAATTGCTTCTGCAATAATCTAGTTTAATGATAATAAAATTTGGCATACATGGTAAAGTTGTCATGGTCTTCCATTCTGTGAAAGAAAAAGAAAAATAATTGGTTACGATAGAAATGCATACACCAGTTTGGTGCCAGTCATGCCTTAGTTAACAGCCATTTTATCAACTTGGGAAAAGGAGGCCAATCTGCCCCTCAGGATAGTTGCTGACCTGACCCAATTACATGCCACCATCCTCTGTCCCATATCCACACTTCCACATACCATGATAACAAAGCTACTAATATCAAAAAGCCAAGAGATCCTCCATTATCCTTCGACTATAGAAAACATTACCTAATATAAATAAGAAAAAGAACCAGTTCTAACTTTGTAAAAATGTCAAATATTCACCCAATACTCCCTGAAAACATCTCAAATTACCATTAACAAGCAAAGGTCCAGGAACACAACTAATGCCAACAAAACATTCCAAAGTTCCAAAAGGGTGGTGTGTGTGATTTAATGAGGCTTCTGTATAACTGCTGAAGAACCTCTACTTGAATCTTGATTCAAACTAAAACTCAAAAATCATCTGAAGCAAATACCACCACGTGTTGATATTAAATGCATTAATTGCTGTGGATAAGGATAATTAGTAGTTTCAGTCATGGAGTTTACTAGTCTATGGATACACAATTTCACTTAATCAAAAGTATTGTCTCATTTACCCAAGACCTTTAATTTCCCAAATAGAGCATTGCAAATGACATTGAAAATGAAATTTCTCGTATGTTGCAAAACATACTTGGCTAATAAAGTATTATTGTATTGTATTGCAAACGACACAAATGTTTCAAATTACATTGTAATACTTGTCAAGAATAAAATGTATTTCTGAAACAGTTGTTCCATTGGGAAGTAATAAATAACATTTGCATTAGAAGTCCAAGGGGCAAAGTGGAGCCTAGGATATTACATATAATCAGTAAATATCCCAACGTCTGTCTAAAAGGAGTACGTTTACCACATTTTTACTAGAATTACAGCTGTACAGTTGTCAATTACCATCCCATGGTCTGGGGATTAATGGTTGCACTGCAGGGATACGCAGAAATAGCAAAACAGAATCATACTAGCTGTATACATACCACGAGCAATGGGGCTGTCACAATTAGAGGGCGATTAGGGAACAAAACAAAAGCTTGCAGTGGCAGGAAATGATTAGATGAATAGGAAAATTGTATTTTCTAAAGTGCTTAAGGTAAAGATGGAAAAGCTTTTATGTTGAAAGGGATGTATGAATGACAATTGCAAAATGGTCCCGCAATGCTCCAATTCTACTTGGATTCAAAAGAGTTACAAAGGACCGAGGTGTTAAAAGAGTTATCCTGTTCAAAAAAGGTTCATAATCCAGCCAGCCCTATGTCACTAGTAGAGAATCTTATGGACATTTGGTATTGGGTCTGGGCTGAAGACCTGAACAAATTGAGTACACATCAAAACGAGACTCAGCATGGCATTGTCTATAGGACACGAAGTTAAAATGGATTCGCTTGCATGAATTTATATGACCCCATAATTTCATATGCGTTTTCTCCACAGATAAAGCGCCAGACACATTGAACCCCCCCCCCCCCCCCCAAAAAAAGCATAGCAATGCAATTTTGAAAAGTTAAGTTAAGGAAAAAATAATTGGCTCTGGGGAGAAAAAAAAACTGATTGAGGGTCAGCACACATTTAAAGACAAATCCTTTTTCATCAACCTTAGGGGTCTTCATCCTAAGGCAATGCAATTGGAGTATTTAAAACATCAACCCCCGTCTTTCAACCAACACCACACTAAAATAAAGCCCAGTGGGTCAAAAAGGACAGAACAAATTAGACACAAAATACTATGTAACTTCACAAGTCAGGCAACATCTCTGATAGGTGATGTTTTGTGTCCTGACCCTTCAGTACTTATGGGGTCTTATCCAGAAATGTCACCTGTCCATTTTCGCCAGAGATGCTACCTGACCCACTTTGTTACTACAGCATGTTGTGTCTATTTTTGGTAAAAACCAGCATATTACATTAGAACTAAGAAGATGTTAATTTGTCTTCAAAATAATTACTTATTTTGTCTATTAGATAGAGGAAAGGCTAGCCTTGATTAAATCTGCTGTTCCTTATGATACTTTACTCCCTCAGCGGGTCAGACAACATCTCTGGAGAAAAATAAGTGACTTTTTGGGTCAAAACCCTTCTTCACACTTCAAAATTCTGAAGTGAGGTCAATGTATGTAACAATCTATAAGTCAGATATCTGCAGAGTGTAGGAATGACTGAATAAAATAAACAATGTTTTCAAAAGTGGTGCAGGTACAAAAAATTTGCAGGAGAAGTAGAGACCTTTAACAGAAGAGTTACACTACAATGATCAGGTTTGGCCTGAGCTATAAAGTACTGTATTTAACTATATAACAATTACAGCACGGAAACAGGCCCTCTCGGCCCTTCCAGTCCGTGCCTAACATTTATTTTCCCCTAGTCCCATCTACCTGCACTCAGACCATACCCCTCCATTCCCTTCCCATCCATATACCTATCCACTTTACTTTCAAATGTTAAAATCGATCCTGCCTCCACCACTTCTGCTGGAAGCTCATTCCACACAGCCACCACTCTCTGAGTAAATAAGTTCCCCCTCATGTTACCCCTAAACTTCTGTCCCTTAATTCTCATGTCATGCCCTCTTGTTTGAATCTTCCCTACCCTCAATGGGAAAAGCTTATCCACGTCCACTCCGTCTATCCCTTTCATCATTTTAAAGACCTCAATCAAGTCCCCCCTTACCTTCTGCGCTCCAAAGAATAAAGACCTATTCTTTCAACCTTTCTCTATAACTTAGTTGCTGGAACCCAGGCAACATTCTAGTAAATCTCTGTGCTCTCTCTATTTTGTTGACATTCTTCCTATAATTAGGCGACCAAAATTGTACACCATACTCCAGAATTGGTCTCACCAATGCCTTGTACAATTTTAACATTACTTCCCCATTCCTATATTCAATGCTCTGATTTATAATGGCCAGCACACCAAAAGCTTTCTTTACCACCCTATCTACATGCGATTCCATCTTCAGGGAACTATGCACAGTTATTCCTAGATCCCTCTGTTCCACAGCATCCCCTAATTCCCTACCATTTACTAGGTACGTCCTATTTTGATTTGTCCTGCCAAGATGTAGCACCTCACACTTTGTTTCTGGGATTTCAAAGCCTTAAGACATGTCAGAGGTTTAGCAGAATGGTACGGAGGATCAGGTACTTCCATTAAATAAAGGAAAAAAAAGTAGTTGGATTTGTTCTCCTACACACTAACACCGGGAATAAAATGTCATCTGTGCCTCAGGGTGAGTAATTAATAACTTTTGAGTCATAGTTTTTTAAGTTGTAACTGGACAAGCACAATATCCAGTGAAGTACCAATGGAACACAGTACCTCTATCTTCTGAGTGAAACATTAAACCAAGGAGATGTAATTCGTTTAAAAATGGACGCCAATGTTCACCCATCACTCAACAGCAATTTTGTGGTCATCAAATTACCGCAGTGGGAACCTGCTCCATTAAATGGCTAATCGGAGTCGTAAAGCTGTGAAACAGGCCCATCAGCCCAACGGTTTATGCCGACCAAGGTGCCTACCCGAGCTAATCCTATATCCCCCAAACTTTTCCTATCCACGAACTGGTACCTACCTCTACTACCTCATTCCTGCCACTGTGTATGAAAAACATATCCCTCATACCCTCTTCAAAATCTTTCTTCTCTTAGCTGCACATTCATTTTAATTCATCCTACCCTGGAAAAATAGTAGAACATCCACTTGTGCATGCCCCTCATTAAAAACTCTACAATGTCTCCCTCACCTATCCCCAACACACAGTCCTTCCCAATGCCCAGCCTCTTTCGCTCCAGGAAAAACAGACTCTACTCAGTATCTACTCCTTTTAACTCGAGCCTTCCTGTTGCAGCAACACCCTCATGAATCTTTTCTGCACCCTCATGACCTCAATCTTTTCATTTCTATAGTGCAGCAATCAGAACTGCAGATATCTCAGATGCAGATTCACCATCACCATATACGGCTGAACATGACGTCTTAACTCAAGTATTCAATCCCATCTGGTGAAGGCATGCATGCCATATATCTTACTAACCACCTTGTCTACAAATGTTGACACTTTCATAAAACTATGTACTTGTACTCCTGGATCTCCCTTTTGAACAACATCCCTAAAGGGCCCTGCTATTACTGTGCAAGTCCTGCTTTCAAAATGCATCACTGCATTAGCAGCTAAATTGTAAACTTAGACAACCTTCCTCAAGTGTCCACTACACCACCAATTTTCGTGTCATCCACACAACGTATTAATCATAATGTATGACAACCAGGGTCCTAGCATTGCTTGCTAAAGCATTCCACTGGTCACAGGAGTCCAAACCTGTAAAATAACAGTGCTGCCACAGGTTCCCATACTTTTTCTCCTTCTACCAGATAGCTATGACATAAATCTTACATACCCTTCCTTGTTCTCTCCCTCTGTTGCAGGCTCCTCAGTTTCTTCAGTGACTTCAGGTTTAGAATTGGCCTTCTCTTGCTCATCCAACCAGTCAGAAACTGCCTTCAATGCTCGTTCAGTGTGCGACACCATATTCTGCACTGCTTCCAGTTCTTCTTGAGTTGGGTAGATGGCAGCATGTTTTGCCATTACATGCCGGTCATCATTGACAAAAATACGCATGGGACGCTGGAAGTAAAAAAAGAATCGCTACAAAACTTTTATATTCAGAACAGATAGACCATAGATAATGCCAACATCAAATCTCTCTCTCTCGTTAGATTGTACCAACAGAAAAATGATCAATTATCTTAAGTATGGTGACAAACTCAAAGGGGAAGGGACTTTTGCGGGCATCATCCAGATGATGCTTGATTTGATAAATCTTTAGCAACTCTGAGAAATCACAGCCACCTCAGATCAAATATTCAAATAAGCACAATTTGGATCAATAAATCCCTTCTAATCAAGGAGCATTTGAACTGCCTTCTCTTTTCCTTGCTCTAGTGCCACATCTACAATGCACTCAGCAGTGAGAATCACTAAGTACTAGAACGATAAATAAATACAGAACTGCTAAAATAAAACTGTAGAGAATTTCTAATTTAAGTCCAGCATATTTCTGTAGATTTAGGAAGTTCTCTTCCATAAACAGGTTCTCCAATGATCAATGAATCAGATTAAAACTAAAAAAAGGTTACAGCACAGGAGATAATTTGGCCTGTCTAATCTATACTAGATCTGCAAGCACAATCAAACTCCACTTTGCCATTCTACTTGGCCCCACTTGCCACCAAGACAGCACAGTGGTAGAGTAGCTGCATTACAGTTTAATCCTGACCACAGGTGCTGTCTGTACAGTTTGTTCATACTTCCTGTGACCACATGGGGCTTCTCCAGATACATTTGTATAATGGGATGTTATTCCAATTAATACGTTAACACATAATTGGCCCAGAAAATTAAGGCACACAGGATCCAGGCCAAGTTGGCTAAATGGATCGGCTCGAAAATTAAGCAAAGCACAAGCATTTTGGGAAGTCAAATAGAGATAGGACACATACAGTAAATGGCAGAGCGCTAAGGAATGTTGATGAACAGAGGGGCTTTGGGGTCAGAGTCAATAGTTCCCTGAAAGTGGCAACACAGATGGATAGGACAAAAGCATCATATGACATGTTTGCCTTCAAAACTCAAGGACTGGATGGGGTATCAAAAACAGGAGGGGCTTTTAAAAAAATATATACTCAGTGGTAGATATCTGGATTGCACTGCTAGAAGAGATGGAGGAACCAGATACAATGAATACATGTAAGAGTAGTTTAAATAGTCAACACATAGAAGGATAGGATCCAAATGCAAGCACATGGGGCAAATGTGGATAAGACACGGTCACAAGAAATAATGGGCCAATTGGTCTGCTACAGTGCTGTACAGCTTTGACTGTACAATCCATCATATATATTTATTCCATTTGTATGGAAATAGAAGTGTGGTAAGATTTCCATCTATATACCAGAAGAGGTTATGTAGTGAAACTAGATAAGTAATCTTTTATTTTAAAAAGTAAATGCTATGGAAACGATAAATGTAATCTACATTAAATTATGAGGGTCTAGTACATAATGCTCTGTTCAAATTAGTGTAGGATAAAATAAAGGGAGTAACAAGTCCTGGAGAGAAAGGAACCGCAACCTCAACAGGATTGTAGTGTGGTAAATAATAGATCAATAAATATCTGTGGCTTGAATAAGCATAAGTGCAGCTGGGCACAACAGCACTAGTCAATGACATTTTTTCAAAAATGCTAATTAACCCGTTTTTCCAGACTAAAATAAACCATCTTTTCAAGAGTTAAAGGAAACAAAAAAGTTAAATTATTGTATACTTACCATTTTTGCTTTAGTCTTCACCTGATCTTTCTTCTCAGGTTGTTGTAGCTTAGTGTGTTCTCTATGAGGTTTATTTAGAGTTTTATGAAGTTTTTCTGGGGTTTTATAAATCTTTTCCAAGGCCCTCAGCTGATAAGATTTCAATTCCTCTTCACAGCACAGACAATTTTACCACAGATGCAACTCCTCGTATCTATGATTAAACAGATTGAATAAGAATTTGTAGCTTTCACTATTAGGTAAAATTAATTCTGTGTGCATATTCAAAATGCAGCACAAATAACAAATTAGTTTGGATGAAATAAACCATCAGTATTTTAATTGCTCATACTAGAGAAGCTAGATCAGCTTTGAAGCTCCTAAATACCATTTATACAACTGCTTTAATAGCACAGGTTATTTTCAGTATTTCCCAAATGTAGTTCTGATGGCAAGTGTTACATGTTGTGGTACAGCAGATCTACTCATGTTTTTCTATCATCAAGTTGCAATTTTCTCCTCGTCAACAATGTTTTAGACACACAATCTATTCATATAAAATAATTTATTACAAACCACAGGTCAGGGGATTTTGCCACTGGGAAATAAAGCACAAGAGTAAAGTTGGACCCCAGGATCATATTCTGTAGGCAAATATTAAAATGGCCCAAACAATAGCACTCATTTGCCTCAAAGCATTTAAATTAGAAAAGCTTGGACTACAGGCCAGCCAAGATTACAATAACTGGTGTTTAGGTGTTAAAATTTGAATCATTTCCTCAACAATACATTGTCTACAGAGGAGACAATCTTTTCACATCTCAAAATTTAACTCCTGATGTAATTTGCATCTCAAATTTTAACTCCTGATGCAACTTGTACCCTATCTCCAGGCTACTGTTTGGGGTCCTATAGATCACTCCCATTAGGGTATTTTTACCCTTACAATTTCTCAGTTCTATCTACATCTTCTGATTCTTTGTCATCCCTCGCAAGGGTCTGAATTGCATTCCTTACCAACAGAGCCACCCCACTCCCTCTGCCCACCCGTCTGTCTTTTCGATAGGATGTATACCCCTGAATATTCAGATCCCAGCTCTGATCCTCTTGCAGCCATGTCTCTATAATTCCCACAACATCATACTTACCAAATTCTAACTGAGCCTCAAAATGTGACTGTGGTGTTGTTGACGGTGAATGGAGGGAGGGAAGGGGGAGCTCTTCTAAAGTCTACCATCAATTCCACTAAGAACATTGAGCTCCAGGTTGTTACAAAGGCACTTTTCTCTGTGTCACTTTTGACTGCTGTAAAATTCAGTATATAAAATGAATCTAAAGCTGTGATGATATTGTATAAAATAAGGAATCAAGAAAAAGCTCTCAGGACTCTTGATACTTAACCGTCTCACCCAAATATGATCCAAAGCTGCATATCGAGAACATTGCCCAAAACTATATAACCATATAACAATTACAGCACGGAAACAGGCCCTCTCGGCCCTTCCAGTCCGTGCCGAACATTTATTTTCCCCTAGTCCCATCTACCTGCACTCAGACCATACCCCCCCATTCCCTTCCCGTCCATATACCTATCCACTTTACTTTTAAATGTTAAAAATCGATCCTGCCTCCACCACTTCTGCTGGAAGCTCATTCCACACAGCCTCCACTCTCTGAGTAAAGAAGTTCCCCCTAAACATCTGTCCCTTAATTCACATGTCATGCCCTCTTGTTTGAATCTTCCCTACCCTCAATGGGAAAAGCTTATCCACGTCCACTCTGTCTATCCCTTTCATCATTTTAACGACCTCAATCAAGTCCCCCCTTAACCTTCTGCGCTCCAAAGAAAAGACCTAACTTGTTCAACCTTTCTGTGTTAAAGAAGGAACTGCAGATGCTGGAGAATCGAGGGTTACACAAAAAGCTGGAGAAACTCAGCGGGTGCAGCAGCATCTAAGGAGCGAAGGAGATAGGCGACGTTTCGGGTCGAGACCCTTCTTCAGACCTTTCTCTGTAACTTAGTTGCTGGAACCCAGGCAACATTCTAGTAAATCTCCTCTGTACCCTCTCTATTTTGTTGACATCCTTCCTATAATTAGGCGACCAAAATTGTACACCATACTCCAGAATTGGTCTCACCAATGCCTTGTACAATTGTAACATTACTTCCCTACTCCTATATTCAATGCTCTGATTTATAATGGCCAGCACACCAAAAGCTTTCTTTACCACCCTATCTACATGCGATTCCACCTTCAGGGAGCTATGCACAGTTATTCCTAGATCCCTCTAGCATTCCTCAATTCCCTACCATTTACGTCCTATTTCGATTTGTCCTGCCAAGATGTAGCACCTCACACTTATCAGCATTAAACTCCATCTACCATCTTTCAGCCCACTCTTCCAAATGGCCCAAATCTCTCTGTAGACTTTGAAAATCTACTTCATTATCCACAACACCACCTATCTTAGTATCATCTGCATACTTACTTATCCAATTTTCCACCCCATCATCCAGATCATTGATGTACATGACAAACAACAGTGGACCCAACACAGATCCCTGAGGCACCCCACTGGTCACCGGCTTCCAACCTGACAAACAGCCATCCACCATTACTCTCTGACATCTCCCATTCAGCCACTGTTGAATCCATCTTGCTACTCCGCCATTAACACCCAAAGATTGAACCTTCTTAACCAACCTTCCATGGGGAACCTTGTCAAAGGCCTTACTGAAATCCATATAGACAACAGCCACTGCTTTACCCTCATCAATTTCGCTAGTAACCTCTTCAAAAAATTCAAGGTGGTTTGTCAAACATGACCTTCCAGGCACAAATCCATGTTGACTGTTCCTGATCAGACCCTGTTTATCCAGATGCTTATATATATTATCTCTCAGTATCCTTTCCATTAATTTGCCAACCACTGACGTCAAACTAACAGGTCTATAATTGCTAGGTTTATTCTTTGAACCCTTTTTAAACAATGGAACAACATGTGCAGTACGCCAATCCTCCGGCACTATTCCAGTTTCTAATGACATTTGAAATATTTCTGTCATAGCCCCTGCTATTTCTACACTAACTTCCCTCAATGTCCTAGGGAATATCCTGTCAGGACATGGAGACTTATCCACTTTTATATTTTTCAAAAGTGTCAGTTCTTCCTCCTCTTTGAATCTCTTTGATTGAACTACAATCAGTATCAAAAAACCCAAAGACTTCACTCATTAACATCACAAAAATGATCTTGTGTGTATAGTTAAAGAGCAATGTCAGACTAGAGGACTAAATTGGACATCTTAGCAATCCAACACAATCATCAAATAACTTCACCTTGATGTCAAACTGTGTCTGCAAGGTCACAGGTCACTTCCTGTTGTTGCATATTGATTTTAAAATTTACATTCACAATGCAGATAATCACTGGGAATATAAGCATCTATTGTTGATTACTAATTGCCCCTGAACCGAGTCACAGTGTAATGTCAACCACTCTGGCACGTCTAGGAAATAATCAGAGACCAGAAATAGTTAAGATTATTGGTGGAACAGGCGGATATTTAAAAATATTTTACCTCTTCTGATACTAATTCCAGATATCTATTGGAACTTATGCTCCACACATGCCACCGCAGAATTTCAACTCGGGTTAATGGATCATTGGTCCACAAACATGACTGCTTGATTCCAAAACCAGGGGGCACAGTTTAAAAATAAGGAGTTCCAGAGCCAGGGGCCACAGTTTAAAAATAAGGAGTTCCAGAGCCAGGGGCCACAGTTTAAGAATAAGGAGTAAGCCATTTAGAACGGAGATGAGGAAACACTTTTTCTCACAGAGTGGTGAGTCTGTGGAATTCTCTGCCTCAGAGGGCGGTGGAGGCAGGTTCTCTGGGTGCTTTCAAGAGAGAGCTAGATAGGGCTCTTAAAAATAGCGGAGTCAGAGGATATGGGGAGAAGGCAGGAACAGGGTACAGATTGGGGATGATCAGCCATTGAATGGCGGTGCTGGCTCGAAGGGCCGAATGACTTACTCCTGCACCTATTGTCTATTGCTAGCCCAGGAATGTAATTGCTATTCTGGCATTACAATTGCAGTTGCTTCTTATTAAAATACTTAAGATAAACTGACTGATCCTTGAAATTTGGTATATTGGGTGCCATCATCCAACTCTTATTTTATATTCCAGACTAATTAACATTTTTTTAAATACAGCAAGCATAGGATGCAATTTTCTTGTTTTTGTGGCCTGACTTGATATGTTACCCGATTACTGTCACAGCATAGAAACAGCTCTACTCATATTCACAAATTAAATTCTATTTGACGCTCTCTTCATTATTATTGGTGTCTTCAAAATCATCCACGAACGTGTAAAAATCGTAGTAATTGTTCCCCCAGTTCTGAGCATTACTCTCCCAACCAGGATCAATCCTCCTTCTCAAATGTAGATTGCTCCTTAAAGAACATATGATCGGCAAATGAGAAGGCAACTATGCCATTGCAATTTATTTGTTTGTTACAATTCAATAACATTATGCTTGATCTGACTGCACCCTCAACCCACAGTAAATTTCATTACTTTGCTTACCAAAAATCTACACGTCCTAGACAATCTGCTCCCATAGCCTTCAAGGAGAGTGAACTCTCATGAAGCTTCAAACCAGTCAACCTTCTAAATAATGATCATAGTTCTAGATTGCAGTTCTGCAGAGAACTATACCAGTTGCCACGATATAATTAATATGTACCATTGAATTCAGGTTTTCTTTCTAGTTATTCAAGTACAGTCAGTCATGTTCCGTTAAATTTATACTGCCGGTCCACACATGTCTCTGATGCCATGGAGAATGCACAGAACATTTTACAGCCACAAAGTGATTTTTTCAAAAAGCACAAAAACAGTTTTGTTTTAGTATTACTATTATTTCTTCAATTGCAATGACACTATTTAAATCATTTATCAAATCGATGCTTCCTAGTTATGGCAATGCTTCCACCAATATGACCAACACCTGCCCCCCATTTAAGTATTAAAACACTGCAATTTACATTTTCCCGTGATCCCACCTCAGCAAGGCAAAAATAAAAAAAAAGATTAATCAACAGAAAATAAATCAGTCATTAAAACTGAATAAATATGTATAAAATTATGCATTCAAATTTATTTCACAACACAAGAGCAATAGACGGTATACAAATTAAGAATTGCCTGCACATTATTGACCGGGTTTAAACAGTAAGACAAGCAGCAAGTACATAAATTGGCCGGATGTGAATTAATAAAATGCTACGGAGATCAGTGTCATGGAAACATTATTTAAAAATTCACACAATAGCTGTTCGGCGCGGACTTGGCGGGCTGTAGGGCCTGTAGCTCACAAGTCTTAAAGTTCAGTAATCAGTGCTTTGTGGGTGCTCAGTCAATTAGCTTTCCAGTCAATTGTAATCTTCTACATATTTATGGGGATTTACCATTAATTTTGCTATTGGAAGTTAAGTGAAGACTATTGGATTCTCGTTGAAGGTGATCATCATCTGGTACTTTTGAGACAAGAATGTTACTTGCAACTGACCAGCATGCCAGACGTTGTCCAGGTTCTGCTGTTTCATATGAAACAAAACAGAATAATTTAGCATACATTCTACCTCTGACCCTCACAATGGAGAGAAGGCAACTGAAGCCCAGAATAAGGCACAGGGAAGATTTCTTAAATAATCAATAGCATGGCAAGAAGAAAGTTGGAAAGTGATTTTCTATGAAAGTGGATAACTAGAATTCATTGGCTAAAGGGAAATAAAAGCAAAGAAACCAAATGTTTGTATTTATATGAACACTTAACATGCAAGATATTAAAATGAATGTGTTCATTCAGCACAATGTACCAAACAACCTTCTCCAGGCTGGAAAGTTATACAAATATATTGCAGGATCATGCAGCAATATTGTGGAGAGGAGATGAGTAGCCTATAATCACAACTATCGTCCTTTGTTAGGTATAATCCCAACCAGTAGTGTTCCATTGCCTACTACATATCTGCCCTCCCTCCCTCTTTCCCCACTGTCAAATACTTTAGAATAAAATGGATGCAAGTTAATATTCCTGTTTAAAGAGGGAAAATATATCCATATTTAGAATCTACCGTTGTCATCTTAATGCTGATTTGCCCATGACTGGCCTTCACATTTCAATTTTCAAGCTAACAATATTTATACATATGCTCCAATATTTAAGTGTGTATGTTTGACAGATTGAAAAGCAGATCAGATCATTGAGTTGCAAGTTCTACAATCAGGAAAGGTTTGGAATATAAACATATGTTCCTCACATTTTAGCTGCAAATGCATGTTGCATTTCCATGTCAGTTAGTATTTATAGTACATAAAAAGTAAAAGAACAAGACAAACATCTGTGGAGACAGCAGAGTCTATGTTCCAAATCCTGTCTGAAGAACACAGATTTAAATGTAAACCATGCTCTTAAATACACTTTTGTTGGTATCTGGCATTTTACCATTATTTTTTCCAGCAACAAAACCAACATGGTGATACCTTACTTCACATACAAAATTCGATTCAAAGTGTGAAAGGTTTATGCACAATCTATTTCCCCCACCAATGGATATATAAACACCATGTACCATTTAATAATGTTCTCCTTGTCTGTTCAATTAATCATTCCCATTGCTTCACAACTTAATTCATCTTACTATCTTTGCATCACATACCTCAATCTACTTCCAAAATCAGAAATGCCAGACAGTGATTACATGTAGAATTAGAAATTGAAATATATGGTTTAATAGTTTAAAATGGGTATTAGAAGTGCGGAGAGGGACTATTACAAGTGGCATGTTGAGGACCCCAGTGGGTAAAAAATATGGGAGACAGATACAAGATCTAAAAGATTATACCAAAGCTTTCTTACACTGGTTATGCCACAGTTGCACCCAATTGTATAGGGCTCTGGTGAGACCACATCTGGAGTATTGTGTACAGTTTTGGTCTCCTAATTTGAGGTACGACATCCTTGTGATTGAGGCAGTGCAGCGTAGGTTCACAAGATTGATCCCTGTGATGGCGGGACTGTCATATGAGGAAAGATTGAAAAGACTAGGCTTGTATTCACTGGAGTTTACAAGGATGAGGGGGATCTTATAGAAATATATAAAATTATAAAAGGACTGGACAAGCTAGATGCAGGAAAAATGTTCCCAATGCTGGGCAAGTCCAGAACCTGGGGCCACAGTCTTAGAATAAAGGGGAGGTCAATTAAGACTGAGGTGAGAAAAAAAGTTTTCACCCAGAGAGTTGTGAATTTATGGAATTCCCTGCCACAGAGAGCAGTGGAGGCCAAATCACTGGATGGATTTAAGAAAGTTGGATACAGCTCTAAGGGCTACTGGTGTCAAGGGATATGGGGAGAAGGCAGGCGTTGGTAATTGATAGGGGACGATCAGCCATGGGGAAGTCCAGGACAAGGGGTCACAGTTTAAGGATAAGGGGGAAATCTTTTAGGACCGAGATGAGAAAAACATTTTTCGCAGAGAGTGGTGAATCTCTGGAATTCTCAGTCACAGAAGGTAGTTGCGGCCAGTTCGTTGGCTATATTTAAGAGTTAGACGTGGCCCTTGTGGCTAAAGGGATGAGGGGGTATGGAGAGAAGGCAGGTAAGGGATACTGAATTGGATGATCAGCCATGATCATATTGAATGGCAGTGCAGGCTTGAAGAGCCGAATGGCCTACTCCTGCACCTATTTTCTATGTTAATTCACAATTATGAATGAATGTGAACGTCCTACAGGATGCAGGAAAAGCATTAAGATCGCCAGCAGAACATGGGGGTCCAGGATAATTATATATTATAAAATATGAATGCTTGACTTAATGGATGAAGGAAAGAAAAATATTCAAAAATACTTGTGAAGCCCAGAGGGAAAAGGCTGAAGGTTTTTCAAAATCTAAACTGAACAGCAGACTGTAGTGCATGTTAACAATCTGTGCCACATCTGGATAACCTCTAATTTCCAATGGAGGACGAGGGGTAATATTATAGAGGTGTACAAAATTATGAGATGAATATGTCATTTAAGAAAGAACTGCAGATGCTAGAGAAATCGAAGGTAGACAAAAATGCTGGAGAAACGCGGATCTCTTGCCAAGAGGAGAGCAATCGAAAATCAGAGGAGATATGCTTAAGATGAGGGAGGAGAGATCCTGGAGGAACCCGAAGAGTATCTTTTTCACGCAATGGAGGGTGGGTGTATGAAACCAGTGCAGGAGATGGTAGTTGAGGCGGGTGGTTCCGCAAACACACAGCAGAGATAGATTGATTAGTACGGGTTATGGTGAGAAGGCAGGAGAATGCGGTTGGAAGTAGATCAGCTCTAGGGGTTAGTGGAGTCAATGGATCTGGGAAGAAGGCAGGCACGGGTTATTGATAGCGGACGATCAGCCATGATCACAATGAATGGCGGTGCTGGCTCGAAGGGCCGAATGGCCTCCTCCTGCACCTATTGTCTATGTTTCTATCAGCCATAATTGAATGGTGTAGTAGACGTGCGCAGGAAAGAAATATGTAGGGAGAATCTGAGGAAAGGTCTCGACCCGAAACGTAATTCATTTCCCCTCTCCAGAGACGGCCCCTGCCCCGCTAAATTACTCCGGCATTTCGTGTTCCAGCATTACTCCGACTCCGAATGGCCCAATTCTGCTTGCTATCACTTGCGAGCTTATGAATGGAGACACGAGGGAGAGGAGAGAAGACAGGCCCCGCCCCGGCTCTCTCCTCCTCCTCCCGCGCCGCCATTTTGACCGCGGCCACTCGCCGCCTCATGTTCAGGTCCACACAAGGCAAGGCGGGGGGGTGCGGACTGAAGCCGCGCCGGCACCGACCCCCACCCCGAGCGGCAATCCACACCATCATCTCCTCTGCACCGCGTTCCACCACCGCCGCCCCCGGTTCTCCATCGTCAAACCCCCCCCCCGGGCCTAGGCCGCAAGTGACGCACTTTAGTTCGAGGGAGAGAGGAGGGGGGGGGGGGGGCGATCTCTCAACACCGTGTGTGGCGATGATGGTGTGCTAGGCCCCGCCGTGTCGCGGCAGCTGTAGCCAGCCGGCTCTCGGTTGCCTTCGGATCGACCCGGTTTATTCGTTCACTCATTCACTCACCCGTTCGCCAGGTCGTTGTCTTTGCCGCCGCTCGCCACGGGGACAAGGACAAAAAGCCTCACGTGACCGCGCGCCGCCAACCGACCCTTTTTATCGCCTCGCACCGCGCGTGCGCAGGGGCCGGCCCGGCCAACGCGCTCCTCCCACGCGACGTCACCGAATCATTCAAACCAACCAATCGGCGGGCGGGGACGGACCGGCCTTTGCGTCACGATGCAGAACGGCGACGTCACATGCGCGCGTTGCATGCCGGTGAATGTAGTCCGCTCCCCCCAAGCGAGTGAACAATGGGCAGCCGCTTGCACGGGGGTGGAAGATTGCAACCTTCACGTGGTCCGCCCTGTTTCGACTAATGCAATCAACTCGACGTGCACAAACGGAAGATCAAATAGAGCGAGGGTACACAAAAGGCTGGAGAAACTCAGCGGGTGCAGCATCTAAGGAGCGAAGGAGATAGGCGACGTTTCGGGTCGAGACCCTTCTTCATCAAATAGAACAAGTTGTCCAACAACTTTAGGCTGTGCACGCCACACAAAAGAAGAAGCCGCTTGCATGGAACAGCGTTGGTTGACACGGAAATAGGTCGGCACCAAAGATCCTATAGCTATAGGATCTTTATAGCTATAGAAGGGATGGGTGAAGTTTCTGTAACTTCCAGCTAAGCTACTGCAGCATCTTTTTGTGCTGACCAAAGATCCTATAGCTGTAGGATCTTTATAGCTATAGGATCTTTACAGCTATAGGATCGCTATAGAAAGGATGGGTGACGTTTCGGTAACTTCCAACTGAGCTACTTTTTGTGCCGACCAAAGAGCCTATAGCTATAGGATCTTTGGTTGGCACAAAAAGATGCTGCAGTAGCTCAGCTGGAAGTTACCGAAACGTCACCCATCCCTTCTCTCCAGCGATGCTGCCTGAACCAATGAGTTATTCCAGCATTTTGCGTCTATCTTCGGTGTAAACCAGCATCTGTAGCAATTCCTTCCTGCATATTTCCAATGCAATTGCACATTGGGCAGTCTGCAGCAACTCGCAGGCAGCTGGGACAGCATTGACACATAAATAGAAGATAAACTGCCCAATATGCAAAATGCTGGAATAACAAACAAGAAACGTCACCCATTCCTTCTCTCCAGAAAATTTGCCTGTCCCACTGAGTTACTATTTTCGATGTAAATCAGCATCTGTCGAACACATTTCCTATGCAATGGAACAATGATCAGTCTGCAGCAACTCGCAGGCAGCTAGAACAGTATTAACACATACATCTCTTATTGCAGGCCGACGAATAATCAAAATAAATAGGATTTTTTAAACAGATGATTGATTTTGGAAGTGGAACCGTTGGTTTATTCCGATTAAAGATCTGCGGATATTTACACAAAGGGTTGTTGAGATGTCTTTTATCAGAACGTTAAAGGCAGCAGTAGGCTATTTGGCCCGTCAAGCCTGCCCTGTCGCTTAACAAGATTATAGTGTATCTTCAACGTAAATGTTATTATCCAATCCCATCCTTTCATTCACATTATCAATAAATCTATCAAATCTCCACTTTGAATGACAAAGTCTTCGAGGTCCTTTGGGAGGCCTAACCCTCATCTTAATACCGTGATCCATATTTTTTAAGAAGGAACTGCAGATGCTGGAAAATCGAAGGTAGACAAAAATTTTGGACAATCTCAGCGGGTGAGGCAGCATCAATGGAGCATCTAACGTTGCCCGAAAAGTTGCCTATCTCCTTCGCTCCATAGATACTTCCTCACCCGCTGAGTTTCTCCAGCATTTTTGTCCATCCCTATTTTTAACCTCCATTTATCATCCTATACTTTGTAAACCATTTGACAAATAGACTGACCGGAGGATTAAGACACATGAGATTCACAGAATATCATTATAGAGTGGATTTTTAAAAAAATAGCTTTGCCCAAAGAGCAGTAGAGCGGTGTTATTCTGTTCAGTGCTGTTCACAGTGCTGTCATCTCTATTGTTACTGATTGTAGGTAGATTAGTAGTAGATCTGCAGACAAATTGGCAGAGGAGGTGTACACAAGGAGATAGCTGTTTTTTTTAAAGCGTGCAGCATACTGCCTTTATTGGTTGGACCTTTGAATATAAAAGTTGGGAAGTCACATGGCAGCTGTATAAAACATTTAGGCGACGTGCGTAGTTTTCTGTGCAGTTCTGGTTGGCACATTTCACGCAGGATGCGGTGGCTTTGGAGAGAGTGCAAAGAAATGTTTACCAGGAAATAGACTGGATTTCAGACTATTTGGTATGAAGAGAGGATGCAAAACCTTGGATTGCTTTCTTAGGAATGTCAGAGGCTGACGGGCAACTTGATGGAAGTATGTTTCCCGGGATGGAAACATCAAACACTAGAGGGCATAGATATACGGTAAGGCAGTTTCAAAGAGAGTTGCATAGCACACTTTTTTTATAAACAGAGAAGAGCCGGTGCCCTGAATGTGCGCCAGAAATGGTGTGGAAGCATGATATTTAAGAGGCATTTAGACGGACAAGCACGCGCAGACGATGAAGGGATATACCAGATGTAGGCAGATGGGGTTAGTTTAAATTGACACCATAATTAGCCAAATGTTCTTTACCTAGGGTACACAAAATGCTGGAGAAACTCAGCGGGTACAGCAGCATCTATGGAGCGAAGGAGATTGAAGAAGGGTTTCGGCCCGAAACGTTGCCTATCTCCTTCGCTCCATAGATGCTGCTGCACCCACTGAGTTTCTCCAGCATTTTATGTACCCTCGATTTTCCAGCATCTGCAGTTCCTTCTTTAACAACATGTTCTTTCACCTGTTCAGCCCAAGAAGAACTTTATCCATTTCACAAAACACAGGATAGTAGAAGCTACTTGAAATTATCATGACTGATCTCTCTATAGCCCTCAACTCACAGATTTGTTTTAACATTTATATATTTTCTAAATACCTCCAGTGATCCAACCTCTGCAATTCTCCAGGGCAGACAATTCTTTATTGAGGTTACCTCCCATTCTCCTAAATTCCAGGGAACAGAGTGTACTCAATCTCTCTCCTGAGATAGACACAAAAAGCTGGAGTAACTCAGCGGGACAGGCAGCATCTCTGGAGAAGGCATGGGTGACATTTCGGGTCAAGAACCTTCTTCAGATCTCCTGAGAGATTTGCCATCCAAGGAGCGTGTCTAGTGGATCTTTGCTACATTCTCTCTAACTAGTATATCTTTCCTTTGGTAAGGAAACCAAAATTAATCTCATTAAGGCCATAAATAATTGTATTGAAACATAGTTACTCTTGCACTTAACTCTTGCGATAAATTTGCCTCCATACTGCTTGATACAATTACATTTAGCTTGCAATTGCTAGTATAGAAGGATATCGAGGCCCCTTATGGAAGTTATAACTATGATGAGAATCATAGCCATTTAGGACTGAGATTAGGACAATTGTTTTCACCCAGATTCCCATGAATCCGTGAAATTCACTGTCACAGAAGGTTGTGGAAGCCAATTCACTAGGTGTTTTCAAGAGCGAGTTAAATTTACCTCTTGGGACTAAAGGAATCAAGGGATATTGGGGAAAAAGCAGGAACGGGGTACTAATTTTAGATCATCAGCCATGATCATATTGAATGGCTCGAAGGGCTGAATGGCCTACTCCTACACCTATATTTACACTGAAGATAGACGCAAAATGCTGAAGTAACTCAGCGGGACAGTCTGAAGAAGGTTCTTGCCCTGATACGTCACCCGTTCCTTCTCTCCAGAGATGCTGTCTGCCCTGCTGTGTTACTCCAGCATTTTGAGTCTGGATATGCAATGCATCTATTACTATCCCCACTTTCTTTTATTTACATGCATGAAGTTGATGTGGATCCAGTAAATTATACTGGCAACATTCAGCTACACAGATGTCTACGATTTCTCAGTTATGGTTGGACAGTTTGCATGGAAATATTTGTGTATTTTATGGCTGGCACATTTAAACTATTTGCATGTTAAGATCGTACACTGGCAGATTGAATGCCTATGAGAGTTATTAATAGGCATTGGATGAGCTGCATTCTGGGGTCAAATGTAATTGTACTTTTACATTCCTTTTCAGTGCAACTGACAAATAATGTACAATTTTTTACATCAATAGGTGAAAATAGGAATAAAAGCTGTTTACTAGCTGACTTCTTCCATTGGAATTAGGTCACAGAAGAAAATTATAAAGCTATTTGGCTATCACAAGCACTGTAACTTTGTTGGTGCCCTTTGTGTGTCAACTATTGCATACATTGGGTGTGCAAGCAAAGAATTTCACTGTGACTTGTCACATATGCAATAAAGTATTAATTCATTCATTTATTCTTGTAATTGTGGATCTGAACTGCATTATTGGTGGATTAATACTAATAACTGCCAGGCCATTAGTCTATCAGATAGAGCTCAGTGGAATGGGCATGTGCTACATCCCATCTTGCCAGTTTTTGGAAATGGATTTAGTAGACCAGCATCGTGGAAATATATTGACAGTTTCAAGGATTGAGGTAGAGAACCCAGAAGGATTTCGGCCTGAAATGTTGCCTATTTCCTTTGCTCCATAGATGCTGCTGCACCTGCTGAATTTATCCAGCACTTTTGTCTACCTAGCATTCAGGTAAAGATGGCTCTTCAATCAAATGTTTTCCATCCTTGCAAAATACCAACCTTGCCAACTGCACTTTTCAACAGTTTCTGAGATGAGTTTAAGAGCCCCTGGAATTTGACTGCCATTTTTTCTGGACTCCTACGGCCCAGTTTATTGGAATAATTCAAGGTGACCAAACAGGTTATACCATTGAAGACATGAGTTTAAAGAGAACTTAGTAGTTCAACCATCCCAATCTCTGGATCCATCTTAAACTCACCACAAACCATCAATCCCACATTTTATTCCAAATCCACACCTGTCCCATCCTTTGCCAACTATGTTTAAGGAGACCATCTGTCCTGTTTCTATGCAGGCACTCATAGTGCTATCTTGTTGGTCAGGAAAGTTATGTGCTGTACTGCTTCTCAGTAACACCCAAAAGTCATAGGCATTCAGTCTGCCAGTGTACGATCTTAACATGCAAATAGTTTAAATGTGCCAGCCAGAAGATACACAAATATTTCCAAATATGCAAACTGTCCAACCATAACTGAGAAATCGTAGACATCTGTGTAGCTGAATGTTGCCAGTATAATTTACTGGATCCACATCAACTTCATGCATGTAAATAAAAGAAAGTGGGGATAGTAATAGATGCATTGCATATCCAGACTCAAAATGCTGGAGTAACACAGCAGGGCAGACAGCATCTCTGAAGGAACGGGTGACGTATCAGGGCAAGAACCTTCTTCAGACTGTCCCGCTGAGTTACTTCAGCATTTTGCGTCTATCTTCAGTGTAAATATAGGTGCAGGAGTAGGCCATTCAGCCCTTTGAGCCATTCAATATGATCATGGCTGATGATCTAAAATTAGTACCCCGTTCCTGCTTTTTCCCCCATATTCCTTGATTCCTTTAGTCCCAAGAGGTAAATTTAACTCGCTCTTGAAAACGTCCAGTGAATTGGCTTCCAGAACCATCTGTGACAGTGAATTTCACAGATTCACAACTCTCTGGGTGAAAACAATTGTCCTAATCTCAGTCCTAAATGGCTTACCCCTTATTCTTAAACTGTGGCCCCTGGTTCTAGATGCCCCCAACATCGGAACATTTTTCCCGCACCTAGCCAGTACATTCCTTAGAATTTTATATGTTTCTATAAGAAACCAGCATCTGCAGTTGCTTCCTACGCATGATTCAATCAGACACCTGGAATTGTGTTTGGAATGGTTTTTATAGCAGGAATCATTCTGGGAGCAGTTTGCGAGAAGCCAGTTATATATTGCTGCAATCGATCACATGAATACGAGACAGCCTTATTTTACAAAAGGAAGAGTATAGTTTTATTCATTGGTTGATAATGTGGGCATGCAAATGATAGATTGTCTATATAGCACGTTTCATATGTACAGTCAAGTAAATGTAGATATAAATCAGTTACCAGGACAAAGCAGTCCCATTTATACAGAAAAAGTATACATGTCATCTCTTAAAATAACAAACTTTTAAAAACATAAATGTAATAAAGGCGCTGTTTCTGCACAAGGCCAATTGAGGGAGGATTGTTTGAATTGAACAAGTCTCTCAAAAGAATTAGGCATTTGAAATAAGTCAATGCTTCACTCCTAACCTCAACATTTAAAAACAGGATACTGTTGCCCAGGCTCAGACTTCATGTAATGTTGGACTGTACTCATCAATCTTAAACCAAGTAGCGGGATGGCAAGCATATTGTTTGGTAAATGTGCCTGTGATAATGTGTGTAAAGCACAAGATTAAACCATTCCTAATGGTCAAAGGCAGTTTGAAGGTATCCAGTACTGACGGACAAAACACATTTTAAATTAATTTGCAAGTTGCCAATGTTGTTGGCTCGACCAGCATTTATTTTGCATTCATAACTGCCCTTGGCAAGCCGTGGTGAGTCAGCTTTGTGAACCATCTAAGCCTGTGTGTGGAGGTAAGCCCATGTTCTTTCCCACAACTGGGTTTTGCGAGGCTATTTTGAGGAGTTCTTAATATTACAGCGTTAGGAGGCACAACGACCTGACTGTGCAAGGTTAGCTGATTTATATCCTTAAAGCAATGAACCAGGTGGATTCTTACAACAATGTTGTACTCTCAGGAGAAGCATAGATAAAATGTTACTATCACAGATACTAAACTCTGGATTATTTAATTAATTGTATTTAAATTCCCAACTGCCATGGTGGGTTCCGAATTGATGTTTCTGAACCAACAATTCAGGCTTTTAAATTACTTCAACAATAACAACATTTTCTTTTGTTTCAGAATTTGGAAGTTTAACATTCAATTTATTCTTCTCATCACTCACATGAGTTATGCATTAGTTACACTAACCTCAGGGGCAAAAAAATAGGTACATATCTTAAAAGTGATTTTAGTAGTTTAGCTGGGATGTAAACCCTGTGTTTAACAAACCATGAATAAGTACATTTCATCGTCCTCTACAGCACAACATGCTACAACATACAGCAACAAAGCTATGGCACACATGTGCCACAACTTATCAAAATAGTTTTGGAATTTAAAGCCATCAGATCTGACATGCATAACCCATATGTTAGTAATACCTTTGAATATATCTTCAGTCACTGTACGGTAATTGAAGCAAGGGCGTGCCTGGCACAATCACAGGTGAATGATCATCTCCTTTTCCGACCCCAAATATAGGTAAAAAAATACAATGTCTTTCAGAGGACAATAACCTAACTTTATCTCTAAACCACAACCCGTGTTTTGGCACAGCGTGAAATCACCGTAACGCACGTGAGGATCTGAGAGAGAGGACATCTGCAAATGGTGACGGTAAATCAAGCCTAGAGCTCAGATGTACTGTACTCTGTGTTCGGCCGATTTAGCTCCATGCACAGATTATAATTTGGGAGATCTAATGAGGCTCCATGTTCTGAGTACAGGTATGTCCAGAGTTGCAAGCTGCACTCAGCAGTCATCATTTATTTTTCTTCTGCAGGAGTTCCATGAGTTCTTTGGGCATGAAATAGGGTTTCTCAGCCGATCCATCGTGCCTCTCAAGGTCTTCCACTGCATGAACAGCAATGTCACATTTATACGCAATAATCTCAAACATCATTGGTTTGCATCCAGAAACTGAGCAATGTCAATACCCAAACCTTACTCTTTGGCCCACCACATTCTAGCCTCTCAAACTCATGATTGCACACAGAAAACCAAACTTTCTAAAAAGCAGCTAAAAGATTAAAAGGAAATTATTCATTTCCACTATTGATGTTAATGTTATGCTGCATTAAAGTGCAAAATGATATCAGTAGTTGATTATATTACATCACTTTGAAACGTTACAAAGTTAATGGTACTATAAACTGAACACTCACTGAACACTAAGCTCCAAGTTTACAAGAATCTTGAGAAAATGACATTAAACTCCAACTTGATGAGCTTTTTATATAAAATCAACCCCAATAACCAACTCCCTAAGTTATCTCCGGCCCCTTCTTTCTCCATTATAATTCTTATACACATGCAAATTGTTCATCTCAGTCTCCAACCCTGGGAAAGATTCGTAAAAGCCTTACAACAGAGTTCTGGCACTCCCAACTCCACACTGTTTGGTAACATTACTAACGCAGGGAATTCTGCAGAGGCAAAGCAACAGTCGGTAGTTGAATGCAGGATCTTCTCTGGAAGGTGTCACTAATAGGTTCAACAGAGGTTTAATGAAAGTGACTGTGCCTCATCCAGAAGCTCGCTGTCACTCTTGTAACTCCGGCGCTTCAGGTGGGTCCAGATTCTTTTTGTACAAAATGTCTCGCAGCTCCAGTGATGAGTAGTAAGGTCTCTCTGGAGAGCCGTCATTCCGTTCCAGATCTTCACCTGGTTGCCCCGACAAGGAGACAGCCGCAGAGGGAAAGCGTGAGAATCCAAGCAAAGTCCCCGTGCAGAAGTGATGAATGGAGGACGAGGCGACAGCAAGACAGGAAAGAAAGGAGAGAGTGAAAAAGAGAAAAAAGATGCAGATAATAATCAGAGCCACCAAAAGGAAATCATGCCACATACAGACAAATATAGACAGAGCTCAGGCTCTCAAACTGACAATTAGCTTTGAGAGATCAGGGAAAACAGGTAGCTGGAAATACAAGTGCATCATCATGTGTAAAGAGGGAGTGCTTTATCATCATCATGTGTAAAGAGGGATTTCATGCTTGCAGTGTGAAACCCCTCATCAGATGCTAGCAAATCTGGTGTGTGTTTCAGTATTCCCCTCACTCTTCTACTGGAAATTTGGAGCTTGTTCTGGTCTAGACAAACACACCAGGAAATAAACAAGGTGCCCATTAATTTGACAGGGCAGAATTTAGCTAAGCATGCTGACAGAAGCCCCACTTTCACCTTCATACAACTCTGCAACATACCCAAGTGCTGATTTCTTCTACATTTGCAGATGCACACAGACTGGTAACTACCTTTGGGTCTGAAGGGTCTCGACCCGAAACATCACCTATTCCTTTTCTCCAGAGATGCTGCCTGTCCCACCGAGTTACTCCGGCATTTGTGTCTGCCTCAAGGCTGACTACAAAGATAGACACAAAATGCTGGTGTAACTCAGTGGGACAGGCAGCATTTTTTGGATCTTCAGATCTCGACCCGAAACATCACCCATTCATTCCATCCAGAGATGCTGCCTGTCCCGCTGAGTTACTCCAGCATTTTGTGCTTGTTTCAACAAGAGCTGTGAATGTATCCAGAGGCAGGTCTCATTGAGAAGCCATACCAGATTTCTTACTGGAGTAAGTTTGTGGATTAGTGTATAACCCCCACCATCTTTCTCAACACTCACCGGTTGTGAATGAAGACACAATGAAAAACTGGATTGGAAGTAAAATAAAACTAAGAGGGCAAAATAAGTAAACTAAGTGAGCAAATGAGGGCCACGCTGCCTTCGCCCCATAACCCCCGACACCCTTACTAATCAAGAATCTGTCAATCTCCGCCTTAAAAATATCCATTGGCCTCCACCGCCTCCTGTGGCAATGAATTCCAAAGATTCACCACCCTCCAACAAAATAAATTCCAGCTGTGATCAATTGATGCATTGATAGATCCTCCTGCCTGTGATTAGCTAATTGAGCAGCGACTGGGGACCAGACTTTAACTGAGCACTTTGAGATGAAAAAAAGATCTTAACATAATGAATAAATTACCAAATCAAACTTAGTTCATATTTGCCAGTTCAGTCATTGAATTAAGATAATTATGAACACTTCCACTGAACCATAAATAATTAAAACTCAAATGTAGTTGAGAAACACAAATGCTCGAGTGGGATACTCACAGAAACAGAGGAACAGTGTGTCCACACACATGGCATAGACACTGAAGAACCCATGTGCAACGAGGTAGGAGCCAACCATGAGAGTCTGCAACACAGAACAACAGGAAGATTAAAGGCTCAGTCTACTTTACGACAACTACTAGATGATCCATCCGCATCCAATATCATCGCACCCTAGATCAATTAAATGTGGCAGAACAAAATTATTAAGCACAGATAACGTTCTCTACATTACTGTTAGTGACATGTATCTCACCACCTTGAGATTATCAAACATTTCACAATTGCTAGTCACAATTATCCCTTAAATGTACCCTTTCTCCTCTAGTACTCTGAACACATCACATCTCCTCTGGGCTGCTCCCCTTCATAGCTTTAGCAGGTAGTTATTCTTGCTGTTGGACTGCAAGTGTTAGCACATGCTGGTGGACTGCAGCTAAAATCAACCCTGGTTTCATCTGCTGTATGTACACACAGGCACAATGTGTGTAAGTACAGCCTGTACAGACACGGGCCTTCCCCAATCCAATAGGTGCAGGAGTAGGCCATTCAGCCCTTCGAGCCAGCACCGCCATTCAATGTGATCATGGCTGATCATCCCCAATCAGTACCCCGTTCCTGCCTTCTCCCCATATCACCCGACTCCACTATCTTTAAGTGCCCTATCTAGCTCTCTCTTGAAAGTATCCAGACAACCGACTTCCACTGCCCTCTGAGGCAGAGAATTCCACACTCACATCTCTCTGTGAGAAAAAGTGTTTACTCGTCTCCGTTCAATGTTCTGAACCCATATGTAGAACCAGCCAAGATCAGTTAACTAGCACAGTAAAGGTTAAAGTTGTGGCATCTCAGGTACTCATTGTGTATCAGTGGAAAACTACAATGGCGCTCGTTCTCGGAGCTGTGCTGTCAGAGCCACAGCAAAAAGGTGTGTGCGGACTGTGCTGCATTTAACATAAGTGACTCGCTCACCATCAGTGGAAGCCAGTAATAATTCAGAGTCGGTGCCTTGTCCTCCAGTATCGATATTCGATTAGTGAAGAAGAAAAATCCAAGGATGCCTGATGAAGAGAGCAAGATTAAATCACGGAGCGATCAACTTCAAAGCATAAGCCCACATCGACAGGTTGAGGAAATGACCTGAGCACACTCAGAATAATCCTCACAATAACTGGGATCTGAACTAAACGTACATGTTAATGCCCTAGCCCCACCCTCAAGCCTTTACTGGTCCTGGTCCTATATGGCTGCAATGTCAATTTATGAGCTTCTACAGGAAGCGTTAGTAGTTTATTACACAGACTGTAGGTCCAAACCAAACCACATGGAAAAATGATCAGCAAAGTGAACCCCAGCTTCTTCTGCCCTTGAACCCAGGACACAGACCTGCAGCAGCAGTCACTGTCTGGCCGAGAACTACAAATGTAGAGTGGCGCAGGTCCCAAGGAGCAGATTTCTATCTTTCTAGTCTGGAAACACTGCATGCCACATTAAGCTGTACATGGTCTTCTGGTGCTATCTTCATCAAACTGCTCCTGCTCAAAGTGACCACAGAACTGTCCCAGCAAGGGCACAGGGAATGGGAAACTTCCCAGCAAGAAAGGCAAAGGTGGGAGGCCCCCTGACGTTGGAGCGTGAATCTGCCAGGCAGGGAGTGAGAGGCAGGTAGTCCTGTCCAAAGTGTGGAAGAAAAGGTGGAATAATTGTGTGTACTGACCCACTGCTCCAACAATGAGTAGCTTGCCAAGGAGCAGAAGAAAATCCGTGACTTTGTCCAGAACCACCACTCTGTGGGGGGGGGGGACGAGAAGATAGATCAACACCGATTAACGAATTGCAGCCAAATTGTTTCAGCAAATCCCCTTCAAAACTCCCTGTTCCCCCATCCACACACAGTTGCCGTTTCTCACACTCACCAATCTACATTACACCTGTTCATACCTACCGGATGATATTTCTCATCAGCAGGAAGAATGCATTTTTTGCCGAAGTGCAGAAGTTGTTCCCATAAATTGCAATCTGGTGAAGCAAGAGAAAGAGTGATAGCAATGATGGTGAAAATGATGGGTTTATTCATTTATATCATCTCTTCTTCTTCTTGCGTGTGGCGGGCACAACCTAAAGATGTAGGACAACTTGTTCTATTTGATCTTATTCAATTGTGAACACCAGGTTGATTACATTCGTCGAAACAGGACGGACCACATGAAGGTTACAATCTCCCACCCCCATTTATATCTGTAGTGGCCCCTATCCCATGTGCCACGTTCTATTTATTACCTCAAACAGTTAATTGTTTTTCCCTCCTCTCTATCCTGTGCCCCTCCACCCCGTCGCACACCCATTTCTCCAACAGACCCCCCCCCCTTTCCCCCCCCCACCCGCTGCCCCCTTCCACTTCTATCCCTCTCTCTGGCTTTACATTTCACTTCTCTTTTGCGGTTCCAGTTAGAGTTTAAGCAAAGCAGACAAATGAACAGAAAAAAAAACAGGCTGTCATCATCTGAAATAAAAGTAACATGATCAGCACCAGGGGGGGGATAAGGTTTGTGCAACAGGGAGACAGGGACACCCAGATAAAAGACGGACATAGACTCATTGCGATAGATAGGAAATCTCAGAAACAGCAATGTTAATGACCAATTTTTATACTGGCAAGGAGGCCAAGCTGAATAATTCCCTCGTGTCAATAAAAAACATAATGTAAACACTCACCATGATATAAGCATTCCTGTTCAAAAACTTCAAGAATTTCTCCAGACACCAGAAGCAACATTTCATGCAGGATAATATGAATTTTGCAACTTTATTCTGCGCACCTGCAAACCATAATGGAAACAGAATACAACTGTTATCCTGTTCTCAACAGAATGGACATCAGCCCATCCAACCTCAACAGATCACCCAGTCCAAGTCAAAAACAATCTCAGAAATAAAAGAGAAATTACCTCTGACTTTCTGATCTATAAAAGAGAAATAAGGGATATGGAGGTTTCACAGATTTTATGTTTCCAGTTGTGATTTTAGTCAATAGCAAAGTAAGTTTAAGATGCAAGAGGAACTACACATCTGCTCCCAATATTATTCATTACGGCATCAACTCTATATTAGCCTTCAATTGAAGAGTAACACTGCGTTTATAGTGTTCCATTGCCAAGGCAGGAATTTTCTGGTGCATTCATAGGTTTTTTCCATCTTCTATACGTTGGTTGCTCGCATAAGTTATGTGAATATTTACATCACAAGCAGAGGACTCGGCCTCTGCCCACTGCCTGTCAGAGCCACAGAACAGGAGACCGGAGGGAATCTGCGAATCCCAGCAACCCAGCATCTAACCTTCGGAAGTCTGTGCATTTCTGTTAACGAAACTCAACCAAAGAACTAGTAGGGACAGTGCAAGGTCACCGCCATACCTTGCACTGGGGAGGAACAAATCATCAGGAGTGTTTCTAGACTACTGCTTGTCTATTAGTTCATGCTGGAAGAGCATTGGATCAGTCTCAGATCTCACCCTCCTCACTGGTAACAAACTATTGGCACTATAAATATATATATATATATATATATATATATATTCTGATTATTTATTTGCATATGCAGAACCCCACTCTAGTGCGTGGAGGCATTAAGCAACATCAACGTGGGGTAGCAGGGTGATTAATGAGATATTGGCCCCAAAGCAGAAGCGTTCACGTCACGGGGCTGGAAACTGGAAGTATCCTGAGCTAATTCTGTTACCACCATCATCTATTGCGACAAGTGATGGCTTCCACTGATTGTCACCAGAAGCTTACATCCTTTTCAGGACGGAAGATGACAGCAAGGTCAACCTTTGTAACAAGATGGATGCGAAAAGATGAAGAGTGAGATAGTGTTTCTGGGTGCATTAAGCCCAAGGAGATAAAAGGGATGGTTATACCTCTAACTTTCTGATCTATATATTCCAATAAAACTCTGATGATCTGGACAATGGCCAAGATGAGAGACCCAAACGCCAAGGAGCCAACATGGTATCTGCAGGTACAGAGAGATGCAGTTAAAACGAATGGGAAAGAAAACATCTAAAGCATTCCAATGTCAGATAGGAATTACAGATCGTAGCAATGGGTAACGTATAGCTTTATCCCAGGTCAGCAATTCCTGTACCATTAAAGCCTACAACGGTCCCATCTCAAGCACAATAAGCCAGTGAGATTCCCTCCTCTCTAGGAAGTGCTTCTCAGCAATGGTACAAGTAGAGATTTAAACCCAGATATTTATTTTGTGAATGTTGATCCAAACACCTTCTGAACACAATTCAACAAAACATGCTTGAAATATAGAAATAGTACATAGAAAGACTGGATCTGCTAACCATGTGCAGCATAGCTTAAATAAATAAAACAATATGCTGGAGGAACTCAGTGGGTCAAGAAACATTTGTGGAGGGAAAGGTTGTCTATGTTTTGGGTTGAAATCCTGCATCAATAGCCCATTGATGCTGCTCGAACCATTGAGTTCCTCCAGCAGATTGTTTGTTTCTCCAGATTCCAGCATCTGCCGGAACCAAGATTCCAGTCGCCGCCCCAATGGTGATAGAAAATTCGCATTTGGTTTAATCTTGTGACCTCCACAATTTCTTGATTTCAGTCATTACAGCCACCTTTTCTCATCTCCACTGCACATGTATGGGTCACCGTCCCTCTTTACTATTTTACCTTCCACATTCTTAGCTGCTTCCGAAATGCTGCTCCTCTTACAAAACCAACTAGGCCTGAAATTCTAAAATGCACCTGCACTTCTGCAACAAGCCAGTGGGCGGTGCACACAGCAAACGCAGAGCAACATGCTCCAGCCTGTTTAATGATTTGTTAGAACGTTAACAGAAGCAGACTCATACAGGCTCACTTCAGCACCACATAACAGCACCTCGTATTCCACTTGGGGCGCTAACAATCCAATGGTGTAGTTTTGTTTAGTTATACAGTGCGGAAACAGGCCCACCGAGTCTGGCTTATCTTACATGATGTAATGGGCCATCTCCACCAATTCAGGAAGCCAAATTCAAGATAAAGCACTATGGATTTTTCTCACCTCCCCTTCATTCTTTCCTTTGATTTCACAATTCACAACTCTTTAACCCTTTTGTCCCATTTCCAGCCTTTATCCAACCATCTTGACCCCCCCCCCCCCCCACACACCCGTGTCGGTGTTCACCTTTTACCTGCCATTCTTTGTCCTTCCTCTCCTCCTGCTTTCAACCCCCCCCCCAACACCCCAATACAATCAGCCTGAAGTTCCAACCCGAAACATCACTTATTCATGTTCTCCTGGGGTGCTGCGACCCGCTGGGTTATTCCAGCACTGTCTTTTTTTGTAAACCAGTGTCTGCAGTTCCTCCTTTCTATAATAGATCTTCCGATAGCTCAGGAGCTCAAGGGACATGGAACAAAGGTAAACATTGCTGATGTGCAATCAGACAACTTCCGGTTGAATGTTGGTGTGAGGTGCTGGAAAGCCACTTACTGTGTCCTGAACTCTTACCTGAGAGCTCGTCCCATTGAAGCCATCACAGGAAACGTTGGCAGGTCTGCTGGTTTATTGAAGGCCCAATAGTAGGAGGCAAATGCACCCGCTAAGATAACTTCTCCCAGGGCAATGACAAAATTGACGAGCCAGAAAAAGAGGAAGACGTTGTAGAATTGAAACACTATGAGGTACCGATGATAATAGGTCTCGCCTCCATAGAATGCAAATGAACATTGCGCTTCTGCGCACCCTTTTTTCATAATAGAATTAATGAAAGTCTGCAATGAAGAGAGATCACAGATTATAGTACGACTTGGATCATGGAACTAATTACCACATAAATTGAGAAATGCTCCGACACTGGATTATAGTTGAGAGCAGTGAAAGGAAATCATCAATCATGTCTTCTCCATTATAAGCCACAGCCTTGGCTGTATTTCTTAACATTTCTCCTACCAGATTAACACCAGCATGAACATTTCACTATTGCGATAAAATGTTAACCGAGTATTTCCATCATAATCTGTTCCGATTATTAGACATTTTACACATGCAATACCAAGAACCTTCTTCCAGCCCAACTCTTCTACAGATGCACGACTCAATACAGCACTAGATCAGATAGATCTCTCTAGCTAGTCAATGCCAGCTTGTTGAGGCCTGAACCACATAAGGGGAATTTGAAGCCGGAAGATTAAGCAGGAGCCAGTTGATCAGTCCTACACCAGAAAAAGGGATTTGACCATTGAAGGAAATGTAATAAAAGCTGCATTAGATGCTGTATTGGTTTAATACAGCTATGGACAGGGCAAAAAAGCCACAAAGTGCTGGAGTAACTCAAAGAGCCAGGCAGCATCCTCGGACCACATGGATAGGCGATGTTTCAAGTCATGCCCCTTCTACAGACCTCAAACAGGGCATACTGGGCTGTAGTATGTTCATACTGGATGCGGTTTGGTCTCAAATCACCAAGGTCAGGCATAATCCTAAGAGAGGAACTAAGTGGGGGAAAACTGTTGAACTTGTTGCATTGACACAAGCTATTTGGCCCCACAGCACTGTGTCAGTTCTAACCACTATACTGATGAGCTTTGAACAATCGGTTGCATGCCATTTTAACTCTCCTTCTTACTTTAACACAAAGCTGTCTGTCCTCAGCCTTCTCCATTGCTATGGTTAAACACAAATTGAAACACAATATTCCTTATTGTTATCTTACAACCAAATGGTTAGAATATACAATTTGCCAATTTTATGCATCCCACAATCCCCCCCCATGTACTCTTCCCTCACGCACTCACCTGTCCACCTAGTTTTCCCCTCCCTTTGTTCTCTATTCCCATCCCTTCCCCATCTGTTTCAGCTGCCCATCGTCCCCATCCCACCTGGTTCCAACTATCACCAACTAACTTCTATCCCACCCATCCTTGCATGGCTATATAATGGCAATCTTTCCCCTTCCCCCTCTATCCTGGTGCAGTCTTAACCCAATGCTGCGATTTATACATTTGCCTCTATAGATGCTGCTCGACCCACCGCGTTATTCCAACGTCCAGTTCTTTGTTCCAGATTCCAACATTTCCAGTCTCTTTCGCCTTCAACCTCCCAGCGCACCCTATCACATTCCCTTCGTCCTCATTTTTATGGCAACGCAGGACAAATGTGGCAATTCACCGCCACCACTCCCCATAGGCAAGAGTTCCATATGATCAATATTCCTCGACCATTGCATTGGAAGACACCTGTAAAACCCAGCCGGTCTTGTTTCCCCACCAGCACTCAATGCCCGGCTGCCAAATTATAATGCAAGAGCCCCGGGGGCTGGAATCGGGTTCAAGTTCAACCAGAGGCATAAGAATAAGTGTAAAACGTCTCCCTCAGCATTGGTTTACAGGAAAGAGCACTCACTTTAGGGTTGCAGGTCTTCGTTGTGAAGTTGCAATTTTTGTCATCGGCAAACACTTTATAAACAGCTTCGTTGGATGTTGCTAGGTAGCTTTCATAAATGACAGTCAAGGAAATGGAGGATTTGAAATTCAAACTATGAAGCTGGGTTTTATAAAAATGACAGAAAACAACAGCATCTCCACACCCAGTGGTGACCACAAATAGTTGACCAATATGCAATTATGCTGCCTCCATTATTCTGACAGTGCTGCACAGTATTCAGCAGTCAGCGTTTTTAAGTTTAGATATACAGCACGGAACAGGCCCTTCGGCCCATCGAGTCCACACTGGCCAACGATCCCCACACACTAATACTATCTTACGCACATTAGGGACAATTTACAACTTTATTTTTAGCAAAGCCAATTAACCCACAAACCTGTACGTCTTTGGAGTGTGGGAGGAAACCAGGGCACCTGGATAAAACCCACGCAGGTTACAGGAAGAACGTACAAACTCCGTACAGACAACACCCGGATCAAACCTGGGTCTCTGGTGCTGTAAGGCTGCAACTCTACTGCTGCGCCACCATGCCTCCCCTTACACTGATGTGGCCTGCTTTGCAGTGCACTATTTAAGCAGATGGCCTCAGACATTGCCTGCCCAGAAGAGCAAGGAATGACTAACAGCGAACACACCAGGAAAACACAGATGAACTCAGGCAAATCAAAAACACATGTGAGCCACACAACCTTGTCCATTGTTCAATAAGATCACGGCTGACTGGAATGTCTCTACTCTGCATTCCTGCCTTCCCCCAGGAACTTTTTACTACTACTCATCACCCACCTCACTGATCGAGCTTCTCTATCTCAGTCTTAAAGACATTCAAAGAGTCTGCTTCCATGACCTTAAAATTAAATACAATTGTTGGCTCATTCCTGTCATAAATAGGTAAACCTGCATTTTTAAACTGTTCTATATTCTTCTACAGTAGATACATATTTGCTTAGTTCAGTTTTGAGATGCAGCATAGAAACAGGCACATCAGCAATCACCCATACACTAGGGACAATTTCTTTTGCAGAAGCCAATTAACCTCCAATCCTGCATGCCTTTGAATGAGGGAGAAAAATGGAGCAGCCAGAGAAAACCCACACAATCACAGGGAGAATGTACAAACGCCGTACAGACTGCACCCATAGTCAGGTATGAACCTAGGTCTCTGGTGCTGAAGGGCAGCATCTTTACCGCTATGCCAATGTGATATTCAACACATCCATCATGTTAAGACCCATCTGAATGCTGCCTCCTACACCACGAGCTTTAATTTGTACAATAATGTTTGATGAGGCACCTTACCAAATGCCCTCTGGAAATCCAAGTCCTGTACATGCATTGTTTCCCCTTTATCCATAACATGTAACTTCAAAGAATTGCATCAACTGATGATATTGTCTGACTATATGTCCCAAGTGCCCAGCCACAATGTTTTTAATAATAGTCTCTAACATTTATTTAAATGACAGATGTTTAGCTAACGAACCCAAAGTGTTTTTTACACCAGGTTGACCAGACATTGCTGGAGGAAGAGGAAGATGAAGATGTAAATTGCAACAAGCCATTAATTCCAGATCCTCAAGAACAGGAGCCCCACAGAACTCCTTGAACACTTCAAGAATCTCCTTGCGAGAGATATGCTAGAAAGTAGTGCTTGATCCTGAAATGGTTCCCAGAAACTCCATTAACGTTGCCCTCCTAGTCCTCCCCCAACCACTTTGTGTCCACTTCCACAACACACTTGTAGGGTTTCCAGACCTCGTAAACGTCTTATGAAATGCTACAGACTTAATTATTATATCCGTACACTATACTAGTAAGGGGACTATAAATAATGCCCTGGAAGTTAAAAACAGCCACCCTCTCTCATAAACAGCAGACTGAGTCACCACTTCAGTTCACCACTTCAGTCTCAGCCAGATCACAACAAGGTTTTCTTCATAAATAAAAGACTTAATAGGATATGTCCACTTATCGTCATCCTTCAACTAGGCAAAATTATGAAAGTAATTCCTTATTATGCACACCACCTTCACATTTCAAGTCCACCATCTGATGCATCATGACTTAATGTCTGAGGTTTACCATTTGCAAAGCTTACAAGTGTTCATCCAAAGGCCCACTTAAGGACACTTACAGTGTTTATAAATATGTGTATAGATATGTATATTCATAGACAAATCTATTTATAAGCCTGGTTCTAAAAATATCACCAAGCATCACAAACCTCATGTGAGTGTAATTCATGTTGATTTAATACAACTTTCTGTATAAGATAAATCGACTGTTAGGGAGATTAGCGAAATATTAGAGCTAGAATGAATGGAGGGACCCATAGAGGGTTACCCCCCTTATGTAGGAGAGGGCCCTTTCTTAGTGTTAGGTTTCCCCCCTCAATTTACAAAGGGATTCTGGATCAATGGAGGAGAGAGAATACCCTTTTTTGGGAGTCCATATATGTTTTGATGTTTTGTTTTGTTTTGCCAGATAAAACACCTTTGTTTGTTCATATGTTTTGGTTGTCGTTCAGAATGGTTCTGCTGTTGAGTTGAGGGGATACAGTGAAATGAATCACACTAAGTGTAATGATGTAATGTCAAGGACTTAAGCTGATGTCTCTAAATGTTAATGGTTTGGGCAATCCAATTAAGAGGGCTAAAGTCGTGACTAAATTGAAAAAAGTGAAGATGCATATTATTTTCTTACAAGAAACACATTTATTGCAACAAGAGCATGAAAAACTGAAAAGATTTGGATATAAAAACACATATTATAGCTCACATACTTGTGGTCATAAAAGAGGAGTGGCAATCTTGATATCAAACTCAGTTAAATTCGAAATGTTTAAAGAAATAAAAGACGAAGAAGGGAGGTATATCATAGTAAAGGGCAAAGTTGATAATAATATCCTGACACTGGTGAATATCTATGCTCCCCTAGATAGTGATAAACATTTTTTCAAATCCCTATTTGATATTATTGCACTGGAAGCAGAAGGAATTTGTATATGTGGGGGAATCTGAATGTTGTACTGAATCATAGGCTTGATACGACAAGTAAAAAGAAGAATAAGAACCAATTAACAAAACTACTAAACACTACCTGTAAAGAATTTGGTTTTCTTGATGTCTGGAGGAATTTTCACCCTCTAGAAAGAGACTATACACATTACTCAATACCGCACTCAGTTTACTCCAGAATAGACTATTTCTTAATGCAGAAAGAAGACCGTTATAGGGTAACGGATTGCAGAATTCAAATGAACAGTAGAAGGAAACACAAAGTGTGGCGATTAAGCGTTGGAATACTGAATGATAAAACAACTGTTAATGATATTAAATTGGAAATCAAAACTTATCTAGAGGAGAATGACAATGGGGAGGTGGACCCATCCGTACTATGGGACTCATTGAAGGCTGTAATACGAGGTAGGTTAATAGCAAGGGCATCACATATTAAACAGGCCAGAATGAAAACATATAATAAGTTGATAACAGACCTGAAGGATTTAGAACAGAAGTACAAAAATAACAAGGACCAGAGAACTTATAAGCAAATAGAAGATTTGAGGGGACAAATGGATGGAATATTGGGTCAAGAGGTGGAGAAAAAAAAGCAAGATTTGTAAAACAGGCACATTATGAGCTTGGCCTTAAATCCACTAAAATACTTCCCGAAGGCTACACAAACAACAGGCTGACAACACCATACACAAAATTAAGGACCCCTGTACGCAGAATTTAATGAGTGATCCAAAAGAAATAGAATATATCTTCCAGGAATATTATAAAGAATTATATACACAACCCTCTACAGTAGATGGGAAATCAATTAGGACTTTAAGTACAATAGATCTGCCCTGTATTGGAGCGACACAAAATAAAATAATCACAGCAGAAATATCACTGGAGGAAATAGAGAAGACAATTGGTCGGATGAAATAAAACAAGGCCCCAGGCAGCGACGGTTTCCCTATAGAATGGTATAAAATATTTCGGAATGAGCTGAACCCACTTCTTCTGAGAACTTTAAACTGGATTCTCAAAGAAGGCAAGACACCCCCGTCATGGAAAGAGGCAATTATAACATTCATCCCCAAAGAGAACAAAGACAAGGAAAATTGTACCAACTACAGACCGATATCAATTCTAAATGTGGACTATAAATTATATTCTTCAATTATCTCCAAACGATTTGAAAAGTTCATGCCAGATTTAATTGATAAAGACCAGACCAGTTTTATAATAGTCAGACAAACACAGGACAGCATTAGAATATAATACACAAGATTCAAAAGGAAAGTATGCGTGCTGTCCTGGTAAGTCTAGACACGGAAAAGGCTTTTGATAGAGTTAATTGGGAATTCTTATATCAAACACTAGAAAGATTTGGCTTTACCGAAGAGTCAATTCAAGTATTAAAGCAATTTACCAGCAACCTACTGCAAGAGTAAAGGTGAATGGGTCCTTAACTGAGAGATTTGTGTTAGGATGGGGAAAGAGACAGGGATGTTGTCTCAGCCCTACCCTGTTTGCTATATATATTGAACCATTGGCTCAAGCGATTCGTCAAGATAGGGAACTGAGGGGAGTAACTATAAGAGACAGAGAACATAAAATTAGCCTTTTCGCAGATGATGTAATGATGTATCTCACGGAAGTAAACACCTCATTTCCAAGGATGATGGGGATCATAGATTAATTTAATTTTTATGCAGGATATAAAGTGAATATTTCAAAAACTCAAATCCTCCCATTTAATTGTCCTCCTCCAGAAGAAATCAAACAAAATTATAATATTAAATGGGATTCAAAATCAATCAAATACCTAGGGATACATATAACAAAAAATATATCAATGTTGTATGGGGCCAATTATAATCACATCAACCAAAACATAAGAAAGGATATAGTAAGATGGTCCACCTACCCAATGGATTTTAGTAGTAAGATAAATGTGGTGAAAATGAATATTTTGTCAAGGCTATTGTACTTGTTTCAATCTCTGCCAATTGAGGTACCATTAAAACAATTCACGGAATGGGATAAATTAATATCTAGATTTATTTGGGGAGGAAAGAAGGCCAGAATTCGATACACTACACTACAGTTGCCAAAGGACAAAGGTGGAATGGCACTTCCACATTTTAGGATATATTTCTATGCAGCCCAACTTCGACCACTAATTAATTGGTGTGAGGACAGCTATATAGCTAGGTGGAAAGAGATTGAGACATATATCCCTGACTTCCACATCCAAACACTTTTGGGAGAAAAACGCTTCCTGGACATATCAGGAGTATAATCGATCCAATAACGATATTTACTTTAGAAACCTGGTTCACTCTTACCAGACAACTTAAACTGAATAAATGACAAAAAGTTTTAAGATGGATAGCTTTGGATAATGAATTTAAACCAGGGATGTACGACTCAACATTTAAAGAGTGGATGAAGAAAGGAATGACTGCATTTTGTACTGTTATTGAAAATGGAGACCTAAGAAGTTTTCAAGATTTGAAGGATAGATTTGCACTTCGGAACCAAGACTTGTTTAGATACCTCCAACTGAGAGATTATTACAATAAAAAGGCATAAAGGGAGGCACTAGAAGAAAAGAATCCAGTGACAGAAGTGATAGTTAGTGCGTATCATCAAAAAACATTAAGGATTATTTCTAAACTTTATCATAGTTTAATGGAATGTCAAGCTAAAACTACATTTTATGTCAAATTTAAGTGGGAAAAGGAATTGAACATCACAATCTCAGAAGAAGAATGGCATCATATGTGTGTAACACTACAGACATCCACTAATTCACAAAATTGGAGAGAATTTAATTGGAAAAATTTGATTTGTTTCTTTATTACGCCTAACTTAAAAAGCAAGCAAATTCTAAGGCAGCAAACATGCTGAAGGCAATGTGGTCAAACGGACGCAAGTCGCACATATCTTCTGGAGTTGCCCAAAAATAGAACCATTTTGGGACAGAGTGAATTCAGAATTAACGGAGGTATTAGGACATATAGTCTCCAAGAAGTGTTCCATTTTATACCTGGGTAATATAAATGCAGTGGTGTTGAAGGAAGACCATTACTTGGTTAAAACCCTACTCACAGCTGGCAGAAAGGCCATTACAGGAAACTGGCTTGCAGCGGACACACCCAGACTTAGACAATGGTTAGACATAGAACAGGAAATATTTGTCATGGAAAAAATGACATATTCTCTAAGAGTGAAAGAAGACGAGTATAACAGAAAATGGGAAAAATGGATTAGGTATAGAAATAAAGACATCAACACTGTATAAGTTAATAGACAATAATGTAAGTTATTAGAAAATGTTTTAATATGAAAATAGTTCTGTATACTGCATCATTAATTGTAAACTGAACCCCCGTTACACTGTTGTACGTTTCACTGTAATGTATTTTTTGGTGTTATATTTGTCTTTTATTTGCGTATGCATAAAAGCAATAAAAACTAAAGTGGAAAAAAAACACTTACAGTTACATACACTAACAGATGGAGCCGAGCTAGTCAACAAGATTGTAAAGGCACTCAATAATTTCCTCTAGCTTTAAACAGAATACTTAGGCAGCAATTGCATTAGGGTCATTATAGCACTTATCAATATGTAGCCTCACGGTTACTTTTTAAACTGCAGCCAACTCTTTAACACTGCATGTGTAGAAAAGAACTGCAGATGCTGGTTTAAATCAAAGGTACACACAAAATGCTGGAGTAACTCAGCGGGACAGACAGCATCGCTGGAGAGAAGGAAAGGGTGACATTTCAGGTTGAGACTGAAGAAGGGTCTTTAATACTGCAACCCATTTGGCACACCGATCTACTGAATTACACTCCCAACCATTTAAGTCTTCCCACAAAGTAGGTATGTTGCAAAACTTACCTTTAGCGGCGCTGCAGTTCTGCCGCTCCCCGTGTGCGCGGCTTTAGCGCCTTTCAGAGGGGGGCGGGCATAAAGTGCCGTTTTTCCACAGACCTGGATAATCGATGAATGTCAGGTGATTTCGTTGCGGAAGAAAAATCGCTCCGACATTTCATCAATGAAGGTATTTTTAAATTACTCTAAATTATTTGTTAACTAGAGTAATTTAAAAATCACCTTCAAAAGCCGTGAGCACCGACAACCGGAAGGATTTTCCGTAGGGGAGAAAAAAAGGTAAATAGTTTATTTTTATATTAAAAGTTGGTTTTTCGGGAGGCTTTAATAATATTTTTATGTTGCGAAATGGGGTCCCAAAAAATGTATGAACAAACAGTATTTTTCCCCCCGACTTCACCGTTAACCGCAACGTTCTAATCCACCGCATTCCACTAAAACCCACTCGCTAGTTGATTTAAATGGCCATTAATTTACAGGCATAAACACTAAATTCCTTCCATTTGGCCCAGAAATTCATGAAAATGAGATTTTAAAATTATGTTATATTGTGGATTATTGTGTGAATGTTATTTGGACACTTAGGCAATTTTAAAAAAGTTTATCTTTTCTCAAGAAATTGATAGATGTTTAGATCTACTCATTGAATTTTGTAATTAGCTACAATTAGATAACTAACTAATTATATGCCTTAATTTCAGGTAATCCAAGTAAGATTGTTTAATATTTGTTTCAGAATGCTTCAATCTATAATAACTGAAAATTTCATTGAGTTCTCTTAATTTTTAAGAATGTTATGGGCTTTTAACTTTTCCAGATCACAGCCAGAGTGGTGGGTCCCTGGAATTCTCTGCCACAGCGGGTGGTTGAGGCCAGTTCATTGGATATATTTAAGAGGGAGTTAGCCACAAGGGCCACATCTAAGAGGGTATGGAGAGAAGGCAGGTACGGGATACTGAGTTGGATGATCAGCCATGATCATATTGAATGGCGGTGCAGGCTCGAAGGGCCAAATGGCCTATTCCTGCACCTAATTTCTATGTTTCTATGTTTTGAGTTAAGTCAATTGAAAGGCAATGGGAAGCAAGATGCTAATTTCCGAGTATGAAAATGGCCATAACTTTCTTAATACTGAAGATATGAAAGTAAATTAGGTGTCAAATTAAACTTCTTTTTATGCTTTATCTGATGGGATAAATTGCAGACTTGATTTTTTAAATCTCAAAATTTTGTAACATTGCTACACAAAGCATCTTCGAAAGGGTCAAAACGTGCATTGAATAGATATCTCCTATCTATATCTTGCTGTGATCTTCAAGCAACAATGACCTATCAATACAAAAAGGAAAATGCTAGATACACTCAGGGTCTCCGACGTGAGATGTTAATTATTACTCTCCATGGATGCTGACGTTCAATTCAGCCTGTCAGACTGGTTTCATGAAAAGGACAGGGATATGGAGGATTCCATGTCCATATTCACTTGGGACCCTCTGCTCCATCTTGGAACTGATTCGCTTTCTTCTGCTGGGACATGGCAATGCTGAGGAAATAGTGGTTGATGGGGGAGGTTTCTCCCTCCATCCTTACATTTTCTCTGCAATGTAAAACCAGTTTTATTTCTTTATTTTCTGAGTTCGACAAGCAATGTCAGCATTATTTTCTCCATAAATGCTTCCTGATCTGCTAAACATTTGTTTTACTTGCAGGATACAGTAGGTTGCATCATTTTGTAAACTCTTGCTTAAACCAAACTGTGTTAGAATGCTGATCTCACACGGGATGACACAAAATGAGCCCAAATTCAACAAGCATTTTCAATGAAGACAAATAGTCTCATCAATACCCTATGTAACTAAAGCATAACCCTTTTACTTTTTATTCAAATTTCCCAGTGATATACAATACCTGCCACTTTCCTAATTACTTCCTGTACCTGCATACTAATGTTTTGCTAATCATTGAGGACATGCAGGTCTCTGTGCATTCTCCAGATAACATGCCTCGTTTTTATTTTCCCACTATACACTCATTTTCCAGATCTTCACCTGTTTAACTAACTCTGTCCCCTTGCAGCCTCCATGTGTTCTTTTTACAGCTTACTTTCCTACTCCTCTTTGTGTCATCAGCACTTATACAAACTGTAAAAATTCACCCAGCACCAACTTGTGAAATCTTGCCAACTAGAAAAAGATTAATTAACACCCATTCTAGGTCTCCATTAGCCAGCCAGTCTATCGGCACAAAGATATTGCCTCCTGCACAAGGAATGAGGGGTAAGTAGTATGGATATTGGAGAGAGAGAAGCAGTTTGTGTGTGCATGCATGCACATGTATGAGCATGCACTTATGCGTGTGTGAGGAAAGGTGTCTGCAGAGCTTGAGTAGAGGTGCAAGCAAAAGCAGTGAAAGCAATGAAGCAAACTTACATTGTGAAAATTCACCTTGACCACCCTTGTGAGGCCATGGTAGATTCTGTAGCGCTGGCCAGCAGAGTGGGCAGTGTCATTTACTCATGGACAGCACCCTGACAGAACTGCCAATCTGCAAAACAGCAAAGGTCCAGTATTGTTCTTTGAACAGTGCAGCTCTCCCACAGTGCTGCCCTGACAACAGTAAAGTGCACAATCCGTTTCACCTCGGTATTACTGCTCCAAAAGCTCACTGCTCCTTCAGAGTTCACCCTCCAACAATGATATGCTCCCAGAATTTTGTGTTAAATTGTCCAGGGCAGATTTGGAACTCAACCTGCTGCCTCACTAGCAAGGATATGCAGAGCCTTTGACAGTGTTACTGGATATCATCCAGAGATCTTACTAGATGTGGTAGAAACTATACCTATCAGGATACTTATCCCCAAATCACCTCCTTTTCCTTTCATACACAATTATGTATTGGCTCGTCAGAGAAACTGCTTCATAATCAATATGTTTTGCTCTGGGATCAGCTCAGCAACTACGTTAAGGTTACAGTTTGCAGAGGGACTGGCATTATTAGTAGAAATAAATCTGACAGTGACAGCCAACTCATATAATTCAGAGGATACACAGCTGTTATGGCCCAGTAAGCTATGCAGAATAACAGCAGGGCGAAAGTGATGAGTGGATATAAAAGAGACGACATCATGTATCCGATGGCTCTGTGGGAAGAAAATAAACAGAACATTAAAGTATGGAATAATTCTAACACAACTCTTCCCCTTATATCCCTTAAAGTCACATTCGCTGCACCTGGACTAAGGCTATGACCTACAACAAACGACATCTACCTCAAAATAATGCCAACAGCCCTTGAATGCTAGAAATAGCCAACAAATCAGGAAGCGACCAATAAGAGAAAAAAATCAAAACTCGTTCTGGTCAATTACTTTCACAATCAGAAATTGTTACAGAATAAACACGATTAAAGAAATAGAAAAAGAGCGGGGGTGGGGGGCGGAGACAAAAACAAAAGAGTATCTTTCAAAGCATATGCATAGCGACTAAGATTAAATGTTAAAAGGAATGATGGAGCAAAACAAAATGCAGTATTAATAAACATCCAGAGATGAATCTAAAGACATTGTAAATGTGAATAGCAAGACTGTATCTGAAATTGTTGAATTGAATGTTCAGTCTTGTAGGTACCAAATGGACAGAAGAGAGCGGGAGGGTGGCTATGAATTAATTGACAAGCAATTTTGCAAGCATGGGGTTATCAAAGGTTTCAAATGTCTTTCGTCACGTACCAATTAAGGTACAGTGATGTGCAAATTACCATACTTCCATACTAAAAAAGCAAAAAGACACACAACTACATAAAAGTTAACATAAACACCCACTACAGTGGATTCCCCACATTCCTCATTGTGATGGAAGGCAATAAAGTCTAGTCTTCTTCCCTCATTTTTCTCCCGCTGTCGGGGCAGTCGAACCATCCGTCAGGGCGGTCGAAGCTTCTGCGGCTTGGAGTTCCCAAAGTCGATCTGTGACCAGAGACCACGAGCTCCACAATGTTAAAATCCACAGGCACCCGTGGTTGGAGCTCAGAGGTTGATCCCAGGCAAAGGGATCACAAGCTCCGCGATGCTAATGTTCGCCGGCTCCCACAGTGGAACTCTCGAAGTCAGTCTCCAGCAAAAGCCGACAACGCCTCGATGTTAGGCCGCAGTGCGGACGGAGGTAAGAAACAGAAAGAAAAAAAAAAAATCGCATTCCGTCAAGGTAAGAGATTAGAAAACGTTTTCCCAATCCCCCCCCTCACCCACATAGAACAAGCTAAAGAACACTAAAAACATACATTTAACACATACTAAAATAAAAACAAAGGAGGAAGGGACAGACAGACTGTTGGCGAGGCAGCTGTGCTTCAGGGCTAAATAGAGGTGCTTTGTGAAGCATCACAACCTTTCCAATTTGATCTCTTTAACATAGAGGGGACCATGCCATGTGCATTGAATAAACAACATCAACTGAAAGAGGCACAAATAAATTAATGCTGCAAGTTGGAGAGCTGGAGAACTAGGGCTGTGAGAAGAGAGAATGGAGAGGTACAAAGGCAGACGTTAGATCTCTTGGGAAAAGGTGAGATACTGGAAATGATGGAGAATGGACCAAGTGTCATGAGACACCTAACCACCTCTAGTCTACATCTACCTGGTCCGCCCAGCCCCAAATCCTGCTTCTCTGCCACTCTACCTCTGCTCTACTCCATTTCCAGTGCCTCTACTGTCTCTTCGTACTACTCACTGAAGCCCACCTGCTACAACCACTCGGTCTTCTTCATCCATCGATCCTCCCAAACCTATTTCTCCACCTCTGTTGACCTCCTTTCATTTTGACCCACCTCCTCAGTAACTGGAATTAACTTACCTGCTGGCTTCCTTGATTAGGGCGATTGCAATAGCAATTCGTTTCCGTAAGAATATTAACAAGAGAATGATGATAACTTCAACTATGATCTGGGCGATCACTGCAGCAGAAAAAGGCAGGAAATACTTATTCAGAGAACTTAAAGGCATAATTCAGAAATCCAAACACTGACTTGAAAACTGCAAATGCATCAAGATCTGGTTTTAATTATTTTTCATCCAGGAAATATATTTTTGTAAGCCTCCTCTGTTTAACAAGACCGATTATAACTCTCATTTGCAAACAATATTCCTGTTTAGGGAGGAGCAGAATGAACAGCCAAAATATCAGTCTGTCTATGAACACAAGGAAGGTTGCCATTGCACTAATCCCCAGTGGTAAGAATAAGAAAGCTTGCTTCTACAATTCAGCTCCACTAAACATTTGTTAACGAAAATTGCATTTCAGTAAATGTGAACTATCTTTTGGATTAAAACAGAATTTGGAGGAGTTATGAGATTACAGTCAACTGAATATTTTAATCAAGACAATACCTACAACAAGCATTCTACAATCTTAAGGACAAAATTTAGGAAGACAAGGTAAGATACACTTTACATTCGAGGCCTTTCAATGCTTCCCAACATTTGATTGACGTGAGAAGTGAAACATTAATTAAGATACATTTGATGCACCAAATCTATAGATAAAACAATACATTTTTATCACACTATTTCATACAGTAATTCCAAGATTAATATTAAAATTTAAATGTTCCAGGCGTACAATGGCCCTATCCCCGGACTCTATCTCTGTTACATTGATGTCTACTCCAGACCCATGCAGAACTCATGGACTTCATCAACTTCACCACCAATTTTCATCCTGCACTCAAATTTACTTGGACCCTCAAACACCCCCCTCCCCTTTCTTGATCTCACAGTCTCCATCACAGGAAATAGACTATTGACCGACGTCTATTATAAACCCACTGACTCCCACAACTATCTAGACTACACTTCTTCCCACCCTGCTTCCTGCAAAGACTCTATCCCCTACTCCCAATTCCTCCGTCTACGCCGCAACTGCGCCCAAGATGAGGTGTTCCATACTAGGACATCCGAGATGTCCTCATTCTTAAGGGAACTGGGGTTTCCCTCTCCAATCATAGTTGAGGCCCTCACTCGTGTCAGCTGCGGTACCCCTTGCTCCCTCTCCCCCTGGTCGCAACAGAGACATACAACACATAATCCTCGAAAATTTCTGCCACCTCCAACGGGATCCCACCACTAGCCACGTTTTGCCATCTCCACCGGTTTCCGCAGAGACCGTTCACTCCGCAGCTCCTTGGTTAACTCATCCTTTCCCACCCAAACCACCCCCTTGAGGTACCTTCCTCTGCAACCGCAGAAGATGCAGATTACATCTGTGCTATGTTAGGATCTTTTCAGAGAGGTTTGACATGCTTTAACCTGTTACTCAATTGCGATTGATCGATGTTGATAATTGATACAGTGGCTCTGAACACTGACTGAAGAAATCTGCTGACAATAAGCTGATAAAGTCTCCAGATTCGCAGGGACTGCTGAGGCGGTGAAATCTCAGTCAGAAGCAGTTGAAACTAGCAATGTGCTTGCAGAAACAATACTTACTGAATGCCAGCCAGGTCTGCCGGAGGTGTAGGTACACACGCAGGTCAGTCTGGAAACCCAGGTCTTTGATATTGACGTCAGAGCCTTGAACGCCTTTCAACCTTGCATATTCCATGTAACAGTGAAAAATTCCTACGAGAAGCAGATCATTAATTTATGGCTACTGTAACATGCACTTGATCTAAACTGTTCAGAAACTGGTTTCCTTTCCTGATAGCTCTAATTTCCCACTTTCCTAACTCCCCACTGATCTTGCTCTCAGTCAATTTCTGAAACACTTTTCACTGTACCCCAAATTGAAGCTCAGACAGTGCATGCAGCTGAGATATGAGCGACATCACAGTCAAATCTCATCACAATCTCAAAACGTTACGTCAGTATTTCCTTCCTAAGTCTCATTTTCTTAGCGGAGGGTACCAAACCAAATTCAACCTAGGCTATACCAGTCATCTAACCTGGTCTCAAAATTGTACTGCGGCCATTTATTACTCCCCCAGGTCACACCGCCTGCAACTACCCTTCACGGCGTCTGATGTGGGACACGAATCTCAGCCCCTGCCCACATTGAGCCGCATCCATCGGTCCCACACTGAGTCTTTAATCTTAGCCAAGGAGATGGTCCTTCATCAAGTTAGGGTACTGTCTGATTCACCTCTATCCCATCGAGTACATTGGACTTTATCTATGAAACTGATGCGCTGCAATGCTGAGAACTATAATCTGCACTCTGTATCTTCCCCTTTATCTATTGTACTGGAGTTTGACTCGATTGCATATATCTATGGTATATCTATCTGATTAGATAGCCTGCAAACCAAAACTTTACACTGTACCTCAATGCACGTGTAAATAATACACCTAAACTTAGGAGCCTGCTACATGTGTCTCAGAGAAGAGCAGGTTTTTCCCCCGATGATCTTTGTAGAAAAATGGCAACTTTGACCTTGGGTCGGAACTGTTGACGTACCATAGCCGAGGGCAGCAATGACCAGCAGGATGGATAGCCACACCATGACTTTGGCAATGAAGCGCATCAACAGAACGAAGACTAGACTAAATACTAGTGCGAGGACCATACCACTGTGGAAGAAAATAGCACTGAATCAGTCAACAACAGCAGGAACCTACAAAGCACCCCAGATACAGTGCAGGAATACAATCAGACCCTAATGTAACACAAAGCCAAGTTTGGAGATATTAGGGAAGGTGAATGGAGGATGGAAAAGGAGCATTAGTGACTGGGAAAAGATGCAAGAAGTACAAAATTGGACCAGGCGATAGTCATTTAATTACTTACATCAAAATCCAGTACCAAGACTTGGTGTAATCTTCAAATATCTTCATTACCACCTCTCTGGCATCGCGAACTTCATTTGCTCCCCTTTGAAATAAATAGTTCACACCGACATTAAACTTGCATTACAAACACAAGGACAATGGGAAGGTAGAAGAAGTGGGCAATGTGGTGGCTGAGGATTTGGGAGGAGACAAAAAGTGTCCTAAGGAAATGATGCTCAATGAAGAGGGATTCTGCCTATCCCAGAAACTCCCCGGCTACAAGTGGCACCCCAAATGCCCATGTGTTGGGATATCTTAGCTCTGCACCAATGAAAAATGGAACTCTACAGATCCGCAGATATACACAACTCTACATGATCTAATGGACAAAATTAATCTCGACCCAAAACGTCACCTATTCCTTTTGTCCCGCGGAGTTACTCCAGCATTTTGTGTCTATCTTCAGTGCAAACCAGCATCTACAGTTCCTTCCTTAACATTACCAATGTTGGCATCACAGTGTAATCCTTTTTCAAGTCTATAAACATCCACACCACTTCCCCTACCCCAAGTGTCACAATAAGTTGGACACTGACTTTCATATGCAATGCTGTTCCAGGTCCAGCCTAATACGCAGTCACATTTTCTCCTTCCCGTGGCCATGTTTAAAGGTTTGGAGCAGTTTGATGTGTGCACGCATTACAAGTAGTAATCTTAAGAGTAATAAGGGCAGTGAAGAGACTGTTTCACCCTATACCTAACAGCTATAGTAGTGGAAAAAAATCATCTGCACTGCGGCCTAACATCGTGGAGTTGGAGGCCTCGTTTGGGACTTCTACAGCTCCAAAACTGTGATGCCTGCGGACATTAACATCACGGAGCAGGTGATCCCTTTGCCAGGGGTCGGCCTTTGGTTCTCCAACCTGCGGGGGCTGCAGACTTTAACATCGTGAAGCTCACGGTCCCTGGTTAGCGACTGATTTCGGGAGCTCCAAGCCGCTGCAGTTCGACCGTCCCTATGCGGGAGCTTAGATCGTCCCGACGTGGAGCTCGATCACCGGCTGCGGATGGTTCGACTCCCCCAACCGCGGGAGGAAAGGAGGAAAGAAGATAAGGCTTTATTGCCTTCCATCACTGTGGGGAACGTGGATGTTTATGTCAATTTTTTATGTAGTTATGTGTCTTGTTGTTTTTTTGGTATGACTATGGCAAACAAATAATTCTTCATATGTTGCAAAACATACTTGGTTAATAAATTATGATTATGATCTTTAATGATCTCTGGGCAATTATTTATTCAAACAAACAAGAATGTTGCAAGAGATGAAGAGTGGCCGACAGCCAAATCTTTGGCGTTTCAACCCATTTCCATCCTCGCAATGGATTGCAAGACCAGATTACATACTTAAATCTGAGGGTACACTTTGAATCGCAGTCTTCTCACTTAGCTGGAAAAGTACCATTACTGAGCTAATGCAATATGTGTGTGGCTTTAAGCTACAGAATAGATGTACCAAATTTATACCTCACACTGCCTTGGGAAGGCCAGCAGCTTAACAATGGACGAGTCACACCCTGGCCACTCCCTCTTCTCCCCTCTCCCATCAGGCATAAGGTACAGAAGTGACAAAGCTATGTGGCATCATGAATTATGAAGAATGAGTTACAGAAGTGTGAAAACGCACACCTCCAGATTCAGGTACAGTTTCTTCCCGGCTGTTATCAGGCAACTGCATCATCCTACCACAACCAGAGAGCAGTACTGAACTACTATCTAATACCTTGGACTATCCTTGATTGGACTTTGCTGGCTTTACCTTGCACTAAATTGTATTCGCTTATCATGTATCTATACACTGCAAATGGCTCGATTGTAATCATACCTAGTCTTTCTGTTGACTGGATAACACGCAACAAAAGCTTTTCACTGTACTTCGGTACACATGACAATAAACTAACCAAACTAAATTCACAGTCCATCTGACCTGGGAGAGTTCAATACAAGGTACTCCCCAGCCCACCTCACTAGCGGGAGAGTCACAAACATGAAGATATAACTACAAAACAAGTGGTCAATCATTTAAGACTGAAATTTAAGACTAAATTTCTTCACCCTTGGAGGGTTACAAAACTCTTGAATTCATTGATCTGATGTGGTGGAGCCTAGATCATTAGATATATATACACACACACATACACTGTGGTGAAGGATAAATATTTGAAAGATCAAGGAATTGAGGGTTATTGGGAAGCGGCACAGAAGAGGAGTTGCATCCAGCATAGATCAGCCATAATCATATTGAATGGTGGGGCAGGCTTGGCGGTCGACTCCTGCTCCTATTTTCTTGCGTTCTCTCACCTCTGGTTCTAACATTTCCCCAGAACCATAAAATTCACATCATCAGAACAAGAAAAAAGTTTACGAACTTGGCTCCTTCCAGCAGCTGCGTGGCATTCACAAGACTTCCATCGAGATGAAAATTGGTTTTGTTGTCAACCATAATCACACCCTTATTGGTTTCTAGGGCAGGGAAGCACCTCTGAGAAACTGCACAAAACAAGAGGTTGAAGTAAATTTTGGAAGATTAGAAATCATGATGATCTAATTTGCAGCACCAGCACCAAGAATTCATTCAATCCAATCTGTGCTCTCATTTTAGACCTTTGTGATCAGGTTAAAATAAAATTTAAGGAACGGATAAGGTAAACTGTTGAAACTGCAGAATCAAACTACAACATACTTACACGGCTTGCTGGGAGTTAGAAAGGTAGGACAGTCTTGATCCCGTAATATTTCTACAGGAGACTGAAAGGCAAAGAGTGAGCAGAGCTTAACATGGTTGATAGTGTGATATGTATCATGCATTTTGTGCTTTCCTCGTGAGGTACATGGGCGGTACGGTGGCGCAGCGGTAGAGTTGCTGCCTTATGGCACTTTCAGCGCCAGAGACCCGAGTTCAATCCCGACTACTGGTGCTGTCTGTATGAAGTTTGTATGTTCTCCCCGTGACCTGCGTGGGTTTTCTCCGAGATTTTCGGTTTACTCCCGCACTCCAAAGAGGTAAAGGTTTGTAGGTTAATTGGGTTTATATAAATGTAAATTGTCCCTCCTGTGTGTAGCATAGTGTTAATATGTGGGGATCATCACTGGTCGGCGCGGACTCGGTCGGCTGCAGGGCCTGTTTCTACACTGTATCGCTAAACTAAACATCATTCATTTTTTAAACTCAAACTCACTCAACCTATTTCTGGCTTGAAATTATACATCAATCCACAGAATTAATATGGAACATGGCAGGCTGGGGAAAATCATCGCTGCACTTATCCCATCGCAAAATAGCCCCCTTCTTCAGGAGGCTTTCTTGAGTTGCTTTCCGACTCACTGAATAGTCGTCTGTCCAGAGTGACATTGACCCACACAGACAAACAGGTCTGTGGATCCAACCCCTATACAACCATTAACTGTGGAAAAAAGGGAATTGGCCAGAATGCTGATGTGTGTCTGTCCGTCTGTCTGCCTGCATGTGAACTGCAGACAATTGCAGCTTTGCCATCCTCTACAACTCTGATTCTTCTGTCGCTCATTGTCCAGATTCTTAGAAAACTTAATGGCCCATTAAGAAACACCCTCGACAGTACAAAGAAGCTGTACTCTGCAGAGGCTCAGCACCTCCAGTATGACGAAGGGGAGAATTAATGAAGAGTCAGGGGTGTCGTTCTGCTGGCACCCAATACAATTTAATGCCTGCCGATGACTAAGAAAATAAATCTATACAAAAACACAAGGGCAGGTTAGAAGAATGCAACTCACTTTGTCAGAATCATTAAAACCTGGTTTACAGAACTGGAGGTAATTCTTCCATTTCTCTGGTTCCCATTTTCGTAACTGTTGTGCAGTGATGAAGCTTGCAAATACGTCTGGGCATTTTTTAACGCATATCTGCAAAAAAACAAAGTTATTTAGATCTGCCACGGACAGGGTAATAATCCAGATATTTTGCAAAACATGTCCGCAGTTTCAACACATTTGAACTTTACAGATTAGTTTATTGTTATATACATCAGGGTGTAATGAAATTCCTTGTTTACATGAAGCTCGGAGTACATAATAACAATAAAAACAATGACAAATGTGAAACAGCAGAATGGCATAAAGATTGTAGTGCAATCCTGACCTTAGGTACTGTCTGCATGGAGTTTGCATGTTCTCCCCATGACTACGTGGGTTTCCTCTGGGTGTTCTGGTTTCCCCCCCCCCACCCTATCCCAAAGACGTGCGGATTTGATTGTTAATTGGCCACCTTATAATTGTCTGTAATATACAGGCAGTGAGATAAATTGGAACTAGTGTTGACGGGAGATCAAAAGTCAGTGCAGTCTGAAGGACCTGTTTCCATACTGTATCTCAAAACTAAAAAAACCTAAAAAGTATAATAACAAATAAGGTAGAGTTAAGAGTGTATACAGCAGCATCTTTAAAATAATGAAAACTACGGCTATTCCCACACAGAAGGCAACAATTTTCTTACCTGTGTTGTTGGGCACTGTAAATGCAGCAGTAACAGAGGGCTGGCACACTTGAGAATGTTGAAATAAAACAAATATGGCTTATCTCTGAAAAAAGAAAGGAAAGGAAAGAAGTGAACTAACTAGGGACTGCAATGTCACAGCACTTGGTACAAATTATCAGTCAATATACTTAAAATTATTAGACTAGCAACAAATTGACTACTCGACTTGCTCCAGTACCATCACAATTAAGTGCTGCCTCAGATTGGTCTGCACATTCTCACATTTATAAAACATTCTCTCCCCTGCTACATCAGTTACCGCGATACTTTCTCTCATATGATCGACCTCTCTCTGACAACCATGCTAACAATATATCGGTATTGTCAAGATCTCTTTGACAAACCAGATTTTTTTTCTTATAAAAGTAGCTAGGATTCAAGGACTGCCTGGGCTTATATTTTTATCTAGGGTACACAAAAGGCTGGAGAAACTCAGCGGGTGCAGCAGCATCTAAGGAAAGAAGGAACTGCATATTTGTATCTGTTTTTCTCAGGCCCAAAGATGCAAAGATATTGAACCTGGAATCTTTTAGTTTTAGACCGAAATGCCAGCGCTCCGGCAGTTAATGGAGTTCTTGCTGCCTGGTTGCCTAACAAGTGAAAGGAAAATAACTCACTGATTTGAGGTTCCCATTTGACCACAGAACTCCCCGCGGCTGTCGGTCGCGTAGATCACTTTCCGAGGGTCTCCATGTGTCCAGGCTAAAAAGAAGGTTTTCATCAATAATCATCATGTACTGCAAAATAACTTACTTTTACTATGTAGAAGAAAGAGGACAACTGTCTACAGGGAACGTACACACACCCGTACAGTGAACAGCATTGGCTCATAAAAAATCTTTATGAGTTCATAGCTCTTTAAAAATCTTCATCCATTCACCACCAAAGTAACGTCACCTCCATGTGCACCCTATGCTTGGTGCACAAACTACCAAATACCCTACATAGATCTGTCACTAATATGGATGTGCACAACGTCCATTTATTTTTAGATTTACCGGCTGGAAAAAAACTCATCGGCAGTCAACAAGTTGCTTTACAAAAGGTATATATGGTTTAGTTTATAGATACAGAATGGAAACAGGCCCTTCGGCCCACTGAGTCCAACCCATTAGAATAAATGCTCTCACTAATTGGATTACTTGTGAAGAGGTAACAGAGGAGATTGATGGGCACAGTTGAAGATGTTGTCTACATAGACATTAATAAGACATTTGACAAGTCCTGCGTGATGAGTTGATTCCGAAGGTTGGAGCACATGGACTCCAAAGCAAGCTGCATCCAAAAATGGTTTGGTGATAAGAGGCAGAAGGTGTTGATGGAGGGATGCTTTTCTGATCGAGAGTCAGTAACCTGTTGTGTACTGCGTGGATCAGTGCTAGGATCTTCAATGTTTGTGATACATATTAACTCAGATATCAATGCAGGAAGTATGTTCCGTAAGTTTGCAGACAATGTCAAAAATTGGTGGTGTTGAATTCAAGGTCGGCTGTAGGAGGTGCCCTCTGGGGCACGAAGCCTGAAGGACCGGAGAGGAGAGGGGCGGCTCGCTAGCGAACCGTACGAGGGGGAGAGGCGGTCGGTTTTTAAAAACAGAGACTGGTGTGTGCCTGGAACGTGCTGCCAGGGGTGAACACGGTGGAGGATACAATAGTGATGTTCAATCAGCCTTTGGATAAACAAATTAATATGCAAGGGATGGAGGGATATTGATCATGGAAAGCCAGTTGAGATGAATTTATTTTGCATTCATGTTCGCCACATTGTGGGCCGAAAGAACTGTTCCAGTGCTATGTTCTAGGGAATGGCATCCATTGTGTTTCTGTTGTGGGACTCGTACTCCTCCCATTAAATTAACTACGTCTTAGGGCTGCCAATGTCAAACCCAAATAGGGGCAGTGAGGTCCAACGCAAAATAGGGGTGGTGGGGCCGGAAAACACAAAAGTAAGGATAGGCAAGACTCCCACTAGTGCATCCTACAAAGTGCATCATCTGACAGTATCACTGTGGGTTTATGAAGGTGAAGAATAAGTTAATACGTCAGCGTGAATGCACTTTTCTGAGCCGATTTTCTCAGCATCACTTGGAACTCATCTTTCCATTCAGTCACGCCTTCAACATACACTAGTGTAGACTTACCTACTAAGCCCACAATGAAGTATCCGACGAGGGCCACGATGAATAGCAAGCAGCAAATAACATCAGTGCAGCTCCTGTAGGCCAAAGACCAAGAAAGGACAACTGAGGATCCAAATAGGATAGAACATAGAAAACTGAAGCACAGAAATAACCCCATCGGCCCACAATATCAATGCTGAGCATGATGCCAGGATAAACTAATCTCATTTATCTACACAAGATTTATATTCCTCCATTTCCAGCATATCCATGTTCCTATATAAACGCCACTATCGTGTCTGCCTCTACCACCACCCCTGGCAGAACACACCGAACCTGAAATAATATTTTCATTATTTCCCTTTCGAGTACCACAAAGCCAGCAAGGTATGGCAGCAGTAGACTTGCTGCCTTAGTGTCAGACATGGGTTTGTTCGTTCTCCCCGTGACTTGCGTAGGTTTTCTCCAAGATCTTCGGTTTCCTCCCACACTCCAAAGACGTACAAGTTTGTAGGTTAATTGGCTTGGCATAAATGTAAATTGTCCCTAGTGTGTGTAGGGTAGTGTTATTGTGTGGGGATCGCTGGTCGGTGCAGACTCGGTGGGCTGAAGGGCCTGTTTCCGCACTGTATCTCTAAACTAAACTACAAAAGGAACCAATGAAAGCAGAAGGTTGGATTGACCCCTCACATCTGCTGATCTCCGCACACATGGTACCTTTAAACATATTCTCCTTGGTTCCCTGCCCTTCGTCAGCATCAGTGAAAGTTACCAGAAAGGTAGAGTGTGGATGTCAAATGGAGAAGAGTGAAGATGGGATGCAATGCCTCAAAACCCTGTCACCATTCACAAATCAAACCTCACACGAGAACTAGACATTGGAGCAAATACTGGAAGAAAACTATCCCCTTTGGACTGTATTCATTTGTAGCAGCCTCGTTTCCACAGCTATCATTTGGAGGTACATCACTTTAGTTTCTTGAAGTAGAAGTTAAATTACAGATCCATTTCCATCAATACATTATATGAAGCATCTTGTATGCACTACTACTGCAACAACACTTTATACAGCTCCAAAATCACTATTCTGACACGTGTGCAAATGCAAAATCTACCGCTTAAAATTCCACACAACTTTAATTGATCCGTAGAGAAATTGAAAGCCCCATTTGCTCCTACCTGTTTGCAATTGGTCCTTTGAATGATGGTTCAAATTTCTTTGGTTCTCCTATGACACGGAAAAGAAAACAGAAAAAAAATAATGTTGATCAAATAGCAAAGCACACAACTGCTGGATATCTCAAATAATAAGAGGAAGATGACTGAATTGTATTGCCTTTCCTCACAGGGGGAAGCTTTGATTCCGTTGTGGGAGATGTTTATGTTAAATCCTATTGTGTACTATGTTCTTTTATTTGTATGGCTGTATGGTAACTCAAATCTCACTGTACCAATCGGTACATGTGCCAATAAATGTAAAGGGCGTGTCCCACTTTCACGACCTAATTCACAACCTCTGCCAAGTTTGCCCTCGACTCACACTCGCAGCATGGTCGTCACGAGGTCGTAGGAGATCGTAGGTAGGTCGTAACAGGCCATGATGCTAGTCGTAGGTACTTGTGGCATCATGTAGGTCGGGGCGTTTTTTCTAGCCTGATGAAAAATGTCCACAAGTAAAAAAGGTCATGAAAGTGGAACAGGCCCTTAACTTGAATAATATAATTTTTTTTAATCACTCATAAAACAGTGATAATGACTGCAAGGGGGAAAGAAAGCTTTGTTTCAGATTAAAGTTTTTCCAGAGGTGACAATTTTTTGAAAACAAACTTATTTAAAGTTGCAGACAAGTGGGAGAGTTGGAGAGAACAAAGTGAATATCTGTGATAGATAGAGACCAAACGAAAAAATTAATGTCAGAGAGAGGATAGTGAAAGCTTGTTAATGGTGGCTAATCTGTCCACAGGAAGCATGAATATCAGGAGATGACTGAGAACAGAAGGAAAACACAAAAAATAACCAGCACTAGATCTGTTAAATTTGAAATCATGGAAAATATTGAAAAAATCTAGCATATCGGACCTGCATTTGTGGAGAGAGGAAACAGAGCTAACATTGCAGGTTGATGATCTTATACCAGAATTAGCCAAAGAACAAAAAGCAATAGAAAAGTACAAATGCTGGAAATCTGAAACTACTCTGCAGGCAAGGTAACATCAGCAGAGAGAGAGAAAATAAACCAGCACTCAATGCTGACAACAATTCCTCCAATATAATGAGAGGTCATTTACTTGAAACTGGATGAACCAGGAGGTCTACATTCTTCTGACAACTAGATCTCGGGCATTCAAGTCCGGCGGCAATACTTCATACATGAAAAAGTCTAGATAAGACCTTGATAAAGCCATCAAAAGACTTCACTCTAAACTGGAGGACTAGTCGGGACATTCGACAGTTGTGGCACGGCTCGCACACCATTACTTCCCACAAGGCGAAACCAGGGGGGCAACTGAAGCGACAGCAAAGCATCACCCCCAGGCGAGCTCAGTGCATTCTACACACGCTTTGATATGGAGAACACCGATGTGCCCTCCTGGGCCCCCGTAGCATTCCAATCTTGGTCCCAGAGGCTGACGTCAGAAGATCCTTCAAGGGGGTGAACCGTCAGAAAGTATCTGACCTGTTGGTATACCTGGTCGTGTTCTTAAAACCTGAGCAGACCAACTGGCTGGAGTTTTCAGGTTATTGTCAGGTCAACCTTTCATTACTGAGGTCGGAGGTTCCCATCTGCTTTAAGAGGGCATTAATAATACCGATGCCCAAGAAGAGCAAGGGACATGCCTCAATGACTACTGACGGATGGCACTAAAATTCATGGTGATGAAGTGCTTTTGAGAGGTTGGTAACGGTGCACACCAACTCGTACCTCCACAAGAACCTGGACCCACTACAATTCCTACAGCCACAACAGTTCAACGGAGGATGCGATCTCAGTGGATCTTCCCTGGACCACTTGGATAATAAAAATGTAGTCCGATAAGTTTTAAGAACTGCTAATGAATTCCTGTGCACCTTTCGGTTGCTGAATAATGGGAAGAAATGTAATAAAATGGTGTTAAACATGTTCAAATTATATTTATGAAAGATCCTATGACAGATCCTCCACAAAAGAGTGTCAGTGGCATTATGCAAGCGAGTGGCAACTTTGTGCTATAGTACACAACACAACACCACAGAGATAATTAAAATAATTGGCATTCTCGCTGTTGACATATAATCTTACTACAGATGCTTGGCAGTTACTTAACAAGGTGTCAATAGTTATGACAATTTAAAAATCTACTTGAAATACACTGTGATATGGGTGCCTAATCATACATTTAACAGTAATGAGAAAACTTGAAATACTCACTGCATGCGCTTACTGTCTTTGCGACCTACACTTTGAGAACAAGGATGTAGATGTGGATTTAAGAATAGAATTTCTTAATAAACTTATTTTCAGTGGATTAGTTGACGTGTTTTCCGAAGGTCTGTTTGTGCTAATTTAACGTATTTATTACATTGTGTAAAGGGATTTCATGATAGCTTAAGAAGCTATCCATGAGCCAAAGTAGAGCAGAATAAATGGCTAGTTAAAGATATTTTCACTTCAGGGAAACACTTCAAAGTGATCATCTTAACTTATCTTTCCCACCGCCCCGCGAGTTACTGTATTGGTACCATTTTGTGCCCATATATACTTTGTTACACGACGTGATCATCTATTCATCAACAAGATAACTATAATCATTTATCATCCCAATGGTATGAACACAGAATAAACCTCTGTCCTCTGGTCCTCGATTCACCTACTCTAGGCAAAAGACTCTGTGCATCTACCCGATCGATTCCTCTCATGATTTTATACAGATCTATAAGATCACCCCTCATCCTCCTGCGTTCCAAGGAATAGAGTCCTGGCCTACTCAACCTCTCCTGCAGCTCAGACATGGCTATAGCCTCAAAACATCCAGCTCCCACTCAATCCATAACTGTCCCTATGGGACTCTGATTTTCAACAGCCCCAGCCTTTTGTGTACCCTCGATTCTCCAGCATCTGCAGTTCCTTCTTTAACCCACTGGTTTTCATTGCTTTGACTGTCACTGGCTGAGACGAGTTACATACATGTTTGTGCCTTTTGCTCTGCATGCCGGCCAGAGAAATTACATTCATGCTTGTTTTGCTGTTTCTTTAAACCTATGGAAAGAGTTAGCCCTTGACTGTGTTTATAAAAAAAATATCTCAACACACCCGCAAGTAGAATGAGTCATATGGAAAAAATCTGTACAGCTGCAGAATGACTAAAGGGAAGCCCAGCAAGTTTCACTTGGAAAACAACGTTGATCTAATTAGCAATTATTGCAGACAAGCTACATTTTTTAGTAAGGCCAGGCAGAATGAGTTGATTCTTTTATAGTAAATGCCACCAGTGCTCGAGGAGGAATTTCTGACCATCGGGTCAGCAGAGCAAAGATCACTCCCAAAAGCCAACTCATTTGTGTCCAGCTCCCAAATTACCTATCTATTATCCTAACTGCCACTGACTGGCTCCCAACATCCCGTGTGTCCTCTCCAAACACCTCCCTCCACCCCTTCCCCGACTGGCTGACGACATCCCCAACATCACCTGACTTGCTTAGGCTCATCAACTCCACATATATTTTATGTGAATACACATACATTTGCTATATTGAGCCACTAACAAAAGCGATAAGTGGGTAGAACTATGCAGGACAGAAACAGGCCTTCCGGCACAACTTGTTCATACTGACGGTGTTTCCAAACTGAGCTCTCCCTACCTGGCCCATATCCTTATGCACTTTTCCTATCAATGTACCAGTCTTTTGAATGCGTTTTGAAATGTCATAATTGTACCCACCTCATACCACTTCCTCTGTCAACTTGTTCCATGCACAAAATTCTCTCTCTGTGGAAAAATTTGCTCCTCAGTTCCCTTTTAAATCTTTCCCCTCTCACGTTAAACCCATGCACACTCATTTTAAACTCCCCTACTGTTGGGGGGGAAAGACTTGGGCTATTCACATTATTTATGCCCTTTGTGATTTTACTATTTATATTTAAAATTACCATTTTATTATTTTAGTCAGGGTAGGCAGTGCCTACCTTGCCTACCCTGACGGCACGTGCCTGCATGGAATTTAGTACCACATTCATGGAATTTAGTACTTGCACCCCTTGATACTTGCTGAAACTAACCAACTAGAAAACAAGTCTCTCACAAAGAGCATAACACAAAGGAGGAAACTTCCAACTCGAGGGGCGTGGCCATTCTCTCCACAGATGTTGCCTGATATGCCAAGTTCCCCCAGCACTGTGTGTTTTGCTCAAGAGTACAACATCTGCATCAACCAAAAAGGGGTTTTATTTGGTTCAACATATTATAGAGGACAAAAGGACAGTTTTAATAATTTCTGAATTTATAATGGCACAGCATATTTTAGCTCGTGTCAAGCAAGAACGATCATGACTGGATTTACTTCCTCTGTGACAGGATGTGGTGTGATCAGTTATAGGAAATAAAACCAGAAATACCAGAACCTGCAGTTTATTCAAATGCAAATTCTCTACACACGGAGTTCTTTTGTTCTTACAAGCACCACCTGGTCTATGCATTTTTTTAAATATTAGGGGTAGAAGTTCTGGGCATAGTGAAAGCTAGGAATATTATTTTTTAAAGTGGCCTAATTAACAGCAGCTTACAGTTGCATTTTCTACCCTTATTTTGTTGAAAACATTACTGCTTTGCAAAGAAGAGCTACATCACCACAGGAAACAGTTTAGTGCCAAGTACCACCCCTTGTTTGCAATATAACTTGTTAAAGAACGAACTGCAGATGCTGGAGAATCGAGGGTTACACAAAAAGCTGGAGAAACTCAGCGGGTGCAGCAGCATCTAAGGAGCGAAGGAGATAGGCGACGTTTCGGGTCGAGACCCTTCTTCAGACTGGTCAGGGATCAGGGAAACGAGAGATATAGACAGTGATGTGGAGAGATAAAGAACAATGAATGAAAGATATGCAAAAAAGTATCGATGATAAAGGAAACAGGCCATTGTAAGCTGTTTGTAGTGTGAAAATGAGAAGCTAGTGCGACTTGGGTGGGGGGGAGATGGAGAAGGAATGTCAGGGCCCGAGGGCTGAGCGAGAGGTGGGGAGGGGGAGGAGGCAGTCTGGGTTAACAGAATTGAGAAAATTCAATGTTTAAGCCCAGAGGATGCAGACTCCCCAAGCGGAATATGAGGTGCTGTTCCTCCAACTTGCGGTTTTGCTCACTCTGGCCGTGGAGGAGGCCCAGGACCGAGAGGTCGGATACGGAATGGGAGGGGGAGTTGAAGTGCTGAGCCACCGGGAGGTCGGGTTGGTTGGTTATTGCGGACCGAGCGGAGGTGCTTGGCGAAACGATCGCCCAGCCTCCGCTTGGTCTCACCGATGTAGATCAGCTGGCATCTGGAGCACCGGATGCAGTAGATGAGGTTGGAGGAGGTGCAGGTGAACCTCTGTCGGACTTGGAATGACTGCTTGGGTCCCTGAAAGGAGTGGATGGGGGAGGTGAAGGGACAAGTGTAGCATCTCTTGCGGTTGCAAGGGAAAGTGCCCGGGGAAGGGGTGGAGCGGGAGGGAAGGGTAGAATTGACAAGGGAGTTGCGGAGGGAGCGGTCTTTGCGGAAGGCAGACAGGGGGGGGGAGATGGGAAGATGTGGCGAGTGGAGGGGTCACGCTGGAGGTGACGAAACTAGCGGAGGACTATCTGTTGTATGCGCTGGCTGGTGGGGTGAAAGGTGAGGACCAGGGGGACTCTGCCCTTGTTGTGAGTGGGGGAAATGGGGAGAGAGGGCAGTGTTGCGGGGTATGGAGGAGACCCTGGTGCGAGCCTCATCTATATGGGGGAGGGGAAACCCCATTCTCTGAAGAACGAGGACATTTGTGATATAATGCAAACATTAGTTGAAGAAATGAAATGCCCTGGAGGAGAGGCTCCACAGAGAAATCACTTTTAGTGTAGGAAGGAACTGCAGATGCTGGTTTAAACTGAAGATAGACACAAAATGCTGGAGTAGCTCAGCGGGTCAGGCAGCATGTCTAAGAGATGTAATGCGTGACATTTTGGGTAGAGACCCTTCTTCAGACTTTTAGTTTTCAGCCTACCACTGTTAGTGGTTCACTCACAGAAGATAGGAGTTGTTTCTCAGGGTTCAAGAATAGTAAGATTGAACGAGAACTTACCAGTTCGAAGGTTGATCTTTATTTTATGAGGAGTCGAAGTGAGGGATTTCGTGAAGAGCCCGCCGGCGCGCATGCTCGACATACTTCAAAGTAGCGGCGTGGAATCACAGAAACCAACAAAGAAATGACCGCATAGTAAGATTGAAGTGACTAAGATTACCAGATGAAGGTGATTGAGGGTTGGGCGAGGAGGGCACGAAATCCCTCACTTCGACTCCTCATAAAATAAAGATCAACCTTCGAACTGGTAAGTTCTCGTTCAATCTTACTATTTCATTTCGGAGTCACGTGAGTGACTTCGTGAAGACTTCAAAGCTTCTGTGATTACACGCCCTGGACCACGTCCATGCTGACACACCACTACCAGGGATGGATGGGAGGAACAAACTTGCTCAATAGTTCATACTGCAAAACAAGAGCAGAGTTATTAACAACAAATCAAAACCCCTCATGCAGGGACATCTCCACGTTCGTGACCTGCATTCAGCACGGCTTCTGCGAACTGTAGAGGAGCAGCAACAGGCTTGTTATAAAAACGCTGGAACACAGCTTCATTAGCCCATCCTGCTGTGGCGAGAATTTGGTCCATGGGCACCTCCATGACCCTCGCCGTTGACGTCGATGCAGCCCTGTTGGAAAGAGACTTGAACACATTAGTGTCGATACCTGACTTACCCAAGACGACTGGAAGCCACATGGATATCGTCTGGACTGTCACTCGATGATGAGGTCTCTTATGAGTGACAAGCAGGTATCTCTCCATTCCTCTGATGCGTGCCGTCACCTTGACATAGTGGCGGATATGTGAGGCTACACATAGCCTAGCATCTGCGGGGTATGCCGGGAACTTCAGCTGCAGCCCTGTGCACCGAGGTCTATGCTGCTTTAGTAGCTCGTCAATGAAAAAGACTACTTCCGTGGGTGTAGACGTCATTCTGTCGACACGAAGTTGGTGTAGTGTCTGTACCCTCTGAGCTGAAGTCAGCGCTAGTAACATCACCAGCTTCATGGTGCGTTGGTCCAGTTGGAGCCCTTCCATGGGTGACCACATCCTGAGCAGGGTTAATACGTCCCTGACATCCCAGGTGATATTATAGCGTGGTGTAGGCGGATTCATATTGAATATACCCCGCATGAGTCTGGACACTAGCCTGTTGGATCCTACCTCCAAACTGAGGTAGAATGATAGCGCACTTCTGGCGCTGTTGATGGCACTGTAACTTAAGTGTTCATCATGGTGCAACCCCGCGAGGAATTCCAGGACGTCGGTTGTTGTCACGTCATCGTACGTGATGCGAGAGCGGCTGCAGTAGGCTTCCCACTTCTTAATATGCGAGCGGTATCTTCGCCTTGTAGACTCTCGACACGACGCCCCAGTGGTATCCATGGTCCGAGCCGAGAGGCCGTATTGGACTAACGGCCTGTTCAGAACCTGCAAGCCAACAAATTTAAATAGCCATGGCAGGGATGCGGCTCCCCTGAGACAGGGTGAGTAACCAATTGTGGGCAACCCTTCAAAAGGACCCAAGGTTCGTTGAGCATGTCAAAGACCACCGGATACCAAGGCTGTGTGGGCCAGTCGGGTATAATAAGGATGCCCTTGGCAGCATCTGCCTGAATCTTTCCCAATAGCCGACTGATGAGGCAAAATGGGGGGAAGGCATAGAAAAACCACTTCCCCCAGTCCAGCGAGAATGCATCTAGCGCTATTGCCCCAGGATCTGGTTCCCATGAAACGTAGGTTGGTACCTGATGGTTCCACCGTGACGCAAAGAGGTCATGTCCGGTTTACCAAATTTGGCTGTGACTTTAGAAAAGATCTCAGGATGCAACATCCATTCAATATTGTCATTAAATTTGCGTGACCTGGTGTCCGCCACAGTATTAAGCTCACCTGGCAAATAGGTAGCTGAAATCCAAATGTCTCTTTGAACACACCAGAGCCAAATTGAGTTTGCCAATTTGTCACACGAAACTGGCCTGGTACCACCCATATGGTTTAAATATGCTACTGCTGTGGTGTTGTCTATTTGGAGACGGACATGTGCTCCAACAAACTCGGAACAATACGCACGAAGTCCGTGGAATGCTGCCAGCAACTCCAAATAGTCAATCCCTTGAGTTAACAACATCGTTGATTCAAGGGTGTCCCATCTGCCACCACAACTAGAGCAATTATTCGTGGATCCCCACCATTGGAGCTTGCATCAGTTTGCAAATATACCACCGGATTAGCCTCCCTAATAGGCTTGAATGAGTTGCTAATGTGACACACCCACCATTGCAACTCATTTATCGCTTCGGGCGGCAGCTGCATGGACCGATCATAATGACCAGCGTTCTGTTTTAACGCAGCAATTTTAGCTCTTTGCAAATTCTGATAATGCAAAGGTCCATATCGCGCTGCCGGAAACAAAGCTACCAGCTTCCCAATTATTGTAGCTAAGTGCCGAATCGATGGTATATTGGTGCGGATTAAATCTTGACACACATGGGTAACCTCCTCAATCTTGTTAATTGGAATGGTAACCCTCATGCTTATAGAGTTCACCGTGAACCCTAGGTAATTAGTCACCTGGGCAGGGTAGAACTTTGATTTCTCTGGATGGACAATAAACCCCAATTGTTGAAATATATTGACAGCAGCTGCAACACCCTGTTCAGCCAATTCCAGGGTGTGGCCCACAATTAAGACATCATCTAAATAGGCCATACTATATGGTGTCGTTGTCTCAAATAAGCCATAATTGGCTTCACTAATTTAGTGAACAATCTAGGGCTGTGGTGAGCCCATTAGGCAAAGCCTTGTACTGCCAGAGTTGCCCCATCCAGATGAATTTTAAAACCTTCTGTCACATTTCTGGACGGATACGGAATAATATGCGTCTTTTAAATCGAGGCATGCCATAAAGCAACCATGAGAAATCAATGATTTGGTTGTTTCAACGTATCCATTTTAAAATGAGAATATGTTACAAAAGTATTCAAACGGGTTAGATCAATAATGACACGACAACTTCCATCCTTCTTAGGTCCGGTGAATATGTTCGAAACAAATTCAACTGGTTCATGCACCACTCTCTTAATCACTCCTTTGCTCAAGACTTAACAATTCCTTATAGCCGGCTGCCTGTTCTGCAGCAGATAATTTAAATGTTCGAGCGGGCATGTGCTGGGATGGAGGAATGTCGCCATTAATAAACTCAATTTTATGCCCCTGAATATTCTGCAACACATACTCGTCACCAGTAAAATTACCTCATGCACCCAAAAACCACCGAAGGTGACCACCAACATGTGAAGTTAAACAGAGAGAAAAGAGAGAACCAGACCCCCTCACCTCCGTGGTTACCGGCGGTCCTTGACACGCGTGTGTAGACGTGGAGGTGCTGGGTTGGCTTGAGGGCGCGGCGTCTTCGTTTCCCACCAGGGTCTCTGCCGACCCCGTCCTAAAAAAGACCCCTGGTGCTGGGTCTGATGTTGCTGTCGTTGTGGAGCTTGAGGGTGGGTCCTCGTCGAGGTACTGGCAGACCCTCGTGATCGAATGTATGGAGACTTTGAGCCTGACGGTGTGGGGGCACTCTGAGGGCGCATGATCCCCACCGTTTTGGCTTGCTCGTCAAGCTCTTTGACTCTCTTCGAGAAGTCCTTCCCAAAGAGCGGACGGGGCGGGGGCGGCGGCGGTGGTTTGCACACTCCTGCAAACTTTGGATTGAGCGCTGGGCGGATGCTGGTTTTGCGAAACCCGTTAATTTCGTGCTGGGTCGCGCACAGGAGGGCCAGGGCATCTCCCTGGTCCAAATTCAATTCGTCCCCGTCCACCGACCGCACAAAGGCGGTAATACCGGCCGTGAGGAGCTTCAGGATCCGCTGCAGTTTTACCTCCTGTTGACGGATAGCCGCACTGATGTTGCCCCATATCGGCGTATTGACCACAGGCACGTTGAGGGAGTTGCAATTGGATGGAGCCTTGTGACGGCTCATTGCCTGGATGAGGACTTCTTCCTGCTGCTCCAGGCTGATAGTAGATGTTTGTGAAGACGCCCTGTGCCTGTTGCTGCCCTGCTGTTGTTGACGTTGAAGCAGGAGCTCCAGCAGCCGCTCCATACGGTGAATACGCCCTTCACCCTGAACACTCAGGTGGTCGGAGTCCTCCGGCTCTGAAAAGAAACCGGGCTCCTGTCATCGGCCCGCACCTCGTCGAGGCCCTGCCGGTGCCGGTAGTTGTCGCTAACAGCCGCCGAGGCGAACTGCGCGATTCCTGCGCGGGCGTGTTCAACCGCCTCCGTTTAGCGGGAGCTGAAGCCGCTGCCACTAAGGGCACTTGCGGCGAGGTGTCGGCACCAGCCGAAGCATGGCTGCCTGGGGCCCGCGCAGTCTTGCCGGCTGCCCACATCGTGGACGTTGCCGACGCATGGTCTCGCCCACCCATCCATGGGGGGCTCGGCGACCGTGACGAGACCCGACTCGACCGACCCGTCCCGGCGTTGAGAGTCGGGGCGTGCCGGCTGGACCTCACAGCCGCCCCGGGTCTTTCCCTGGAACCTGACCGCTCCTCCGTGTCAGGCAATGCCTTAGCCCTGGTAGGGTTAGGCTTCTGGGCTCCTGCCCTTCCCCTTCTCGGAGGGCTGAGTGGAACAGGCCGTGCAGCCGCACGCACCCAGCTCGAGGTCGCCAGCGAGCCCGCTGACGACCTGACTGCCATGGCAGGGTCCCCCTGCTCTGGCGGCACACCACACTCCTCCTCGTCGAACTCCTCCGAGCTGTGGTGTGCTGGCGGATCCGGACCTGTAAACACAGGGCTTACCCACATCTCCGCCTGAGTCCCGGCCTGCGATGCAGGTACTGCCGATGGTAAAGGCCCCGGAACTGTTGACCGGCGAACTCGTCCTGACGTCCTCCGGCCCTTGGAACTCCCATCCATGTCCTTGCTGCAAGACAAAACCAACAACAAGGACCACCAACTAAAGGTAGAATACTTACCTCCGTGGCCCCTTCTGAAGGGCTGGCGAGGAGCGCGCTCCACCGCCAGCCGTCGCAGCAACGCGGTACGACGATATGTCGAGCATGCGCGCCGGCGGGCTCTTCACGAAGTCACTCACGTGACTCCGAAATGAAATTCTACTTCCTGCTGAAGTTGTTGACAATAAACCAAAAGAAGCTGAAACAAGTAGATCTGCCAAATAATCTGAATGCTTCAAACTATAAACGACCTTAAGGGCTTTCACAGTCAGAGGAAACAAAGAAAAGATATGCAAAAAGAGTTGAGGATAAATTAAACATAACTAGTAGAAGAAGCAGACAGAGGCAGGTTACAGTGTATGTAACGGCTGGCAGGCACACTTCCTTTACTTTAATGCAACAGACGCCAGATAAGCTTAGAACATTGACCAGTTCTTTGAATTATGATGTTATTGCAATTAGGGAAACATGGTTGAGGAAAAGGAAGCTTATTGTTATGGGCTCAGAAGTTTCAGACGTGACAGGAGCAATGCCAAAATAGATACAATCCAGAGACAGGCCAAATGTCCTAATTCTAGTACTAATTCTAGCTCCTAGAACTTATGATATTGTATTGGGTCAACAGTGTGATGGTCCCAGAACCTTACGAGGTATGATGAAGAAAAGACAATTGACAGAAGATTACAAAATCTGTCGACCCAATACAGTATCATAAGTTCTAGCAGCAGAATTAGGACATTTGGCCCGTTTCTGGATTTTATCTATCTCTGGATTTCTGGATCTCCAGAGCATCTCTGGGGAAATGGAATAGGTGACGATACCTTCAGCTATAACATCACCTATCTCTTTCCTCCAGAGATGCTGCCTGACCCGTTGAGTAACTCCAGCTTTTTTTATCTATCTTTTGCTTCCAGCATTGTCGGTTTTTATTTCCAGCATCTATATTTTGGTTTTAATTTTCTGAAGACTATGCTTTACATACACATGGGCACCATGTGCAATGTGGGAAAGTGGGGTTGACTGCATTGCTAGCATTTAGAACATCAAAACAGAAACCAGTTCTGTTTTCCCCACAAAGCCCATGTGTTCATTTTGCAGTCATGGTGGGTGATCACAGGCAGGAACTTCACCCAACCATGCTTATCAAGGCTCATAGACAAACCCAGATGCTGTACTGGTTAACTGACTGACCACCCAATTATTTTTGAACGGTTCATCAACTACACCACTACTGCGTCCGTTCAGTAAACATTGGCTGAGGCCAGACCAATATTAAACTGGAGAGAACAATATCACAAAACTTAAAGTTGTTTCTGGGTTTTTTAAAGCATCGTTTGTAAGTCTTTTCTGCATCCTCAAATGAAACTTCAGCACACCCACTTAAGAGTGTAGATACAACTCTATTGTATCTAACAGGCATATTGGTTTCATGACACCCAGTAATCCCCACACACTAGGGACAATTTACAATTTTACCAAGCCAATTAGCAGCTGATTATATCAAGAGGACTGGAATGTAAAAACAGAGATGGAATATTGAAGCTCTATAAGGCCAGGCCGCATTGAGAGTATTGTGAGCAAATTTGGGCCCCATATCCGAGGAAGGATGTGCAGGCTCTGGAGAGGGTCCAGAGGAGATTTACAAGAATGATTCCGGGAATCAGTAGGTTAGCATATGGTGAGCGTTTGAATGCACTGGGCCTTTACAAGGTTGAGGGGGGGGGGGGGGGAGAGCCTCATTGAAACTTACAAAATAATGAAAGCCAAAGATAGAGTGGTAAGGATGTTTCCACTGGTAGGAGAGTCTACGACCAGAGGTCACAGCCTCAGAATTAAAGGGCGCTTTTTAAAAAAGGTGAGGAGGAACTTCTTTAGTCAGAGAGTAGTTGTTAAGACCGTAGAAAATGCAATTTTGTTCAAACCAGGCTGTTTGAATGACAATAAAAGGCATTCTGTTCTATTCTATTTTATCTGTGGAACTCATTTCCACGGGGAAATGTGGAGGCCAAATGCGCGAATATTTCTAAGGCAAAGATAGACAAGTTCTTGATTAGAACAGGTGTCAAGGACTATTTGGAGCAGGCAGGAAAATGGGATTAGGTGGCAGAGATCAGTCATGATTGAATGGCGGAGAAGACTCGATGGGCCGAATGGTTAATTCTACTCCTATAACTTGTGAATTTGTATCTCCAGATTACTAGATCGGTGACTTAACTGTTATGGCAACATCATACCCTCCCTGTGGGTACATGTTATGAAGTTTATGAGGAACTAAACACACAAAACAGGAAATCCGCAAGTATAAAAAGAAAGCTCAATTAAAAAAATAAGATCTGTACACTATGTGGCAGGGGGATGGGAGCATAAGCAGAGGGGTGTAAAATTAGGGTAGAAGCAATAGGTAGCAAGGTGAAAAGTAAAAGTGGCAGACAGAAAAATCCAGGGCAAAAAAAATGCCACATCATTGTATAAGGGGTAGCGTTGCTGGTTAGAGAGGAGATTAACACAATAGAAAGGAAGGACATTAGCTTAGAGGATGTGGAATCGATATGGGTGGAGCTGAGAAACACTAAGGGGCAGAAAGCGCTAGTGGTAGTTGTGTACAGGCCACCTAACAGTAGTAGTGGAGTTGGGGATGGCATCAAACAGGAAATTAGAAATGCGTGCACAAAGGTAAAACAGTTACAATGGGTGACTTCAATCTACATATAGATTGGGTGAATCAAATTGGCAGGGGTGCTGAGGAAGAGGATTTCTTGGAATGTATGTGGGATAGTTTTCTAAACCAACATGTAGAGGAACCAACGAGAGAGCAGGCTATTCTAGACTGGGTATTGAGTAATGAGGAAGGGTTAGTTAGCAGTCTTGTTGTGCGTGGCCTCGTGGGCAATAGTGACCATAATATGGTTGAGTTTTTCATTAGGATGGAGAGTGACATTGTTAATTCAGAAACAAGGGTTCTGAACTTAAAGAAAAGTAACTTTGAGGGTATGAGACGTGAATTGGCCAAGATAGACTGGCAAATGATTCTTAAAGGGTTGACAGTGGATATGCAATGGAAGGCATTTAAAGACTGCATGGATGAACTGCAACAATTGTGGATTCCAGTTTGGCAAAAGAATAAATCAGGGAAGGTGGTGCATCTGTGGATAACAAGGGAAATCAGGGATAGCATCAAAACAAAGCATACAAATTAGCCAGAAAAAGCAGCCTACCAGAGGACCGGGAGAAATTCAGAGTCCAGCAGAGGAGGACAAAGGGCTTAATTAGGAAAGGGAAATTAGATCATGAAAGAAAACTGGCAGGGAACATAAAAACTGACTGCAAACGTTTTTATAGATATGTGAAGAGAAAAAGATTAGTTAAAACAAATGTAGGTCCCTTGCAGTCAGAAACAGGTGAATTGATCAAGGGGAACAAAGACATGGCAGACCAATTGAATAACTACTTTGGTTCTGTCTTCACTAAGGAATACATAAATGATCTGCCGGAAATAGCAGGGGACCAAGGGTCAAATGAGATGGAGAAACTGAGGGAAATCCAGCAGGGCTCGAAATTAGCAGTTGCCCGGGTGCCAATGACCTCCCAAAGTGCCGCCGGGCAACCTAAATGCCGACTCATTTTGCCCGGCTTGGCAAGCAAATACTGGTTTATACCGATAGACACAAAAAAATGGAGTAACTCCGCGGGTCAGGCAGCATCTCTGGAGAATAGGAGCGTGACATTTCGTGTCGACAGCGGCGGCTGTACTCCTCTAGTATCTTTGATTGCGGGGAAAAAAAGACCAGATGCGGGGTGACGAAGGGTCGGAACGAATGACGGGCCCCGAACAGCGGCAGCGATAGCGGCTCTACCGCCTCCTCCTCCCGCACCTCTTTAAGTTTTGTGATATTGTTCTCGCCTGGCGGAAGGAGACCTCCCTCTCCCTCCTCGGCGTGCGAGAGGGGTTGTTTTGAAAGCGCAGTTGGTGGATTCTCCTTCCGCCGTCCGAAGCAGCTGCACTAAAGGTCCTTTAGCTCTAGGATCTTTGAGCTGCACCGCCCCGCACCTTGCTGCCGGAGGAGGGGAGGCGATGGTGACGAGTTTCCTTTGGCGTTGAACAGAGATGGCCAAGCTGCTGTCCGAGGAGCGCTGATCACTCTCTCTTTCTCCCCCCCCTTCCCCTCCCCTCCCCCCCCCCCCAATTCATACTGACTGATCCCCCCATTCATCCCGTACTGACCCACCTTCCATTTACCCTGCACCAAACCCTCCCATCCATCCTGTAGTGATCTCCCCAGTCATCTTTTACTGATCCCCATTCATCCTGTACTGATCCCCTCATTCATCCCGTACTGATCCCCCATTCATCCCGTACTGATCCCATCATTCATCCTGCAGTGATCCCCCTTCATCCTGTACAGACCCTCCGATCCACACTGTCCTGACCCCCCCCATTCATCCTGCACTGATTCCCCCCATTCATCCTGTGCTGACCCCCCCCATCCATCCTGTACTGATCCCCCCCCCATTCAAGAAGAATGTGGGGTAACAGTCTGAAGAACCGTCTCGACCCGAAACGTTGCTTATTTTCTTAGCTCCTTAGATTCTGCCTCACCCGCTGAATTTCTCCAGCATTTTTGTCTACCTCATTCATCCTGTACTGACCCCCACATCCATCCTGTACTGACCCCCCCCCCCATCCATCCCTCCCATACTGATCCTCCATTCCACTGACATCCCCTGTGCTCTCCCCTCACAACTTTACATACTCCAACCAACACGTACTAATTCACCTGCCGCAATCCATCCATTCCATACTGATTGTCTTCTCAACCTCTCCCCCCCCCCCCCCCCCAAATCTATCCATCCCGCCCTGATTCACACACCCCCTGACCATATTGTGGTTCATGGCCTTCAGAGAGAACATTGACTATGTTTGATAACGGAATGCAATCAAATGTGTTTTAATTCCCAATGTTATTATTTGTTTTGACACCTTTAAACATATTACCAAAGAACATTTGCTGCAGTTATGTCCTTTGGCCATCTCTTGTCAGTTAGTGTAATGTTTAACCTGTCAGATGGGTAGAGTCGGTTTTAACAGCTATTATCATAAAATGCCTTTAGAAATTTCCTTGCAACCTGTACATTTTGTTATGGATAAATTATGTGGGAAGCCAGAGTGTTTCTGTGCCAATAGCAATAACGACCCATGCTATGGCCATGTCATGGTAATTTTCGGTCCTTCACAGAAAACACGCTTGCATCAATCTGTAGTGTGCATGGTCCAGGATTTATTGACACAGGTTGATCATTTGTTGAATAATCCAACCACATTTTTGTTTGGAAGTGAAAAGAACTAATAGAAATTGCATTCATTGCAATATGTAAAAAGAGTTGACATATTGTATTATAATTTTGCTGCATGTCATTGTAGTATATATCACGTCTTGATTGGTGAATATGTTTAGTTTGTGAGTTATTTGAAACAGAAATAATATGTGAATGTAGACAAAAGTGCTGGAGAAACTCAGCGGATGCGACAGCATCTATGGAGCGAAAAAATAAGCAACTTTTCTGGCCGAAACCCTTCTTCAGACTGATGGGTTTCGGCCTGAAACGTTGCCCATTTCCTTCGCTCCATAGATGCTCCTGCACCCGCTGCGTTTCTCCAGCACTTTTGTCTACCTTCGATTTTCCAGCATCTGCAGTTCCCTCTTGAACATAATATGTGAATGCTTCATTGAACATAATTCTGACTGGTAACTACGCACTTCGGCCGAGCACGTTATCGCACGCGTCATGCAAACCGTCTTAAATGACCACCTAAACTGTCATTTGGCAACCTAAGAAGCTGCCAAGGTTGCCCGGCTGGCAACAGGGGAAAAAAGTTAAGTGAGAGCCCTGTCCAGGTTAGCCGGAAAGTGGTGTTAGGTAAATTGAATGGATTACCGATAAATCTTCAGGGCCAGATAGGCTACATCCCAGAGTACTTATGGAAGTAGCCCCAGAAATAGTGGATGCATTAGTGATAATTTTTCAAAACTCTTTAGATTCTGGAGTAGTTCCTGAGGATTGGAGGGTAGCTAATGTAACCCCACTTTTTAAAAAGGGAGGGAGAGAGAAAACGGGGAATTACAGACCAGTTAGTCTAACATAGGTAGTGGGGAAACTGCTAGAGTCAGTTATTAAAGATGGGATAGCAGCACATTTGGAAAGTGGTTAAATGATTGGACAAAGTCAGCATGGATTTATGAAAGGTAAATCATGTCTGACGAATCTTATAGAATTTTTCAAGGATGTAACTAGTGGAGTGGATAAGGGAGAACCAGTGGATGTGTTATATCTGGACTTTTAGAAGGCATTCGACAAGGTCCCACATAAGAGATAAGTATGCAAACTTAAAGCACACGGTATTGGGGGTTCAGTATTGATGTGGATAGAGAACTGGCTGGCAGACAGGAAGCAAAGAGTAGGAGTAAACGGGTTCTTTTCAGAATGGCAGGTAGTGACTAGTGGGATACCGCAAGGCTCAGTGCTGGGACCCCAGATCTTTACAATATATATTAATGATCTGGACCAGGGAATTGACTGCAACATCTCCAAGTTTGCGGATGACACGTAGCTGGGGGCAGTGTTAGCTGTGAGGAGGATGCTAGGAGGCTGCAAGGTGACTTGGATAGGTTGGGTGAGTGGGCAAATGCATGGCAGATGCAGTATAATGTGGATAAATGTGAGGTTATCCACTTTGGTGGCAAAAACAGGAAAGTAGACTATTATCTGAATGGTGGCCGATTAGGAAAAGGGGAGATGCAACGAGACCTGGGTGATATGGTACACCAGTCATTGAAAGTAGGCATGCAGATGCAGCAGGCAGTGAAGAAAGCGAATGGTATGTTAGCCTTCATAGCAAAAGGATTTGAGTATAAGAGCAGGGAGGTTCTACTGTAGTTGCACAGGGTCTTGGTGAGGCCACACCTGGAGTATTGCGTACAGTTTTGGTCTCCTAATCTGAGGAAAGACATTCTTGCAATAGAGGGAGTACAGAGAAGGTTCACCAGACTGATTCCTGGGATGTCAGGACTTTCATATGAAGACTGGAAAGACTTGGCTTGTACTCGCTAGAATTTAGAAGATTGAGGGGGGATCTTACAAAATTCTTAAGGGGTTCAACAGGCTAGATGCAGGAAGATTGTTCCTGATGTTGGGGAAGTTCAGAACAAGGGGTCACAGTTTAAGGATAGGAGGGAAGTCTTTTAGGACCGAGATGAGAAAATCATTTTTCACACAGAGAGTGGTGAATCTGTGGAATTCTCTGCCACAGAAGGTAGTTGAGGCCAGTTCATTGGCTGTATTTAAGAGGGAGTTAGATGTGGCCCTTGTGGCTAAAGGGATCAGTGGGTATGGAGAGAAGGCAGGTACAGGATACAGAGTTGGATGATCAGCCATGATCATATTGAATGGCGGTGCAGGCTCGAAGGGCCGAATGTCCTACTCCTGCACCTATTTTCTATGTTTCCATAACAACACAGTAGCTCAAGATTAATCATTTATTGGTCACCAACTCTGAATCTAAGAACTAATCAGCCCTCAAACACCTCTAACAATTACATTACTACTGCAGACCTGGAAGCTCCTAAAGTGCCTTTATTAACATCTGACTGCATCGACTCATGCAAAAACTAGGGAGTTTCTGTGCAATTTAAAATAGATTATAATCAAGTTCATTATGTGCACCTTTTATTTCAGTACAGTTACTAATTGATTATAATTTAAGGCCCAGTTTACCTCCATAGCAAAACTGAATAAATCTGATCAAGCCACCTACTATCTTACGAACATAAAACAGCATTGCTCGAGTGCTCCAGCAGGAAACACAGCCAGAACAGGCCTGTGTCTAACTTGCACAATCGGCACTTCACGCACTACAGCACACAAACAGCAAAAAGCACTCAAAGTATCAACAAACAGCAAGAATCAAATACGATAAGCATAAGACCCATAAGATATTACCATATTTTCCATAGAAATTCTCTTCCTCGCCCATATTCTCAGACTGCAAAGGCTTCACAACAGGCTCAGGCTGGGCACTCCCTACAATTAGTATGACGTGTTGTGCTCTATCTCTGCTGTCCTTTCAGAGGAGTACAGACTGGTTTAACTGGAAACTCGGTAAATAAAGGCACATTAGAATAAAGAGGCACAGCCCCAAAGGTAATTAATATTATTATTAGATCATAGGCAATTTTTAAAAACATATTATTTCATAACAAATGCTCAAGTACATATATCATATCCAAAAGCAGTGCAACAATTCTCCCCTCAATACATTTGCAGTAAATACTTTAAATAATAAACTACAGATTGGAACCTCTGACATACTGAAAAACAATTTGGGGTTGACTTTATGTAATAATCTTTCTCCATTAGTCTCTCTGAAACTTCAAGTACACTAATTAGCAACACTCTGCTGGTGAGTCTTATCAGTCACAGATTATAGGGCCTGTCCCACCAACATGCAGCTAGTGCGACAAAACCGGAAGCGGGATTCGCGCGAAGGTCGAGCGATCCCCGAGCGAGTTGACGTGAAGTTCGAGCGAAGTCCGCGTGAAGTCATTTTTACTCGTATAAACGGGGGTTGCAGGCTTTAGTTCCTGTGGCGCACACTAATACTTTCCCCACAATGAACTTTCTCTAGGATTTCCACAGCTTTACCATTTCCCTTACCAATTAATTTATTTTTGTTTATAGCAGTATTCTGCTAGATAAATCCTTGGATGCTGCTCTAACATTTCTATTTTATTAATCATGTTGGCTATGAGATTACTTGATTCTTTTTACCCGATCCTGCTTAATTCGATCACACGTAAATTTAACATGCATTTATCACTATGGAACCATAATTGCTGCTTTAAATTTGTTGTATTGAAAGTAATTAGTCTAAAAAGACATTGATAGCTTATTAGAACATATGGGATCAAAAATAACCAAGCTCAACCCGTGAAAACTGCAGGGACATGGGGAAAAGTAGCCAAACTTCCCCATTTTATTTATGAACTTTACAGACATTTAAGTTCCCTCTTGAGACAATGATATGCGCATAATTTGTATTAGCATTGGTTTGCGATTTTCACAATGCGTACGTCCTCAATGCAGCGGTGGGCCGACAGGTCATGGCGCGCGGGATTTTTGAACAGTGCCAGTTTTTCGGAGCCCCGCTCAATGTCGGGACCAGCTCCGCACAACTCCATACGGCTCAGGCGATAGAAGTGGGACCAGCCCCGCGAGGCCGTGCGATTCAAGCGACCACGTTAGGTCGTGCTGGCCGCATGCAGTCACATGCTGGTGCGACAGGCCCTTATGTCTTCCCAGATAGAGCCCGCAGAGTACATTACCCTTGTGATGGGCCTGTCCCACTGTACGAGGTAATGCAACAGTTCCCCCGAGGTTTCCCCTGATTCGAACTCGGAGAATGTCCGTAGCAGGTCCGTAGGAGTTTGTCGATGTCTCGTAGCGGCTCGTACGAGTAACGGTAGGTACTCGGGAAATCCGTCTGTGAAAAATGTCCACGAGTAAAAAAATACTCGTGATGAAAAATATTTTTGCTTTTTACTCGTACTGGTCACTCCATCTGCAATTCGGCCTAACAAGTCCACAAAGACCATCAATCACCTGTACACTAGCTTTAGGTTATCCCTTTTGCATCCTACACACGAGGGTCAATTTACAGTAGACGGTTAACGTATAAACCTGACATAGATATAAACTACTGGAGTAACTCAGCACGCGACAAGCAGCATCTCTGGAGAGAAGGATTGGGTGATGTTTCGGGTCAAGACCCTTCTTCAGGTGTACAAACCAGCATGTCTTTGGAATGCGGAAGAACATACAAACATCGCACAGACAGCACACATAGTCAGGCTCGAACCCAGGTCTCGGCTGCTTTGAGGAAACAGCTCTACTGTTGCACCACCCCAGATAATTTGATGTCAATGAATATGGAAGGGATGTTGTCCAACTGCTGGAGAGAGAGCACTATTCACACCCTGAACTGTAGAATATAAATGCGAAAATGGCTGAATACTTCTCTGGAGTTCTGCAGAGGGAATTTTTAAACTGAAACCATCTGGAATTTGAGGTAGCCAAAAATGAAGTGCTAGGTTCAGTTCTGCCAAACCCTTCAGTAATTGGTTGTAACTAGAAAATTGAGAGTTATCAGTATAACTATTCATTTGAACATGATTGCACCTCCAGAGATATCAGCACTACATGAGAAAGATCGATAACCTTTAGCCAATGAATGGAAAGCTTACAATGTGCAAACATTCCTTTTATAATTTTCTCACGCTGTTTCCTGATAAAGTCACAGCATCTGTCAAGAATTTCTTATCCACGCTTCCTCCCTGGGTGCAGTTCCAGTGGGCAGGCGCGACTCACGTTGCAGCGGCCACTACAGCCTGCCTGTCTTTTTTCTTTTTTGTCTAGTTAAATGTAGTTGTTCGTGTTTTTTTTGTATTGTCTCTAATTGTGTATATGTGGGGGGTGGGGAGGGGGAAACTTTTAAATCTTTTCCCTGCACGGGAGACCCGACCTTTTCCCTGTCGGGTCTCTGTTGTCGTTGGGGCCTAGCACCGTGGAGCGGCCTCCGACCGGGACGACCTGGGGGCTCCAGTCGCTAAGCCTGTGGAGCTGCGGACTTACCGCCGTGTGGCTGGCGGCCTCAGAGCGTGGGGAGCGGTGGTGGCTCGCTCCAGCTCCAGACCGGTGGACTGTCGGGACATCGGGAGCTCGCGGGTCCGGGTGGGAGATCGCTCTCCGGAGCTCCCGCAACACAGCTTCTCCAGCCCGTGTCGCGGGGTTGGAGCGACCCGGAGCGGGGCAATACATCGCCCCGCGCGGCTTTAATGGCCGCGGGTAATTCCAGCACCTGCTGGGGGCTCCAACATTGTGACTTTGGGCCTAGAGCCAGGCTGTACATTGCCCGGCGCGGCCTCAATTGCCATGGGACTTAACACCGTCCGCTTGGGGCTTCGACCTCGGGAGAGAATTGGTGCGGGGGAGAGAGAAGACTTTGCCTTCCATCACAGTGAGGAGGAGATTCACTGTGATGGATGTTTGTGTGAATTGAATTGTTGTGTGTTTTTTTTAATGAATTGTTCTGTTTGTATGGCTTGTAGAAACGGAGTTTGTTTCGAGCCTCTCTGAGGTTCGAATGACAAGTAATAAAAATCAAATCTAAAGTGGATTAAAGATAGTGCAGCACATTTATTTTTCAATTTCACAAATAACTATATTTGTATTAAAATTATGTACAAAAAAATAAGTGCATGGCTGCATAAATTTGGGGTCCTTTTACTCACGATGTATTTTGCTCTATACGGCAATGATGTTGTGGGTGGGGCGGTACAGTGGTGCAGAGATGAGAGTTGCTGCCTTATACGGGTGATCACTGGTCAGTGTGGACTCGGTGGGGGGGAAGGGCCTGTTTCCACACTGCATCTCTAAACTAAACCAATGTCTAAACAGCAGTAATGTTAGCACAATTGTATGAATAATGCAGCAGAGTTGTCCCCCTACGATAATAAAAAAAAAATCATTTGAGGGGCTTCCACGCGGGATTCAACACCTCAATATCCAATGGCAATAAGAATCTAGGCTGCAGTCCTTCTCACAGAGCATGCGCATTAGCTGCACTGAGCTTCATTGTATCTGTAAGCAGGTATTCCTGCAGCCTGGATTGTGCCAGCCAGCAGCATTCTCTTACAGACTAGAAGGTGAACACGTTTCAGGCCAACCAATGAGTGCCTTTCAATGAGTTGATGATCTTACAGCCACACTTGCTGTTCGTCTTTATAAGCATCCATGCAAACAATCCATAGATCAGAGTCTTACTGCACAACTGCTCAGTATGAATCATGGCAAGACACCTTGCATCCTGCTCCAACCGTGTTTTGCAAATAGACCATCGTGCATCGTGACCATCTCCACCTCATTGCAGGAGGATAGCGGGCATTGGGAGTGAGATTTTGATGGTATTGGAAGGATTGAACAGGAAAGTTCCCTCTCACTGCTAGCCAAGTGAGGTTTTTGCGTCTGTTGGCAAGTTCTGGTGATGGGGCTTTCTACAACATTATCTAGATAGTCTGCTCAGGCAACCACCCCACAGAATACATTTTGTCTTTATCCCACAGTGGCAGTAGGAACAATGATGTAGTGGTAGAGCTGCTGTCTTACAGCGCCAGAGACCTGGGTTTGATCCTGATGACGGGAGCTTGTCTGCACGTTCTCCCATGACCTTTGGGGGTTTTCTCTGAGATTTGGTCCATAGTCTTTTAAGTCTTGCCGATTCATGTGCTCTTCCAGATACTTTTAAATGCGAGTACCTGCCTCCACATCTTCTCAGGCAGTGCTGACGTATGGATTGCACTGTGCGCAATTTTTTCTTTTGCTCAGATCCCCTCTAATCTTCATCCCAAACCAATGTCTTCAGGTTTTGGACCTCCTTTATGGGAAAAATGTCCTCACTATCAATTTCATCTGTACCCAGCCTAGATTATATTTAAAATGGCACAATTACCATGAAAGATGTAACAAGCATTCTCTGTAAATAGTGAATATTACGACAGTGTGTAGGATGGTACTGCAGATGCCGAATTATATGGTAGGACCAGACTTTCAGAGTAACTATGGAGCTAGCAATGCTGTAACAGCCTAGCAGCAGCAGCAAGCACTTTACAATGGACATGATCTCACTGCAATAGATAATGCACTTTAGGCAGTGTTCTCAGATGCTCACAACAGATTTATTAGGTTGCTAAAAAGACTTGTCCATTTCAGATTTAATTAACAAATGTAACGATTTAATATCATCAGGAACACAGAACTGACATCAACTTCTAAATGAAGGCATGAAGTAATGCATGCATTGGCAAACAAGTCCAGCATTACCTCTCAAGCTTGGTTAGAAATGACATTGATTTGTTAATTGATCAGATAGGAGTTTAGTTTAGAGATACAGCGTGGAAATAAGCCCTTCAGCCCACCGAGTCCATGCCAACCAGCGATCCACGCACACTAACACCATCCTACACACACTAGGGACAATTTACAATTTTATCGAGGCAATTAACCTACAAACCTGCATGATTTTGGAGTGTGGGAGAAAACTAGGGCATCCGGAGAAAACCCACATGGGTCACGGGGAGAACGTACAAACTCTGTACAGACAGCATCCGTAGTCAGGATCGAGCCCTGGTTTCTGGCGCTGCAAGGCAGCAACTCTACTGCTGCGCCTCCATACCACCCTGATAGGAATGCTGGTCACAGTAAAATGCTTTAAACCAAACGTTGGAAAGTGATTTTAAAAGACATTTGTCTGAATTAACTCTCCTTCCTTTAATCAAAAGTCGGTAACCTACCTTACTAAGCTCCATCCCTGCTAACCCACAGCAGCTATGCATTCATATACCATAACCTTCATGTCAGTCCATATACATCCTAGTCGTTGTTGCTGTTTCAGAATCCATCTCACAAACTGCGGTAGTTCAGAGAGAAGGAGCATCATATTTCAGATAACTAAAGATGATCGATAAATGGCAGCCTTTCCAGCATCACTCAAATACCAAGAACACAACTACTAATCAACGGTAGATAGACACATAAAACTGGAAGAACTCAGCGGGACAGGCAGCATCTCTGGAGAGAAGGAATGGGAGATAGATTTGAGATCTCCTCTCCAGAGATGCTGCCTGTCCCACTGAGTTACTCCAGCTTTTTGTGTCTATCTTCCATTTAAACCAGCATCTGCATCTCCTTCCTACACAACTAGTCAACGGTGATAGACACAAATTGCTGGAGTAATTCAGCAGGACAGGCAGCATCTCTGGGAGACGCTTCCGGTTGAGACCCTTCTTCAGGCTGAGCCAGTCAATTGTTACCAGCATCAACTGTGGAGAAACCTATCATCCTACAGAACCAAAGACAACACTGAAGCTCACAGATAAAATATGAAGTTAATTTCATTGTTTAAGCCCCAGCTCAGTTACATAAGTGCACATAATTTCTTCCTGCCCCTTGTGTTGGACTGGAATCCAAATGTTTCAGCAACTCTACTGGGACCATCCATGCAATATAAACACTGATTAAAACTCAAATCTTCAACTTTATTCTGTCACTTTGGCATTTTTTCTAAACATCCCGCTGTTGAAGTCAATTGCAATTTGAAAAAAAACAAAAGTTAATATTGCAAACAGATTAAAAATTAAAAGCAAATGCATTTAAAGAACAGACATGCAAGTTTGGCAAATACATTTTTCTCTTCTATTCTAAATTAACATTCTTTCTCCCCCGTCACAAACCTCACTGCTGGCCTCTTTCAGGGCACAATTTCTTTCTAATCAAGCAAGACCAAAGAGCCTTTAGAGAATTATTGATGTGCACTACAGCTGATGAGATAATCTTCACAAAGATGAATATTTAATTACAACCCTAATGTTCCACAATAACTCCCGTTTTTTTCAATTCGTCATTTTGCACTGCATTAGTTGCATTGATTTGCCCTTATTGCATAGCTGGAAACGCTCCCAAACATATTTGCACACTGGAGCTTCTTAAGCGCCGCCAGAGCTGCATTCATCCACACTAGTGCCGGATATTGCAAAAAACAGCTCAACTGTAAATATTTGCAAAGTAAGCTCTAATGCCCTGTGCACACATCTATCTAAAATAAATGACTCAGTCCAGTGATTTATAATGTGCATCAAGGATAAAAATTGAGATACTGTTACTCCAACAACTGCAATTCAGACATATTCCTGCTTCAAATGTCGCAGGTGTAAACTTGTCATAGTTAATACTCATTCAGACCTGGATCAATAACAAAGAGGCACAGGAGACTACCAATACAGGAATCATAAGCACAAAACAGATAGTATTCGCAAAGATAAAATAAACAGTTATCATTTTGGGTTGAGACCCTTCTCTCGACTCTTACAATTAAATCAGAACAATAATCTTGGAGATTCGCCCAAATGGAGGAAATAACAATGATAAGGAGCAGCAAAATCATGGAAGAATTTGAAAACAAAACTGAGAATTTTAAAATTGAGATGTTGCTCAACGGAACCAGTAAGTACTCAGGTGAAGGATGCAGAGAACAGTGTGGCTTAGCATTCAACATAGAAACACAGGAAATAGGTGCAGGAGCAGGCGATTCGACCCTTCAAGCCAGCACCGCCATTCAATATGATCATGGCTGATCACCCAAAATCAGTATCCGATTCCTGCTTTCTCCACATATCCCTTGAGTCAAGCAGCAGAAGAGTGTGGGACCGGCTCCGTCTGGTCTGTCTTGTTGAGTGGTGAGCCATCTGAAATTAGTGACCCTCACTCCCCTGACATCAGTCTGAAGAAGTGTCTCGACTCAAAATGTCACCCATTCGTCACCCTCTCTAGGAATGTTGCCTGTCCCGGTGAGCATTTTGTGTCTACCTTCGATTTAAACCAGCATCTGCAGTTCTCTCTTACATATTACTGACCTACTACCTGTATACATTAATGGTCAGAGAAGCAGATTACAAACTGAATTCCATCACAACCACAAACTCATAAAAGCCACGAAGGGAGAATGTGTTTTTCTTTTATAACACTGCCATTCTTTGCATTGGATTTGTTCCCATAGCCAGCTCCCAAATGGCACGACTCTGCACAGCATGGTCAGCCATGTTTAATTTGAAGCCTCCAACTCACGGGCAAAACTTAAAGACTTGGAATGTCTGACATTCATGGATAAAATTTTTAAATATCGATCACCAAATTAAAAAATAAAAAATAAATCCAAAAGGTATTTAGGTTAGCAATTAAATGTATTTAAATTAACTTATTTTTAAAAAAAAATAACTATCTTGCTCAAAGCCATTTCCCTTTCATTGAAAGAATTGGCAATGCTGAATCTGAGAATTTCTACTGAAACTGCTGGGAAATTGTAGAAAGATCGCTCAAGGCAAGGGGTGCAATGCCCCAGTGCAGAATCTCAGTGGTCAGAACCTCTTGTGAACTCTGCTCACACATCGAATGTTGTAATTCGCTATCTCGCCCTCCACAAAGCAGTTACACATCACAATCTCCAGTTTCTAGTGTGAAATAAGAGACCACTCAGGGGTGCAAAGGATTGGTAAGGTCTAAAGGTTACAAAGACATGGATGAAGGTTTAAGTAGGGTTAAGCTAAGGGCAGTGTTACGTTTTATTCCTCTGAAATCTAAATTATTTAAGTGGCTCTCTTCCTACACTGTAGCGATTTCAAACACATGAAGCAACAAATAAAATGAACAAGTTTCAAGGCAAGGGGGAACTGGACTGGGGCCATGCCTTGTCCTTCCACGATAAAAAGGGCTACTCCTTTTCACGCCTGAATCTACAAATGTAGCTCTGTCACCTATGTCTACATATTCTGCTGTGCTGCTGCAAATAAGAATTTCATTGTTTTATCTGGGACATATGGCAATAAAACACTCTTGACTCTTACATAAAGTGTGGAGATGAGATTAGTCCCAGTAGAACAGCATACCACAAGAAACTGTACCTTTAGAACAGGACAAAGATGACAGAAACAATTCAATTTAACACTTACAAGCAGACTTGTTAAATAAATTATGCAACCAGGAAAATGCATTCCTTATGATTACCAGGTATTCAAAAATATCTAAGAAAATGTGAAGGAACAAGATTGAGCAAGTGCAGACAAGCACTTTTGGAGAAACTTTTTATTTGGATCTCAGGCTCCATTTCATGTTGGCGCAGTCACCTTGAATTAGGGAAGCAAGAAACAAAAAACATCTATCCTTAATGAAAATACTTCAATAAAGCAAACCCATAGTCTGTAGCTCAGATAACAGATCCACAGATTCCAATATCTCTGTGCAACAAAAGGCCAATCTCGTACTTTCAAGATACCAACCACAAAGCCACAAATAGATTTGAGTTCTCTGCTTATTTAATTTCTTTGCAATAAAACATAGCTTTATTTATGCATCAACATTAATCAGTGACCAACTTTATTGAATCTGTGACAGCCGGTAGAACCTTAAGTGTTTAAATGATATTGGTCAAGGTACTCATTGGTATGTTATTATGCAGTTTGTCACACAGAGTGTTTAAAGGGTTCACTGTCCACAAATGTATCTTTAAATTTCTCTCGAACACAAGACATGTTTTCTTTAAAAATAGGTACAGACTGAAAATAGATTCGCACTTTAAGCTGGAAGAAGATTCAGAAAGTAAAACAATTACCATCTTTTCCGTTTCACTCTGCATCCGTTCCAAAACTAAACTCCGAGTGAAATCATGCCTGGAAACTATTAAATACTAACACAGGAACAAGACGGAACTTCTTATGAAGTAAATACCAATACTGAAAGAAGAGCTTATCGACCACCTGTTGATATCCTGATTAAATCCTCACTGGGATGCGCTGTGTGCCTATCATTATTTAGCAACATCACACACATGCTATTTGCAAATGAGGGAATGTTCCTGTCAATATTTTATTTTTGTAACGTCCTAATAAGAATATGGAAATACATGTTTCCAACACGATTTTCTACGGTTGAATAAACAGCTTGCAAAAGTATTACATCTCAACAAGTCCCTCGTGTTGAGTGAGCCTGTGAGCTGGGATTCACTGTAAATATAAACTGTAAAGGTCCTTATTCACCCACTGGGCTCAAGCTACTGGGTGGTGAATGTGTGACCCCCCGCGCCCCCCACAACCTGGGGATTGGTGGGCCCCACATCCTGGGGAAGGGCGGCAGCCGCCCACCCCTGCTGGACATTACCGCTTTAAGGGGCACGCAACCGGTTTTTCTCTCGCTCACCGAACTCGGGATGGTCTCCGGTGCCCATGGCGGCGGCTGCTGTTGTTGCTGCTGCTTCTCCCTCCTCAGCCGCCGTTCGCTTTCTCCTCAGAGGCGCGCCGCACGCCCCTCACCCCGCCCGTCCCGCCTCCGGTTGCCACAGCAACCGCGAACAGGCCCGCCCTGCCCCCCCCACCGCGGCCAATCACAGGGCGAACCTCCCGCGATTGACACACGCCTGAAGCAATCACCGTGCGGAGGGGGCGGGACCAAGCGGGAAATGCCCCGTCCCGTTATGTGACTGGAATGTCAGAGTCAGAGTGTAGTGTGGAAACAGGCCCTTCAGCCCATCTTGTCCACACCGGCCAACATGTCCCAGCTACACTAGTCCCACCTGCACACGTTTGGCCCATATTCCTTCCAACCTGTCCTATACATGTTCTTAAACGTTGGGATAGTCCCAGCCTCAATTACCTCCTCTGGCAGCTCATTCCATACACCCACCACCCTTTGTGCAGAGGAGACAATAGGTACAGGATTAGGCCATTCGCCCCCTCGAGCCAGCACCGCCATTCAATGTGATCATGGCTGATCATCCACAATGGGGTAGAAGATTGCAACCTTCACATGGTCCGCCCTGTTTCGACTAATGCAATCAACTCGAAGTGCACAAACGGAAGATCAAATAGAACAAGTTGTCCAACAACTTTAGGCTGCACACGCCACACGAAAGAAGATCATCCACAATCAGTTACCCCCCCCCCCCCCCCGGATTCCTATTAAATCGTGTCCCCTTCAACTTAAACTTATGCCCTCTGGTCCTCGATTCACCTACTCTGTGCAAGAGACTCTGTGCATCTACCCCATCTATTCCTCTCATGAATGTGTCGATGCTATTTAGAAGAATGCATGCTCTGATAAGACATGCTCCTTTTTGAGGGGGTTCAGCCTGCACAACTGAGTGACATTGTAGGCTCCACATTTCCTTTTTCATCCTTGCTGGCTTTCTTCTTCTTGTGTATGGCGTGCACAGCCTAACGTTGTAGGACAACTTGTTCTATTTGATCTTAATTGATTATGCACAGCCGGTTCATTTCATTCGTCGAAACAGGGCGGACAACGTGAAGGTTGCCGTCTCCCACCCCCTTGCTAGCTTTGATTTTTTTCTTTTGCATACCTTTGTTCTTTGTATATCTTCATACCTCTAGCTTCCCTCCCCTGACTGTCTGAAAGGTCTCGACCCGAAATGTCACCTATTCTTTTTCTCCGGAGATGCAGCCTGACCTGCTGAGTTACTCCAGCATTTTGTGTCTACCTTGAGTGACCTTTTGAGTTGGATGTCCAGCTCAGAGAGATAATGTTACCAATACTGCTAGGAGACAATTGGCTGGACGAAAGACCCACTGGTGTGCTGGATATTTGCAGGTCTTCGGGGCAAGGAGCTGTTCACAATCAGGCTTAAGCACAGAGGAATACACTGAGTTTTGTGGGATTGTCACAAAATATGTATGGGGAAAAAGTCCACAGATTAAGGCCTTATGGCCACTGCAGACAAAGGAGCTTGTATTTAAACCACACCCTCTCCTGGACTGGAAAGGGAGTATATACAAGGAAAATTGATGTCCTGTGCGATGTACATTAAGTCACCAGGACATCATTTTTCCTTATATACATAATGTAATGTACTGCAGATTTTACACACAAATACTATTTTGCAAATAGTATGGATATTTACAATGAATTAAGATTATTATGCAGAGAATTATACAGACTACATTACAATTGGTGGTCATCAAGCTGTGTTTCATTTTCAAGTTTTTGTTGCATCTCTGGCAGTGATTTTTGGACTACAATTTAGCTAAGAATTAAAAAAACTCGTAAACCTTTTGGTATTGTCTTTGCTCTGTGTTTAATAACAGAAATGATGTCCCCCTACTTCTATCAAAATTTTATTTGCTTTAACTTTCCCAGCTCTACTTATCTATATCCCACATCAGGAACACAGCTTAGCATGTGATCACATTGCTATTTGTGAGAACTTCCTGTGCATAAGTCAGCAGACTAGCTCCTCTAGTATCTTTGCTTCCTATCTTCCATCCACAATTAATGATGATCATTATTCATAAGCACATTATTATCTTTAAACTGATTTGAGCTGTCGTTAGAGAAAGGTATGCGTGCATATCTAAGACACCTTTCCAGTCAATGGTGCTTTACGGGAAATGAAATCTTTCTTTGGTATTCTGTGCAAACGTAAACAACGTATGCAACAAGCTTCCATACCCCCCTCCCTCCCTCTCCCGCCTCTCCCCTCCTACTTCCTCCCTCCCTCTCCCCCTCACCTCCCTCTCCCCCCCTCCTCCCTCTCCCCTCCCTCCCTCCCCTCTGCCCCCTCTTCCCTCTCCCCTCCCTCCCCTCTGCCCCCTCCTCCCTCTCCCCTCCTCCTCCCTCTCCCCTCTCTCCCTCACTCCCCCCCTCCCCTCTGCCCCCTCCTCCCTCTCCCCTCCTCCTCCCTCTCCCCTCTCTCCCTCACTCCCCCCCTCCCTCTCTCTCCCACCTTCTTCCTCCCTCTCCCCCCCCCTCCCTCTCCTCCCCGTTCGGTGAACAGAGGGTCTGCACTTGGTCTAGTTGCGGAATAAATGTAGGCCAGAACACCGAGTTGAACTTTGCTGCTCCACTTAAAAATAATGCATTTCATGCATAACATTCTTTATGACCTCCTCCTAGTAGAGCAGAGCCTTGACATCATCGAGAATATAGCATAGCAGCTCCTCCACATTATTGGCCTACATTCTAGTGCTTCATTATCTGGACTGGTATTTGATCAAACAACTTTCATACAAAGTGATGAAAGCTAAGCTACAGTATATACAAAATACCGATCCACAAATAGCTCCCAAGGATGATCAATTTGAGTTATGTATAGAGATGTAAGATTGGGGTTAACCAAAAATAAAAATAAACATTTATATAGAATTAGGTTATTTCAACATTTTTTACGATTTCAATATTATCCGTTACTTCACAAGATCTGGTGATAACATAGAGTAAACCTCATGGGTTAAACAGTATTACAAACCTCATATTCTATCTCTTCTATTGTTAAAGCACCACAAGTTAAAAATAGTGACACTTGCAGCATACTAAAGAAATATAATGCTTTATTTTGTTGATTCGTGTGCAACTGTTGTCGTATCAATAAATTTGGAAACAATAAATGAGGCAACTGCCAACCCTTAATATGCACTTAGTTTTGTTTTCATAGCCCTAACACACTTCATAAGAATTCTTTTGTGCACCATTATTGATACTTTTACCAAAAAAAATCTACCTCCAATAGTAATGCAGCATTGGGCCTGCCAGTAAAATTAAAGGACAGCTCAGTGGCACAGCTAGTAGAGCTGCTGCCTCATAACTCCAACCATTTGGTTCAACCCGAACCCCCATTGTTGTGTGTGTGGAGCAATGTATGTTCCCCATGTTACCACATGAGTTTCTTCCAGTTTCCTCCCACATTCGAAAAAGTGCAGGGTGGTAAATGAATTGACCATTGAAAATTGCAGGACCAGGTGAGTGACAGAATCTGGTGAAGAACTGATAGAAATGTGGGGGAAATGAATTTGTATACATGTATATTTGATGGTAACCATAGATTTAGTGGGCAGAACAGGCTGTTTCAGTGCTGTATGGCACATTAATTTAAAAAAGATAAAGTTCTAGAAATAGTTATTCAGCACCCGCAGACTGATTTTATTTTAGTTGAGAGATATAACGAGGAAACACGCCCTTTGATGGCCACGAGGGATGGACAATATATACTAGTTTGTCAGAGTTATCTACACGCCATGAGCAAATAAAGAAAATGTGTAGCGCCTATGTATGTTACAAAAGGCCTCATTATTTGGACCCTTATGTTGAGCTGCAAACAATGATGTATGGAAAAGTAAATGGGGTCAAATATTTCAAAATCTCAGTATAGCAGATCTCTCCTGAAATTGAGCCAAATTTCCAGGCAGTTACTCAGTACTACAGTGCGGGGCTGGTCCCCACCGGATCTCTGATCCTGGACACATTCCACATAGTGCTGTTTCAGGCTTTGCTGGATCTGCTTAGTTTGTTAACAGTTTGTGAAGGGACGTCTCTCTCCACTTCCTTCTCAAAAATTGTGATTTCAATCATACTTTAGTTCTCAGATTTCTACATTTTGTCCAAAAATGAGTGAATACAAAGCAATCAGTATGAAGAACTTCCTGTTTATAGCTACACACCAACAAAATATACTTTACAAGTGGTTAGTTTCCATGTTGTTTTGTCCTTGCTGGATGGTGTTTTCTTTCCATCCTGACAAGGTCCAAATTCCTGAAAATTAAATTAAAAAAAGTGAAATAGTTCATCGTTTAGGCCAGTTTTTACCCTTTCCCCACTGTGTAAAGACTTTTTGCAATTTTTGTTTTGTATATTTTTTTTATTCCGAATAAAATGTTTTTGAAATTATTTATTCCCCTTTTCTTTCCCATCAAAGGTCTGCTTTAATGGGTATGTGGCACCATTTTAATGACCAATCGTGATACAGAATTGTACAATCAGTGCCCCAGACCATTCCAAGGTGAGATACATGACAACATCCATAATCTTCTCATCAAACTACCCAGATGCACAGTTTCCTGCAAAGTTCACAGTAATTATCAATAGAGGGGCCATGGCCAAGTTCCTCTCTTCCTAACTGAGGGTCAACACAAGCAATCTATTTTTCCCCAATGAGTTCAACTAACAATGTAGATATCAGGGATGGGACATCTGAGGAGATATGATACATCCCTGTTAAAAGGAAATGGCAATGAATCATGCTTCTTTACATCCCAAAGAGCCCAAAGGTACTTTAAACTTAGGATTTAAGATGACAAAGGAGATCAAGGGAAGGGGAGATGGCAGGGTGGAAGCAGAAGTGGAAAGCTCAGTTAATGCTGATTTTAAGAAGGCTTTTGAGGATGTAAAGGGGAGAAACAAGATGGGGGCAGTAATGGTTGCAAAGTGCAGCAAAGATAGTTGAGTGCTCTGTTGCAGATGAGAACACAGATTTCCAACATTTGCCAGAATTTCAAGGGTTGGAAAAAGAATGTGCAGAATTTCAGGATGTGAAGCATCCGTCAGAGAGTGTACAAGACAGAATCCCCCTGAACAGTGTTAAATGTAAACATAATTTGGTACATCTGTAGATTAGTCAGCTATGAGAAACTAGACAGCAAAGAGGCAGTAATGGTACTGAAATGGAAGCAGAGTAGAACTGACCATTGCAATACCAATCTTGACATTAAAAATATCTTGAGCAACAGAGCTGTGGGAATTAAGATGAAGCAACACCGAGTGTCACTTTTCCAAATATCTCAGCAATGTAGATAACTCACCTCACTTTACAATATCACTTTCGGGTTCGACTAAAATAGAACGTAAATATGAATTAGAGTTAATGGGAATTAGCATCTAAAAAATTTACAGACAAAGAACATTTAATTCCTGGTTTAAAGGTTAAGTTGGTACTAAATAAACAAGGTTTTTGAAAATAACAGACACAATGTACTTTTTCAACCAATTAATAGTTTTCATTGAAAGTTAATGCCATTGTTGTCCAATTTAATAGTAGCAGAAGTTATGAGTTTTCCTTGTAGACAAATTTGAGTGCTAAATGTGGCAGCAATAAATTCAATTACTTCTCTCTGTTGCTGGAAAGATAAATTATTTCTCTGAGCTGAACAGACCAGGAATGGCCTAAGTTTGAACCTAAACACATTGAGTGAACAGTTTTTCATCACAGCAGGATCACGCTGTTACTATAGTTTCACCTGTGCACACGGTTAAGGACAATGAAACAAGAGTTTAGCTTGTAATCTATTTCATAGTTCAAAAGACATGCACTAATATCACACCCCCTTTAATAGCATCAGAACCAACTTGATATGTAGGAGCAATAAGTCCTGTCCAAACATGTAGTGGATATACCTGGTATTTGAAACAAATCCTTTCACCTCATTTGCAACAGAAACTCTTTCTCTTTCCAATGTGAAGGAAATGTCCTGCAGGCTAAATGTAGAAATGTCAATTAGGAATCTTCAATTAGGTCTTGTTCAAGATGTTGCTGGCTATCCACATGACTGCCACTGATATATTTAGGGCCAAGAGTTGTTTCTATGCATGATTATAAAAAGGTTTGTAGGATTTCAGCCAATTTGGAACTGCAGATTTGATGTTGTGATGTGTTTGTAGTTTCAAATAGCCAGGACCTTCCAGCACTTAACCCCTCATTGTATGTTTAATGGTGTGAAGTTAGAAAATACTTGTAACTATTGAGGTCATAACTATGTGGATTTAAATGTACAGCTTTTTATTCCAAACAATTTGCATGGGGATGAGTTTTGCATATTCCATCCTTTGCATGGGGATGAGTTTTGCATATTCCATACTTTGCATGGGGATGAGTTTTGTTCCTGAAATGGTACACTTGACTGGTGTTTTATATTTCATTGTTTGGACTAGTGCAACATATGGAGATGTCAAACTTTGTTTTTCCAAGTTACCTCTGCTAGCTTCTGTATGTTCAGTGAGAATGTTATATTCTTCAGGGTGTTGGAGACAAAAAATTTAAAGTTACTCCTTGGTACTCTGATTTGATATTCAAGTAAGAGATAAATATCACATTACTTTGGAATGTGGAAGGATTTCATGAAACAGAATTCCAAAATACAAAAATCTATTTTGAGTGCCAGTTTTGTAATCTCAAGGGAGGATATTTGTGATATAAGTGCTATGTTATCTCTAAAGATGTGTTTTGTGATCTTGCAGTGCTGCAATATGACAAGAGTAAAAATTAAAAGGATTGTTCCTCAAATAGCCTATGGCAGGGCTATTATTTTCCTTTAATGAGTGATTTATGGATGTAGACTTTTCAGATAATTCAGCATGTTGGTCAATAGATTAAAGGATGCTTAACAGGCACATGACCTGGTTAATAAAGGTTAGGAGTCCATGGTTATAGGTGTTTTTTTGGGGGGGGTAAACAGACTAATGACTGCAATCTGTCAACATTATTCCTCATTTTCCATTATGTGCATGGAATAACCATCTGAGACATGATCCCCTGGTACCAAAGATCCACTATTGCTTATAAATAATCATGGCTGCTGAGGGGTGCAACATCAAGGCAAGATTCCTACTTGGTGATCAACGACTTGATTTCAATATTGCAACGGCCTTAAGAGGACTGACATTTCTCAGAAGATAGGCATTATCATTTAAGTCTAGAAAGAAAAATCACATTTCCTTAAGAGTCATAGCAACGCTTATATTTGATAGTTCGTTTTTTGCAGTATGTTAATGGTATGCAATGTACAAATAATACTTACATTTTATTTATAACCCTTCTCGGTACAAAGAACCATGCTAGGATCAGTAAAATAGCAAAACCAACAAGAACACCTAAAATAACTGGAAAGGAAGAGAAAGGAGTTAGTGAAACAGAAATTGAGCTTTATCAACAGCAATGAGTAGATATAAATAAAAATATTACCCAACAACTATATTCTTGTGGTGTATGTTGCATATTTACAACTCTAAATGTCACACGTCATTATCCCTGCGTTGTGAAGGACCCACAATTTTGTCTAAGGTTACTATTTTGGAAACATGATCTATCATCTGGTTGTACAGATGGTCTGTCCACTCATGGCAAAAAAAAAGTGGTGATAAAGCAAAGTGTGTAAATTACCCTCTCAGCTATCCAGAGGCCTGGACTGATGATTCTGAGCCCCATCAAAATAGCTGGGATCTTTAGTTTCAGTTAATTAAATAAAAAGGCTAGTGTCAGGAAAGATAATCATAAAGGACAGATGTTAAATGTGGACTTTGTCAGCAAAACATGTCCTGTGATTAAATTATTAAAAGATACAAATGACATGAGGTATGTCATTCCATACCTCTCTTTGTGTTAGAGTAGCTCTTTTCCCATTAGTAACAGGAGACTAGTATTCCTGTTGCCAGTTGTACAACCTCTTTACATAGGAGGTAAATGCCAAGCATCCAACAGTGTCCAGGTTTCATCAGCAGAGAAGGTTATTGGCTGCAACCTTCCCTCCATTGATGAACTGTACACTGCAAGGGCCAGGAAGCGAGCGGGCAAGATCATCTCTGACCCCTCTCACCCTGGCCACAAACTCTTTGAATCGCTTCCTTCTGGAAGGCGACTCCGGATTGTCAAAGCTGCCACAGCCAGACATAAAAACAGTTTTTATCCACAAGTAGTTACTCTACTCAACAGCCAAACATCTGTAGCCTCCCTTTGATCTGGTATTTTGTTGGTTCACATGCTTGATCAATGGTGTTTTATCATTAATGTTTTATTATTATTAATGTTTAGTGTTTTCGGAGTCATTCGTAACTGTCACTGTATGTCATGTTGTTACTTGCGTGCAGAGCACCAAGGCAAATTCCTTGTATGTGCCAATAAACTTACTTACTTGTTGAAGAAAATAGTAGTAGAGGCACTGTGCAATTATGATCTCCACTTCGTGTCATTCATTAACAACCCAGCATGAATACAATATTTTTTTGCTAATCAGGAAAGATGCCTGTTACACCACAACATTAAAATGTAAGAAATTGAATAAAGACCAGACCATCTGGCTCCTTGTGCATGCTCAGCCATAGCTAATCATTTACCCTAGCGTGATTTTCCTGTGCTAACCTCATATTATGATTACCATATTAATAAAAAGTCTTTCAATTTCTAACTTGAACTAGAGCAACTGAGCCTCCTCAGCTCCTTTAGACAGAGAATTTCTAAGATACCACCCTTAGGGTGAAGGAATGTTCTGTCTTGAATCAATGACCCCTTGATTGTGAGCCCTGGTTTAAACACACCAACCTGTGGAAACATTAACCCTGCATATATGCTGTCAAGCGTGTCAATATGTTGTATGCGTCAATACAACAGGACACTACCCTTAGATCATGCAACCAGACCTGTGCTCAATATATTCCAGGTATAACCACAGCTCAATACATTTGGAGCAGGACATCTCAACTCTTGTACTCAAATCATCCTGAAGTAAACAGCAACATACCATTTGTCTTCCTAATTCTCTCCAATACTCACATGCTCCCAACAATTCATGAGCAAGAACATCCAATTCCATCTGTATCCCATTTTTCAATTACTTGTGCAAAAAGTACTGATAACTCGTTTTTCTCTCAAAAAAGCATCACATTTTGCTCACATTTTATTCTAACTGCCAAATCCTTACTTATATAATCAGTCAACATCTCTATGAAACCTCTCTGTACCCTCCTCACAGCCCACACTGCCACCTAGCTTTGTATTATCAGCAAACTTGTTTATATTACATTTTTACCCCCGTAGTGGACAAAATGTAATATCAATAAGCTTGCTGATTAATATATTGGAAGAGGGGACAAAATGTAATATAACCAAGTTACATGGGGCTCCAGCAGCAATCTCTATGGCATCACCCTAGTCATTGCACTTCCATTAGCTTATTACTACCATATATTTTTGTTCATTAGTTAATCCCCAATCCACTGCAGTGTATTGGCCCCAATAATGTGCGTTCTCAGACTGATTAATAATTGATTAATTTTATTGTTATTTTCTGGATTTAGGAAGTGCGAACAATGCCAAAGTATTGCTGGTTTCCTAATTGTCCTTGGGAAGATGGTGGCAAGCTGCTTTCTTGAATTGGCTTTAACTATTCCATTACTTGTAACCTCAAAAATTAAACACACAGTTTGACTTATCCATGTTGCCAATTGCAGTCTGAAAAACTCTTACCAATCCTATTTTGTCAGGACACTATAACCCGCTTTAACAAAAGGTTTGAACAATCTTCCCAATTACTCATGTTAGGCTAACTGGTGTTACAGTTCCCCATTTTCCCTCTCTCCCTCTTTAAACTGGAGTAACATTTGCCACCACCCAACAGTGCGAACCGTTCTGCAGTTGTGAAATTTTGTAAGATGACAGCTACTGCATTCACTATCTACATATCTGCTTCCTTTAAAATGCTAGGTTTGCAAATGACCAAATCCAGCAGATTTATTACTTTTCAGTCCCATTTATTTAATCTCTATTAATTGTACATCGTTATATTTGAACTATCCTTTCACTCTGGACTTGCTCTTGTCTTCTATTTCTGGGAGGATTTTTGTCCCTTCTCAAATAGGTTATCAAAAAATATTTGTTTAATTTTTCTGTCATTTCCTTATTTCCCCAGTGTAATTTATCCTGTCTCTTGTAAAGACTCGCGTTCATTTTAACTATTCTTTTAGTTTTAAGAGTAAACAAGATCTTACAATCAGCTTTTGTGTTTCTCCCTCCCCCAACCGCATATTCGATTTCCTTGTTCCTATTAATGTCCTGGTCATCCTTCAATTAATCTGACATTTTCCCAATTCCCAATTCTTTGGCAATAAAAGAAAGTTGTTTAGGTTATATTTTTCTTGATAGCCATGGATGGACAGCTTTTTCTATTTGAATTGCCTTACAGAGATTGACATTGCTTTAAAATACGTGCATTCCTTAAATTTACCAATATAATGCTTCTACCAGTTAATTAGAGCTATTTAAAATGACAGCTGTAATTGTGGAGAGTGGAGCTAAGATCAGTCTAATTTTTCAAAATAAGTAATGTTTGATGAAGTAATTGTCAGTAGTGCTCTAAAGAAACTGAATAAGCATTAGTACCAAAATGTAGGGCACACATGTTTACTGCCTGAGTGAAGTCTGCTACATGATTTTATCGGGTTGTATGCAAAACAAAGCATTTAATTGTACCTTGGTACATGTGACAATAAAGTATCATTGAATCATTGGCGTTATATGAGGTATTCATAATTTCCAGCCAATTCACCACTTACTGAGAACGATTATTCTGAAGCGTCTTTGCCCAACTACCCAATAATCATCATGATCGTCAGTTGACTTCTCTTCTTTGTTATGGTTTTGTTCATGTTCATGACCAGTATCATGGTGCCTATTAGCTTGCTTTACCTTTTCATCTTCCAAGTCTGGAAAATAAGGAACAATTACTTTGAGCAGCAATTGAAGTTTTAATACCCAAACAGATATATAAAAGTGTAGGTGGTCAAGAATTTGAAAATTAAAAATTCTGGACTTACAAACAGGACAGGATGTATTTGAGCATGTTTTTACTAAATTTTAAATCATGCTTTAATACCGAATAAAGAATAATTATTTTAAATTATCCTGTCCCATTCCTTAAGTCACATGGGAAACACGATGAGTTGGTAAATTGGATACAAAATTGGCTTGATGTGGCTATACAGAACTTGAGGTCTATGATCAGTGGTGATCCTCAAGAAGCAGTGCTGCGACCGGTTGTTTCTATTGTAGGCAAATGGCGGATGAAAATACAGATGATCTAATTAGTAAGTCTGCAGGCAACAAAAATAATGTAGAATTGTAAAATAGCTATCAAAGAATACAGCAGGATATGGATCAATTGGAAATTTGGATAGACAAATGGCAGATGGACTTCAATCCAGCCAAGTGTTAGGTGGTGTATTTTGAGAGGTCAAATGCAAGGGGAAGGTACACAGTAAAGGTAGGACTCCCAAAAGCAGTAATGTACAAAGTGATCTTGGGATTCAAGGGCATAGCTCCTTGAAAGTCACAACACGTGGATAGGATGGTAAAGGAGGAATACATTATGCTTCACTTCATTGGTTGGACTGTGTATAAAAATCGGAATGTCACAATGAGCCTGTTAACTCCTCAAAATATTCTCTTAAATTTTTTACAATTTCTTAAAAGTTTATTTTTATTTTTTATCCACTTTTCTTGTTCTTTTGAAAAGTCACTAACAAGTGACAAAATACTGTTCCATGGGCACCTGTAGCTTTGTAGTATTTTATACACACTCTTCCCTTATGTGCGAACCACATTGAGTCTTGGATGGACATTTGTTCAATGGACATCATAATTAATCAAACTACTTTCTGCTCCTTATGCACCTTTCACTGGATAACGAGCAAGACTGGCAAAAAGGCTCAAGTAGTAATAATAGACTGATATTCCTCAACTCAATACAGGCAAAGAATTGACACTGGTCTTATCAGTGCCAGTGAGAGCAAAAACGACATCCATTCAGCGACCTTATCACTGAATGACCAGCAACCAATTTCATATCTGCCCAACTTCCTGATGTCCCTTTATTCACTTACATAAAGATTTGGCTTCAAATTACATGCCTATTGATTAACAGTGTAGGAAGGAACTGCACATGCTGGTTTAAAATAAAGATAGACACAAAAAGCTGGAGTAACTCAGCGGTACAGGCAGCATTTCTGGAGAGAAGTAATGGGTGACGTTTCGGGTCAAGACCCTTCTTCAGATTGATTAATATTGATCGACATAAAGATTGTCTGAATTGATTTAACTAACTAAAGATACCGCATGGTCTGGTTTTCATCAGAAGTTTTACGGATGAAGAAAGGTCACTGACCTGAAACATAAACTTTATGTATTCTCTTCCTTTCTCCTTCTGTAAATGCAAACTGATCTATTAACCATTTTTAACAATTTGTTTCTATTTAATAGTAACTCTTTTCTCTTGTAAAGCTGTAATGTTGAAACCCAGGTACTACTGGTCCTACTTTTAGCTTGATCCTCCCATTCTAAGATTTGATTCCATGGTGATATTTTTGCATCATATCCACAAAATTATGAGGGTAAGTCTCAGAAAATTTCACAAATAATGCCCTTGTGATATATGGTCAGCAGTGCCATTTTTAGATGAAATCGTGCTGAGGTATAATGATAACTACTGTGCTTGACTAAAACGTTTGAAATATAAAAGCTATGTACAGAGTGATATTGTTGTTTACTAGCATAATGGATATTTTCCATGGTGCAAACATTTTCTCAGATATTGCTACATGCTGCCATTAAAACAATGTATTAAATGATCTATCCTCCACATAGGATTTCATCTTACAAAATGGCGAACAGCAAGTTGCTCAGCTACCATCAATTCTAACAATCTGAACTCAAACCAAATAATGAAACACTTCATAGTATTCCATGCTGTCTAAAAATAAGTCTCTATGTTAAGACTAAAGTTCCTCCATTGAATGTGAGAAGCATACGTTTTTTCAATAAAATAACATGTATTCAAAGTCCCACTTCAGAAAACTGTGCACAAACATATATGCAGACGTCCAAGTCCAAGTTACATTTATTGTCACATGCCCCAATTGGTGCAGTGAGATTTCGGTTACCATACAGCCATACGAATAAAAAGAACACAATACACAATAGAATTTAACATGAACATCCCCACACAGCGGAATCAAGGTTTCCCACTGTGAGGGAAGGCAATAAAGTTCAGTCTTCTTCTTCTTCCTGGGAGCAGTTCTGCGGTGTAATATAGTATTTTATTTTTGAGAGGTCAGAAAGACTACAAAGTCTAATGTCTTCGTATTCTGTGACTACCTGGCAATTACCACAATGCCGATCGTGGACCTTACGCAGGAAATGTCTGCTGCTTCGCCAACAGTCATAATAGTGAATTAAAGTTGAAAAAAATGCAGATGTTATGAATCTGAAAAAAAAAATTAAAAATGCTGCAAAATTCAGCAATTCAGGCAGCATTTGTGAAAAAGAGAAAACAGATTTCATTTCAATTAATGGATATTATTTAAGCAGAGATTGATAGGTTATCGATTAGTGTCAAAGGTTAAAATGAGAAGGCAGGAGAATGGGATTGAGGGAGAAAAGTAGATTAGCCATGATCAAATGCGGAGGAGACTCGGTGGGCTAAATGGTCAAATTCTGTTCCTATATTTTATGACCTTATGAACATTTCAGGTATGCAACTCTTTGTTAGCACTGAGTTGATTACTGGAGGTAAACGTATTTTCGGACATCAGAAGGATACATAAAGCAGGAGAGGTGCAATTTTTTTATCTCAGCTATTTTGCTGCTGCATGACAGACTTTACCACTACTTTATCAACCTGATGTTTAAAGAATGACAGTAACAGAAACATTGTCATTTGGAAATCAATAGTGAAGATCTCAAAGAAATCACAAAGAAACCTCTATTCAATCCATCTGAAGAACCAACCTAAAGGGTCCCAATCAATAGGAGCCACAGAATGTCCCAAATAGCTGGTCTGACCTGAAAAGCACCTTAATTAATACAGTGAAGAACCCTTCTTGCTCTCCATGAGACCACTGAGAATGGTTTGGTAACAACGCCCAAGAGATCCAGAAGCTAATAAACTAACAATGCAAGGCATCCTTATACTAGAAGCACCATCATACATGCAAGATACTTTTGGACTGAAAGCACCCTCAATGACTGCCTTGGATTTGATCCATTCTTCCTCCAATGTGCCCGTCATGGCCTAATTCAATGCAAAGTCCTTCACAAAGTCCACTACACAAATGCAAGATTATCTAGAATATACCCCGTTGTCAAGGACACCTGCAACAGATGTAATCAATCCCACCATAACCATATGTTTTGGTCTTGCCCTAAGCTGGCAGCCTTTTGGAAGAGTGCTTTCGACGTGATAAGCAGAGCCTATGGCCAGACTATTCCTCCAAACCCACTGTTAGCTATTTTTGATACTCCTCCCAACGCCAACCTCTCTGTTGCGTTGAAGCGGGTCCTGGCTTTTACAACTTTGTTAGCCCGGAGACTGGTCTTGCTTAACTGGAGGCTTACCTGTCCCCCGACACACGCCCGCTGGATCAAGGAGGTGCTCTACAATTCAAAGCTTGAAAAACTTAGGTTTTCTCTCAAAGGCTCTACCAAGACATTCCTAGATACATGGCACCCTTTCCTTGTTAACTCTCTCAACTTGTTTCCGGACTCGGAAGAGGACTGAGTGCCTTCTATCACTGCTCTGTCTTATTGCAGCTGCTCTCCCCTCAACCCTCCCCCAACCCCCCCCAAAACATTTTTTTTGTACATTCTGTTTTGTTTATCGTATCGTATTTGTGTGGATGTGTACCTATGTGAGTGTTGTTTGTTCCCGTTTGGTTCCGACCTGATTCGGGTGGAGGGGTAAGGGTAAGGGCTTTGAGGGTCGCTTACATATTGTTGCACAATTATGTCCTGACTATCACTGTCTGTTATCATTGTATGTATGCAAATTGCTGTGAAATTCAAATTCAAATTAAACAAATTTAAAAAAAAATAATAATAGTAAAAATTAAAAAACAAAAATAAATTAAAAAAATAAATAAATAAACTTTAAAAAATGGAAATAAAGACACCCTCAATGGAGGATAAAACAGATTTGAAGGTCAAGGTCCATACAAAACATGGAGGACAGATAGTATGTGCAGGAAATTTGATAGCTGTAACCATAACATAGATCCTTCAGCACTATAAGACCATCTGTGAATCCAATGTCCAAGTAGAAAAGAATGAAGCCAATGGAAATGTCAAATAGCTGAAGAAAAGTGAGAGGATCAGCAACTGCTGGATAGGGCACTTCCAAGATCCCATGTTTCTGGTTATATCTATATGTATTGTAGAATACATACACCAGAAAGTGACACCAAAACTTATTGTATAGCTTAGGTGGAGTTAAATCTGAGCAAGGATTTTCCTCATATAGTTTAACATTGTATTTATCTATAGCACAATCATTAAATCTCAAGTGATTTTGACATCAACATCCAAAAGGTCGCTCGTGTTAGGTCTCATCGCTCAGGTTCATTTTCATATTTCACATGATGGTTCCCTCGCTATATCATTTACAGCAAATGTATATTTTTACACTACAACAATCTATTGAAGGTCAAATGCGAGAGAAAAGAACACAATAAATGGCAGGAAACATTTATATACAGAGGAATAGAAACATAGAAATTAAGTGCAGGAGTAGGCCATTTGGCCCTTCGAGCCTGCACCGCCATTCAATATGATCATCCAACTCAGTACCCCGTACCTGCCTTCTCTCCATACCCTCTGATCCCCTTAGCCACAAGGGCCACATCTAACTCCCTCTTAAATATAGCCAATGAACTGGCCTCAACTACCCTCTGTGGCAGAGAGTTCCAGAGACCCACCACTCTCTGTGTGAAAAAATTCCTTCTCATCTCGGTCCTAAAGGATTTCCCCCTTATCCTTAAACTGTGACCCCTTGTCCTGGACCACCCCAACATCGGGAACAATCTTCCTGCATCTAGCCTGTCCAACCCCTTAAGAATCTTGTAAGTTTCTATAAGATCCCCTCTCAATCTCCTAAATTCTAGAGAGTATAAACCGAGTCTATGCAGTCTTTGTTCATAAGACAGTCCCGACATCCCAGGAATCAGTCTGCTGAACCTTCGTTGCACTCCCTCTATGGCAATAATGTCCTTCCTCAGATTTGGAGACCAGAACTGTACGCAATACTCCAGGTGTGGCCTCACCAAGACCCTATACAACTGAAGTAGAACCTCCCTGCTCCTATACTCAAATCCTTTTGCTATGAAAGCTAACATACCATTTGCTTTCTTCACTGCCTGCTGTACCTGCATGCCTACTTTCAATGACTGGTGTACCATGACACCCAGGTCGCGCTGCATCTCCCCTTTTCCTAATCGGCCACCATTTAGATAGTAGTCGGTTTTCCTATTTTTGCCACCAAAGTGAACACTGGTTCCAATTCATAGCTCCCTGAAAGTAGCAACATAAGTAGATAGGACGGTTAAAATGCCATACAGCATACTTGCCTTCATCACTCATGGGGTGAGGGGTTGAGTATAAAAGTCAGGAAGTTATATTACAGATGTATAAATCTTTGGTTCAGCTGCATTTGGAGTGCTGAGTCCTGTTCTGATTGTCACATTACACCCTGCTCTGATCTCACTACTTCTCTAAAATCCAAACAACTTTATTTCAGAGGTTTTGATCTTGTGTATCCTGGTAAACAATATTCTCCAGCTTCTCTTCTCAGGCCCCATTCGATGTTTTGCTGATTCTGGACCTTACTGTTTTGTTCCACTGCTCCAAAATCATCCATCAATCTTTCTGACAAAATATATTACCCTCAATCCCAAAACCATTTCATTTTGGTTTTCTCTTCAAAACGATTTTAAAAAGCTATCCTTAATTCCTATTAATTCTCATTTGGTGTCATATCTCTAAATTGTAATCTACTTGAGGAGTATTGTATAATTTATTTCTAAAATGTATTGTAACATTAACAAACCTTCAAGACCACCTAAATGCAAAATGCACATCACGCATATGCTTGTGTTCATCAACTGTTATAAACAGATGTGAAAACTTATGCTATTTATTTGTTTGCTGTTTTAATCTGGCTGGTTAAGAAACTGTACTAAATGGTTGCACTTCTGCTGCAGGAAAACCATAGGGAAAGGAATAAGCCCTAAGTATCCCTTTTCTATAATTACTTTCCACACCTGAAGACATTTCTTCAAATGATTCATAATGTGGCACTTTCTTGATATATTTCTTTCTGCTGTCACTATCCAAGTTCCATACAACGTCTTCTTTTGCATCTGAAATAAAATTATTTAAAAGCTGTACCATCAAGATTCGTACAGGTATCAAGGTTTCCTCTCACATACTGTGCTCAATGACAATATTCAGGGATTATTATACTTCTCACTTTTTTAAAATCTCAATGTGCATCTACACACTTTCCATCATAGTCTGCAATGAGTTTGTTAGTTATCAGAATATCAGCTATGGTAAGGTAAATTGTTTGCAAAATGAAAACCTGTGAATTGCACTTCCACTCAAAGATGACACGAGTGCTATTTTGCTGAGATGTTTAATATACTGGATAATTCTACTGTCCTAACTTGGAAAAACAGGCATCTGGAAAAAGATACAAAATAGAAAAAAAATCTGAAAATAACTCAGATGTACAGTAGAATGACAGGTATAAAATCAAAAACTAAAATCCGTAGAAAAATGTTGGATGATTTTGCAGGATAACTGAATGCGTACAGTGATAATCTTAGTATAACATTGAAAGCCCAACAATCTGATATTGTGATTATCAATATCAGTAACAATCAGACACATCCACAACTGAAGATGTGTCAGATTGTTTGCAAATTCACCTAGTGGTCATACCCAAGAATGTCAATTGTAGTGAAATCATGGGGATTGTAACATCCAGTCCTACTAATCAATCTAGGTAGCAAGTCAGAACTTGAAACATGACAAATTTCCACCTTCTGGGCCATTGGTTGTTCAACGTGATTGTAATTAACTCAGCCCAGACCAAGATAATCCAGTGAACATTAATTGAGCCAGTGCATAGTAATTGTAATCATAATTAATATATTAGCCAAGTACATTTTGCAACATACAAATAATTTGATTTTGTCATACAGTCGTACCAAACAAAGCAACTACATAAAATTTAACATAAACATCTACCACAGCAGTTCCACCACATTCCCCACAGTGATGGAAGGCAAAAAAGTCTTATCTTCTTTCCTCCTTTTCTCCCGCGGTCGGGGCAATCGAACCATCCTCATTCGGGGCGATTGAAGCTCCCGCAGCCGGCAATTTTAAGCTCCGCGTTGGAGCAATCGTAGCTCCCGTGTTGGGGCGATAGAAGCTCCTGCGCCTTGAGCTCCCGAAGTCGGTCCATAACTAGAGACCGCAAGCTCCACGATGTTAAGTTCGCAGGCTCCCGCGGTTGGAGCTCCCGAGGTCGATTCCCAGCAAGAGGCCGCCAACTCCATGATGTTAGGCCACAGTGCGGATATGATACGAAAAAATGTTGCATCTCCATCGAGGAAAGAGATTTAAACAAAATTCCTCCACAACCAACTTCAAACTTGACAATGCCAATCCTTACTCAAGAGTTTTGATTGCTATTATATGGTTAACAACAATAGTTCATTTAAATTAATGGACCATTGGACCATGTATGAACATGATATATGCTGTTACCATAGTTGCATGCAATAAGCTCACAGTTAGACCTAGAGCACTGGTTTCATTAATCTTATATTGTCAATTAAAAAGTATGTCTTCTCTTGATGATATTTGATGATCCATAAAACTATCCTAAGAAACACACTGATAAAATCAGATAAACCAAACTACTTATTCGACCTGAATCATCTGGACTTTGTTAATGGCCAGGGTTCATTAATGAGGGGGGCATAACACAAATCCCGAACTAACGAATATTAGAAAACTTAATATGACAAGAAAAACTTTGGTTAATTTGCAGCTTTAGGATGAACTCCAAAATAAATGAGGAAGATATTTATTGCATAGAATACAATATTACTATTTTTGCTATAACCATGTGGAATTACCATATACCAAACTGATACAGAAACTATCTACAGGTCTTAAAATTTATCACAAGATAACTAGTATGTGGTGATCTACTATTTATAGCAGTGTCAACTCTTCCTTCCTACGTGAGGAAAAAATTCACCAAGCATTAGATCGTTCTTCTTTAATCAGAACATGAGTTGATTTAAATCATTGTGAAACCTTGTGCAATCTTCATTGTGTTTTTCTGTAATCTGATTTATTCAGCTCACATAGTTTGGCTCTTTGCCATGTCTTCAATTAAAATATCATAGTGCAATTGCCTGAATGAAATGACTTTTTGAATTTTAAGTCGACTCAAATATATGATGTAGATATCGTAAACACAGTGGAACCCTGATTAAACTCCAAATATCTGAAGTTCAAATAGAAGCATCTTTAAATTAAAAACAGAAACTAAAGTTTAAAACACACCTTTTATTTCTCTAACTTTTGTACATCTTTTAACAATGTTGAAGAATTGCCACTCACAAATTGCAAGATTTTGCCTCTCATTTCCTTCAATTACCTGACTTCCACTATACCACGAACAGGAGTGGAAGTCAGGATTGAGCTAATCACACAAGCTCTAAGTTTTGGAATGTCAAACTTCTAGAGTTATGATTTTAGCGATGGGAATGAGATTCAAAAATGATTTTAGTGATGGAAATGAGATTCAGGATTGGAAATTAAAATATTAAAATAAAAGAGTCAATATCAGATTGCCACTGATTCTCCACAGAATCACTGGCTAGCTAGCAACACAATCCAGTACAATGTTTTCGGTATCAATTATCTATTCACATTTTCTTTGTTTAGTTCACTAGTTTTAGTTTTCAACAAGCAGTGTGAATATGGAATTTTCTGACATTTTTTATGGCTCTTCCACGTAAGATAGGTATCTGACTAAGTGACAAATCTTGTTAAAGTACGAATAATATCCACAATTTGCATAAAAGCAGGAATTTCAATTAATTTTTTTTACCAAACTAGAATTGTAATTTGATTAATTGGCTACAACTATAATTTTAAAGTACAATTTTATATCCTAAGATATTCCAAGGCATATTCTATTTTGATGTTTAGTGCCGGTAGTTACAGGTGTTTCCACAATGCTATCAGATATACTGTGATTAATGAATTGGGAAACAATATTTGTATTACACAGGGTGAATTGGTTATAAAGTGATTTCTATCGGGAACAACCTAAAAGTCATTTCGGATATTGACAAGCAGAAAAAAGCTGCCTTGGCGAAAAAAAGTCTAAAGAAAAATAACCTTTTCCATGTAACATCCCCAAAGTAATCAGTCACCCTTGTCTCTGAAGAAAACAGGCTGCTAGCTTCATGGGTGGCTACTGAAATCGACAAGCAATTGGTTCTATTTACACTTATGCAATAATAAGCCTTTAATACTTTTAGCTTGCAGTACCTAAAATAAATTTATAGCTATTAAAAAAAATTTAAAAATCCTGTGTGAAAAATACTTGTCAGTCTGGGAATGCTTGGGCTTCATTCTCAAACTGATACCATTTTTCTTATGAGCCCTAAGATTCCTGTTTTTAGAGAACATTGGTCTGTAGAATCCACTGCTATTAATAAACTTCATTCAGGAATGTCACGCAGCTCACCCTACAGCTCGGTGCATTAATGCACCACCTGACATGGAACTTAGAATTCGCACATGTCTCGGACTTGATAACTATGCTGTGTTACATAATTGCACTGGTCTATTGGTGAGCAGGTATTACCTTAATGGAACCCAATGGAAATGAAAATCAGAGTTGCCGTACTGGGTGGCTGATCTCCCATCCAGTTTTATGCTTGGATGGCAAGCTAAAAACTCCATCAAGTGCTGCCAAACTCAAACGCCTAACCCATTTGATAAAGTTGGTCAATCCTTTTTTAAGTTTTAGTTAAAAGGACACATCTATTTTCTACCCTTATTTTCTAATCGTGAAAATAATTACAATTAGGATTTAGTCTGTAGGGCATTGTACCCATTTTAATTTCTATTTCTTTGAACAGTTTTCTCACAGCACAGGTCTGCAGTTTTTCTACAAACTTATCCAAATCTTCAACTTTCTATCAATATTTTTAGTCACTTTATTTAAATGCTAGAAAATATTTATTTTCAAACCTTGATATATTTGAGAAGGGACTCCAATGTCAGGTTGAGGAACTAAAATATCTTTGACTCCATCTCTGATCGTTTGCTGTTCGCTGGGGTAAACTGCTTCTAAAAATAAATATTTTGAAACTCACATCAGAACTTTTCTGCAGTTTATTCAGCTTTCCAGCTTTGTGCATTAAAGTCTTGCACTCATTTATTTGGCAATATTTCTCCTTAGAAAATCTCATTGACCAAGATCGCTCCTCAGAAATCCATCTAACATTTTACAACATTAAAGGTACTCAGTAAATATAATTGTTATTGTATTGTAGAATTATGCCTCATCTCATCAAACTACTTAATTATATTTTAAAGTATATTTGAACATAATTTTGATTCCCACTTAAGCAGTCATCCTTGATTTGGTGCAATGGTAACTCTAAAGATCTTAAGGCATGAGTCTTAGTCAATTGCTGAGATGACATGTATATAAACTTAACATTGCCTGATGCAAATCTTATGAAATGGTTGTTAACTTGTCTTTGATTCCAGAATGATTACAGTTAACAAGAAGAGTGTCAATCATGTCTCAAGTTAAGAATCTGCATAAATTAACAATTCAAGATACATTTAAAAAAACATTGCGCACTCATAATAGCAACTTTACAAAGCACTTTAATGGAGCAATGGAATTAAAAGCATCTCATAGAATATTAGCGATACTGAGCCACATGGTGGTCTAAGGATAAATGAATACAAATTTGAACAAGGGTAGATTTTATAGATGTGTCTTGAAGGAAGAAAGAAGGTAGAGAAGCAGAAAAGTTTAGGGAAGTAATTCCATAGTTTAAGATGTCGGCGGTGGCCAATGGTGGAGTGATTACATCTGGGGTTGGTTTATTCTACAACTATAGGACCTTGTTACAAACTGATTGCAAATGTTCTCTTGGATTAAAAATACTGTATTAAATATTGTTCTCCTGCATTAAAATAATCTTTTGACTACGCAAAGATCTCTTGCAAGCAGAAGATTGCATCATCTCAATAATGGCAGGCTAATAAATGCTCACATGTCAGCAACACCTAAATTCCAAGAATGAAGGGGAAAAAACTCCAAATATTTCTGATACGTTCCCTATACTAAAGACTTTCTGGATCAAAGAAACTCTCCTAAATTCCTTATTGGTTTTATAACTATCTTTATCATATGGTCCAAGTTTTGGTTTCCTTCACAACTGAAAGCATAAGGGTGGAGAATAGATTTACCAGAATGGTGCCACAGGTATAGAATTTCAGTTACAAAGAAAAAAATACATATCTGGAATTCTTCACAGATCTGCGATTGAATGCTGTGAAGCATTGAAAACTTAAAGAGTTTGATTGAATATTCAGAAACTGTCATTTATTAAAATGAAGATTTATAGTAACTAGCTAAAGAAGCAGAGTGCTGTGATAATCTGGAATCGACTGCGTGAAAAGTTAGAGCAGTAGATTTGATCAATGCTTTCGAAAGGGACGGAAAGATACTGTGAGGAAAGTACCATGGGTTAAAGTTAAAAAAAAGTAGTGATTAAGCACCAAGAGAACTAAATGAACGTTCTCTCTGCTATTTGACTCAATATATGATCTTATATTACTGACACTGTTTTTAATCTCTCCATGTAGTTGAAATTACTCCTTATCTACTCTATCAAAATTTTCTATAATTATAGAGACCTCCATTATAACACCCTTCATCCTCTTTCAGGTTCTATTAAAGAATCAAATCATCTTTGTAACCTAGAGATTGAGGATGTTATTTATCCATGCACATACAATCACAAAAACCTCATTACCATACTGTCCATTATAGAATCTTGGATTTTTTTCCATACCTTGATATACATGCGGAGACAGTCTTGATGGAGGTACAGGTAAATAATATTCTTTATGTTTCTTATTTTGTTCTTCATCTAGTATGCCTTCTTGATTACCTAGAGGATTTACAAAGATATATTTTACAACTGTAGTATGAGAAATGTTAAAATGATCAAGTTCAAATTTGACATTGATACAAAGTGAAAAAAAAAACAACGAAAATGTATTAACCATAATGGAACATAATGAAGAGGACAGCTGATACCCAATTTCTAATACTCCCAATGATGAATTACCACCACCACCCAACCATTGTTTATTTTATGTGTTGGAAAGAACTGCAGATGCTGATTTAAATTGAAGGTAGACAAAAGTGCTGGGGAAACTCAGCGGGTGCGGCAGCATCTATGGATCGAAGGAAATAGGCAACATTTCGGGCTGAAACCCTTCTTCAGACTGACCCGAAACGTCACCCATTCCTTCTCTTCAGAGTGGCTGCCTGTCCCGCTGAGTTACTCCAGCATTTTGTGTCTACCACTGATTTCTTATCATAAATTTTGCTTGTTCTTTATCGTAGTCATTTGTCTCACAGTGTAATATCTCCTGTCCTCTACCTACTATTATCCATCACCATAAATATAATAATTATTAACCTTACATCTTTGTAAAATAGACCAATCTCATCCATAATCTGGAATCTCTGCCCTATGCTTTGTTCATAAATCATGAGAACCATCCCTGCTCACAAATGCCTCAACAAAAGATTATGATGGACAGATAACAGTTATGTTTTACATAACAAATACTCCATTTGTGACGTTTTGTTACTCACGAAAAACTGTGTAATATCGTCTTCTACGAATAAGTGACTGGCTGTTTTCCTGCTGCTTTGCTTTGTGAAATGGAAGCACTTTCTTTGAAGGGTCTGAAATAATCAAAAATGTCAGTTCAACAAATATCACATGATGTGGCAGCTCACTGTGATAGCTTCCCAGGACAGCACATGACATTGTTTTTTTTATTCGTGTAAGTAGGATCTTATAGCTGTCAATATGCAAAAGAAACCATGGCATATAATTTTTGGTATAAGTCAAGCAAAAACGAATTCGTAGTCAAAATAATGGACTACCAATGGCTTGCAAGAGACATTGAGGCTTGGAGGTGACATATGCAGGTTGTGCATCCAGCTACAAGATTTGTGAACTTGAGGAAGTATGCAAGTCATTGTGAAGTGTAAGAAAGGCTGAGAGATTCCTGAACTGTACATTCTAGGAGGTTGTAATTTTACAGATGATTTTAAAAGAGATAAATTAAATACTTTGAGGACAAATGGATTTTAAGAACTGCCAATTAAAGGTAATTGTCAGCAAATCCTTGGTGATACTAAAAAATCTATTTGTAGCAACGTTACAAAATTTTGAGATTTTAAAAATCAAGTCTGCAATTTATCCCATCAGATAAAGCATAAAAATAAGTTTAATTTGACACCTAATTCACTTTCATATCTTCAGTATTAAAAAAGTTATGGCCATTTTCATACTCGGAAATTAGCATCTTCTTCCCGATTGCTTTTCCATTGACTTAACACAAAAGTTGTGATCGAGGACAGTCAAAAGCCCATCTTTCTTAAAAATTAAGAGAACTTTCTTAAAAATTAAGACAACTCAATGAAAATTTCAGTTATTATAGATTGAAGCATTCCGTAACAAATATGAAACAATCTTACTTGGATGACCTGAAATTAAAGCATATCATTAGTTAGTTACCTAATTGTAGCTAATTACAAAATTCAAATACTAGATCTAAACATCTATCCATTTCTTAAGAAAAGGTTAACATTTTTAAAAAGCCTAAGTGTCCAAATAATATTCACACAAGAATTCACAATATAACGTGATTTTAAAATCTCATTGTCATGAATTTATAGGCCAAATGGAAGGAATTGAGTGTTTAATTCCCGTAAATTAATGGCCATTTAAATCATCTTGCGAGTGGGATTTTGTGGAACTCGACCGATTGGAACGTTGCGGTTGCGGTGAATTTAAACCCCATATCCGCAGGAAAAATACTGCCTATTCGCATGGGTCCTAAGTCACCTTTTCACAACGTGAAATTTTGATTAAAGGCATCCTAAGAAGCAAGTTTATATGAAAAAATAAACGGTGTACCTTGCCTTGTCCCCTACGTGAGATCCGTCCCGTTGTCGGCATTAGAAGATGATTTTTAATTTACTCCTGCTTTTAATTTTTCCAGCGCTAATTTTAATAAAATTTAATAAAACGGCAGTCAAAGCGATTTTTCTTCAGCAACTAAAAAGCCTGTTCAAAATTGATTTGAATAGTCTGAAGAAAAATCGCATTTTAAAACCGCCCCCCTCTCAGGCGCCAAAGTCGCGCACACGGCCAGTGACAGAACTGCAGCGTCGATGAAGGTAAGTTTTGTAACATACCTACTATTTATGGAAAATTTGTGTGATGTTGAAAGTTTTGATTCAGATTTTTAATGTTACTGTCAAGTAAATAAAAGTATCCCAAGAAAATCTGATGGAATATTTGTTTTCATCACATGGCACACAAAATATAAAAATCACAATATAATGATGACATTTAATAACTCTGGATTACACTCCACAAGGTTATCCAAACAAAGATTATGCTAAGCTGCATATTTAAATATCACCATCCATTTTGAAGTCGTGACTCACAAATGCAGTTTTATGGACTAGGACCGGTGAAAGAAAACATAGTACACCAAGAAGACTCAGCTGCAGGACAAAGAAGGAAAAGCAGGAGGAATCCCACCGAGTACTCTAGGTGACAATCACACACTAAAAGTGATATTTTCAACTCTGAATCTGAAGGTTGCAGGCTGAGGTCGAAATGAAGACACAACAGATACTTAAACTAAACGAACAATGTTATGCAATATAGGGAAGGTTTAAACTATAAGAAGCACTTCTTTTGCAGATGAGATATTAAATCAAGATGCTGTTTGCTCTCTCAAATTGATGGAAAAAGATTCCAGAGCACTAACTGAGCAAGGGATTTATTTCCATACATTGACTAATATTCACCCCTCACTTAAAACAATTTGCACTGTGTATTCTAGGCTCTAGATGTCCCCAATATCTTGCCACATTGTACCAGAAATATTAAAACGGTCCAAGGTCACATGTGTTTTGGAGAACACTATCTATACAGTAAACTCCACTTGTTATTAGGACCATGGAGGGGAAGTGTCCGTTATTGCCGATTTTCCGTAATAATCAAATAAAGTATTATCATTGTATGTAGTTGTAGCAAAGAACTGCAGATGACTGCAGATAAACTGCAGATTAATACGCATAGGACTCAAAGTGCTAGAATAACTCAACAGGTCAAGCAGCATCTCTGGCGAACATGGATGGGTGACATCGGGACCCTTCAGATTGACTCAGTCTGTGAGTTACTTCATCACTTTGTATCGCTTCACCTTGAAACTGGCACTGATGCCAATGGTCTGCACCTGCAAGCCCTTCTTCAAGAGGAGCCGCACCATCCGGTTGAAGTGGCTGTCGTTGCAGCTCACATTGTAGCTCCTGGGGCAGAGCTTTCTTCAAGCTGCTGCCACCAACAAATGGACACACTCAGTCACAGAGGGGCTCCTTCCCCCTCACCAACTACTGGTTTTTTAAACCAAAAATAATGTAATTCAATTATTTACAAAAATGATATTTACAATACAAAACAAGACAAGCAAACCCACCACCATAATGCAAAGTAAAACAAATATTCTTAAATTCTAAATATTAAATAACTATTTCCCCATCCACATTGAGGATACATTCCACTCCCCACCGTGCCGTACCCAACGGCCCCGGAAATCCCCCAGGAATTGCCGCCCCTTTCTGTTGACCATCACTTTATCTGCTCCTTATTCCACCGCCACCCACTCTGGCCTCTGCCGTTGCTCTGTCCACTCGGCCTCTCCCCCGACAGGAAGAAGCAGCAGCAGGTGGAAGGGGAGACCACGGTGACCGAGCATGCCCTGTCGGTGCCCTGAAGAAAACGCTGTCCCATGGGCTACAACACGAGCCACAACAGCCGTGTCAACAGCCGTGCGGTGGGTGAAGAAGGGCTCGCTGGTGCACCTTGTAAGCCGGGCCTGGAAGCAGCTACGGATAGGGTGCGAGCTGGGAATGGCGTTGGCTGGTGCGTATACTATAACCAAAATCCGTTATCTTGGGGTCCATTAAATCGAGGGTTTACTGTTATGGTTTGAAACTAACAGCAAACGTAAATAGTGAGTATAGTACTTTACAACATGCCTGATCAATAGGACATGTAAAGTTTCATTTACCATTGTTTGACTGTAGTAGTATACCTCACCTCCATGCAGTCGGGAAGAATGTTCATTCCTATGTTCCAGCATAGATATTGGACCAGAATATCTCTGATTGTCCTCTTCAGGTGTAGCTCTCCATTCATTTAGATGAACAAGTGCTGAAATGAAGCATAGTATGGAAATCATGACACACATGTAAATAATGTGGGAAAGCAAACCTTTGTTCTCTAACTTTAACTGTGACGACTACAAATATAGACTGCAAGAACTAAAGACTGTAAGAAATTGCAGCAAATTGTGGATGCCACTCAGAACATCACCCAAACCAACCTCCCTTCTATAGACTCCATTTATACCTGATGCTGCCTTGGTAAAGCCAGCAGCAAAATCAAGGACGAGTCGCACCCTGGTAACTCCCTCTTCTCCCCTCTCCCATCAGGCAATAGGTATAGAAGTGTGAAAACGCACAGCTCCAGATTCAGGGGCAGTTTCTTCCCAGCTGTTATCAGGCAACTGAATCATCCTGCCATAACCAGAGGGCGGTGCTGAGCTACTATCTACCTCATTGGTGACCCTCGGACTAACCTTGATCAGACTTTGCTGGCTGTACTTTGTATTAAACTTTATTCCCTTATCGTGTATCTATACACTGTAAGTGGCTCGATTGTAATAATGTATTGTCTTTCTGCTGACTGGATAACACGCAACAAAAGCTTTTCCCTGTACCTCAGTTCATGTGACAATAAGCTAAACTGTATAGTTTGTATACTCAATAAATCAAGTTAAATGATCATCAACTTCAAAACAATGTATAGACACATTCAGGAATGTGGAGGCAGCTTAAAACAGAATTATTTAACTTATTTTGTATAAACACTTAAATAGATACAATATACTGCAAAATATGGTATGTTTTTTTTAAATGAAATCGCATGGTGTAACTTGTAAGTGCAAACATATGCTCACTGCCATTTTGCAGCCTGCAAAACATCAATTTTTTTGGACTTTATGTAACATTTTTCACAATAAACAAAGTTTAATTACCAATACGACAATACATCCAGCGATGTATTGATCAATATGCTCCAGAATACAAACAATATAAGACAGAAGATAATTGGGACGCAGTTACCAGCCTTGGAGGGCATCTACAATACACGGTGCCTCAGGAAGGCCGTCAGCATTCATAACGACTCCTCACACCCTTGCAATAGTCTGTCCGAACTTCTACCATCCGGCAGACGTTACAAGGCCTTCTACACCTGCACCTCCAGACTTATGAACAGCTTCATACCCAGAGCTATAGCTGCTCTGAACCGGCCCTGCTGAGTGCCCCCGCCATGAACTGTCTCCCTCGGATGGTCACGTCGCACATCGACCCGGCACAGACCTATTTGCACTTTATACTGTTTTAACTGTGTTTTTTTTAAATCTTGTTTCTCTGGATGTCTAAATTTTTAGCTAATTAAGTTATTACATCGGATGGAATCTGCATTCCAAATCTCGTCGTACGTCTGTGCAATGACAATAAAATATATATTATTATTATTATGACACTGATAACAGTATATTCCGCTATTTGGGAGAGCTGTTGGCAAATATTCCATCAACAAAGCTCAGCACACTTAATGCAGACAGCACACGAACACAAGACAACATACTTTGGCATATCAACTGTCTCTGTACCCATACAATGAAGGGAGATATTTCTGCCACTGTTTCTACTTTTCCTCATCGCAGATAAATGAATCAGCTTTGTTTTTAAATTACATTATTGCTTGAGTTAGAAGAATGCAGATTGATCAACCAACCCCAGATGATCAAAGATCACGGTTAAATGTGCGGGAAGCTTTTGTTGCAGTATGAGTTGTGTATATTGAGATAATGATCCAGGTTTTTCAGAGTGGAACTCAATTCCTGCAGCAACTATTCTTGTAGGGCGATATAGAGAGAATATAGAGGGAGGTACAAAGTGATTGAGAACGTGGTATAGAGATATAGAAGGTGGTATAGAGAGATATAGAGGGTGATATAGAGGGTGGTATAGAGAGATATAGAGGGTATTATGGAAGGGTCTCGTCCCAAAACGTCACCCATTCCTTCTCTCCAGAGATGCTGCCTGTCCCGCTGAGTTACTCCAGCATTTTGTGTCTGTCTTCGTGATATAAGGTGATATAGAGGGTGGCATAGAGAAATATAGAGGATGGCATAGAGAGATATAGATGGTGGTACAGATATGTAGCGGGGCGATATAGTGATGTAGAGGGTGATATAGAGAGATGTGGAGGGTGGTGTAGAGAGATATAGAGGGTGGTGTAGAGAGATATAGTGAGATATATAGGGTGGTATAGAGAGATATATAGGGTGGTAATAATAGAGATATAGGGTGGTATAGAGAGATATATAGGGTGGTAATAATAGAGATATAGGGTGGTATAGAGAGATATATAGGGTGGTATCGAGAGATATAGACGGTGATCTACTGTTGGACTGTACCGTTTGTGAATGGCTGTATTGCGTTCTGTGGTGACACGGAACGCTGACACTCACCCAGTGGCAGGTTGGCCACGATGCAACCGAGCAACAGCAGGTAGCCACAAGCCGCCATCGCCCACCCACCCGCCCGGGCCCCAGTGAGGAGGCGCCGCCGCCGCCCGCGCGTTTCCCACCCAACGCCGGCCGCATTGTGTCGTCACGGCGGCCTGGCCGGCGCGAGGCGGGGCTCGAGAAGTGGCGGGAAGAACCGCTCAACGGCTCTGCCTCGCGCTCGGCAGCCGCCCGCGCGGGCCCCGCCATCCACCCCTCAGCCGTGCACCCAGTCGGCGGCCTGCACCCACACCTCGGCCGTGCACCCACACGACAGTCTGCACCAATCCCACGGCCTTGCACCCATCCAACGACCGTGCACCCAGCCGACAGCTTGCACCCAATGACCCATCCCTCGGCCGTGCACCCATCGAACGATGTTGCACCCATCCGACAGCCTGCATCCATCCGACGGCCGTGCACCCATCGAACGGTGTTGCACCCATCCGACAGCCTGCATCCATCCGACGGCCGTGCACCCAGTCGACGATCGTGCACTCATCCCACGGCCTTGCACCCATCGAACGGCGTTGCACCCAGCCGACAACCTGCACCCATCCAACGGCGTTGCACAGTTGTACTTTGGGGGGTCGCCTCACGCATCTCCCTCACATCAAGCCAGATCCCATCTAGTCCCAGTCTGAAGAAGGGCCCCGACCCCGAATGTTCGTCTGGTCATTCCCTCACAGATGAACCACTGAGTTGCCTCCAACAATCTGCTAGTTTTTACTCAAGATTCCACGCAGTACCCTCTTGTGAAAATGGCCACAATATCCTTACAGTTTAGTTTGCTCAGAGATAAATATAGGCCCAGGATACTTATTCTTTGATGACAGCTCCAGTCTTCACTTGAGACAATAAGCAGATAGATATCAGCCTGAAGAGGGTCCCGACCCGAAACGTCTATCCATGTTCTCCAGAGACCCGCTGAGTTACTCCAGCAGTTTGTATCTATTTTTGGAAAACAGCACCTGCAGTTCCCTGTGTCGATATGGCTTAATGATGGTGCATCCAGAAAGATCTGTCCTCCGACGTGGCATTCCTTCCTTATTGCCCCGTTGATAGTAGTACTGCTCTTGGAGTGTTTGCCAGGAATGTTGTACTCACTTCTAGAGTGAGAACTGATCATGTGCCTTCTACATCAACAGTGAGAATCTATCCTTTGAGCCACACCTAACGCATGAATCAATATCAGGTACTAAACCCTAGAAGTTTGATTTCTATTTGTTTAGTTGGGCAAGATTGCTTTCTCCGAAGGCCAAATCAATGGTTAGCAAAGCAAATATCAAAATGGGTGCACACACAATTTAAGATATTTCCATTGTGGTAAAAATCGATGTGTTTTCACTGGCACTGGCTGCTTGGTAAGATAACAGCTCTCATCACATTCAGGGGAAGCAGGTCAGTGCTGTCAAAACAAAAATAAAAAGGGCTGGAAACACTCAGCAGGTCAGACAAAATCGTGGAAAGAGGGTTAACATTTCAGATCGAAGACCATTTTGATTTTCAGTGCTATCGAAGAGCTCTGAAGGCAGTCAATGCGTGTGACTGCCTGGTAGGGAAGAGAAAAGGAGGGGTGGGAAGGATGCGGAGAAGGAGAAATTGAGAGAAAACGAGCAGTAAACTGCGATTTATTCATAATATTTACAAGTACACAATACACAGTCCACCACCGATTTTCCAGCACCCTTGGTTCCAGAGCTTTGCTGGATTATCCGTTTTGCCGGAACAACACAGATCACGGCCTCTGAGAGGAGTTCGACCCGCCGACCACCAATTGCCGGAAAATCAGTGGTGAACGCGTAGTTAATTCTCAGTAATAATTTAATTTAATAACCTAATAATTTGATTTACATCGAACATTTCTTGAGAATGAGTGCAACATGAAGTCCAGCCTTTCAATGTAAAATGGTTCGAGGTCCCAAAACTGGTCTTTCCCCATAGAGCCCTTGCTGGTGACTGCATCAAGCTTTGGTCCCTCACATAGCATGTAGACCTGGACCATGGGAGGTTTGCAACATTGTGATGTAGACAGCTCCTTGCCCTGGACAATGAAGATTCAGACAAACGAAAGAGTATCTTTTACTAATAATCTTCCAGTACCCTTTGAGTTTGTCTCATAGTGTGTTCGTTGCAACAGTCTGGAGGAAACAGTCCCATGTTATTTAAATGAATGGTAATTTGTTTTCCCTTCTACGTATCTTTGCCAAGGTAATGAGCCTTGACAAAGACCACTGCATCACTTTGCAAATGTTTATTGGAAAACACATTGTTTGGAAGAAAATGGATGATGATCTAATCAGCAGTGCAGTCACCTTGAGAGCAAGGGTGGTGCTGAGACTCCAACTTTGCAAAAAGTTCTTGCAATGGCCCATCCCACCTCTAGGCGCACAAGGTTCTTGGTTCTTGGTTTCCTGGTCCTCCAAAATATTCCAAATGGAATTTAAACTGGAGATCTTAATGCTAGTAATGTATCTCTGCAAAATTGGTATTAGTTTATTATTGTGACATATACCAAAATACAGTGAAAGACTGTGCTATCCATGCAAATCATACCATACACTAACACATTGCGTAGTGCAAAAGAGAAAATAAGAATATTGTGTTATTAAAATAGCGCAAGGACTGCAAAGAGGTAGATTGAAAGAATGGGGATTCCATCCTAGTGTACGAGAAGTCAAATCAAGAGTTTGATAACTGGGTATGAAACTGGTGATGTGTACTTTAATGCTGTTGTTTCTTCTGCCCAAGGGGAGAGAGAAGAGGAGAGAATGACTGGGGTGTGAGTGGTCCTTGATTATGTTGGCTGCTTTTCTGAGGCTGCATGATAGAGTGGATGGGGGAGTGTTGATGGAGTGGATGGGGGAGGTAGACTGGTTTGTGTGATGAACTGGGCAGTGTTCACAGCTGTGCAATTTCTCGCAGTCTTGAGCAGTTGCCATACTAAGTTGTGAAACATCCCAATAGGATGCTTTTAATGGTGCATCTAGAAATTTGTACGTGTCATTGGAGACATACAGAATTTACTTAGTCTTCTGAGTTGCCCCTTCAAGATTGGTACAGCGGCGGCGGATGGAAAAAAGAAACGATGCCGGTCAGTGGGCTGGGAGCTTGCCACCTGCGCCATCGGAGGCGCTCTCGGTCAGCAATGAGAGACACAATGGTGCAGGGGGGCTGAGCGATGGTGGTTAGAGACGAGGGATGGCACGTTAATGGGACGACGTCGAGGTGTCAGAGCAGTTAAGTCGGTGGAGTGGGCTGCTGGAGGCCCTGAAGAAGCCTGTTGTTCAATTAGATCAGGCGCCGCTCCAAGTGGCTGAGCATGCAGATCGATTGCATTCTGCAGTGGTGGAACAGCCATAGAGGACATCAGTACATCACCTGGCAAGGCCAACTCCCGTAACTCCAATCCAATGCCGCTGGTGAGACAAAGGGTCTTTATGGCCATATTAAGACTAACATTTTTTTAAACTTGAGACTTGAAGGCTACAAGGTGGTGCCTGAAACGTGACACCTCTTGTGTACTGCCTCAGTGTGTTCTACTGTCTTATACTCATGTACTTGTACGATTGTGCGTAATGTATAGTATAAATTACTGTGCTTAGGTATACGTGACAATAAAGTCCCATTGAACCATTGAGGTACTAGAGGTGTTGCAGCACTTTTTTGGTTGTATCGTCAATATTTTGAACCAGGACAAATTGTTTGTGATATTTGCACCTGAGAACTCGAAGATCTCAATGATAATTACTTCAGCACCATTGATACAGGCTGGAGTGTGTATTCCCCCTGATTCCTGAAGTCAATGACCTGCACCTTTGTGTTGCTGACATTGAGAGGCTTAGTAATGTACAACGGCTTGTGGTGTTTAGAATATTAATTAAATATCTTGGAACTTTGTGCATCTCAACAAGCAGCACAATTTGAAGTAGGGGACGGCATGTACTGTCCACAGAAAATGAGCATGACGGCAACTGTTTTTGAAAAGTTGGATAGCTTGCAAAATGTTCAGAAACCTTCACTTGCAGAATGTTCACTTACCAGAAACCATCACTAAGTTCTAGTTACCAGTTCTGCACATATTTTGGACAAATTAGTCTACAATGTATATTACAATGTTTTTTACTAATTATAATTATGATGCCAATTTTCTATAATTCGGGCAAATAATGACCTCCATTGGAAGAGCATGTTCAAATTGTCAAAACTGAATCCAAGAAAATAAAATTGAAGGATGTAATCTTTGTGACATTTTGCTGATAAGTGGAAGCATTTTTCCTTGTATTCAGTAGTACAGGTGTATAACATGCATTGGAGAAGTTTGTTTGTTTTACACAGGCAGGAATACTTGAAAAGGAACATGTGAATTAGGAAAGGAATTAGGCCTCTCGGCAATTTCAGTCTACTCTTCCATTCGGCACGATTCTGGCTGATTGAAGCTAATCTTAACTCCATCATTCCATTTATCGGAACCATTTGATCCTTGCTTATCAAGAATTTATCTACCTCTGCCTAAATATTTATCAATTCTGCTTTTACAATCTTTGAGGAAGAGAGTTCCAAAGATTCCCAGTAATGACTCCAGACCCCATGAAATTTTCTGGCATTGGTTCAAACGTGAATAAGAAAATGTACAGGAGCAGGGAAACACAACCGTCACTGCACTGTCATTCAAGTTACACACCATTTGACTTGTAAGTATATTGCTATTTCTTCATCACTGCTGAGCGTAAATCCAAGAGCCCCCTTTCAACAACATTATTGATATATGTTCACAGCACAATTTCAGCAGTTCAACATAATGGCTCACCACCAACCTCCCAAGGGCAAAATGTGATGGGCAATAAATGCTGACTTTATCAGCAATGCCCAGATTTCAACAAATAGATACATTCAAAAAAGCAATAAATGATGATGGTAAGTAAGACACACTGTTGGGAATGGATATTGGTTTACCACATGTTAAATTAAATGAGATCTCCCAAAATGTACTTACAGCAGCTGAGGCTTTATGCTGACAGCAAATAAAATAAAAATAATAATTCTCCCCTTAGTTTATTTTTCAATGAAGATCTCTGTGTTCAGGTAGGGGATTAGAGTGATTTGGAGATGGAAAAACAGCTGGAAACAACATCATAGAAAGACATAAAAATGATATTCAACAAAACTATTTTATTTAGCACAATGAACTATATAACAGCTTGCATTCGCAAATACAATTTATTATTTAGACATATAGAATATCAGATTCAATATATGGGCATATTTGAAAAGGTGAATTCTCCCCAAAATGCTTTCCAACGCCTCTTTAAGAATTAATTTTCAGTTATGAAGAACAGTAAACCTTTGCAATAACGAACTACTGGGGGAGGATGGTTACAATATTGCTGATTGTCAGTTGTAACCGGGTGTGGGAGGTAAATAATAAAGATTAACCTAAGGCCGGGTGGGAATAAATGCGGCAGTGGAGGGAGCGTTAAACCAGCGGGAGTTCACAGGGTGAGGAGTTGCAGAGCCCCTGTCCCCACATGTAGTGCACTAGAGGTGGGCCCAGTACTCATGCTGCTCGCTTTCTCTGCTCCCACAACTGGAAGCATGCCACGTGGCGCCGGCTCATGGTAACATGGAGGAAGTGGGGGGGGGGCGGTGTACGGGAACCTCCCTCCATTATCATGCAACAAAGGCACACACTGCCAGGGTAGCGCAGTGGCATGCACTGCGTCTGCATCTAACACCCCAGGACATCACTTTGTAGCAACCGCTGCAACACTCTTCAAGAGTGTTTTACTACTCGATCTCTCCCCACCGCCACCTGTCCACTGCCAGCAAACCACCACCAAAAACGGATGCCTCGGTCCACAATAATTGAAATCCGTTGTATAGATGTCCATAATTGTGAGGGTTTACTGTGCAGGTGATGAATTAAAATGAATTGCCTAGTGAGTTGTTCATATTTTATTTCAAACATTAGATGTAGAAATTTGTTGAATAATTCTACGGTATGAAGTCTCAAAACAGAGATTACCGAACATAGTTATGTTCAATATTGAAATACCACATTACTCAATTATTGTTTTAAGATATCCCCTGGGCAGTTTTGTGGCCGCCACCAGCCTGTAGCATCAATTAAGTACTTGGAAAACTAGAAGATTGAAAACAACAAATAATTATTCAACCTCACAATTACTTCTCAAAAGCCAAATCAGCAAAGTTTATTTTGCTATTGTGTCAGATGTTCATATTTTTAATTCTGATAGACGTTCTGCAAAAAAAATCTTTAAAAATGCATCAATACCTCCAGTTGCAAAAGGAGTTTTATATTGGTCAATTGTGTGTGTAACAAAATGTCAGTACAGTTTTTTTTAGCCAGTAGTTTAAAGGGTTCATGTTGTCAATTATCTGTTGAGAGCTGAGTCATTGAAGAGGCAAAAAAGAGAAAGGATCCTGGAAAGAATGAAAACTTATTCATCTCTTGTAATTAAATACTAACAACTATTACAATGCAAAAGAAATCCATCATGCAAAAACGTTTCAGTTTTGGTAGAAGAAGCTTAATATCATGACCTATGTTAATCTAATCTCGCCATTTTAAAAGCGGAAAATAATGATCAGTGTGTTTTTCGATGCAATAGAGTAGAATGTCATCAGACATGTTCTGTCAATCCAGACTGGTAATAATGGCAATTTCCTTTCTTTGATGCCACAAGCTATGATTACAAATATGATGTGTTTTCGCATGGACTAGACAAAGTGTCACATGGAAAGTTCTTCAAGAGGTTCCTATATGGCCAAGTCAGGGTCTGAAGTTGAACATACTGGAGTTCCTTCTGCGATATACCACACTTCATTGTGCCGATCAACTAATGTCATAGGGCTACACGAAAAAATAAAAATAAAGTTATTTTAATAAAGTCCATTTTTACTGAGGTGAATACTTGCAAATTAACATACATAATGCATGTTACGGATTGAAACATTACCCCCACTCTTTATCTTCAACTTCCACCTCTTCTGAGCTGATGCGAGGAAACAAAAAAATGACAAGGAAGATGGGCACATTCTGTCTCCATAGCCTAGCCACTATTAAAAGTATTCACAAAACGATTTTCCTCTTATCAGATATTTTGCTTTTGTTTGACTTCTTTTACCATTGCAATTGCCAATGAGACTCCAATCTCATAATGTGAGAAATTAATTTGAAACATCTGTTGTCCCATATTAGAGCAGCAATTTATCACGACAGTACCATTATTGGTATCATTATATTAAACAACTGTTAAAAGTATACTCTACTTCCGTTGGACCTTACTCTCCCATCATTGGCATCTGATGTAGGCAGTTATCCTGAATTCAGATCGCCAACCGTGTTGCATAGATGTTCAACAGGTGGAGTTAAAGAATTATCTGCCCATTTTAAATATTTAAACTAAATAAAGGACAGAAAATGTCTTAAACCACAGGGGTAATCCTTTCACTATATTATTCCGTTTTACACCAAATTCAAGCAACAAACTGGTGATATTTTTACCTGTTGTAGCCAGCACCATAATAATAGCCGGAGACAAATTTCCGGTCAGCTTTACTCAGTTGTGCTCTCAGTCTTGAGGAATAGAATTTTGAATTCCATGTCAGTAACCAACCCCCAAAGGATTTCACGAAAGCATACATCTCTGGTAAATCAATAAAATAAACCTATTCATATAAAAGAAAAATGATTAGGTGTCACCAGATATAAATTAGAAATGTTAAATGACAGGGATCAATTGCTTAATGTGATAAAAGGAATCACTATGTTAAAAGTTGATTGTAGTTATACTAGCATCACAAAAATTGATAACTTTTAGGTTTTAGAATCTAAAATCCAAGACGTAATAAGTTACGTCTGATTTGATAGGCAATTAATGGAAATGTGATGTTAGTCTTCAGAGAGTAAAAGACTCAAGGGCAAAACTTGTCTCTTTTTCTCCTTCTATACATTGCTAAGCCAAGTAGCCAGCATTCATGAGTCAATACAATCTAGATTTTAGCATATGAAAAGAATTATTAAAACAAAAATGATTAAACTGAAAATAAATATTCTTGAGTCTAGCTTGTTTTGAGGTAAATGAACAGCTTTGCTGCCTGGATAGACACATTTTAATTGTGGCATTTCAGTGGCAACTTCTTAAGAAAATAATTTACTGTTGTGATGCAATACATCTATGTTTCTAGGAGCTAATGAATTGATGACAAATTAATTAAGTGCCCAGCAGTTGAAGTTAAATGACCTTTATACCTTTGAAGTGGAGTTTGCCTATCGCTCCATAGATGCTGCTTCCCCCACTGCGTTTCTCCAGCATTTTGTGTACCTTCATATCTTTGAAGTTGTGTTAAGTTGCTAATATGTGTTAGGCAGATTCACTTTTATCCATGGCCCCCCACTTCAGAATATTACTTGAAATTAGAGGTTAATTCACTCAATTGATAGTCATATGAAAAGTGATATTGAATATATTGAGTGCATTGATACCTTGCCTTTTAACCACTGAATAATATTTCACAAAGAGGGAGAAACAAATGTCTGAAGAAGGATCTCGACCATAAATGTCACCCATTCCTTCTCTTCAGAGATGCTGCCTGTCCAGCTAAGGTACTCCAGCATTTTGTGTCTATTTAGAAGCAAATGTAATTGGTTCCCACTCTATATACCAATCTTGAAATACTTACGTCAGAGTCAATGGGTGTTGGGGGGTTTTCGTAATAAATAGATGGCAACAAAATGTGTATAGTGTAGTTCTTGATTTCCATTATTCTTTCATTTTCAGGGATCTTAAGCAGAACAGGAGCTGTCATGTCAATTTTCTTGCCTGTGTTTAAATAATACTGTTATTATTTGTTCATAATGGGTAGAAGACATCCCGACATATCACAGCTTGACAGGGAATTGGGAGAAATCCTGGAAAAATAAGTTATAGTTGCAGAAAATAATCTTTATACTATGTCAATATACTGGCTGTCTGCTACAAATCCTGTGGTCTGAAGCAAAGTTAAGTTGAACAGAAAAGAACGCAAGGTTAAATCGGGCAGTGGTCTGCAAGTATGTTTGATATTAAAAATCATCGTTGGGATGCATATATTAGAGGCAAGACCCACATTTATTGCTTATTTCTGACTGCTCCTCAACCACAAGCTTGCAAGACTATCTTAGGATAATTTAAACAGAAATTTCACATGGGCAAGACCAGATATGAATTGCAAATTATTGTCCTCAAAGGAAGTGAAGCACGTAACATTTACACCAATCCAAAGAACTCATGGGCACTGTTACCAATAACATTAATTCCCCTTTTATTTAATTACAGTAAACCGTTGTTTTAATGGACCTCTGTATAACGGACTGATGTATAATGCTCGCACCATCGCAGCAGCACGGGGTGTCTCTGGATCACGCTGGCACCATCGGCACCCCTGCCATGTCTATCATTGCCTCCCCGGCTGCTCCAGATCGTCCCCCTTCCAGGCCCTGTCGCCATCACCACCACTACTACCACCACTGCCACCCTGACCACACCAGGCACCGCCTTTGGCATAACCACCACAGTCACCACCACCGCAACCCTGATCGGTTCCAGGCTGCGCCTGTTGCCACTGCCTTCACCACCAGCTCAGATGTTGTCCCAGCCGTCACTATCACTGATGCTGCTGCCACCACTGTAGTCGCCACCATCACCGCAATCACTACTGCCATCCCAGCCATGCCTGACACTGCCACCGCCATCACCACAGCCCCTCCCAACATTGCTGATGCCGCTGCCACCTCCACCATCACAGCCATTGCTGACGCTACCATCACCACAGCCGCCACCACCATCGGCCCTTGCCTGCACACCGGTGGGCTGCTACCAATGACTCTGCAATTTCTTGCCACTCCGCAAGCCGCCAGCAGCCCAGGACGGTCAACTCACTTGGATTCCCAATGTGAAACAAAACCCAACCATGTTCACCAGAGATGATACTTGACCAGCTGAGTTATTCCAGCACTTTGTGTTCATTTGTGTATTAACCAGTGATTGCAGTTGTACCTTTATACTACTTATGCAGTGATAATACCGTACTTGGTTATAGTGGACAATCGACAATAATGGACACCATTCCCCCCATATGGTCCGTTAGAATGAGGTTACTGTACACAACTAGCAAGCTGTCATGCTGAGATTCAAACTCATGTTTGAACTCAATAGTCCAAATATTGCGATGCTTATCCAGTGTTTTAACCAGGTGTTTTGTCCAGTGTTTTGCTTCATCAATTTTCTTAGTTGCCGCCTCAAAAAAACTCAAATGAATTTTGTGAGGCATGATCTCCCAGCACAACACCAAGCTGACTACTAATCATTCCCTGTCTTTCCAAGTAAACATAAAACCTGTCTCACAAATCTTCTCAAACAACTTATGCACCAATGATGTAAGGCGTACTGTTCTGTAGTTTCCAGCCTTGTACATAGACCTAGTTTTGAACAAGGGGACAACTCCTCAACTTCTGCCATTTCAACAATTGCTAACAAACATGCAAAATGTCTCTGTTGGAGCCCCAGCAATATCCTCGCTTTATTCCCTTAGCACCTTTGAATAGATCCTGTCAGACCTTGGTGATTTATTCACCTAATCCTTCCTGAAGCAGATTTTCTCCAGCATATAACGTATGCAAAATAGAACGTGTGTACTGTGTCACTGTACATTTTCATTGGTCTATGACACTAAAATAGCCCTTATGAAAGTCACGTTATATTTTCTAGTACTGTAATCACTGTACATTTTGTATCGAAATTAAAGAAAAACTTTGGGAAATAACAATATGTAAGCAGAGTGAGTAAATGTGAATGGAACAATTTGATTCACTTGTAAGGAAAAACATTGACACAACTGTTTAGTTTACGGACTTGTGTTTTGTGTTGCAACTTATATATGCTTCTATGTCCATTATTACTATGAGAGTTGCTAAAAGTACCATACTTTGTCACCTCTTCCTCATCTGTGTTTTGTTCCCTCAGTTACTTTCTCTGCAGAGAAGGGATCAGCTAAAGTATACACACGCTTTAACAAGGCATTGTTTTATGTCCATTAGCTTTGTTGATTACTCTTGGAATTTTTGATGTACAATTTTAATAAATTGTAACTTTTTCCAGGAAATGCTAAGAAGACTTGAAGCCTACACATTGGCCACTAGTCAATTCCCATTTCTTACCTTGCCACTGTTTCTGTACTAATCTGACTATTTGCATATGTGGAGACCCATTTTTGAGACCCTTCGCCAAATGTAAGTTCTCATATCCTCACTGTCACAAAGACTGCTTACTTTCATCTTGTACCGCCACCATTTCCTCACTAATAAAGTTTCGAACAGCCTTCCTCCCTTCACAAGTTTCATTGCTGATTACCTATTCTGTATCAATACATGCTCCCCAAGATCATTGCACCATACGTTCTTACCATTCTTATGCTTAAGAGTAACATGCCTATTGTTGTTTTCCTCCAAGATCACTTACAGATCCCTCTAAACTTTGATTCCAGTCATTTGTGAAATGCTTTATTTTTGAAATATGGCAGAGAATGCAGGAAATATCCAGCAAGTCAGTTAACATCTGTGAACAGAGTAATAGTTAATGTTTCACATTTATGACCTTTCATCCCTTTAGAATTCTTTGCTCTCAACTCCTCTGAGTCTCCACCTTTCTCTGTTCCTAAAATATGCATCTTACCACCAACCTGTTTGATGTTTGTAGAATCTTGGCACAACCTTTCTCAGTGACCTTTCTTAAGATATTAATGAGTTTCAAATACCTAAACGTAAAAAAATTGTTTTATTATTTTTAACACTGTTGTGGCTTCTCCATCGTTCTTGATTCCTGTTTGTCATTCAGGCTGAGAGGATGAATAAATGGGCAATCTTCTGTCACCTTTTTTTCTGCCATGAAAACTGTTGCTCGAAAAGCAATTGAATGACCAGGCTGATACTCATTCAACATTTCTTTGGGAAAGGAACTTTATTCTCCCAGCTTCTTTACCAAAGCAGAAAAACTGGCAACAAGGATAGGTGTTCAGATATTACTTGCTAACGCACAGAAAAACGCCACTCAGCACATTGGTTCCATGTTTGCTCCTAAAAGAGCAATTCCACCAGTCCCATTCCACCTTCCTTATTTCACGATATTCCGATAAGTTATTCTTTCTCTCTTGCCTATGAAACTCTCCTTAATCCTTTTTTGGCATTTACCCACTCTGAGGGGTATTTTACAGTAACATTTGATTTATTAATGTGCTTGGGATGAGGAAGCAAACCAACATATCGAGGGGAAACCCACATGGTTCCAAGGAAGATGTACAAAGTCTACCCAGTCAGTGGACAACACCTAAAGTCCAGATCGAACCTAAGTCTTCAGATTTGTAAATCAGCAGTACATTTTTGTAATATTCTGTAATTTGATGTGTGAAAGGAACTGTTTTGCTTTGAAATATAACATGTAATTTGCTGGTAATTATTGCAGTAACATTAATTGCTATTCAAGGTTATTTATACCTTCTTCGTTTTTTCCTTGGATGTAATGAAAGAGCTTTGTAAATCCTTCATAGCTGGCGAATTCCATAAAAAAACTTGTAACGTTGGTTGCTATCCATCTTGATGCTTTATAATGACGGACCTGAATGTGAAGCAGCACATGAAAGCATATGGTTAAACACTAGGCACCTTGCTCACCTCCAAACAGCTTCACTACTTGGCCCATATATATATATAGGATTTAGTCTGAATCAAATTCAAATCCTAATCATATCCAGTACTGAAAGAACAATTATGTCAATAGCACCATGAATTTATCTATTATGTGTCAGTACTTATTTAGTATGTTGAATAAATTCTCTAACAATTCTATTGGATGTATTGTAGAGGTATTTGATGGTGAAGACTCTATCAAGGAACTAATGATAGAATCTGACAAGGGTACACAAAAGGCTGGAGAAACTCAGTGGGTGCAGCAGCATCTAAGGAGCGAAGGAGATAGGCAACGTTTCGGGCCAAAACTCTTCGGTTCTACGACCACATTTTCCAACATCTGCAGTTCCTTGTTTAACATAGAATCTGACAACTTCTTTAATTTCTATTTATTAACTATAAGTAGCAACGCGTGTCAAGGGTTATGGGGAGAAGGCAGGAAAATGGTATTAGGAGACGGAGATCAGCCATGATTGAATGGTGGAGTAGACTCGATGGGCCAAATGGCCAAATTCTACTCCTATACCTATAACTGGTGAAAACATTACAGGTCAATGCACGGTATGCTGTCTGTAAATTGCAAAATTGAAAATCAAGTTTAATCTCTGCATCTCACCTCATAACCTGAGATTTCGCAAATCAGTTCATAATTGAAACATTCTTTTCGTTCTTTGCAGTGAACTGGTCTAGAGTTATTGCTGAAAGAAAAGAACATTAAGAGTGAAGATTAGATAATCATTCTTGAATTAATTTTCTTTGTCTGCCTTGTATAATGTGTTAACTGATGGTTACTGTACATTTTTGGACGATCCATTAACCTCTCTCAACCATGTTTTCCAATCTTTGCATTTGTTCAGCTCCACCTTCAGCTATTTGACCATCCACATTGCTGTGTTGTATAGTTGGCAGCATTGTTTGCAATTCCCTCAGCCTAAAGCTTTGGAGCTTTCCACTTAAACCACTACAAACAAGCGCATCACTCCTCTCTATCCACCATTTTGACCAAACGTTCAATCATCGTCTTGATTACCTTCAATCGCTTGGTGGTAAATGTTGAATTTTTTTAATTAATATTTCTCATGCTGAATTTACTGAATGAATGCTAATAGAATGACAGTTGTTTTTAATAGTTGTAATAGGATAGGAAATCTAACTTGGAAATAGTCCTTTTGCGGACAATGTTGCTAAGAACATTTAAGGCTGCAATTGGCAAAGAGTGGAGGTACACAATTAAGAATATATTTTGCTGCTGTATGAGAAATTATGAGCTCCTGGGTCCCACTTGAATTGGATCTCAGGGAATTTCTTGGTGTCTGGCCCAAGTATTTGACTCCTTTGTTTTCTTCCCTGAGGAATTAATATTAGCAATTGATAAGGTTATGTACTAGGCTGCACCATCCAATGGACAAGATCAGCATTGATGAGTGGGATGGTTTTGTTTGTGTAGTCAATTTCAGTGAAGGATGTAATCAATATCTCATTCAATAGACAATAGGTGCAGGAGTAGGCCATTTGGCCCTTCGAGCCAGCACCGCCATTCAATGTGATCATGGCTGATCATCCCTAATCAGAACCCCCATTCCTGCCTTTTCCCCATATCCCCTGACTCCGCTATTTTTAAGAGCCCTATCTAGCTCTCTCTTAAAAGTATCCAGAGAACCTGCCTCCACCGCCCTCTGAGGCAGAGAATTCCACACTCACCAGTCTCTGTGAGAAAAAGTGTTTCATCTCCGTTCTAAATGCTTATTCTTAAACTGTGGCCCCTGGTTCTGCACTCCCCTAACATCGGGAACATGTTTCCTGCCTCTAGCGTGGAAAAGCCCTTAACAATTTTATACGTTTCAATTAGATCCCTCTCATCCTTCTAAACTCGGTGAGATATCCTTTGGGCATTATCCAACAAGAGTTACTGGATAAGAATTAGCAGCAGATATGTTTTTTTTCCTTAACAAAGATAATAAAAACAAAATATGTTAAGTTCTTACATCAACTCGAGGATAGGGGGCTTGTAAAATGTAGGATTTGTATTGGCAGTAGACAAAAGTGCTGGAGAAACTCAGCGGGTGCGGCAGCATCTATGAAGCGAAGGAAATGGGCAACGTTTCGGGATGAAGCCCTTCTTCAGACCTGAAGAACTTTTGTCTACCTTCGATTTTCCAGCATTTAAACACTTTAGGATTTGTATAGCTGTGCTATGTCGACTTAAATAATATACTGTTTAATTAAACATGGAGTCATACAGATCAGAAACAGGCCCTTCAGCCCAACAGTTCTGCCCTGACAATCAAACACTAATTTACACTTAGTTTTCACCAATCCCATTCTATCCTCCATTTGATATAACTCTCACTGCCACCCCCCACCTCCTAGATTTTACCTCTACCACCAAAGGCACTACACACTTGGGACAATATACTGCAGCCAGTTACCTATGAACCAGCATGTCTTTGGAATGTGAGGGAAGCAGGAGCATCTGGAGGAAACAATTTGGTCGTGGGAGAACATGTGAACTCCAGTCAAACAACACCCAAGATCAGAATTGAACCCGAGTCACTGGAGCTGTAAGGTCACAGCTCATAGAGCTGCAGCACTTAGCCACGCATCACGCATCAGTGAAGTCCAGAAGCAGTTGTTATTTCTGTTTTTGCCCAGAATTTTCCTTTGGTATTGCACTGCTCTACACAGTAGCCAATTCATAGCTACTTTCTGATTCATAGAAGAATGAAGGTTATTGTATTCTTATTGACAATGTCACACTATAATTAGTCATGGAGGGAGTTAGTAAACTATCACTACTGAAATAACATCAAGGGTTTGCCATCCTCAAGACAAAGTGCCTCATTTTGTGGAGGAATCCATCTTGTGATTGGATTAAAACTGAATGTGCTTTTGTTTTACATTGATCTGTGTCCCCACTTCATCTTCCTGAGCTGCAGCTCCCTACAGTCGACCCCAGTGTTATGCCATTACCCCATTTCGAGAAGACAGTCCACATCACAATTTTCTGTAACACAAAGGTGTGTCATCTGCATGCGTCAAAAATTGTGAGATTAAAATAAATGGTGTCTATGAATCGTTTTGCACTCAGTTTCATTACAGCAAATTTTTATTTTCAAATCCCCAATATTTTGGTATTGATTTGTGATTCTGTAAGGGCGAACCTCCCTTACCGGAACTTCCATTATGCAGGGCTCACCTGTAATTAACTCCCAGTGGTAGCATGCAAGTAGTTTTACTTTTGAAGTATGAATCTATGTGATGACTGTTGATAGCCTATTTAACTGTGAGGGCATAGTCACTATCCTCATACAATGTCATCATGTGAATGTTACATCAGAAATCAGCTGAAAAGAATCATATGCTTTCATATAATTCAGCATAAAGTCAAATGTAGACACACATGGTCCTGCTCCAGTGAAGTATTTTACTATTCCAGACTATATTATCAAATTGAAATTAAAGTTCACTTTTCCTTTTTTGTCTCTATCTAACCTATCTATTTTCTGACCTGTTCGAAGTTTTCATCAGACCAAATAGCAGAAATAGAGTCAGTCCCATCCAATACCTAAGGATAAAAAGAAGCAAATTGAAACATGTGAAACATGGACAGAGTTTGCATTTTCATTCCCCAATTTGAAAATATACTTTTTTAAGTTCATTGTTAAATGATGATTAAACCTGATTGAAAATATTGTAAATTATTTTATCTTTTCTGTTTATTCACATTGGAATCATTCAAGTGACTGAGAGACGCAAATGAAGTTTTAAATCATATTTGTTCAGTGATACTTCCTCATCACTAGATGGCAGTGAAAGAAGTCAACAATCTTTTTTGGATGCAGATATGGCTGGCAAAAATCAATAATTATTGCCTATTCTTCATCTAATAAAACCAGGAAACAAACTAATAGTATAAAGGGTGAGCATCTTAGGAGTTGGATGAGCACTTTTTACTCTGAAGTTGTGGAGCCTGGCAATTAAGTCACTAAGCCTTTTCAAACCCAAACCTCTTAAGCTACAGGAGGATCAAGGGTTATGGGGTTTAGGCAGTAAACTGGCATTGAGACCATTATCTATTGAACGACAAGGTACATTTCTGCCTCTTTTTATACTGTTGCTGGAACTTGCGTTGTGGAAATTGATTTCTGTGTTCCATTACAGGGGTTAAATTTCAAAACTGTTTGGTTGGCTGTATGCCTCGATGTTATGAAAGGCTATACACAGACACAAATCTTTTACTGTTGTGTTACTTTTGGAAGATCTTTATCTTTTGCCAGAACCATTAATGTGTTGTTGGCAGATGAAATTCAGCTGGGATGGATGGCTCTTTTGTGCCACCTATTTTTGCCAATTCACATGGGAATAAATTCTGGCAGCATTTTTTTTAACCCCTTCAATGATACAAATGAAAATTGAAGATCCTCAAACTTGTTTAATTTGCAAATCTTTGCTCTCAATACTTTCAACCAAAACTATGTTTGCATTGATTCAGATTGGTAACTTTTTCACATTTGTTACTGTAGCATAACTCTACTGTACTTTCTGTTTAGGCACATTATTTGGTGCACAACGTCTTCTTTCTCTTGATATGCAGTACTTTGAGAAAATAGAATAAATGTCTTAGCATTATGTTAATAATTCTTTAATGTTTTTTCTGGAATTGCTCAGAGTAGTTGATCATATTCCTTGAAACAATGTTTTGGTGAATAATTAAAATGGGCTGTAAGTTTGGTATGTCATCAATATGATGACAGCCATGCCATCATATTGCTGGTTCAAAACTCTGTGAGAGGGCACTCCACAATGCACAAGATTACTGATCCCTGCAATCCCCAGTCCACATTCTGCCCTAAATAGACGGGTCAACCATTGCTTACCCACCATGGAGTTGGTCGCGGGGAATAACATTCTGAGGCATCTCTGGACATGCTGTTGTCCAGAAACCAACAGGAGCAATTACATAAATATTGTGACACATAGTGCAGCGAGAGGATCAACAATTATAGTCTTTATTCATGGGAATTTGGAAGAGTGTAGGATGGTCTTATTAAGTTGGCTTGACGGTGTTGATGTTGAGAGCTTTTCACTAGTGGAAGAGTTATGAACAAGGGGACATAGTTCCAATATAGGAGGCTGGTCATTTAAAAATTAGCTGTATTGAAATGTCCCTTTTCAGATCGCAAATCGCTATAATTATACATATTTTAGGTGGAATAGAAAAATATTACAAAGATAAAGGTTTAAGGCCTGTGGAAAACTGAGACGGAAGAGAAATTGAGACCAGCATATATCAGCCATGATCACCTTGAGTGGCAAAGCCGGCTTGCAGGACACAATCACTACTCGTAATCTTGCTCTTATTTTCTCGTGTTCTTCTGAAATGTCCCCTGTTTATCCCCACTCCAAATGCGAGGTTAATACTATATCCTCGTTTCCAGAACAATAAGGGGTTAGACAGGCTAGATGCAGGAAGATTGTTCCCGATGTTAGGGAAGTCCAGAACAAGGGGTCACAGTTTAAGGATAAGGGGGAAATCTTTTAGGACCGAGATGAGAAAAACTTTTTTTAACAGAGTGGTGAATCTCTGGAATTCTCTGCCACAGAAGGTAGTTGAGGCCAGTTCATTGGCTATATTTAAGAGGGAGTTAGATGTGGCTCTTGTGGCTAGAGGGATCAGGGGGTATGGAGAGAAGGCAGGTACAGGATACTGTGTTGGATGATCAGCCATGATCATATTGAATGGCGGTGCAGGCTCAAAGGGCCGAATGGCCTACTCGTGTACCTATTTTCTATGTTTCTATGTAATAATGTATTGGTGTCATTGAAACCAGGAAGGAGATTCTGGTCTATTGACACCCTTTGCCTTTGTGTACTAACTCAGTGCAGTCTAGTATCATGCACTCTTTTACTTAATAGGATTGTGCCTAATGTATAGTAGGATTGTCATTGAATTGTGTGTAAAAAAAATCACTGTACTTAGGTGCACATGACAATAAGTTGCCATTGGACCATTGGAATGGGGAAAGGGTAGGAAAATTGAGTTGGGGCAGAAGATCAACGGAGACCTTGTTGAATGGTAGAGGAGGCTTGAGGGACTAAAAAGCCAACTTCTGTTCTTAGGAGGGAAGTTATTGTACGCTCAAGCACTTTAAAAACTTTAAGAGTGAGGAAAATAGAACAGTGGGTACGGCACAACCCACACATTAGAGAGTACATAATGGACGGATAATAATTTAGCCTGAATAATCATAACAAAAAGTAACTCAACAAAGCGGTTGCAGCTAAAGGTTAGTGCAAAATAGAAACTTTGCATTTTAACAGTTTGAATACATTTGATGATTGAGCTATATTTAGCCCAAAGCAGATGCTTTAATTCTAATTAAAACAAGAATTTTGCAACATTCATCCCATTTTACATGTCACTAATATATAAACATACTCACATGCAGCGGGTTACTGTTTTAAAAATACAATTACTGTTATTATATCAAGAAAATATATTTTAGGACTCACATTGTTGTTGCCTAGGGTTCTCTCTCAACGCTTCAGCGTATTGTTGATGACTCTTCATGTAGTGCCTACCAAACTGCAATGGGCATTGTGTACAAAATAGCTTTTATAACAAGAGTGGGTTGTACAAATCACGTTGCAGCTTATTCATTGAACATGCAAGAACAGCCTCCAGTTGTTTTGTAACCACTTTGTGCATGTGAATTCGTGCCAAGGTTTCATAATAGTTATGAAACCAGAGCTGGGATGTTTTTCCTTGTCGGATTCTGACGGGTTACGTATTCAGCAAAAAGTAACATTGGGAGGCAGGAACTGCCCTTAAATTTATGAACCAGTATCAAATATGCCATAATGTCATGTTTGCAAAACATATTCTGGTGGTAATCAAAGTTCCCTGAACTTACAAGAAAACATTTTTTTTTTTAACTTTTTCACGTGGAAACAGATCCCTTGCCCCAATTGCCCCCTCCGACCAACATGCCCCACTTACACTCATCCCAATTGCCTGCGTTTGGCCCATATCCCTCTAAACCTATCCTGCCATGTACCTGTCTGGATGTTTCTTAAACGTTGTGATAATACCTGCTCAGCTACCTCTGGCACCTCGTTCCATACACCCACCCTTGTGTAAAAACATTACCCCTCAGGTTCCTATTAAATCTTTCCTGCCTCACTTTAAACTTATCTACTCTGGTTTTCGATTCCCCCACTTTGGGCAAAAGACTGTATCTACTGAATCTATTCTTCTCGTGATTTTGTACACCTCTAGAAGATCACCCTTCATCCTCCTACACTCCAAGAAATAAAGTCCAAGCCTGCTCAACCTCTCCCTATAGTTCAGGCCCTCGAGTCCTGGCAACATCCTCGTATATCTCTGCACCCTCTCATCCTTGACAACATTTTTTCCATACCATTTTGCCAAAACTGAACACAATAGAAGTGTCTCGAAGCAAAACATCGCCTATTCTTTCTCTCCATAGATGCTGCCTCACCCGCTGAGTTTCTCCAGCATTTTTTGTCAACCTTCAATTTTTCCAGCATCTGCAGTTCTTTCTCAAACAATACTCTACATGTGGTGTCTAAATTACTCTAAATGAATTATCCATAATAAGCTAAAACTATGCTGCTGTGTGGTGAGAAAAGCTAGGGCAAAGAAAGGAGAACTTCTGGAGGAACGTATGTTGAGTTTCTTTCAATCCATAATTGCTGCCTAGTCTGCTGTGTTCCTTAGCTTCTTACTCAAGATGAATACATCTACAGTCTCTTTTGTCTCCAAATTTTAAACTTCATGCTCAGCTCTCCTTACCCAGAGAACATTTGTTAGTTTAGTTGTGATGCAGTACATAGTGTGTATGTAGTGCAGTACAGATAAATTGTTTGCAATAGCACTGATTACATTGTTGGGTTTAAACAGGAGTAGCTAAATCAGAACAGTGGTCGGTCATTTGTGAGGGAGTAGCGGGAATAGATGGAAGATGCAGCTAAGAGGATTTAAATAGCCTTGAACTATTGTTGAAGATATACTGAGCACTGTTAGCCTTATTATAATCTGAATTCAATCATTATTACACAGCAACTCTCACTTCTTTATTCTGCTACGTTTCCAACAAGTATCAAGCATTTGAAACCATCATTGGCACAGTAATAGAATTTTAAATGCTCTGACAATATGAGATATTCTGCAGATAGACACAAAATGATAGAGTAACTCAGCGGGACAGGCAGCATCTCTGGAGAGAAGGAATGGGTGACGTTTCAGGTCGAGATCCTTCTTCAGTCGATATTCTGCTTGTGTATTAGGATTTTTTAAAATATGAACCCTTAAGTAAACTATGTCCAATCCTGGCACAGTAGCAGAAGAATACATATATGTTCTTCATCTTTTGTAACTCCCAAAGAGCCAGCTAACAAATATTGCCAACATAGAATATTATCTAACTGGTAAAATTAAGCAAAGGTTCCGTGATGTAGGATGAGCTGGGGGCGTGGCGTGATGCACTTCATGACACAAAACATGACACAAATATATATTTTTTAAATGTCTCCAGGCACCCCAGTGGAGGATTAGCAATCAAAATTCAAAAGTAATATAAGGGCAGATTCTGATATGCCAAATCAAAGATTTAAAAGTTTATCCTAAAGGTAAAACAATGTTTTGCATGCATTAGTGGGGGTAAATTTGGATGATGTACAATTGAAGTTTTGACTTTCATATCTCTTCTCACCATTCCATCTGTCCTGAACCGATAGTAGATTTTAAAGTGAACAGAGCCACAAAAAGCTGGAGTAACTCAGTGGAGCAGGCAGCATCGCTGAAGAAAAGGAATAGGTGGCATTTCAGGTCGAGACCCTTCTTCAGATTGAGCGTCAGGGGAGAGGGAAAAGAAACGTCACCTATTCCTTTTCTCCAGAGATGCTGCCTGACTCCCCGAGTTACTCCAACATTTTGTGTCTATCTTCGGTGTAAACCAGCAACCTGCAGTTCCTTCCTTCACAGTAGATTTTAACGTAACGGATTAGTTATATGTGAACCTATTTAAGGTGGAAGACAGTTGAACATTCAAAATCATGGCTTAGTATTGGTTTGAATGGATTAATTTGTTGTAGAGGTGACCGCTCTGACCACAGGATTCAGATTAACAATTCTATATACCATCAGTCCATATATGAGTTGGTTTCCTCTATTTATTAGCTATTGTGCATGTGTGCAGACAGAAAATAAATGTGCCATATTGATGTTTGGCATAGGTACTGACATTGAATTAGAGAGGAGGCCATTACTGGTGATTTTTCTTACTCGAATCATTCAGATAAGAACAGAATCACATGTGGAATGCACAGCAGAACAGCAGGAAGCTGCGTACTGAGTATTACACCAAGTGATATATTCCCAGGCAAGCAGACAGGCAGATGTGATTGTCCAGAAACCCTTTTAATTGACCCAAACGGTGAAGATTAATGCATAGGATGATGTTGTGATACTTGGAGTTGGAACTGAGCCTCCATTGACTCTACACTATTTAAATTCAAACTCTGCCCCTGCTAACATTCAAGTGTTTGTTTCAATTCCATTAAATTATTTCAAAAGCTTGCAACATCTGAGATGAAACTGAAGGAGCTTGTTTCAATCTATCTTCCTCGCCCTAGAGAGAATTCAACTCTAATTTCAATCTAGTTTTTGGTTTAAAATTTGCATCGTCAAAATTGGCTAGACTAAATCAAGTCAGGAAAGGTGTCCCTTGTGTCATATGAATGTTGGTGGATCAAATTGTCTGTCAGCCTTCTACAGATATTCTGATAGTTTAATGAATAATTTTACTTCAGAGTCATGTGAGTGACTACGTGAAGAAACCCGACTGCCCGCAGTGCGCGTCATTATGATGCACGCATTTGCGAAGCACCGGTCTGGCAGGCACGTCGTTCCTGCCAGCGGTAAGTTTAAACTCCAGGTAAGTATTTCTTACCTGTTTTTTGATATCCTGCAGGAACCCCTTTTTTCCACGGGGTTCCTGCCGGGTGCTTCGCTGGCGCCGACAAGGAACCAGCTGCGGGCTGTGGGGAAACCCCCGTCCTACCGCGGAAGCGGGTAGCTGGGGAATGTCGGGCTCGCGGAGTTCAGTCACTACCATCAGTGACTTCTGAACGCTGAGTTCCCGGGGAGGGGAACTGCAGCAGAAGTGCGGTTTTAGACCGCAGTGGCCCACGATATGGGGCTGAAGCTGACCAGAATGGCCAGCCCGGGTGCCATGGGGGGTCCCCCTTGGTAAGGCACACAGACGTTAGGGTTCCCCGGAAAGCGGAACCCCAGCAGCAATGCGGTGTCCAGACCGCAGTAGTTTAGGTTGGGGGGGGGGGGGGGAACCGACCAATATGGTCAGCCCTGATGCCGGGAGGGTACCACTCCGGGGTAATGTAAAACATTTTAGGTTGACCAGGATGGAGCCTTGTGGAGAGGAGGCTCCAACTACATACACTCCAACTACAGGATTTGTGACAGTGCGGGGCATATGGGTGAGCCTGAGCCAGCAGCACCTTTGCACAGGGCTGCTTTAGGGGATGTTGTTTCTGTGATAGTAATGGCATATGGGTAAGCCTGAGCCAGCAGCACCTATTCCACAGGGCTGCTTTATGGGATGCCGAATCTATGGCAATGCCAGGCATATGGATGAGCCCAAGTCAGCAGCACCTATTGCACAGGGCTGCTTGAAAGGATGCCAAGTTTATGGCAATATTGGGCATACGTCAGCAGCACCTGTTGCACAGGGCTGCTTGACGGGAAGTCGGGCATAAGGTTCAGCCCGAACCAGTAACACCTATTATACATGGCTGCTTTATGGGATGCCGAGTCTAAGGCAATGCGAGGCATGTGGGTGAGCCCGAGCCAGCAGCAACTATTCCACAGGGCTGCTTTATGAGATACCGAGTGATGGCAGCGCCGGCCTATGGGAGAGGCCACAACAGCAGCACCATGTACCAGGGCTGCTTTATATTGAGGCCGAGGCTATGGCAGCACCGGCATATGGGAAAGCCACGCCAGCAGCACCTTGTAGCAGGGCTGCTTAATGTAGGCAGCAACATCTGTAGAAGGGCTGCATAATGTTTCTCTCATGGGAGAGGTGAGCTTCCCGGGACAGTTTGTTCTTACACTGAAGTTTTACAGAAAGGGACCATTTACAAGTGGATAAGATTTACACTTGGTTGAACAATACAAATGATCAAGACATTCTTCATCAATTTAGAGGCATCTAACAATGTAAAATTGGACAATACTAGCATGCTAAGCAGGCAGGAATTGGGCCAGAATTGTGTTTAGGTAAGCGCAGTACTTTGACCAGGGTTGCCTTCAAGATGGGTTCAAAAATATGGGCAGACTTCTCTTTCGAGACAGATCAGAATTATGGCTAGACAAATTATGGGTGCCCATATACAGTATTATTGGAGATATTTGGTGGAGGCATTGCTGTGATGAGGCAATATAATAGTATAATCCACTGTTTCAGTCTCAAACCATGTTTGAGAAATTGGGCTCCTCTTATTCAATTAAAATTAAGTTGTTATCAAATAGACTTGTTGGAGATGTTGCAGAGAGCATACCCCAACACATAAAAGCCAACGGGTCAGTATTAGTCTGACGCCGGGTCCATGGCAATGTCAGCCAATTTGAGAGGCTGCGCCAGCAGCGCCTTGTAGTAGGGCTGTTTAATAGTAAGATTAAACAAGAACTTTCCAGTTTGAAGTTTGATCTTTATTTTATGAGGAGTTGCGATGAGGGATTTCGTGAAGACCCCGCCAGGCACGCATGCGCAACATTCTTCAAAGCAGCGGTGTGGAATCACAGATCACAAGACTAAAGATAGTAAGATTAAAACTTGACTACACCAGTTGAACTTATGATAGAGGGTTGGGAGCGGAGGGCACAAAATCCCTCATCGCAACTCCTCATAAAATAAAGATCAAACTTCAAACTGGTAAGTTCTTGTTTAATCTTACTATTTTACTTCAGAGTCGCGTGAGTGACCGTGAAGATTTCAAAGCTCTGTGATTACATGCCCTGGACCACGCCCATGCTCACACACTGCCGTAATTCTGATGGAGGAAGTATGTTAACGTATTTCAGACTTGAACAAGCTGAAAAATAATAACATTTGTTAATACAACAATAACCCCCTGAACTCAGGGACAAACGTTTAGGGAACAGCACTTAAAACTGAATCCGCCAATTTTTGCGGGAGCGGTTATAAGTCAGTTATAAAACCGCTGAAATGTAGATTCACTGGCCCAGCTCGCTATTGCGAGGCCATAATCCATGAACACTGCCATGGTCCTTGCCACTGATGTGGATGCAGCCCTGGTAGAATGACATTTAAAATATTAGTGTCTTACCTGCTGCACCAAATACCACCTTGAGTCATCTGGAGATAGTCTGCACGATCACCCTGTGACGTGGGTTTCCATGGCTGAAACAGACCCGTCTTCATATACCTGACGCCCATTTTCAGACCTGTAATCCCAGGTCTATGTAGTTTAAGCAACTCTTCTGTAAAGAAGTTACTTTATTATGGTCCGGTCATTCTATCCAGGTTTAATTCCTGTAGAGTCATGACCCGTTGTGCTGTGTTCAGTGCCATTACCATAACCACTTTGAAAGTGAGTAAGTCCACCATAGGCGACCAGCTTCAGAGTAGGGTCAACACTACCTCCAATCTATGGTAATATAGCATCATGTTCGGGGAGGGATGGATAGACCATACCCCTCATAGTTTGGACACCAGCTGGTGAGATCCCACTCCAATCTTGCGATAGGATGACAGTGCACTCCTGGAACTGTACATAGCTCTGTAACTGAGGGACTCATCATAATGAAGACCCGTGAGTATTTCAGCACCTTGGAGAGTGTAGCAGATATGTAGATGATCTAGGTCAGACTACAGAAAACCTCCCATATCCTTATGTAGGTGAGGTACTGCTTCCTAGTGGACTCTCTCTGCACGATGCTGTTTGACGTCCATGGTCATTTATGTAGCAGAGCCTGATTGTGTTTCCTGCAGCACCTGTCTGATGAAGCAGAATGGGGAGCATAGAAAACGCATTCCCCCCCCCCCCCCCCCCCAATGCAGTGAGAACGCGTCCATCGCCACTGACCCTAGGATCTGGTTCTCAAGACACATATGTTGGTATCCAATGGCTCAACCTGGACGCAAAGAGATCGATATCTGGTGTCCCATATTAGGCTATAATTTTAGCAGATATTTGGAGGTTCAAATCCACTTGATGTCGTTATTAATACTTGTGACCTGGTGTCCGCCACTATATTGAGCTTAACTAGAAGATACATAGCTGAACCCAAATTTCTTTCAATCCACCAGAGCCAAATTAATGTTTCCAATTCATCCCAAGATATTGACTTGACACCACCTATAAGGTTTAATATTCCACTTCAGTGGTATCATTTTGAAGACAAACATACGTATGCTGCAGATTAGTGCATTAAACCCGCAGCCCTTGACGCGCTCCCAGCGTTTCTAAACAGTTTATTCCTTGTGATTGAAGAGAAGTAAACTCATGCAAATCCCATCTACCGCCCCAACTGGAATGGTGTCAGTAGTTTCCCAGCCCTTGGAGCTTACGTCGGTTTGTAACGCGCCTAATGGGTTTGATGGAATGATGGCATTTAACAATCACACCCATTGCTAATCCACCATTGTAGCTCAATTTATGCTTTGATTGGCAGCTGCATAAGCTCGTAAATGTCCAGCATTCGCTTTAAATGCCGAGATTTTGCTTTTTCCCCAAGCTTTGATAGCGTAACGGCCCAATTATGTGGCTGGAATGTAGCTCCCATTTACCAATTACCTTAGCAGCATGTCTAAAGTCGGTTCCCTGGCGCAAGCAAGGCTGTTACATGCGTCTATTATGTCTATTGCTCTGTTCCCTGGAATAGTGACAAACAGAGCCCCAGAATGTATGTAACCTCCCTCCTACTTGTGAGGTTATGCATGCAGCACTTCCAAGAGAACCAGACCCCCTTACCTCCATGGTTACCGGTGGGCCTGACGTTCTGGTTTCTGGTATTCCGTCTTTGCTGGGTGCTGCTCGATCGCCTCGGTAAGTCCCTGTTCCTGCAGCTGGTGTGTGGTGAGGTAGTCTATGCTGGCTCTGCCCTAACAAGGCTTCTGCTGTTGGGGGGCTGGTGCAGATATGTTCTTGATGGCCCCGAGGTTTGGAGGGAGGATAAGGCTGTCTTCTGCACCCTTGACCATGCTGGTTGTTTCATCAGCCCCTTTTGGCTTCCTCATAAAGTTCTTTATGCTCCTCCCCAAACAGCTGTCTTGGTGGTGTGGTGGAGGTACGACCCAACCCAGCGAATTTAGGGTTAAGGTCGGGCCGGATGGAGCTCTGACTAAAACAGTTTTCCGAAGTGTGCTACACAGGAGGGCTAGAGCATCCTGCTGCTCTGCGGATACACCTGCCCCATCGAGGGTCCTGACGAGCGCCGTGATGCCCGACGTCAACAGCTTCAGAATTTCCTGCCTCTTAACCTCTTGTGCCCTCGCATTGGAACTGATGTTCCCTCAGATGGCTGAGTTGACCCTTGGGACGTTCAGGGTAACACAGTTTCCAGGATCCTTGTCCTTCTCCATGGTTTCTGAAAGCACCTGGTCTTGGAGCTGGTGTGTCGTCAGGAAATTAATACTTACTGCCAATGTAGGGTGCAGCGGTTCCCCTGAAAATACAGGCTTCGGAATTTCGACACTACGTCCAGCATTTCTTCTTCTGGATCGAGAGCAGTGGGCTCTTCTGCTGCCGCTTCTTCGTCAAATCGGCCATCTGTTGACTCCTAGCACTTCCGATGGACAAAGGTGAGATTGAAGGTGGCGGCATGACCCGACTCCCAGACCGCTGAGACTCCCGCTCTTGCCGATCCAGGTCCCGCTGATATAGTTGCTCCACCATTAGCTCCATCCTAGCCATGCGACCGCTGCCGCTACACACGGACAACAGATCGACTTCCCCAGGCCCTGCTGAGTCGCGTGACTCAGAAGTAAAATGGCTTCCTCATAATGGCTACCATCAGGCATACCAAGCCTGATGGTATAGCCGTGAACATACCCAAAGGGATGACGGTCACATGTCAGAGATCATTACTGACAGCAAGGTTTGCCATCACAATACATATGCAGTGAAGGTTACACAAAAAGCTGGAGAAACTCAGCGGGTGCAGCAGCATCTAAGGAGCAAAGGAGATAGGCGACGTTTCGGGTCGAGACCCTTCTTCAGACTGGTCAGGGATCAGGGAAACGAGAGATATAAACAGTGATGTGGAGAGATAAAGAACAATGAATGAAAGATATGCAAAAAAGTATTGGTGATAAAGGAAGCAGGCCATTGTAAGCTGTTTGTGGTGTGAAAATGAGAAGCTAGTGCGACTGGGGGGGGGGAGATGGAGAAGGAATGTCAGGGCCGAGGGCTGAGGGAGAGGTGGGGAGGAGGCAGTCTGGGTTAACAGAATTGAGAAAATTCAATGTTTAAGCCCAGAGGATGCAGACTCCCCAAGCGGAATATGAGATGCTGTTCCTCCAACTTGCGGTGTTGCTCACTCTGGCCGTGGAGGAGGCCCAGGACCGAGAGGTCGGATACGTAATGGGAGGGGGAGTTGAAGTGCTGAGCCACCGGGAGGTCAGGCTGGTTATTGCGGATGCAGATCTACATCGGTGAGACCAAGCGGAGGCTGGGCGATCGTTTCGCCGAACACCTCCGCTCGGTCCGCAATAACCAGCCTGACCTCCCGGTGGCTCAGCACTTCAACTCCCCCTCCCACTCCGTATCCGACCTCTCGGTCCTGGGCCTCCTCCACGGCCAGAGTGAGCAACACCGCAAGTTGGAGGAACAGCACCTCATATTCCGCTTGGGGAGTCTGCATCCTCTGGGCTTAAACATTGAATTTTCTCAATTCTGTTAACCCAGACTGCCTCCTCCCCACCTCTTCCTCAGCCTTCGGGCCCTGACATTCCTTCTCCATCTCCCCCCACCCCCCCAGTCGCACTAGCTTCTCATTTTCACACCACAAACAGCTTACAATGGCCTGCTTCCTTTATCACCAATACTTTTTTGCATATCTTTCATTCATTGTTCTTTATCTCTCCACATCACTGTTTATATCTCTCGTTTCCCTGATCCCTGACCAGTCTGAAGAAGGGTCTCGACCCGAAACGTCGCCTATCTCCTTCGCTCCTTAGATGCTGCTGCACCCGCTGAGTTTCTCCAGCTTTTTGTGTAACCCTCGATTCTCCAGCATCTGCAGTTCCTTCTTTAACACATATGCAGTGAACACCGCTATCAGTAGGACATTAGACCCAACCGCCGAAATCTGTTTGTCAGGTAAGACCTATTCAACAGGCAAATCCTGCAGGATGAAGGTAAGCGGTTCACTGAAGCTGGTAGCAGCATGAAAGCTGACCAGAGGTTCCATGCACTCTATCAGGTCATTACGATTTACATTGAGTTATCAATTGGCTTATGACGCCATCCTAGGCAACAGATTGGAGTCAATAGAAGTCTGTTACAGCTTTGTTGGTATAAAACAGCAGTCTAGTCATTAAGACTAATTGGCAATATAATGGATGTGGTTCAGCTGTGCAAGTGAGAGAATTGAAATCATCCTAAATGGAGAACTCTAAAGTACCATGTAGGTCATGGTTGACATATTTTGCTATTATCAGCTGAAGCTGCCAAAGACGCAATGATGGATAGACATTGTTCACCATTGTTCCAGTAGGTTAATCAATAAATATCTCATTATATTGCAAAATGATGCTACTGGTCTAAGAATGGGACATTGCAAATATCATCTCTGGTTTGGAACTGGAGGACATTTGCATGAGTTGCCAATTCTTCTTTTATTGGTGTCAAATATGTATAGACCCTATGCATTTTGTGGGTTAAGAGTAATTGAGCGGATATGCATATCTGCATGCTCAATTTCATGTTGACATACCCAAAGTTATGATGGTGGCATATATTAGTACATGTGGGTGCAATCAAGTAAAGAATCCTGGTATGGTTATATAATCTTGTTGGCCACTGGAGTAACATCAGGTATAGGTCAATGACAACACAGAATGGGTGTTGAATCACACCGTAGTTTTGAAATTCTGGTTCAATGGAACACCGAATATACATATGTTTGTTCATATTTATTCACAGGTTGTAAAATATGTGGCATAACAGTGGCGAAGATACATTCTCGCTACAAGGAGAAGGAAGGTCTTTTGTGTCTTCGTCCATTTGCTTCATTAATCGGGGCTTCAAATGAAGTCATTAGAACCGGTTAGGTTCCTATTGTGTGATTGGCCTATGCAACTTTGATTCCCGGTTGTCGGGAATAATAATATAACCTTACATGGTTATTTTGAACGTAACTTGCTAGTTTAGTCTGTGGCTTGAGAAATCAGCCGTTGCTTGTTAAAATCAAATTATGTTCTGCAGATTCAATAGAATGCTCTACAGCTTGGGTTGTAACATCAGTCCTTGTATATGTTCAGTGTGCTGCAATAGCACCAAAAAGGCAGTACTTTATTTTCCAGGAGATGGAAAGCGTTTGTTGAATGTTCATGTTGCATTGAAGACGGTACAAATTACTGCTGTTGGAGTTCATTTTAAATGATCTTTGTCAATAATTAAGTTGTACGGCCATTAACTGTGCCAATGTGCCTTCTGTATTGGCTACAGCAAACAAGACCCGCTCTGTCGGGTTTACCCTGGATATCAAGTTGGTAAGCATATCTTTAACACAATGTTTCCTCGGACAAGTACAATGCAGCATGGGATGTCAACGTTGTGTGAACACTATTTCACCAGGGTGGTCCAGCTACATCCTTAGTTTCGCCGGATTTCATAGGTGGTTATCCTCCTAGCGCTGGTTACCACAACAGGTTTAGTCGCTACATAGTTGCGACGGAACAAGATGGTTATGTTTGTAAACAATAATATATAATGTTTATGCTTATAATTCACTTAAGCAGAGCAGAAGGGGTGTCAGATCTCAAAATAGTTCAAGGCATACCCAGGGATCTTTGGTAAAGTGAGGACACACATATATAACAATATGTTAAGGTCACTGAGAGTCTTCGAGGCTCTGAACTAGCTATGTTGTTAGTCACAAAAACTTATAAGAACGTATCTGTTCAGGTCACTTCCAGAGGATCAAATGGACTTTGATTATGTAGGAGTAGATACTGATTCTAGTCATCACTCCATCAGGGCTGCTATAACATCAGCAGCAAGGGTCTTACGTGCCGTTGGACCACGTCCTAACGCTTACAGCATGGTCAAGCGAACGAATTTCAAACATTTATACTAACCCATTACTAGACCAGGGGTATTTGTCAACTCTATTTTCATTGATTATAGTTTCCATCCGAGTGAAAGGTGGGACTTATTATTACTTCATTAATAACATCAGCATGTTTAAATCTATGTCATGACTATGTATTATGAATATTTTTCCTTCATTTGTCAATGAAGCAGTTGTGGCTGTGTACACTGGTTTCTCACGGCTCACGTGACTCCGAAATAAAATAGTAAGATTAAATGAGAACTTACCAGTTTGAAGTTTGATCTTTATTTTATGAGGAGTTGCGATGAGGGACTACGTGCCCTCCGCTCCCAACCCTCATAAATGTCATCTGGTAGTTCTAGTCTTCTGTTATCTTACTATTATACTTCAGTCACTATTACCTGTGATTTCACACCGTTGCTTTGAAGATTGACGCCCACTGCGGGCAGTCAGGTTTATTCACGTAATCCCTCATCGTAACTTTTCATAAAATAAAGATCAAACTTCAAGCTGGTAAGTTCTCATTTAATCTTACTATTTTATTTTGATTCCTCACTGACAGTCTTGGACTCTCATTGTCCAAATTGCCACAATTTTTTATTACAAAGCTTGAAGCATTTTTTTGGCCTTGCTCTTGATTTAAATATCATTATGGACCTTCAAAAATCCTGCTAATTGTGCATCTAACACTTCTGCCAGAGCTCTAAATGCAGTTTCAACTAATTGATTACTTGATTAATGATTACATAGTTTGTTACCATTTAAAGGTCAAGCAGGAAGAAAGGGTGGGGTCAAGGGAATGGATGTGTTGGATTATGTTAAACCCATATCCCCAATGAATAGAGAGAATGATAAGTAAAATTCCACCAAATGCATTGCATGTAAATTCATTCTTCCGCATTTTCATGACAATGTTTCCAGAGGCACTAACTATGTTTGTCTATACCTGCTCTTGGATTGATTTTCATTTTACAAAGTCTCTTTGTGTGGGCAAGCTTTCACAGGCAGCAATCCTTTAATAAAGTTTGCCCGTTCTTTTGTCGTGTATGTAGGAACTTTACCTTTCCAGGAATAGAAAATGAAACTACAATTGTAATCGAACAAAGGAAACTATTTCTAAACGTTGTGAAGTCGGTTTTTCTCAAATTGCAGCCACAATATTCACTGGCACAATAGTCTGAATTATGCTTTTCAAATATTAATAATGTTGAATGGTACAAACTCTACACATTGATTTCAAGGGAAAATAATGTTTTTGTTCAAAATTGTTGCTAATGTTCTCATTAGAGATGGAGAATCACATTTCTGAATTCCTTTTGTCATTTTCTCTCTTCCCTTTGGACTGTTTATTGTCACCAATTATTTCACAAACAAGGAAAGTAGGCATCTGTTACAGTGGTTTAGAAATTGGTTTATGTCTGTGACTATAATCTCACCATTTTACAATTCAGATCTTACCCTGATGGATAGATAATATGGCAGACATATTCCATTTGAAGGAAATAGATGTCTGCTAATTCTCTTCAAATCCTGTTCTCCAATTTGATTAGGGGATCTGGGAACCACCAACATCATTATTTATCTATGAGGAAAGGCAGAACAAGTACTAACTTTGAGTGGAACATGATCTTAGTTGTCATGTCTATTGATATTCATGAGGTCACACAGAGGAGACACTGTTTACTGGTTATATTATTTATTTCAACAGTGTGTAAAGCAATAAGGAAACACTGGACCACACGAGTACAACTCAAATTTCAGGAAGTGACACAGAGTTGGTGCACAGCAGATGTCCAGCCCCATGGAATCTAGATATAACTGTTAGAAAGATTTACCTAAATGCCTCCAGTCCAATAGCCTATCTTCATGGGCACTCGTTGAACTTGTCATACTCTTTGAATGCATCAGGCACAATAAGGTCTACTTCTACTGTCACTTATGACCTTATGTCCTTGGCACTGCAAACCAAAGATTCCTTAGCAAGCAAGATAGATCACGCGACGAAAAAGACGTCGTACGGTCATGGGGAATCTTCGGCCCCATTTCCGTAACCGGCTTCCATCTCTGCACCAAAGATCCCATAGGATACTATTGCGGAGACGGAAGCCGGTTACGGAAACATCCTCGTAAAAATAAAAGTTATTCGGTAAAAATCTTCATTTTCAGAATTTTAATTTATTAACACATATTGTTCCCCCGCAACATTGATTACACTGTGAGTCGGGTCGGGTTACGGAAATGGATGAAACGTCAGCCCACTACATTTAGCAGGAGTGATCTATCTTTGCTGCAAACTATCACTGCAAACTTACTTATCAAATTGCTCACATTATCATTCAAATTATCACAAGCAACAAAGGTCTCAGTATTGATCCTTGCAGTGCACCACTTGATGTCAACTCTGTCTTTTCAGCTGCATTTGTTCCGGGATGAAGTGTTTCACTTATGCGTAGAGACAAAAAATCTGATTGGAACACAAACTGCAGATTTGGGACGAGATTAGTGGGCCAAGATTGAGAGGAGACAGCCATGTTTTCTGCAACTTAAACCATGCTTGCCTTTTCACTTTTTTAGATCGGTGAAAGGTCAGTGATCTGAGACCTCTCCATTGTTTCTCTCCCTGCTGATGTTGATCTGGAAAATCTCAACTTGTCTGTAACCTCCTGTTTGCTTGGGTTAGGCTCATTTCCCTCTCAAGCTTTCCTATCTATGTACTTATCCAAATGGTAATGAAGGATTACTTTCCCAGTTAGAAGCCTGTGATCAGCGGTGTATGATGGATGTGTTGTCTGTCATTGGATGAGGCTTATGAAAGGAAAAAGCTTTGATATTCAAACCTTGCAGCAGAGGCAGAGGAGGGAGGTTGGAGGGTAAGGGCGTGTCCAGTGGAGGTGGGGTGCAGGGGCTTTGTAGCCAGTTCCACCGCAAGGCTCCTGAGGGAAGTAGGAGTCAAAAGGCAGGCACGAAGGAGGGCAATAAAATAACTTGCCAATGCCGCCGAACGGAGCAGTCACTGGCTGTGGCTGAAGAGGAAAGGGCTGCCACGTGACTATCTAGAGGCTAACAATAAGACACACACCCAGGTCTGATCAACCTGTGGTGGGCCTGCCTCGACTGAGGGTGTCTTGTGATAAAAGGCCGAAACACCCAGTGACGTTGAGGTACACAACTGAAGATGTGTCTGATTATTAGCAAAATTCACCTAGTGGTCATACCCAAGAATGTCAATAATAGTGAAATCTCAGGGATTGTAACATCCAGTCCCACTAATCAATCCAAAATTAACGATTTGTACGGGAACATAGGTGGCAGTTCGCATTAACCAACCTGATCTCCCGGTGGCTTAGCACTTCAACTACCCCTCCCATTCCGAATCCGACCTTTCTGTCCTAGGCCTCCTCCATGGCCAGAGTGAGTCCCACCGCAAATTGGAGGAGCAGCACCTCATATTTCGCTTGGGTAGTTTACACCCCAGTGGTATGAACATTGACTTCTCCAATTTCAGGTAGTCCCTGCTTTCTCCCTCCTTCCCCCTCCCCCTCCCAGCTCTCCCACAGCCCACTGTCTCTGCCTCTTCCTTTCTTCTTCCCGCCCCCCCACCCCATCCCCACTTCAGTCTCGACCCGAAACGTCACCTATTCCTTTGCTCCATAGATGCTGCCTCACCCGCTGAGTTTCTCCAGCATTTCTGTCTACCTTAGGTGGCATGAATAGTAAGGTTGTGGATAACACTTAAATTGGTGGTATAGTCGACAGTGAAGAAGTTGTCCAAGGTTACAACAAGATCGAGATCAACTAGGAAAGTGAGCAAAGGATTGGCAAATTTACTCAGAAAAAAGTGTGACGGGATACATTTAGGGAGCTAAACAAGAGCAGGACCTGCACAGTGAATGACAGGGCATATCAAAATGGTAATGAAAGATTACTTTTCAGATTAGAGGCCTGTGATCAGTGGTGTACAACAGTCCGAATGAATTTTAATTGTACCTGCCTCTACACTCCCTATGGCAGTTTGTTCTTTATTCCCATTACCCTTTTTGTAAAAAACCTGCCCCTTTGTTCTCTTAAGTCTTTGTCCTCTCAGCTTAAATACATGGTCTGAAGAAGGGTTTCAGCCCAAAACGTTGCCTATCTCCTTCGCTCCTTAGATGCTGCTGCATCCACTGAGTTTCTCCAGCCTTTTGTGTACCCTGAAATACATGCCCTCTAGTTTTAGACTTCCCCACCCTGAGATGAAGACTGTGATCATCCACTCTATCTATGCTCCTCATGATTTTATAAACCTCGATAAGGCCAGCTCTCAGATTCCTTCACTCCAGGGAAAATAATCCCAGCCTATCCAGTCTTTCCATAAATTCAAGCCCTCCAGACCAGGCATCATCCTTATGAATCTTTTCTGCACCCACTCAAGCTTAATCACATCCTTCAGTAGTATGACAACCAGACTGGTTAGTCACCCATCAATCTCCCGGTACTTTACTTAATAAAGATATAAAAATCTTTGTCAGGGCCTCAGCAATTTTGTCCTTTCCCACATTTCATAGAAGTGTTGAAATACGTGAAAGAAAATAAGAAGATATAAAATAAGAAGAAACTTATTGCATTGAGAGATTAAAGAGCCAGTAACCAGAGGACACCATTTCGGAGGATTGATGGACGAATGGGAGGAGGGATAATGAGATATTATTTTACACCACGAGATGTCATGTTCCAGAATGTATGAGCTAATTCAATAGAAGCTTTGAGAAAAAATTTAGATAAATACTTGAAGTGAAAAAAATTAAAGTGATCCAGAAGAGCAAGACAAATTTTACAAAGCACAAAGTGTTGGAGTATCTCAGCGGGTCAGGCAATAGCCAGAGGACACTAATATGGAGGACATTTGGAAATCTCTGAGACAAACTTTACAGCTCTTTTAAGAACTGGAAGAGGTACAAAGTCGTCCTATGCTATATTTATAATTTTGTGTATTACATTTTGTAGTTGGACCTTAACAGACAGCAAGTCGTTAAGATTTGGTAAACATTGGGCCTCCGTTAAGGCTAAATTATTATCAAATCATGATGTTTTTAGCACCAGGCTGGCGAGGTTAATAAGTTCATGACTATTTAAGGCACTCAGTTAGCCTACAGTCAAGTTCAGTGGTGGGACGAAGTGGTAGATAAGGTTATTGATAAGATGTTATGTTGTCTGAATATTCCTCCTTTTCCTGTTTATAATCCTCTGGCTCTTCCTTCTCATAATCCCAATTTTCCTCACTCTTCTTTGACTCTGCATTCAACTAACCTTTAAAAGCTATTTTGGAAAGCCGGCAGTGGCCTACATTTTATATTTAGGTCCTAGACGCAGCACTAATTTGGTCTCGCTTAACTCCCAAACTAATTTCTTCCTATGGATCTCTCATCAGATTGCAAATTAGGGGATATGGAAATATGATGTTTGCTGCATCACATGACTTGCAGCCTGCAACTCTTTCTCAGTTGAAAGACATGTGTGGATAGAACATGCTGCAATCCCTTTGTTCCTACACATGAACACCTGGCCTCAACTCTGCTTTTCCCAGTGAAGCTGCAGATCAGCAGTTCTGCGTGCAGGTTTCTGTGAGTGAGAGGCTTACCCAACCCGTCGGAGGAGTGTCAATATATTTATTTTCATTTATGTCATTGCTGGTGTTGCAAATGATTAGTCTGGTGCTTCAAGGAATCATTAGTTCAATGTAATCTAGAAATTGGTAAGTTTTGTTAAAATTTTGTTGTGTTGAATTTTGGATTTGTTTTCTCGCATATCGTTCACCTCTGTTCTTTGCTCACAAGTTCATAAGTAATATGGGCAGAATTAGTCCATTCAGCCCATCAAGTCTACCCCGCCACGCAGTATGCATGTGTATCCGATTATATGTGTAGGAAATAACTGCAGATGCTGGTTTAAATCGAAGGTAGACACAAAATGCTGGAGTAACTCAGCGGGACAGGCAGCATCTCTGGAGAGAGGAATGGGCGATGTTTCGGGTCGAGACCCTTCTTCAGTCTCGACACAAAATATCACCCATTCCTTCTCTCTAGGGATGCTGCCTGACCCGCTGAGTTACTCCAGCATTTTGGGACTACCTTGTATCTGATTATAACCAGCAGCTGAACAAAAGTTATTGATTTTAAAAAAAAATTAAAAAACAGACTTGCTGGAATTCCAAACTGAAAAACAGGACTTGTTGGAAATACACAACAGGTCAGACCACATTTGTGGAAAGGAAACATAATCACGGACCCTTTGCAGAACTGATGGTCTCCCGTACATTTAAAACATGGATGAATATTTAATATGGATTGCATGCAAATTAAGAAAAAGATTTATTGAAAATAACAGGTAAGTATATTAATATTGTAGAAGTTATAAAGTCAGTATTGATTCCCACTGAGTGTTGCCCTTTGGCATGGGAAGCACTGCTAAAGATTGCTGTGGTTTGACTATTGCTTTAACCGCAGCCCAACTTGGCAAAGAGTCCACTTGGGGCACTCCATGTCAGGGATACCCCCATCATATCCTTCTCCTAATTCGCTCCTCCGTCTCTATCCCACATCTATATTTGTGCCCCACTATTTCCACACTCCCTTCCCTTTAGGAACACTCAGGGTGTGGGGTTTACACCTTTAAGGGGAGAAAACACACTTACAATCTCTTCAAGTATGGATGTCCCAATTTTACCATGTTTGTTTGTTTGTAATTTCCACCAAATTTATGCCCAGTCACCACTGATGAGTGAAGTTAAGCACATGAATAAACTCAGTGCAGGCTTACATTCACGGTGTATGAGCATCCATGCCAAATGTCACTTATCACCTGCAGGAAATACTGTTGATGGATTCCTTGGCCTTTTATGTAGTTGCTGATGGTCTTAGGTTACGCTTTCATAAAATTCCTTCTATCTGAACTTTGGGCCTTCCCTCACAGTGGGAAACTTTGATTCCACTGTGCATGGGAAGTTTATGTTAAAATACTATCGTGTTTTGTTCTTTTTTTTATTCGTATGGCTGTATGGTGACCCCAAATTTCACTGTACCAATTGGTGCATGTGACAATAAATGTCTCTTGAATCTTGAATCAGCTTTTGACTGGAGGAGTAGGGCTAAGTAATTATCTGTTTCAAAGGTTCTGAAAAATCCGTCAATATGGATTAAAAAGAGTCCACAAAGTTTATCATAGCGTAACAGAGCAAAAACCTCAGAACTATAATTATGTTATCACTAGTCTTGTTATCACGTGGGAGAAAGTAAAATCAAGCCGTCAAGTTTATTTGTCACATACACATATGAGATGTGCAATGAAATGAAAAGTGACAATGCTCGCAGACTTTGTGCAAAAAACAACCAAACAAACAAACTACAAACAGAATGTTACTAAATCACATATTCTTTTACATATTGCATATTGTGGGAGGAAGGAAAAAGGAAAAAAAGACTGCAATTTAAAAAAAAAACAAAAAAAAAACAAACAAAAATAGTAGAAATAAAAGCAGTGAGATATTTTGGATGTAATCAGCTCACAGACACAGACATAGAAGACTCCAGGCAACCCCTTGGTTACGGCAATTTGGATAATGGAAGTTCTTAAAGAATTCGCAAATTACTACCAAACTGTCTGGGATCTAGAATAAGGATCCATTCTTACGAAATTTATGTGACAAAAGTAAATAAATACAAATTTAAATATTTTCAACATTCTTCCCTGTGGTAACCCACAAATTACCACCTACCACCACAAATAAGACCAATTTAATCCTATTTCTATTACTAATTTTCAATTCATTATGCCTAAAAACCAACCATTTAAAAATGTGATTTTATGAAAGGCTTTCTGAAAATCAAGCTAGTTTTCTCTTGTCAGTGCCTCCAGTTGCATACTCAAAAAAAATTCCACTGGGTTAGTCAAGTACAATTTCTCTTATAGAAATCCGTTGTTTTTGTCTAATCCTGTTAACATTTTTCAAGTATCCTTTTAACTTATTCTTTATATCTATCTTTTTTTTTCACACTACACATACTAGATTAATCTTAATAGGAATGGCTAGGAGATGGCATCTCAGCCAATTCCGGAAACTAACAAAGTAGTCTTGCTGTTTTTGAGAAAGAGATGACATTGAAGGATGTTCATTGGTTTTCTAATCAGTAAATAGAATGTTTATGAGGTTGAGGTGTCTGTATAGAACGAAACGTTTAACATTTCAGATTGGTATGTCATCAAACCACACCATTCACACTGTTTCCCTCTCCATAAATGCTGCCTGGCTTGCTGAACATTTTATAGCAACTGCAATATTTTACTTTTAAAAATAATAATTGTTACATTTTCATATGCAGTCTTTTCCTGTTCTTGAAAATGCTTATCAATGACTGGTGGAAGAGTGTAAAGGTCCGGAATATTAAAAATGCTGGTTCCATTTGTTAGGAACAATTCTAAATCTGCTACCAGTGACACTGTGAGGAATTAATAAAATTAGCAACCTCTGGAAACCTTGAAAATTACTTCTAGTTTCTCAAAAAAAAAGGGTACGACGGATTTAGAACCAGCCTCCAGGCCTGCTGTATGTATCTGTAAAATTAGACTTAATTAGCATTTCAGAATGATAAGCTTTCCTCATAACTGTATCAGTCCATTATATCATCCACCATTCATTGATTTAAGATTGATTGTAAGCTTCATGGAATATTAAAGGATATTGCTATCTCATTGATATCCAGTGTAAAGATAGATGTAACATATCTAATCTAATTCCACTATTGCTCCCTTTAAGATAAACAAGTAAAACAGTAAATTATATGTTTAGTCTCTGGGTACTGCTCCTTCCATGGTTTGTCTGGTCACAGTCTTGCCTCTGAATCAGAAGAATTTGTGTTCAAGTCCCATTGTCTGAAAAATTGTCCTGGTCAGGACAAAATTAAGTCAATGGAACCAAATTTCAGAGTGGAGAATATCTTACATGGAAATACGTGGGGGAATAGGATTAATGAGATGCTTTGTGAGATTAATGAGATGGAGTCTTTCCATAAGAAAAATATAGAAACGTGAATAATATAGTGTAACTTCATAGCCCGTTTAATGCAGCAAGCAGGATGAAATTCAAGGCGGATGTACATAGTGTGGAACTGAGGGCGTGTTGCTCCGTCAGAGGTGCCATTGTTCAGGTTAAGTTCTCTCACGTAGATGTGAAAGATTCCAGAGAAAAATAGGTGAATTGTACCTAGCATCCTTTTTAGTTTAGTTTAGAGATTCAGCAGGGAAACAGGCTCTTCAGCCCACCCAGTCCGTACCGACCAGCGATCCCCGCACATTAACACTTTCCTACTACCAGGGACAATTTACACCTACACCAAGCTAGGCAAGTGCCGTCAGTAATTACTCAGGGTAGGCAGTTAGTCGGCTTTAAAAAAATCTTAAACCGCACATGAGCAGATTGTTCTCTCCGTAAGCTGTCAGTCGACTTTTATAAAGTCTTCAAAAGCCAAATCTCTTAGTAAAGTACCGTATTTCCCGGCAATGAAAACGCACCCCCATTTTGAGTTGCTAAATTTAGAAAGAAGGCTGGTGGGACATAGAATTTCACACGCTCAAAACAATAAAAATAAAGAAAGCAATTTGCCTAAGGCTTCCAGATCTCATTCATTCTGAATTACTGAATGGGTGGGGGGTAGAGGGTGACAGCAGGTGAAGAGATGGTGGGAAAAACGGGAGCACACCTAGACTAGTTGAATCAGTTGTGAACTTATTGAATGACAATACTTGTTCAAGGGACCAATTGGGGGGAGAATTCCTTTCACAGCATGTGCGAAGCCTGGTCAGGGATAAAGTTGCGGGGAGTGCAGGAGCATTGAGAAGGAGGGGGTCGGGGATCATGCCAGTAACTCACTCACTCACCGCTGCCGCAGCGCTCTGGGCGCTGAGCCACCGCATTGTGGCCGGGGAGGGAAGCAGCCGACCTAAAATAGTATTTACCCATCACTCAATGTTAGGAAAGTGGATTAATTGATAATTATCAAATTATGGTCTGTAGTGTGCAAATTGGCTGCCACATATCTGACAATATAATAACAACCAGCCTTCTAAAGGATAGTTAGTTCTAAAGTGCTCTTGGAAGAGCTGGGGGTTGCCCAAATGTTGCAAGGTACTCTTTCCTTTTCAAAAGGCCTACGTATTGCAATCTGCACCCATTTCCACCAACTCCATCTCACCCTCCAAACCTCACTCCATGTCTCAGTGGAGCGTTTTTCTGGATGAACTTTAATATAGAGCTCTAGCTGGACTTTAATATAATGTTCCTGTTTTACAAACACTCCTACAGCAAGGGCAAAGGTTAGGTGACCATTTCTTCTTGCGCCTCATTGCAGAACTCTGCCTCATTTGCAGGTATCAATTTCGCTGAGACAGTTGGGGTAGATGGGCTTCCTTCCTGAATTACTGAAGTTCACCCTAATCCTGTTTCCATAGGAGAGATTTGGAATGCTCATTGTTTTCTGGGCTAAAGCTGAAGATATGGTAATTATGAAGACACAAGAAACGTCATATGCTGGAATCTAGAGCAAAACACAAATGGCTGGAGAAACACAGTGAGTCGGGCAGAACCTGTGCAGGTAATGGACAGGCAACGTTTCAGGTTTAGACTTGAAGAAGTGTCCCGACCCAAAACGTCGTCTGTCCACTCCCTCCCTTGATGCTGCCTGACCGGCTGAGTTCCTCCAGCACTTTGTGTTCTGCATGATAATTATGAATTTTATGCTTAGAAAAGAAACTGCAGTAAATTTCTACGAAGATTCTCGGTGCTTTTTCCAAATGGCTATTCTTTATTTTGGAGTTTAGATCGTCAGTATTAGTGGGATATTCACCAAGGGACAGCATTAGAACTCTGCCCAAGCCTATCCTAGCCTGCAGCTGGCATCATTGGGTAGAATTTAGAAATAGCATCCCAGGCTAACTTTCTTATTCCTGAGAACAGCACCTAAACAATCCACCATTGCCTGCACGGGAAATATTGGGTGGATTATTTCCTTAACTGGAAAAATCCCCAGGTGTATTTAACTACAGCTGTCATTATATAATTGATGTTCCGTTACGTCAGAAGAAGATCTTGCCTTCTTAGGTGGTTCGGTGACTAATTTCCCAGAGAGCAAGTGGCTGTCTAACTGGATATTTTTCTTAAATTGATTTAAATATTAATCTTTAAATATTTTTATACATGTATTCTGAAGGGATAGATACGATGATGTAAATACCTCCTCATGGCTTCCTTGGTGAGCTCTCATGGGAAGTGAATCTATAGGAAGCACAGCAAGAATCTCCCTGTATAGTTTCACCGTCGCTCCCCCCCCCCAACACACACACACACACACACACACACACACACACACACACACACACGTACATACACTTACTCGCTCACTCACTCACACACACGTCCACACTCACATATCACAGCTCTTTATTCACAAGGTCCGCTGGATCTGCAGTCTTTCCTTGCTTCCCTTGTATTCTGTACTCTCTCTCTCTCTCGCTGTGCACACAGTGATTAACTGAGCTGCCACATCGTCAGGCTGCGCACGTTGATAAACAAAGAGAAGGTTCTGTGAATGGGGTTCTCCTGTGCAAGAGCTGGGGATTTTATTTTTGGACAATCTTCCCTTTATAGATTCTCTCCTTGTAACTGACTGACCTAACCATTCTCAGTTATTATAAAGGTGAGCCTTGGTTTTATCTCGCTGCACGCTTCGTTTTTGAACCTCACAGTGAGCTACTGCAGAATCTGGCTGTATTTTAACCAATGATGGTGATCGTGCCTTAGTCTTGTATTTTTTTAAATCATATATTTTCTGCTGGTCTTTGCAACGCTTTAATTTCTTGTGAATCTCTCGTGTATCTCAATCTAATTTTCTTTAAATTGTTATGTGTTTCACTGCAGCCACTGATTAGCTGTTTGAAAGTCATGTTGCAGTTTTGAACATGAGGCAATAGGCAGGAGGTTTCAGTATAAGGCACTGTATGGTTCTTCCGTAGAACATGGGTGTGTTGTAGCTGGCTGAGGAGGGTAAAGGGTGGTGGTTAACACATTTTATAAAGGATTACATTTTGCTCTTGTGGTTTCACTCTGGCTGTATGTTGCGTACTCAATTCTTTATATAAAGCAGTGTTAGAATTGGATAGAAATTATATTGTTTCTCACTGATGGGTTATTTAATAAAAAACAGCTGATAATTCAGTCTTGCAGTCCAGAACTCTTGGAATCTCTATTCTGATCTCTGCTGAATCCTATCTGATTGCAATGGGAACAGTGGAAGGGACACTATGATTATTTTCAGTGTCTCCGGGGTAAGAAAGGTAAATCATGGAGGATTATTTCTTCTGGCCACTATTCTGGCCTCTGCCAGGCAGAATGCTTATGAGGATGCCATTGGGCTGGATCCCAATTTCTTCTGCAGTTAAACTGGCCATGGTCATCGCTTGTGTCATCAAGAGTCACCCCTACTTGGAGAAATAGTTAATTTACTGTCACCATAGACTCTAACTGAGAAAGATTCTGTGCCTTCAAAGGGCTAATCATGGATATAAGTAACAAACAGACTCATATCAAATATAAAAACAGAAGTTACTGTAAATAATCTGCACAGCAGCCAGTGCAAGGAAAACACCACTGGATGCATATATTTTGTTAATGGGGATAATCCCATGTGCACATGGGAATGTTAAGAGAGTCAAGAGTGTTTTTTGTCACATGTCCCAGAGAGGACAATGAAATTATTGCTTGCTGCAGCACAACAGAATATGTAAACATAGTACATAACGGGAGAAGAAAAAAAGTTCCGTGTATGTATGCACATGCACACATACTCAATCTCAATAAATAACAACTATAGTGCAATAATAATGATAGTCTGTTGCAGTTCAGAGTTTATTTGTTGTCATGTTTAATAGCCTGATGCTTGTAGGGAAGAAGTTGTTCCTGAACCTGGACATTACAGTTTTCAGGCTCCCTGTACCTTCTTCCCAATGGCAATGGTGAAATGAGTGTGTGGCCGGGATAGTATGGGTCTTTGATGATGTTGGCTGCATTTTTGAGGCAGCGACTTCGATCCCTTCGATGGTGGGGAGGTCAAAGCCGGTGATGAACTGGGCTGTTGTCACAACTTTTTGCAGTCTTTCTCGCTCCTGGACGTAAGTAAAAGCCCTGTCCCACCGTACAAGTTCATTCCAAGAGCTCTCCCGAGTTTTAAAAAAATCAAACTCGTAAGCAAGGAGAATGAACGTAGCGGGTACGTCGGAGCTCGGGGACGTCTCTTAGCGGCTCGTAACGCTAACGGCAGGTACTCGGGAAGACTCGCTTCCGGCAGGTAAGCACGGGAAGACTAGTGAAGATTTTTCAACATGTTGGAAAATGTTCATGAGAGCCCCGAGTACCGACGAGTTGCCATTACCGTAAATCTCCGAGTTCGAATCAGGGCAAACTCGGGAGAACTCTTGGAATGAACTCGTACCGTGGGACAGGGATTTAACTCTACTTCCAGAGTTAGTAATCTTGTCACAGGAAGTTGAAGTATTTATCCATTGATAATCCATGCATGAGTTGACGCTGTATTTCAGTAATTTACCTTTCATGAAACCATCTTGACCAGTTTTAATTACACAGGCAGGCAGGCACATGGTTAAGGCAGACCTGACTTGCAAATTTTCTATTTTATGAAAAATTTCCAAATAATTTTTAAACAATATTTAGAAACAAGTCTCTTTATAGTAGAGCTTCACATGTGAATCAAGTGATTTAGAGTTGGATTGTATGGTTGGAACGTGACCATGTAGCTGTATTCTGCAGAGGCGGATGTGTGACTTTTAGCTGGAATTCGTGATTTGAGCCACTGTACCGGCTGTTTGGAGGTCTGCATGGGATTGGAATTGCCAGCTACTACACGGTTGCAGGTGGTATAATTTGGAGTTGAGTAGGGCTATTTCCCTGGAGTCTCGCATGATGAATGGGGAGGGATTTGCCAGCTGCTACAGAGCTGCAGGCATCTTCTGCCAGGTGGGAATGGAGCATTTCTACCTTCCTTCTCTCCCCGGCCTCCCTATTACCCTACTCTCCTGAGCAGCAACCATCGCGACCTGGGTCAAGCGGGGAAGATCTGAGAGCACTGAGCAAACTCACCAGATCACTTCCTGAGTTGTGAGGTCAGTTGCCGGCCACTCTTCTCATGCCTGCTTGCTCTTCCATTGCAACTGTTTTTGTGAATTTGTTCATTTCTGACTGAGAAAAATTCAGGTTAGAATCAGTTCTCAGGGATGGACTTGTAACTCAGGAACTGCCTATATTCAGATTTCCTAAATGGTTGGTACTTCCTCTTTGGTTATTGTCTCTAGCATCTATATATTAAACTAACATCTTAAAGTGCCCTACCTTCTGTCTTCTTCCCTTTTTGACCAGGGGAACATTTGCTGTTTTTCAATTTTCTATTACCATATAACCATATAACAATTACAACACGGAAACAGGCCTTCTCGGCCCTTCCACTCCGTGCCGACCATTTATTTTCCCCTAGTCCCATCTACCTACACTCAGACCATACCCCTCCATTCCCTTCCCGTCCATATACCTATCCACTTTACTCTTAAATGTTAAAATCGATCCTGCCTCCACCATTTCTGCTGGAAGATCATTCCACACAGCCACCACTCTCTGAGTAAAGAAGTTCCCCCTCATGTTACCCCTAAACTTCTGTCCCTTAATTCTCATGTCATGCCCTCTTGTTTGAATCTTCCTTACACTCAATGGGAAAAGCTTATCCACGTCATCTCTGTCTATCCCTTTCATCATTTTAAAGACCTCAATCAAGTCCCCCCCTTAACCTTCTGTGCTCCAAAGAATAAAGACCTAACTTGTTCAACCTTTCTCTGTAACTTAGTTGCTGGAACCCAGGCAACATTCTAGTAAATCTCCTCTGTACTCTCTCTATTTTGTTGACATCCTTCCTATAATTAGGCGACCAAAATTGTACACCATACTCCAGAATTGGTCTCACCAATGCCTTGTACAATTTTAACATTACTTCCCTACTCCTATATTTATTGCTCTGATTTATGAAGGCCAGCACACCAAAAGCTTTCTTTACCACCCTATCTACATGCGATTCCATCTTCAGGGAACTATGCACAGTTATTCCTTGATCCCTCTGTTCCACAGCATTTCTCAATTCCCAAACATTGACCATGTATGTCCTATTTTGATTTGTCCTGCTAAGATGTAGCACCTCACACTTATCAGCATTAAACTCCATCTGCCATCTTTCAGCCCACTCTTCCAAATGGCCCAAATCTCTCTGTAGACTTTGAAAATCTACTTTGAAACGTAGATTCAAATTACCTTCCCAGAATTTTGCAGGTGTCGAACATTTTGAGTCAATGGGTTCCCTATGTCTGTAGCCCCCTTCTATTAAAATCCAAGGTGCAGCCCATCCAGTCCAAGGGGGTTGGTGATTTAAAATGACATGAATATCTCTAATGAGTTAACAATAACAACATTTAAAAGACACTTGGACAGGTACATGGGTAGTGGAGGTTTAGAGGGATATGGGTCAAATGTGGGCATATGGATAGCTTCGATGGGACATCTTGGTTAGCATGGAATAGTTGGGATTTTTAAATCTTGTCATTTTAAGTTAGTCCATCTGTAATCTTAGGGAGTTACACAAAAAGCTGGAGAAACTCAGCGGGTGCAGCAGCACCTAAGGAACGAAAGAAATAGGCGACGTTTCGGGTCGAGACCCTTCTTCAGACTGATCAGGGAAACGAGAGATATAGACAGTGATGTGGAGAGATAAAGAACAATGAATGAAAGATATGCAAAAAAGTATTGATGATAAATACTTTTTTGCATATCTTTCATTCATTGTTCTTTATCTCTCCACATCACTGTCTATATCTCTCGTTTCCCTGACCAGTCTGAAGAAGGGTCTCGACCCGAAACGTCGCCTATCTCCTTCGCTCCTTAGATGCTGCTGCACCTGCTGAGTTTCTCCAGCTTTTTGTGTAACCCTCGATTCTCCAGCATCTGCAGTTCCTTCTTTAACACTGTAATCTTAGGGATATTTGCAGTGTCCTCCATGGTGAAGACTGATGCAAATAATTGATTCAACATACCTGCCATTTCTTTATTTGCTTCTTTTAATTCACCAGCCTCATTTTCCAGAGATCCCACACTTCCCATAACAGCCCTCTCCCGATTTTCTATACATGGAAACTCTTCCTATTTGCATGTCAAACACCCCACTGTCTCCATAGATGATAGCTGACCACTGTGTTCCTTCAGCAGCTTGTATTTTGCTTTAGATTACAGCATCTGCAATCTCTTGTGCCTCCAACTCTTACTGTTTGCTTTGAAATCAAACCCCTTTTATCAGAAAATCAATTTTCTCCATTCTTATGAGCTTTTATGTCTTTCGCTGCAGATCTTTAAAAACTTGCCAGTCCTCTGGCCTCTCACCATATTTTCATTTAACATTATCCTTAACCTCCTTGTTTAACTACATATTATGCCCCATTCTCAGGGATTCCCTCATCCTAATTGAGATAGATTTCTGCAGATTCTTATGGGCCTGAGGTTTGACTGTCTGCCACTGTTAGTTTACTGTCCTGACTCTCATCTTATCCTCCCAAGTCCACATCAGACAACCCCACACTCGCACCATTATAATTGCCCTTATTTAAGCTGAAGTCAGTGGTTTTGGTCCTGTACTGTTTATCCTCAAGCTACATCTGGAATTGTATAATATTGTGGTCACTACCTCCTAGGGGACCTCTAACCACAATATCTCTTATTACTCCTTCTTTCTTTTTCGTGACCAAATATAAAATAGCCTGATCCTGGCTAGATTCTGAGCAACAATCCTCGCAAATGTATCTTCTACAATGCCTTCGCCAATTTGGTTAGTTTAATGATAATGTCTCCCAGGAACATCTCCCAGGGCAATTGGTGTTCCCTTCAAAACCCCCCTTATATATTTCCCTATTTATTTTCTTCCCAATCAAGAGGCCACACTTTGGGAGCCTATATATGATTCTCAATGAAATAGCACGCTCTTTCCCCACTACTGGTCCCAAGAATCATAAACCATTTCTGTCACCATGCTCTTATTAGCCTCACATTTACCTCTTTCCCATGCTATTCATAATTTCAACTCAAACCAATTCTACATTATCATCCATTGCCTCAGTGTCATCATTCAGCTTCACCCTAATTCCTTCCTTAGCAATGCTTCCATACCTCCTTTCCTTGTTAGCTTGTCCTTTTGGAACAGTCCTGGGGTGGAGTTGGATTCACTGGAGGTGGTCTTGGAGGGGAGGACGCTCCTCAAACTGCAGAGCATCCTGGACATACAGCTCATCCCCTCCATGACTCACTGATCAACTTGAGGAGCACCTTCAGCAACAGACTGGTTCCACCAAGATGCAGCACAGAATGCCACAGGAGATCCTTCTTCCCTGTGGCTATCAAACTGCAATCCTGCCCCTTCTGTCGTGGGTAGACTGACTCCCCTCCCCCACCCCCCAAATCTTTGCACATCCTGGACTTTCCACTCATCACTTTTAATTTCATGTTTCATGTAATCTTGGTGTGTTTTACGACTGTTGGCGGATCAACTTCCCTCCTGGGATAAATAAATCCCAGGAGGGAAGTTGAATTCTATCGAATCGTGTATAACCTGGAATCGCGAGCACCCAGTCAGGGTAGGCCTGCAACCAGATCATAATCAAGAGTTAGATATAGTTCTTATGGCTAACGGAATCAAGGGATATGGGGAGAAAGCAGGAAAGGGGTACAGATTCTGGATGATCAGCCATGATCATATTGAATGGTGATGCTGGCTCAAAGGGCCGAATGGTCTACTCCACCTATTTTCTATGTTTCTATGTTTCTATCTATACCGTCAACTCATTAATCTTACTGCAAATGCATGCATTCAAATAAAGACCAATAACCTTCAAATTTTAGATTTTATTAAGATTTGCTGAGTGAATCTGTTGTTCCCATTTTTGTTATACTTTGGTTATTAATCTCCCATCACTATACCATGCTGGCATTCTCTCATTTCCTCTTGATGTATTAAACATTCCATCATGGAGCTCTCACTAGCACCCCGTTATTTAATTTAACACTCTATCTACAACCCTATTTATGCGATTCACCAACACACAGGTCCCAGCACAATTTGGGTGAAGCCCTTGCCCAAGCTACCTCTTTTCCCACTACAGGTACTAGTATCCCATGAATCATAAACCTGAGGTGATTTCTACCTCACCACGGTGTCTGCTGCACATTTACCTCTCTTTGCACATTTGTACATGACTCGGGTAATAATCCATTACGCTTGTGATTCTGCGTTTCAATTTTGCCCTGTACTCATCATCCTTCGGTACAACAACCTTCCTAGTCCTATCTTTGTAGTTGGTTTCCCTCTTACTCCAATTGGGTCCTGCCCCTCCATAACGGGGAAAGAGAAACCTGTTCCATGTTGTTCTCGAGCCCAGTGGAGATGCCCTTAACCCCAGCAGCAACAAAGCATTTAGGTCTGTCTTTGTGGCAGAGAGCAGTTTCCCTAACTCTGCTATCCTCTATAACCACTGCATTTCTCTTTACTTCCCTGCTTAAATGACTCCCTGTGCCATGGTGCTTTAGGCAGTTGATCATCCACCCTGCAGTAACTCTCTCATCCAACATGGGAACAAGAACCTTGTATCTGTTGGACAAACGCAAGGGCCAAGCCTCCTCTGGAACTGCCCTCTGTGTCTCTCTAACTGCCTCGTTTGCAGTCACGCCATCCCGTCCCTGACCATTTGCAAATTTAGGTTAGATATTATGACTCTTCTGGGAATGCTATCCAGGTTCCCATGTTCTGAAACTATAATACATCACTTTCCCAGCTACCTTTTCTAATTAATTCTTTTTTACATGCAGCGAAACAAATACATACAGTGCAATACAGAAACATACATGCATATAACTACATATTTAGATACTGAACATAAATAAATATACACTGCATTGAAACATGGAGAGGTGCAATATACAAATACACACACACACACACACACACACACACACACACACACACACACACACAATCCAACGCATGCACGTAACTATGTCCAAGCACATGGAGACTCCATACATGAATTTCAATACATACAATTAAATATTTAAAGGCATGTATATGAATGTAAATGCATGCATTTTAATATTCACACACATACATATATATATATACACGCTTTAATATTTAAACGCATGTATGTACATACATTTAACTGTATGTACATGTATATTAAATGTATTTAACTGTATGTACGTTCATGCATTTATATATTTTAACACACACATATATATATATATATATATATATATATATATATATATATATATATATATATATATATATATATATATATATATATATATATATATTAATATTTAAACGCATGTATGTACATGCACACATATTAAAATATGTAGACACATCCAGGTTTATAAACGTGGATACATAAACAAATGGCAGATAGAAATATGTTCACCTCCTGTATAATGACATTGACATCTGACTGTGGAAAAGCAGAGCATTTGTCATGCCATTTAGACAGGTGGGATGTTAGGTCTGCTGGGTTTAGTTGAGATTAGTAATAATAATTGACTAGCGTTGTTGGCAAGAAGATTTATTTTCTGGTTTAAGGCAGCAAATATAATGTAGACTAAAATAGATATGATCTTGATCGTGTCCCGATGCAAGCTATCCATCTTGGAAGACGGGAGCATTTTAAATTTGCTGTTTGATCCTGATTTATATTTCCACTGCCACACCATTGATATTTTCTGCATGACGTCAAGGTAGGAATTCCAGTGGGATGGTTGATGCAGACAATTAGAGTCACGTCTGTGACTTAGCTGTGAAAACAGCCTAAACCGATTAGATCAATGTGTCCACTCTCTGCAATTTGAAAAGGTACAAAGCTATTTATGAGGAACATTGTACCCACGCAAATGAAATATTTCACCAAAGACATCCTCCTGGCAGGTAGCGACTCCTGCACAAGGAACTTGCAAATTGCTTAAAATGCTGGCAAACACAACTCTCCTGCAGGCAGGGTAGCACAACAAATTCCAATGGTTCTCACTCTCCCCCCCCATCACCTGTATCAACCTATTAAGGTCATAAGTGATAGGAACAGAATTAGGCCATTCGGCCCATCACGTCTGTTCCGCCATTCAATCATGGCTGATCTATCTATCTCTCCTATCCCCATTCTCCTGCCTCCTCCTCATAACCCCTGACACCCATACTAATTTCCAGCCAGGTTTTGGCCTATCCCTCCTTTCATCCATTTTTCTCCCTTCCTCCCCACAATGTCTGAATAAGGGTTGCGACCCAAAACGTCACCTATCCATTTCTCCAGAGATGCTGACTGTCCCGTTGAGTTACTCCAGGACTTTGTGTCTTTCTTTGTAAACCAGCATTTGCAGTTCCTCATATTTCAATGACGCACTGCTCACATTCCCACGCTACTGTTCCCCTGAGAGTGTTGCATTTTGTCAGTGTGGCCCTTTTGCGAGCGTAACGTTCCCTTATACCAGCACAGGATTGCCCCTCTAGATATCTGTGTTCAAGTTCCTCGAGCAAGATTTGCACCTATGACCTAATGATCAACACATAATAGTGTGACTAAGGCTTCATGAAAGATAGCTATTCACAGAAGATTTCATTCGGTGTTATAGGAACAGGGCTGTACTGCAGCTACTGTATAATCTGCAACTTGACAAGATGAAAGGAGAAAATCAAGTGAATGTGAAGTATTGCAGATGGCAACATACAGTATCATCTAATTGGAAAGCTCTCTGCAAAAATAAATAAGTGACCTTGACGTAGCTTTGGTTACTTGATCATGCATATGAATCATTATTCATAATGGGCTGATGGATTGACTGCATCAGAATGATCAAAGTGAAGGTGTTTATGGCTTTATTTTTATGACGTTCACATAGCTTGAGAATAGTTTGTAATTTAGTTTTATTTAGATTAGAGATACAGCATGGAAACAAGCCCTTCAGTCCACCGAGTCTGCACTGACCATCTATCCCCGCACATTAACACAATCCAACAAACACTAGGGACAATTTTACACATACACCAAGCCAATTAACCTACAAACCTGTACGTCTTTGCAGTGTGGGAGGTAACCGCAGATCTCGGAGAAAACCCACGCAGTCACGGGGAGAACATACAAACTGCAGACAGACAGCTCCTGTAGTTGGGATCAAACCCGAATTACTGCATCTTTGTGCTCACATGGCAATGTCTGCATAGCAAAGTGTTTTAATTTAAATTTTTACAGTGCGGAAACAAGCCCTTCGGCTCACTGAGTCTGTGCCGACCAGCAATCACCACATAAACCAGCACTATCCTACACACCAGGGACAATTTACAATTTTACCAAGCCAATTAACCTACAAACTTACACGTCTTTGCAGTGTGTGAGGAAACCGCAGCACCCAGAGAAAACCCACGCAGGTCACGGGGAGAAGTTGAATTGAAGGGCCTATATCTGTATGACTATGACTCTATGACATGCCAAATCTTCTCAGATGCCTAAGAAAGTAAATATGCCGCTGTTCTTTTTTGATCACTGCATTAGTGTGAAGAGGTTAGGTTAGATCGCTGGTGATGTGGATGCCTATTAACTGGAAACTATTGATAAACTCTACAGCAGCTCCTTTGATCAGTATACTGAGGGAAATAGATGCTTCTCACTCATGGGACAAGCTGTAGGGTTTTAATGTGCATGTCAGCTGTAAATTGAAATAATTATCTCTGTGTTTGGTGCGCTTAGATGTCAAAGTCAAAGTCAAACAAACTTTATTGTCATTTAGAAATGCATCGATATATGCAGTTCCAAACGAAATTCCGTTGCATTTGGCTCCCTGTGCAACACGATAATTAACAGAAGGATAAACATGGATAAAATGGATAAAAGGATAAATAGACAATGGTGGCGGCCCATTACATGGCATTCAGGAGTCTGATGGCTCGTGGGAAGAAGCTGTTGCAGAAACTTGATGTTCTGCTCCTTATGCTACAATATCTTTTGCCCGAGGGCAGCAGAGTGAACAGTCCGTGATGGAGATGTGTGGGGTCTTTTATAATACTGCTGGCTTTAGACACGCAACGTTTGGTCGCAATATCCCCGATTGAGGGGAGGGAGGTCCCGATGATTTTTTCCGCTGTCCTCGCCACTCTCTGCACGGACTTCCAGTCAGAGGCTTTACAGTCCCCAAACCAGACAGAGATCCACTGCATCTCCCACTGTGTGTCGAAAAAGAGCATATTACTGAGATTAGGTTTTCTTAATAATTGGTACATTGGTATAGTTGGTTATATCCAATCATGCCTGTTTGTCAATGGATAGTGCTTTACAGATTGCACGCCAGTAAGACACAAACAGAGACCTGGTGACAGATAGATGAACATCTATCCCCACTAGGGGTGCCGCATTGATGGCAGCCTCTGCCTACAGTCTGTCCGTTTTTTCTATCTTTTTAACATTTTAGTTTGTCTTAACAGTATGTTTTGGAGGGTTCTTTAGTTTTTCTATGTGGGGGAGGGGGGGTAGGGTAAGGGTGAAACCGTTTCCCAGTCACTTCCTGGTGAGGATGCGACTATTCTCCGAGCCACGCCCTCGCCCCCCTCCTCGCGGCCTACCAATTGGATTGGTGCGGCCTTTCGTGCCGGGGACCAGGGACCGACCAGAGATTCAACAGCAGCGGAGCAGCGCTGGATACATCGTGGAGCGGGCGATGCCTACATGGGATTGCCGTTTGAAGCTCCGGAGTGCTGGGCCTGCTGCAACAACATTGCAGGGCTGTGGTTTGTAGAGCGGCCAGCGTTGGCGTTGCTGACTTCAACATCGCGGGGTCCTGGGGCCTTCTGCCGGGGGCTGCCAGCGTGAATCTCCACCCAGCGCGGCCTGTGGACTTCGGGAGCCGCGGACTCCGGTAGGAAGTGGCCGATTCGGAGGTCCAAGCCGCTGAGGTTGTCCTCCCGTTCCGATGTCGGAATTCCATCATCCCGGAGAGCGGATCTGAGCAGCGGGCCGCCCGTAGCGGCGACTACGGAGGGCTCGGGTGGACCCGACCACGGGTGAACATCAAGAACATCAGAGGCAGAGGACTGAACTTTGGTGCCTTCCCTCACAGTGCGAAGCTTTGATTCTGCTGTGTCGGGATGTTTTATGTTGGAGTCTATCGTGTGTTGTGTTCTTTTTTATTGTATGGCTGTATGGTGACCACACATTTCACTCTGCCAACTGGTACATGTGACAAATAAATGTATCTTGTACATGTTTGTCTGGCTGGTGCTGGTTAATTGGCAGCTAGCTGGGCTCTGCCACTTCCCCTACATTGACAAATGGCGATAATTGCAGTCTGTAGTTCAGACATATCTGAAGGTTCTTCTTCTTCCGTGTGGCATGCACAGCCTAAAGTTGTTGGACAACTTGTTCTATTTGATCTTCCGTTTGTGCGCGTCGAATTGATTGCATTAGTCAAAACAGGGCGGACCGCGTGAAGGTTGCAATCTTCCACCCCATCTGAAGCTTAAATGCTTAAATACAATGTTTCTGATGGGTGTAATGGCAACAAGACGTTCTGGTGAACATGAGCACAGCTAACAACTACGTATCCACTAACCTACTTCAATATTTTTGAAAGGCTTTGGGATATCTGAGGTCCTGAAAGGTGTTACTGAAAAGCAATCTTTATCATGATATTAGATTACTTTGTTTACTTATGTCCACCTCAATTCAGTAGATTTCGGTAAGAAACAAGAGGATACCCCAACTTTTAAAAATTAATCGCATTTTCACTATTTAGTCTCATCTAGCCGTCTTTATTGCCAAATTTCTCAGCCTGAGCCTCATTCATCCCACATTCCCTTCGTTAATATGGGTGGGGTTGCTATGCTTTTAATGAGTTTACAACTTTCACCTGTTCTTGTTGAAAACATAAAATTAAGTTTACTTTCTTATTGTTTCCTAGTATGGCTTTTGTTGTGCACCTCAATGGATAATTTCTTTCCCAAGATTTCAGTGAGCCTTAAGATTAGCTCAGTTCAAACTTCAGTGAATTTAAGCTAAGCGCGGGGAAGATACATGTACATCAAAAATTTCAGTTAATCATATTATTTCTTCCAAATATTGTTAAAATAAAAACTCTTTATTCATTAATATCTATATCATGCAGATTTAATGAGTGTTGATTTATTACAGGAGCTGGTCACTAAAGGCTTCAATTCAACCATGTGAATAATCCCCTTGAGAAATGAAATTGTTAGCAGTATTCCAAACGCTTCATTACATTGGATTAATTTCATAACTGTTGCTTTGTTCTTTTAAAATCCTTAGTGCATTTATTTCTGTGGCCTTTATGTTTCCATTTACACAATGTTCTTTGCCAACCGAATTGAGAAATATTTCCTTCCATTTCCCTGGGATGGTGGGACTGTCATATGAGGAAAGATTGAAAAGACTAGGCTTGTATTCACTGGAGTCTAGAAGGATGAGGGGGTTCTTATAGAAACATATAAACTTATAAAAGGCCTGGACAAGCTAGATGCAGGAAAAATGTTCCCAATGTTGGGTGAGTCCAGAACCAGGGGCCACAGTCTTAGAATAAAGGGGGAGATCATTTAAGACTGAGGTGAGAAAAAACTTTTTCACCCAGAGAGTTGTGGATTTATGGAATTCCCTGCCACAGAGGGCAGTGGAGGCCAAATCACTGGATGGATTTAAGAGAGAGTTGGATAGAGCTCTAGGGGCTAGTGAAGTCAAGGGATATGGGGAGAAGACAGGCACGGGTTATTGATAGCAGACGATCAGCCATGATCACAATGAATGGCGGTGCAGGCTCGAAGGGCCGAATGGCCTCCTCCTGCACCTATTTTCTATGTTTCTATTTCAATAAATGTTCTCCACGGGAGGGCGTAGAGAGGATCTGCTACTCAAGGAGCTGCAGTTGTCGCTGGAACACGCCTAGGTGTGGCCATCAAGCTCCTTTCTGTAACCCTGATGGATTGCACAAGCATTGCCTCCTATTGCCAAGTCCAAATCCACTCCACTTGAAATCCAATCCTTTAATTTCATCATCTGCTGCCTCTGGTTACATCAGAGTTATGAGTCTAAATGTTTTCAACCTTCTATTATCCTTTGGCCATGATTTATCCTTCCTCTCATAATCAGTCAGCAAGCCACCTACCCAATTTAGTAAAATACAAAGTGCTAGAGGAATCTAGTGGGTCCGGCAGCATCTATGGAGGGAATGCACAGAAGAGGACCCTTCTTCCAAAATAAAACTTTTAATTTTGTTCCAGATTCTAGAATTTGCAGTTTCTTGTGTCTTCATTCCTTCCCTGGAGAACAATGTCCTCCTGCGATCTAGTGTTTTCAACTCTCTGATATCTAATATTTTCAATCCTCCAAACACGGGCAGGTGAGACTAGTGTAGCTGGGACATTGTTGGCCGGTATGGGCAAGGTGGGACAAAGGGCCTGTTTCCATGCTGTATCACTCTATGACTTTCCATGACTCTCTATTCTCCTCAACCACTCCCAATCGCAGGGTAAAGATGTCTCATAGGATCTTATGGGAAGTACAAATCTTGGTGATAGGTGAGGCCAGGTTCGGACTTGGGTGCGGTGACCTTATGATCAAATAGCCCATTATCTGTGTATATTTGGGCCAGACATCTGTAATTCGTGATAGCCTAGATAACGGGCTTGCATGAGGATATCCTCAAGACACCATATTTTACTCGCATCATCAGATTTTGTGTGTTTTTTGGGGGTTTTCTTCATGTGAGAAAGGTACCAAACATTTGGAACGGTACCAATCCTGGCCTGAAGGTTATTAGTCATTGAATGGGATTCCCTTAACCAGTAGGAAGACGAGGGAAGGAAAAAATAAATTAAATTGTTTTGCTATATCTCTTCTTGCAATCCAGGGACCTACAGTTCATATTTCCGCAGGTCAGCTGTGGGTTTATTATTGAGTTTTTAATTAAAAAAAACATTTCTACTGATGCTGTGGTAACTTAAAGCAATTTCAAAAGAGCTGACTTGTGACATTCAGGCAAAGACAAATTATTTAACTAAATTTGATTAATGATTCCAATATTAAAATTTGAATGGGTATTAAGGAACAGAAAACAAAACAGAGACTGGCATTTGGCCGTGTGTATCCTGCGATGTTATAAGCAATGTGTTATGTGTAGGTTTTGGTGCTACATTGATGGCACATTTTTTTACTGCAGCCTTAGACGATAATTAAAACTCTTGTCCATAGATAATTATTTCAAGCCTGTAACTTTGCTCCAGTATCTGATGGCAGCCAACACTAATTAGTCTCAATCACTTAATATCTACAGAATATTTAATGACTCAACCCAAGCAAATGGAAAACATCTGCTGTTGAAATAGCCATTAAATGTATAGACAATCAATAGTCTGCAGCGATTGTCAGCACTCAGTTCCAGATCTATGTTCATGAAACGGAATTAAATCTAAAAATAGATTTACTTTCAGATGTGTAGCTATTGATCCAATTGTAATACTATTTTAATCAGTTGCTAAATTTATTTTCAAGGATGATGTAGCTAACATGCCCCCATTAATGAAAAAATAACTAGTCCCATTAACCCACTTCATCCCCGTGTTGGCAGCAGCATCGCCCTTGGACTCTGCCAGGCAAGCCACTGGAGAGACTAAATTAAGGGGCAGTAAAATAAAGTAAATGTGAAAAAACACTATTTGCCACCCTCAATCAAACAGAATAGTAAGATTGAACGAGAACTTACCAGTTCGAAGGTTGATCTTTATTTCATGAGGAGTCGAAGTGAGGAATTTCGTGAAGAGCCCGCCGGCGCGCATGCTCGACATACTTCAAAGTAGCGGCGTGGAATCACAGAAACCAATCAAAAGAAATGACTTCACATAGTAAGAATGAAACGACTAAGATTACCAGATGAAGGTGATTGAGGGTTGGGCGAGGAGGGCACGAAATTCCTCACTTCGACTCCTCATGAAATAAAGATCAACCTTCGAACTGGTAAGTTCTCGTTCAATCTTACTATTTCATTTCGGAGTCACGTGAGTGACTTCGTGAAGACTTCAAAGCTTCTGTGATGACACGCCCTGGACCACGTCCATGCTGTCACACCACTACCAGGGATGGATGGGAGGAATAACTTGCTGACTAGTCCATACTGCAAAACAAAGCATATTTATTAACAAACAAATCAAAAAACCCCTCATTCGGGGACATCTCCACGTTCTTGCCCCGCATTTAGCACGGCTTCTGCGAACTGTAGAGGCGCAGCAACGGGCCGGTTGTAGAACCGCTGGAACACAGCTTCATTAGCCCATCCTGCTGTGGCGAGAATATGGTCCATGGGCACCTCCATGACCCTCGCCGCCGACGTCGATGCAGCCCTGGTGGAATGAGATTTGAACACATTAGTGTCGATACCTGACTTACCCAAGACGACTCGAAGCCACCTGGATATCGTCTGTGTTGTCACTCGATGGTGAGGTCTCTTATGAGTGACAAGCAGGTATCTCTCCATTCCTCTGATGCTTGCCGTCACCTTGACGTAGTAACGGATATGGGAGGCTAAGCATAGCCTAGCATCGGCGGGGTATGCCGGGAACTTCAGCTGCAGCCCTGTGCACCCAGGTCTGTGCTGCTTTAGTAGCTCGTCAACAAAGAAAACTACTTCTGTGGGGGTAGACATCATTCTGTCGACACGTAGTTTATGGAGTGTCTGTACCCTCTGTGCTGAAGTCAGCGCTAGTAACATCACCAGCTTCATGGTGAGTTTGTCCAGCTGGAGCCCTTCCATGGGGGACCACGTCCTGAGCAGAGTTAAAACGTCCCTGACATCCCAGGTGATATAGTAACGTGGTGTAGGCGCATTCGTATTGAAAATACCCCGCATGAGCCTGGACACTAGCCTGTTGGATCCCACCTCAATATTGAGGTAGAATGATAGAGCGCTCCTGGCGCTGTAGCTTAAGTGTTCATCATGGTGCAACCCCGCGAGGAATTCCAGGACGTCGGTTATAGTCACGGCATCGTACGTGATGCGAGAGCGGCTGCAGAAGGCTTCCCACTTCCTGATGTGAGAGCGGTATCTTCGCCTTGTAGACTCTCGGCACGACGCCGCAATGGTATCCATGGTCCGGGTAGAAAGGCCGTATTGAACTAAAGGCCGATTCAGAATCTGCAAGCCAACAAATTTAAATAGCCATGGCAGGGATGTGGCTCCCCTGAAACAGGGTGAGTAACTAATTCTGGGCTACCCTGCAAACGGACCCAAGGTTCACTGAGCGTGTCAAAGACCATCGGATACCACGGCTGTGTAGGCCAGTCGGGTATGATAAGGATGCCCTTGGCACCATCCATCTGAATTTTACGTAATACCCGACTGATGAGGCAAAACGGGGGGAATGCATAGAAAAAGCAATTCCCCCAGTCTAGCGAGAATGCATCTAACGCTATAGCCCCAGGATCTGGTTCCCACGAGACGCAGGTTGGTACCTGATGGTTCAACCGGGACGCAAAAAGGTCAATGTCCGGTTTCCCAAATTTGGCTGTGATTTTTGAAAAAATTTCAGGATGTAACATCCATTCAATATTATCATTGAACTTGCGTGACCTGGCGTCCGCCACAATATTAAGCTCACCTGGCAAATAGGTAGCTGAAATCCAAATGTCTCTCGACACACCAGAGCCAAATTGAATTAGCTAATTTATCACATGAAACTGACCTGGTACCGCCCATGTGGTTTAAATACGCCACCGCTGTGGTATTGTCTATTTGGAGCCGGACATGTGCTCCAATGATCTTGGAACAATATGCACGAAGTCCGTGAAACGCTGCAAGCAGCTCCAAATAGTTGATCCCTTGTGATACCAACATCGTATTCTCAAGGGTATCCCATCGGCCCCCACAACTAGAATATTGATTCGTAGCTCCCCAGCCATCAGAGCTCGCATCAGTTTGTAAGTATATCATCGGTTTCGCCTCAATAATAGTTTTAAACGAGTTACTAATGTGGTAAACCCACCATCGTAACTCATCCAATGCTGCAGGCGGCAGCTGCATTGATCGATCATAATGACCAGCATGCCGTCGCAACGCAGCGATCTTGGCTCTCTGCAAGTTTTGATAATGCAGAGGTCCATACCGGGCTGCCGGAAACAAAGCCACAATCTTGCCAATGACAGTAGCTGTGTGACGAATCGATGGTATACGAGTATTGATTAAATCTGTACACACCTGTGTTACCTCCTCAATTTTGTTAATTGGTATGGTGACTCTCATGCTAATGGAATTCACCTGGAACCCCAGATAATTAATTACCTGGGTGGGGCAGAACTTAGATTTTTCTGGATGAATAATGAACCCAAGCTGTTGGAACAAATTGACCGCAGCTGCAACCCCTTGTTGAGCTGATTCCAAGGTGTGGCCGACAATTAAAATATCATCTAAATAGGCCATAACGATATGATGTCGTCTTAAATAAGCCATAATTGGCTTCACCAATTTAGTAAATAATTGAGGGGCTGTGGTGAGCCCATTAGGCAACGCCCTATATTGCCACAGCTGATCCATCCAGATAAATTTTAAGAACCTTCTGTAATATTTTTTCATGGGTACGGTATAGTACGCATCCTGTAAATCAATGCATGCCATAAAGCACCCTTGTGAGATCAATGATTTGGCCGTTTCAAACGTGTCCATTTTAAAATGAGTATATGTTACAAAGTTATTCAGAGTGGTTAGATCAATAATGACTCTACAGCCTCCATCCTTCTTAGGTCGAGTAAAAATATTGGAAACAAATTCAACGGGCTCATGAACCGTTCTCTCTATGACCCCTTTCTGTTCCAACCTTAAAATTTCCTTATAGCCTACGGACTGTTCCGCAGCCGTTAGTTTAAAAGTACGACCCGGTCTATGCTGAGACGGAGGGATGTCCCCATTAATAAACTCAATGCTATGGCCCTGAATATTCCGTAACACATACTCATCACTGGTAATGTCACCCCATGCACCCGCAAACAACCGCAGACGCCCACCAACATGTGAAGTTAAACAAAGAGAAAAAAGAGAACCAGACCGCCTCACCTCTGTGGTTACCGGCGGTCCCTGACATGAGTGGGTGGACGTAGAGGTGCTGGGTTGGTTTGAGGTCGTGGCGTCCTCATTTTCCACCTCGGCTTCTGCCGAGCCTGTCCTAAAAAAGACCCCTGGTGTTGGGGTGGTTGATATCGGTTTGGAGCTGGAGGGTAATTTCTGGTAGACGTGCTGACAGACCCTCGTGAGCGGCCAAGCGGAGCTTTCGAGCTCGATGGCGTGGGGGCACTATGAGAGCGCATGAGCCCCACGGTCTTGGCTTGTTCATCAAGCTCTCTGACCCTTTTGGAAAGGTCTTCGCCAAAGAGCTGACGGGGCGGCGGCGGTGGTTTGCACAACCCTGCAAACTTAGGGTTGAGCGCTGGGCGGATGCTATTTTTGCGAAAGCCATTTATTTCATTTTGAGTAGCGCACAGAAGCGCCAGAGCATCCTCCTGGTCCAAATTAAGCTCCTCTCCGTCGACCGACCGCACAAAGGCAGTAATCCCGGCCGTGAGGAGTTTCAGGATCCGCTGAATCTTCAGCTCCTGCTGACGGATAGCCGCACTGATGTTGCCCCATATTGGCGTATTGACCACAGGCACGTTGAGGGAGTTGCAGTTTGATGGAGCCTTGTGACGGCTCATGGCTTGTAGTAGAACTTCCTCCTGAAGCTGGTGATTATTTAGGAAGTCCACAGTGGCTGCCAATTTCGTATTGATGGGAAGCCCCAAGGAATGAGGGGCTGCAAACTTGGTGGCCACATCGAGGAGGTCCTCCGCCAGTAATTCAGGCGGGGGTGGGATGGGGTCGACCACTGCCTCCTCGTCCTGCTGCTCCAGGCTGGTGTACGAAGCTGGTGATGAAGCCCTGTGCCTGTCGCTGCTGGATGCCTGTTGTTGTTGACCTTGTATGAGAAGCTCCAGCAGCCGCTCCATACGGTCAATACGCCCTTCACCCTGAACACTCAGGTGGTCGGAGTCCTCCAGCTCTGAAAATTGGCCGGGGCTCCTGTCATCGGCCCGCACCTCGTCGAGGCCCTGCCGGTGCCGGTAGTTGTCGTCGACAGCCGCCGAGGCGAAACTGCGCGATTCCTGCACGGGCGTGTTCAACCGCCTCTGTTTAGCGGGAGCGGAAGCCGTTGCCTCTACGGACAGATGCGGCATGGTGTCGGCACCAGCCGAAGCCTGGATACCTTGAGCCCGTGCAGGCTTGCCAGCTGCCCACATCGTGGACCTTGCCGACGCATGGTCTCACCCACCCATCCATGGGGGGCTCGGCGACCGTGACGGGACCCCCAACTGACTCGTCCCGGCGTCGAAAGTTGGGGGGCGACGGCTGGACCTCACGGCTGGCCCCGGGTCCCGTCCTGGAACCTGACCGCTCCTTGGCGGCAGGCAGAGCCTTAGCCCCGACAGGGTTAGGCTTCTGGGCTCCTGCCCTTCCCCTCCTCAGAGGGCTGCGTGAAACGGGCCGTGCAGCCGCACGGACCCTTCTGCTCGAGGCCGTCAGCAAGCCTGCTGACGACCTGACTGCCATGGCAGGGTCGTCCTGCTCTGGCGGCACACCACACTCCTCCTCGTCGAACTCCTCCGAGCTGTGGTGTGCGGGCGGGTCCGGACCTGAAAAGACAGAGCTCACCGACATCTCCGCCCTCGTTCCGGTCTGTGTTGCAGGTACCCCCGACAACTCTCGCTCCGGAACTGCTGGCCGGCGACTTTTCCCTGATCTCCGGCCTCTCAAACTCCCATCCATGTTCTTGCTGTGAAGCAAACACAACAAGAACCACCAACTTAAGGTAGCATACTTACCTGCGTGGTTCCCTTATGAAGGGCTGGCGAGGAGCGCGCTCCTCCGTCAGCCGTCGCAGCAACGCGATACGACGATATGTCGAGCATGCGCGCCGGCGGGCTCTTCACGAAGTCACTCACGTGACTCCGAAATGAAATCATATACATGGACCAGGCATTTGCTAATTATTGATCCACTTGCCCTCCATATAATATATTGTATAGTCAACAGTCATCACACTTATAGAGAGGCATTGACACACCATCTTCACAATCAATCTGTTCCATTCTTGTATGGTTTAAACCATTGTCCTTGGTTACGTCTCACAAGTGACCCTTCTCCTGTCGTGTGGTTGGACAAAAAAGGGATTGATTTTAGCCTGCGTAGCACGTGGGAAGGATGCAGCTGGGGGAACATAATGGAAGCAGGGCCAAATCAGTTGTATTTCCTACATTTGTCATTGCAATTCCCAGAGTTTGCAGAATGTGGAATCCAGTAGCTGAGATCTAAATGTCAGGATCCGATTACATAATTCATATCATGATGTATTTCCGGGCCAAAGTGCACAGTGGACGTAATCTTTTACACCTTCCAGTTACATTCATTTCATTTATTTCTGCACCACACAGCAGTTTCAGTCTATCTTTCAGCTTGACTTAGTAGCCTGGCTCCAGTTGTGCACAGTGTAAATGGGTGAGAGAAAATTATATTGGCAGATTTGCAATCACAAATTAAATGAATGGAATAACTGGCCCATACATACTTAGTTCAGATATGTGCATAGTAGAGAATTAAAAACATTATAAGCCACTGTATGCAGCTTACAGCGATGTGGAGTTGATCAGTAGCACTAAGTTCTTGGGGGTGCAGATCACTAACAGTCTGACCTGGTCAAATAACATCTCATCAACAGTTAAGAGAGCGCAGCAGTGGTTGCACTTTCTGCGCCGGATGAGAAGAGCTCACCTCCCCCATCCCATCCTCACCACTTTCTACAGGGGCACCATAGAGAGTATTTTGACCAGCTGTATCTCTGTCTGGTTTGGGGACTGTAAAGCCTCCGACTGGAAGTCCGTGCAGAGAGTGGTGAGGACAGCGGAAAAAATCATCGGGACCTCTCTCCCCTCAATCGGGGATATTGCGACCAAACGTTGCGTGTCTAAGGCCAGCAGTATTATAAAAGACCCCACACATCTCCATCACGGACTGTTCACTCTGCTGCCCTCGGGCAAAAGATATCGTAGCATAAGGAGCAGAACATCAAGGTTCTGCAACAGCTTCTTCCCACGAGCCATCAGACCCTTGAATGCCATGTAATGGGCCGCCACCATTGTCTATTTATCATTTTATCCTTTTATCCATTTTTATCCTTCTGTTAATTATCGTGTTGCACGGGGAGCCAAATGCAACGGAATTTCATTTGGAATTGCATATATCGATGTATTTCTAAATGACAATAAAGTTTGTTTGACTTTGACATCAGTGATATGCAGTCTGCCTGTCCTTTCTGCTGTTTATGTTATTTTAAGTATGTGTTAAAGATTATGTTTTAGGCAGGGGGCTGGCTAAACTTTTTTCAATCTCTATCTATTTATTGTGATAGAATTATCCCATGAATTCCTGTTAAAATTTCTGTCAGAAGCTTAGAAACTGATCTACATTAGTCAATAAATAGTTACTAGTCAACACAATGGACAGAGATATGATTTGTTTGTACATTGCACCTCAGCTTGCTATTTTAACCTAGCTCCAATCACTGAAGTAAATGGGCACCAGGGTCCATGGTGAAATTGCTGATGGAGGCAGTGATTACTTGACCTGAACTTTAGACTGTGAATACAACAAGGATCAAGCAAGAAAGAGTCCTTTCACTGAGGAGGAACCCTCGACAGTGCATTATTTGACACCACGACATACAGCTTTGCAGTTACATTAGCTCAATAGGTCAGGTTCCATTTCTGGTTTCTGTTGAATTCTCAATCTTGCTGAATTTCACAGTGCCTTTGAAAAGTGAAAGAGAAGTCAATGAGGTTCTTGATTCTTATTGTCGTCCAGCATTTCCTGTTGGGATTTTACTTAGTATAGGGAGGATCGGAAGCAACTTCCACACATTGCTTACACTCTCTGGATTCATATATATAACGATGATGGCCCTTAAGGCACTTAAAGCTGCCTCTCCCTCAGATCATCTGGGACGGTACCAGTGTTAAACCTTGGCATAAAAAAAAGAGAGAAAGTGCAGGAATAACTCAGTGGGCTAGGCATTGTGTCTTGGAGAGAGGAGAAGACCTTCTTCAAAGTAAGCATTCCTTGGGGAGATGCTTGCAGTGGAGGAGAGAGAGAGAGAGAGAGAGCACTTCTGGATTAACTCATTGGGTCAGGCAGTACCTCTGAGTCACCCTGCTGACTTACTCCAGCACTTTGTGTCTTTTTTTTGGTAAACCAGCATCTGCAGTTCCTTGTTTCTAAATCTTGGCAAACCCCATAAAAGAAAACAAATTTAGATTTTTTTTTTGAAAGAAATAAACATTGGAACAAGAGAAATAAGGTACAGTGTATCCAGAACATGTTGGGTTAATACCTGTGTCATGAACAAACTGTTTTGACACTTTCATTCTGGATGGAGCAGGTGTTGTAGCTTTAATCCATGTTGGAAGAAATCTCCCTCCCTGCTGGTCAGGCTGTAGTAAAACAGGCCCCATACTCGACCTGACAGATTGTTAATATCTAAAGGGAACAGTCATGGGCAGTTATTGATGTAACAATTCTCTGAAGTGGCAATGTTAGTGGAATCCGGTTCCACCTGTAAAACACAGTAACCCAAATGATTGAAAACGTGAGGATGAGTCAGAGCGCAGAACTCAATGAACTGAAGCGTGATTGCAAGCTACAGTTGAACCGAGGAGATTGAGTATGGGAGATTCCTTTGAGAAGGCTTCGGTCAAGAATAGTGTGAAGAGAAATTAAATGGATTGGCTCTTTACTCTCTTGAGTTTAGTCAAAATGATCTAATTAAAATGTACAACATTCGTACAGGTGGATGCAACCTGGAGTCATAATCTTAAAATAAGGGATGAGTCATCGAGGACAGACAGGAAAAAGGACAGAAGAAACTGCTTTGACCCAAGGATAATGAATCTTTTGAATTCTCTGATCAAGAGGGCTGCAGAGGATCAGTCAATGAGTATATGTAAAATAAAATGCTGATAGAAACATAGAAATTAGGTGCAGGAGTAGGCCATTCGGCCCTTCGAGCCTGCACCACCATTCAATATGATCATGGCTGATCATCCAACTCAGTATCCCGTACCTGCCTTCTCTCCATACCCTCTGATCCCCTTAGCCACAAGGGCCACATCTAACTCCCTCTTAAATATAGCCAATGAACTGGCCTCAACTACCCTCTGTGGCAGAGAGTTCCAGAGACCCACCACTCTCTGTGTGAAAAAATTCCTTCTCATTCTCGGTCCTAAAGGATTTCCCCCTTATCCTTAAGCTGTGACCCCTTGTCCTGGACCTCCCCAACATCGGGAACAATCTTCCTGCATCTAGCCTGTCCAACCCCTTAAGAATCTTGTAAGTTTCTATAAGATCCCCTCTCAATCTCCTAAATTCTAGAGAGTATAAACCGAGTCTATGCAGTCTTTGTTCATAAAACCGTCCTGACATCCCAGGAATCAGTCTGGTGAACCTTTGCTGCACTCCCTCTATGGCAATAATGTCCTTCCTCAGATTTGGAGACCAGAACTGTACGCAATACTCCAGGTGTGGCCTCACCAAGACCCTATACAACTGAAGTAGAACCTCCCTGCTCCTATACTCAAATCCTTTTGCTATGAAAGCTAACATACCATTGGCTTTCTTCACTGCCTGCTGTACCTGCATGCCTACTTTCAATGACTGGTGTACCATGACACCCAGGTCGCGCTGCATCTCCCCTTTTCCTAATCGGCCACCATTTAGATAGTAGTCGGTTTTCCTATTTTTGCCACCAAAGTGGATAACCTCACATTTATCCACATTATATTGCATCTGCCAAACATTTGCCCACTCACCCAGCCTATCCAAGTCACCTTGCATTCTCCTAGCATCCTCCTCACAGCTAACACTGCCCCCCAGCTTATTGTCTTCCGCAAACTTGGAGATATTGCCTTCAATTCCCTCATCCAGATCATTTATGTATATTGTAAATAGCTGGGGTCCCAGCACTGAGCCTTGCGGTACCCCACTAGTCACTGCCTGCCATTGTGAAAACGACCCATTTACTCCTACTCTTTGATTCCAGTTTGCCAGCCAGTTCTCTATCCACATCAATACTGAACTCCCAATGCCATATGCTTTAAGTTTATATACCAATCACTTATGTGGGACCTTGTCGAAAGCCTTCTGGAAGTCCAGATACACCACATCCACTGGTTCTCCCCCATCCACGCTACTAGTTACATCCTCGAAAAATTCCACAAGATTCGTCAGACATGATTTACCTTTCGTAAATCCATGCTGACTTTGTCCAGATATTCTGTGTAAGTAAAACATTATGGCCACTGTCCTTGTGTCATTTCATTCCAATGATGTGAAACATTTGACACTACTCAAGTGTGGAGGATAAGGGTCGGTGAGGGTTCGGAAATTTCACCCATCTTGATCTTCCAGCAGAGGGCCAAGTGAGATAGAGTATGGGCTGGACATTTAGCAGTACTAGTTTTCACCCACTATGCCTGACCCACACTGACAAGCGGTAGCCTCACCACACCAAAGTACAGCCATACAGATTTATGCCATCTCTTATTTCCTTGGGTCCAACATGCAATGGATGATCACGTTACTTTGCAAACTTACAAAGTCAACTTTCATTGGAACATGTCTGCATCTTCTATACTGAATGTTTTGTGCTAAAGCCACCAGCTTTTTGTCATCTCAGAAATAATTATTTTCCGAGACATTGTTCTTATTGTTTTACTAATTGTTTACTATTTCTAAATATTGTGACAAGTTTTAGGAGAAAGCAATGTTGTTGTAATTAAGTTTAATGGAAGTAAACCGATTTGCTTGCATGCCTTACAGGCTTCAATATCAATGAGACTCAGAGATTTATATCCAGTATTGCAGATAATAGATGTGTGATCTGCTTCAGAACTTTAACTGATGGATTGGTCAAGTGTAGTAAATGTTATCCTGCAGTGATGTTAACAGCTCTGTTGCTTCCTGTCAAGCTCTAGCCAACCATCCAGTCAGAGACAGAGGAGACCAATTCTGTTCCATGCAATTCTTAAAAGATTCTTTGCTCCCCCAATATTTTTTTTCCAGTTGCTATGGTTGCATTACTTGAGGCAGTGTCTAAATTGTTTTGTTGTGTGCTTCTTCCCTTGAATCAATGAACATTTCTGGCGCAGTGTACAATTCCACGAAGACAGCCAGGATTAGAGAGCAACAATTCTTCTCTGCCCCCCATTCATGTCCCGAATGTTAATGAGAGATCTGTTTAATGGTGGCTATTCTGAAAGAATCCATTCTACATTGATACCACACCCCTGCAGAGAATATTTGCATTGATTTATACTAATAAAAGATAATAAATTCAAATAATGATTAGCATCTATCGCCTCCCCTGAGTGAGTCCTAGCTTTGTCAGCATATCCGTTTGCAGTGTGAATTCTGCTCAAAATCAAATGCAAACTCCCAAGTGATTCCAATGTTTACTTACAGTACTTATCCTGGCATAAGATCTGTTTATTGTCTGGAAATATAATCTGATCCCATGGGGCTTGTTCAGAATCAGAAAGAGCAGGTGCAGAGCATTGAGCATTTCAACAGATGATGAGGAGAGGTGAGGAAAACGCTTCCAATACTGAAAATCCCAGAACTGCAGCATGCCATTGTGCTCACAATTCTGCCAGACTTCTTAAATGGCAATTTCAAAACTCTTTGGTGCTTCATCGGTTCATTTAAAATCCACTGAGCCAAACAAACAGGCTTGCTGAAACTCAGGCTGATTAACTGGTCAGTGTCGCGATCACCTACATCAGCCAGTAGATGGTAGCAATGTCAAAACTGGGCTCAGAGGGAAAGGAAAATCAAATGGCATATCTACTGTGTAGGTGTACAAGGACTTAACTTCCTCTGTCTTCCTCCCCCTCTCTTCCGCCAAGGTGGGTGAAGTTTTGGAAAGCAGTGGTGGAATTCTATATCAAAATTAAGAAACTGCATTAAATATTCAGTGCCAGAATTTTAACATTTTGTGGTAATTCGGGGAAGACTTCCAAAAACCTCCTTAGCCTATTTTTTTTATTGGTGCAGAGAAGACCGTTGAGTATTTTTCATATACAGTTGTTATTTCAGATTTCCAGCAGCCACAGATTTTTTCTCTTCAATACTCATGATGCTCAGTCATATGAGATCATGAGTTTATCTAGAGCCATTAAATAAAGGGAGGTTGTTCCTATCAGCAGATGGTTCAAGTATCAGGTTGATAAGACCAAAGGCATGTGAGGATGTGGTGCTTTGCTCAGAGAGTAGCTGTAAATCACTGTCTATAAAGGTGAAACTGGATGAATCAGGCTTTTCATAAAGGAATTAGGTAGACACTTAAAAGTGTGGAAAATATTTGGGAAAAGAGCAAGGAAATGCCATTGACAAGATTGGACCTGGCACAGACTTGATGTGCCATGTGGCGTCCTATGGCTTGTCCTCTTGAATCTGCTGCACCATGTCATCCCTTATATGGAGTAGTGCATACAACACCCAGCAGTATGAATATTGATTCCTCCAACTTCAAGTAACCTTTGCTTTTCCTCTCTCTCCGTCCCTCCCCCATCCTAGTTCTCGGACCAGTCCTCCTGATTAAATATTCCTGATTGTATGCCTCGTTGTCATTTTTCCCTCGGCTATCAATGAACCATTCTACATTTCCTTGAACATTGTGCTCTTTGATCTGTATTTTCACATCTTACCATTCCATATCACTGTCTAGCTCTCCCCTGACTCTCAGTCTCGAACCAAAACGTCACCCATTCCTTCTATCCAGAAATGCTGCCTGTCCCGCTGAGTTACTCCAGCATTTTGTGTCTATCTTCGGGATAAACCAGCATCTGCAATTCCTTCCTGCTGCATGATATGTTGTCAACTGAGGGGCAATCCATAAAGATGGGAACATGTGTCTTGGGGGACTGGAAGTCTTCAAGTGGAAGCTGGAAGAGATGCTGAAAGGAGTAGTGTGAATTGCAAGAAAGACAGTCCTTAGATGGAGCAATGACCTGGAGCAAAAGAGACCAGATAGAGAATGGGGTGTAAACAATGGAACTGATATCTGAAATTAAAAACCGGAAATGCTGCAATCATTTTCACTGTCCATCATCTTGAAAAGAGAATCAGTTAACTTTTCAAGTCGAAGATCTTTTGTGAAAATGATAAAAGGACTTCAGCTCGAAATATCATCTATGTTTAACTTTCAGATGCTGTCTGACCTGCTGAGTTTTTACAGCATTTTCTGGTGCATTAGATTAGAATGTGATAAATCATCATATCTGCCACTGTCGAGAGATCAAATGAGCATAAAACACCATAGTCATAGTCACAAAGGATATTGCTGGAGACAATGAGTCGTGACTAAATGGTGTACATTGGACAACTAGGAGCATGTAACCAAAGATTGGTGTGGGATTAAAGCATTCCATTGGGAGGTGCTAAAGTACAGAGGGAAATGTTGGTTAGACATGGGTGGTTGTTGAAAGGAATAGATGTAAAGAACAGACTTCCCACCACATGGCATCTCACAAATAGAGGATATCTCCTTCAGGCAAAATAATTATTCTGCATCTCACCAACATTCATTTTTACCATTTTGCTTTAATTTGCAGGAGGTGGGCAGAAACTGTTTAAATGCAGGCAGAGGCTGAAATCGATGGGCAGAAGTGGGTGCCAAGGAACAGCATCTTGATGTAGCTGCGAAACGGACAAGCACATCTTGCAGCTCACTAAATTATTCACTGGACTGGCTACATCTTGCTCGGTACCGACTCTGTTCCTGTACAAGGACTTGGCCAAGCTTGCCACGCGATGAAGAAGAGCACCAGCGTCCTGGCAGTGAATGCAGAAGATGTAAGTATTTCAAATGCTAACCAATTAATTATATTCCATAAACTGGATTCTGACCTCAGCTGTACACTTCATATGTAATGGTTAGATATTTAATAGCAGTTTTTCTCCATTCAAGCTTTCTCCTTTTTCACCAAAGGAGAGAGCTGTCTTCATCCAGCGATAGTGGGGAGACGGGTTCTTGGTTCTTGGTTTCTTGGTCCTCCAAAATATTCCAAATGGAATTTAAACTGGAGGTGGAGCTTAGGTTCTTTCCCTAAGGTGCCGTCTGCGCTTTCACTGGTGGACATGCATCAGTCCCCTGGGCTGTCCCTTTGTTGAGGCTGGCAGGGAAGCAAACATTAAGAGGCCACTCCCTCTCCCAGGGATAAGAATGTAGGGTGGGAGGCTATTCACTCTAGCATTTAATCTAAATTAATTCCATGCATAATAGATGTATTGAATGATGGCACAGTTAAGGCCAATCCTGCTGCCACCAGCTGAGCACATGTGGAATAAATGACAAGAATTTGGGCTGAGTTTTCCAACTATGGTCCAGGGACATTCAGGCCAATGTGGGCTTGGTATTGCTGTGCAGAATCTTTGATCCTCACTATACCTCTTCTGCTGCTGACACTTTTTTTTGCAAAACCACAATCTCGTCATCTCATCTGGAAGACATTGGATCAACTGGTGGAACTCAGATATGCAAAAATTGTGATGTTCTTCAGGAAAGGAGGAAAGTCTGACTATGGTAACTGATTTCTGTGCTGTCTAGCATGGAGAAATTCATCATCTGGGCTCCCTTTAACCGCCTCTTCCTGGTGATCAAATAGCTGCCATCTGAATCAAAGCATGGATTCTGGCTTTCTAGAGCCATAATAGATATGATCTTCACCACAAGGCAACTCCAATAAAGGTGAATATGCATGGGCTTCTTCAATTCCATCAAAACCTTATACTCCAGCAGTCTGGAGGGAAATAGAATATTTTCTCAAATTTGGCTCTCATGGAAATGTTTCTCCATCTTATGTTTACTTCACCATGGTATACAAGCCAAGATACTAACCAACAGGTCTACAAAAGAGACACAAGATATTGCAGATGCTTGAATCTGGTGCAAAAAATGAGCTGCTGGAAGAACTCAGCAGATTGAACAGCATCTGTGGAGGGAAATTCCCCGTCCAGACAAAGAGTCCCAAACCAAGATGTTGATTGGCAGTTTTTCTCTACAGATGGTGCTTGACCAGTGGAGCTCCTCAGACAACTCGTCTTTTGCTCTTGGTCTTCAACCAAACCAAACTCAGTGAAGATCGCTATCAAACAACGTTACTCATTGTCACACAACTTTTCAATCTTTCTTGCTACGGAGTTACACCTCACATTGAGCACACATCTGTTGGGAGTTGAGCTAATCTTCAGAACTAATGGAAAACTGTTCACTCCAAAGACATCTGAATGAATAAAGTCCAGCTGCAGTATACATATAGTGCTTGTGTTTACGCACAATTGGAAACAGAACTCCAAGACATTGATGAATCGTTTGCTGAAGCATCCAAAAGGATGAACCTTACATGCATCATTGATGATACCAACGACCTCTACCTGTTTGTCCTATTGCATCAATTCATAATACAAGACAAATGTCCTACCCTCAGTTCATTACTACAACCTTTAGTTGATTGAGGAGAAGCATATCTGAAGATCAAGAACTAAAACCTGGTACAAAATTCATGGTCGGCCAGACCCAATTCCTGGCCACCACCCAGCTTCTGAGATCTAGATCACTTGCAGCAAAAATGTTAAGGCACAGGAAAAATATCACCAATGCTGTTTCTGCAAAATTCTCCAAATTCACTGGAAGGATAAGCGAACCCACATCAATATCTTCTCTCAGACCAACATCCCCAGCATTGAGATGCTTGTCACTCTCAGTCAGTTATGTTGGGTAGGCCATATTGTTTGTTGATTTGGCATCTGAACTCTATGGTAAGACATTATACTCGTTGGACAGAGGAAATTATTTAAGGATGCACTCAATTTTTTGAGAAGTGCAACATCCCCACTGACTCCCAGGAATCTTTAACTCATAACTGCTCAAAGTGGAGAAAGAGCATTTAGGACGACATTGAAAATCTCGAGGCTGTGCATAGACAGTACACAGAAGCCCTGTGTAGCAGAAAAAAGTTATTTCACAATCTACCCTCCTGCCTGCCACATCCGCCAACTCCTTCCCCATCTGTGGAAGAGACTGTAGTCTCCGCATTGTCCTCATCGGCCACTTCAACCTAGAAAACCAGACTGGAGGTAAGTTATCCTTGATCCTGCAGAGTTGCCTAAGAAGAAGAAGACATGACTTTCATTCCAATTCAGTAGCCATTCACATATGCTTTAATGAGCAGGAATCTCCCAAGGTGCTTCACTGAAGCGTTGCCCCCTGACATGTTGATGCCAAATTAAATAGTGAGTGACCAAAAGACAAATTAGTTCAACGGAATGTCTCAAAGGAGGAGGATAGAGAGAGAGAACTCCTGAGCTTTAGGCCTTGGTAAATGAAGACACTGGTGCTGGTGGTGGTGGAGCAACACATTTGGGATGGCTTGATGTCAGACTTTAAAGCACGTGGATATATTGTGGAGTGTTACATGTTACTGACATAGTGAAAAGTGAGAGCACGGATGAATTTGAAAACCAGGTTTGGAACTTAGGGTTAGAGATGTCAAATTAATACTAATTTAATATATAGTATAAATTAGTACAAATCAGACTAATTTAATACTCTCCTTGCTGATCTTTTACTTTTCAACCTTTGTAAATTTCAGATTTCCAAAACTCCTACCCCACACCAGATCCCGTCAGCCCGTCAGCCTATCTCAACAAGACCAGTCTATGGTGACGTGATGAAAACCATTCTTCTAGTCATATATCCACCATGATCTCCCTGAATGGTGGAGCAGACCTGCTCCTGCTCCTACTTCTTTGTGGATATTGCCTGCTGCCCTGAGATTGGTGGGCACTTGCCCATGGGCCCACTGTATCTTCCACTATGGCTCCCAATACATGATTCATCAATACATTGATTATTGTAGATCGATACACTGATACATTGTTCAGCATGAGGACCGACTCAACTCTTTTGGACATCTTTTGCCATACGCAACATTCAAAATCACTTAATTCCTGTTAAAAATATATATATATATATAACGATTGAAGCATTAAAATTATTTTTAAAAAAAGTAAATAAAGAATCAAAATGCATGCAGATGCACCCTTAAAGTAATTTAAAACAGTTAATTTGATGCTTAAATGAACCTATTTATCTAGTTCTATTTATCTCATGGCTGCCAAATTCTTTCATTCTAAGAGGGTCCCTGTAATTTCTCCAGACTCAGCGGGCAGTTTTCCTAATCCCGGTTTGAGTGTAGTTTGAGTGTAGGCTGACAGTGCCCTGGGAAGAGCGTATTGAAGAGGCTAATGAGAGGAAGCACGAACTGGTGGAGATGTGCCAGGACAGAGGCTGGAAGACATACTATGAGCCGATAGAGGTGGGCTGTAGAGGCTTTGCAGGACGCTCACTCTGCAAAGTCCTCAACCAGTTGGGCATTACGGGGCTGGCAAAGAAGAGGGCCATTCAATCCGCAAGTGAAGCCACAGAGAAAGCCACTAGGTGGCTTTGGATTAAGAGGGCTGATCCGTGGGCGGTTGCTGCTGGGACGCAAGTCGGGGCTTGATCAACCCCGGCTGGGTCGCCTGGGCAAGGGTGTCTGATGTTGTGAGACCCGAAACACCCGATGACCCCAGGTCACATCACTGAGGATGTGTCCCAGCGCATCTAGAAGATGTATCTTTCACACATTGTCACGTGTACCGAGGTACAGTGAAAAACGTTTGTTGTGTGCTGACCAGTCAGTAGAAAGAAAATACATAACCACAATCGAGTTGTCACTGGCACTTTGCCTCAATGAAGAATTCCTAGTTATAGTGCTGTCCCTGATGGAAGACAATGCTTGAAATAGTCTAATTATGAATTTATCTGCAGGCGGACCAGGCCTGTCCTGGTGGAAGATTTGTCTTGTGTTATGATGCTCTCCTTGATCCCGTTATGCCCCATCTCTCCAACCCTCACCTCTCAATATTACATTCATCAGTTTCTCACTTCTCTGCCTCCCTCACTTCTCTGCTTCACCATTACTGTCACACTTATTTTAAGCTTTCCCCAAACCTTTCTACTTTAAAATCTAATTTCTGTTTGAGCTTTTTGACAGCAGTCTGGATGCCGGTGTAATTCACGTAATGCATAACTTTCTGGCAGACAGACTTGTCGTATTATGTCCGGCAACTAAATGCCAATATTTCATCGGAAAGTGGTGAGCATCGGACACATGTACGAAGAAGGGTCTCGACCCGAAACGTCACCCACTCTTTTTCGCCAGAGACAGACTTGTCGTATTATGTCCGGCAATATTTCATCTGAAAGTGTTGAGCATCGGGCACAAGTCTGAAGAAGGGTCTTGATCCAGTTTATGATATGTACCCTTTTATGATATTTATGGTGATTTTCTAAAATGTTCCAGTTTCTTGAGTGATGCTACCAATTGGAAAAACTGCAGATGTGATGCCCCTATTCAAAAAAAGAGGTGAATGAAAAGTAGCAAGCTGCTGACCAAATTAATCTGTGGGAAGGAACTGCAGATGCTGGTTTAAATTGACGATAGACACAAAATGCAGGAGTAACTCAGAGGGCCAGGCAGCATCTCTGGAGAGAAGGAATGGATGATGTTTCAGTCTGAAGAAGGGTCTCGACCCGAGACATCACCCATTCGATCTGAAAGGTCACCGTGTCCCACTTGGCCATCATTTACGCAACAGGCTGTTGGCATGCGAAGATTTCGTACAGGACGAAATCCTGGCGTGCTGCGTGATACCGCGCGCCACTCCTCCACGCCACTCCATGCGCCCGTCCCACACTACCCACACGCTACCAGATCGCGTAAATGGCGCGCAAATGACGGCCAAGTGGGACAGGCCCTTAACTCCAGCATTTTGTGTCTATTCTAGGTGCAACTATTGGGTGGAATTCAGGTACAAGCTGTGAACAGTTACAACTATAGAGCAAGTCCGCCCTCTGCTGACAGGAGCGCTGAAATGCAGGGTTTAGATTTGGAAGATTTTTATCAAATGTGCAAAAGATAATCGACCATTAATCTAAATTAGAATGAATACATTTACAGATTGCATGTTTGAAAAAAATGACATAGCTGTTAATATTAATAATGTTTAGCCTGTCTGAATCAGTGAAAGTGATATTATTTTTGTGTTTACGAGGGAGGCTGGCACTGTTAGATATGGTCGGTTCTTTGCCCATCATTACAAGAGCTCCTGGTTTATTTTCCATTTACTGCAAAGGCAGTCCCAGTTTGCTTTTTGAAAGGGATGCTCAGCATTCTTGCTCCTCATTGACAAGGCAAATTCAATGCTACCATTTGTATCAAGAGGACTGGAATACAAAAACAGAGATGTAATGCTGAGGCTCTATAAGGCGCTGGTCAGGCCGCATTTAAAGTACCCTGAGCAAATTTTGGCCCCAAATCTGAGGAAGCATGTGCTGGCTCTGGAGAGGGACCAGAGGAGGTTTGCAAGAATGATTCCAGGAATTAGTAGGTTAGCATATGATGAGTGTTTGACGGCACTGGGCCTGTACTCGTACGAGTTTAGGGGGACCTCGTTGAAACGTACAGAATAATGAAAGGCATAGATAGAGTGCATGTGGAAAGGGTGTTTCCACTGGTGGGAGAGTCTAGGACCAGAGGTCACAGCATCTGAATTAAAGGGCTGAAGTTTTGGGTCGAGGCCCTTGTTCAGACTGGTTAGATTTAAGGGAAACGAGAGATATAGACGATGATGTGGAGAGATAAAGAACAATGAATGAAAAATATGCAGTAAAGTAATGATAATAAAGGAATCTGGCCATTGTTAGCTGTTTGTGAGGCTGAAAACGAGAAGCTATTGCGACTTGGGTGGGGAGGGATAGAGAGAGAAGGAATGCCGGGGTTACCTGAAGTTAGAGAAACCAACATTCGTACCAATGGGCTGTAAGCTGCCCAAGCAAAATATGAGATGCTGTTCCTCTAATTTGCGCTTAGCCTCACTCTGACAATGGAGGAGACCGAGGACAGAAAGGTATGTGTAGGAATGGGAAAGAGAATTAAAGTGTCCGGCAACTGGGTGCGGAGGAGGTGAAGAATTTGATGTGAAGGATTGATGACAAATAAGGGTGCTCTATTAAAATCCATGAACAGTACACGAGTGGCCACTCTATCCCAACAAAATCTGTTGCACATATTTCCCATCTCTCTCCCAAAGGACCCAGTAACATAATGTTCCAGCAATCCTGTGACGTATGTTTGAATCCCACCATGGCAGTCAGGGAATTGGAATTCAGTTAATTAAATAGATTTGGAATGAAGAGCTGTCATCAGTAATGGTGACCATGAAACTACCATGGTCAATATTCACTCTGGTTTGTTGATACACTTCAACAAAGGATATCTGTTTAGACCAACAGCAATGCGATTGGCACTTAACTGCTTGCGACACACTTGAATGGCAGTCAACCCAGTTGCCCGTCATTTTAATTCTTCTCTGTCTGTATGTGAGCATCTGCATAGTTCTTACACGGGGCCCCATGTAAGCTGCAGAAATAGTTCTTCCTCTTCCAACTCTACATGTTGCAGCATTCGGAACTTAATATTCAATTAAGTTTACCTCTCAGTCTTCCAAAAGCAGAGCTGGCATTTGCTATCCTGTTGTGCACTTCATCATCGATGTTGACTGATCCTAAGGCAGTGTTGCCACGGTACATGAACTTGTCATCTACTGAAATTCTCTGACCATCCACACGGAAGTTTGGTTCTGTGTTTGGGGTGCTTTTTGCAGGGTGATGCATCATTCCTGTTAAGCATAATGCTCTGGAAGTGCTTTGCAGATCAAACCAGAAAAACGAAGAGAGAAACAAGAGTTGATGCTTGAAATAAGGAACTTTAATCAGAACTGAAAATGTGAAAAAGTAGTACTAATAAATCCTTTGGTCTTCATCGGAGAGTGGGGAGAAGCAGAGGAGATAACCCATCACAAGATTCTGTTCAACATACCCACTGGGCATTCACTGGACCTGTTGTTCATCGGTGTCCTGACTTGGGTTATTCTGCCATCCAGTCAGGTGAGAGGGAACTGTACTGGTCATTTTCTTGCAGATGTGGCACCTTTGGCAGGCGGCAGCGATACAATGTTCAAACTCTTTCTTGGCTTCAGGGACTGGAGGCTCTGGTGCTCTGGCAGAGGCAGGTGATCCACGACATATCACCAATATTCAGCCAAGAAACATTTGCGGTAGTTCTTGCCACAGTGCAAACCCACCACTGTTATGGAGCAGAGCAGGCAGTTTATTGTGACACCACTCCCTGGATACTGGGAATTTGTTCTGTCATGTAGCCCAAAGATCAGTTTGGGACTCGGCCTTCCTCTGGCTCTCTAGTCCATGTTAAAATGTTTCACCCGATGGTCAATTTATTCCTTTGCCTCCTCAAATGAAAAGCTCACATACCATCTGAGTTTCAATGCCCAGTAGTTTTATTTCCTTTAATATAGCTTAAGTGCAGTGGCAAATGTCCAACTTTGTCCCTTTCAGTGCCTTTGAGCAAGGACACATCTTTGTGGTCATGCATTTGAAATGAAACAAAATGAAGTGGATTAGTTGGCTGGAATTCTGCTGGCTGAAGCAATATGAATAAGCAGCTGGAAAAGAATCAGGGCCATCTCTAACTCATTCATCATTGGTGAGGTCTACTCGCTTTACCAAATTGTTCAAACGTTGACCTTCATTTTATTGGCAGTGACGTTTCTCTGGAAAGGCTGGTACGCATTGCCAATAACGATCTATTTGTGATTACTCTAGCACTGAGGGAGAGAGAATAGCTTGTTCAGTGGCCTGAGAAGGCACCTAGTTAGAAACATAGAAACATAGAAATTAGTGCAGGAGTAGACCATTCGGCCCTTCGAGCCTGCACCGCCATTCAATATGATCATGGCTGATCATCCAACTCAGTATCCCGTACCTGCCTTCTCTCCGTCCCCTCTGATCTCCTTAGCCACAAGGGCCACATCTAACGCCCTCTTAAATATAGCCAATGAACTGGCCTCAACTACCCTCTGAGGCAGAGAGTTCCAGAGACCCACCACTCTCTGTGTGAAAAAAGTCCTTCTCATCTCGGTCCTAAAGGATTTCCCCCTTATCCTTAAGCTGTAACCTCTGTCCTGGACCGCCCCAACATCGGGAACAATCTTCCTGCATCTAGCCTGTCCAACCCCTTAAGAATTTTGTACGTTTCTATAAGATCCCCTCTCAATCTCCTAAATTCTAGAGAGTATAAACCGAGTCTATGCAGTCTTTGGTCATAAGACAGTCCTGACATCCCAGGAATCAATCTGGTGAACCTTCTCTGCACTCCCTCTATGGCAATAATGTCCTTCCTCAGATTTGGAGACCAGAACTGTACGCACATCACTGAAACATTATTGGTAGTACTGTCATAGCACCAAAAAGCTGTAACAAGCCCTTTGTCTCGACACATCCATGCCAACTGTGATGCCTATCTACACTACTCCCATGCCCCCACATTGAGGGGGCATTGAGCCATATCCCTCTACTCCTTGTTTATCCAAGTACCATCCACATACATATTGTAGCTACATCCCAAAGACGTGCGGGTTTGTAATTTAATTATTCCCTGGAAAACCCAAATTACTCCAAATGTGAAGGGAGTGGATGCAAAAGTAGGATAACGTAGAACTAGTGTGAATGGGTGATCAAAGCTTGCTGTAGACTCAGTGGCATGAAGGGCCTGTTTCCATGCTATTTCTCTGAACTAAACTAAAATTGCAATATTTACTCATTTTATTCCAGAATTCTGTGGTATTTTGCTTTTTAAATATAATGTGTTTTTATATGTATAATATGCACCTATTTACCCAACCCCAACAAAAGCATCAAATATACATTATTTCACACATTCCTACTCCCATCAGAAATCAAGACTGGATTAAGGAGAGGAATTAATTCTTTGCCAGAGAGATGAGGCAATGCTGAATTTGTTCTAAACTTATTTCATTCTCCATCCTTCTCATATAGAAACATGGAAACATAACAAAATAATAATATTGGTAACAAAAGGATCTGGGTACTGAACGCCTACAGAGTGAAAGGGTCATAAATGAAATGCTGTGTCCCTTCCCACCAGTGTGTTTCATGTCTGTCAGAACCATTTAGGACATGCCTAGCCTGTTGCTATAGCAACGTGGGCCACAATGCAATGACCATGAACATCTTTTTAATATTTCCTCCACGTTTCTCCTCTGCTGTTGTGGAACGATGTTCTCTCACACTGTGCAAAGCCCTGAGCTTCCCTTTGGCAAGTTTACCAAGTCCCTCACAAGGAAGCTTGTTACCAGAGGCCGAGCTTTCTCCTCACCTGGTACCCGCGGAAATTATAGCTTGAGGATCCGAAGCAGAAATTAAGCTCATTTATCTCTTCCCTAGATTTGAGCTGACAACACAGGGAGGGGAATGGAAGCTGACAGCCTTCAGGTCTGCCTCTTTCAGCTATGTCTTTACACATTTGGAGGAACTGCACAGGGAACTGCAGACGCTGGGATCTCGAGCAAAACACAAAGTGCTGAAATAACTCAGCGGGTCCGGCAGCATCTTTGGAGGGTACGGACAGTTGACATTTCAGGTCGGGACCCTTCATCAGGCTGTCTGAAACGCACCTGTCCATTCCCTCCACAGATTCAGCCTGACCCGCTGTGTTATTCCAGCACTTTGTATTTCCCTTCAAACTCCTGTTTAGCAAGACGTGTATCCCTTCTTTTTAGTTACGCAAAATGTCAGGTCAAATTCCAACTACACCACTCAATTATTTTGTGATGTATTTATGTAGCAAGACCTCATGGCAATAAATCCAATGTTTCAATATTTCTCCTTAACGTACAAACGCAAAAGGAAATTATGAGAACACTGCCCCAACAAGGTGATTGAGGCTGAGGTGTCTCATTCTCCATCAGAGGTGGCGCAGTGATAGAGTTGCTGTTTACAATGCCAGAGACCCAGGTTCGATCCTGACTAGAGGCTCTGTCTGTACGGAGTTTGTACATTCTCCCCGTGACTTGCGTAGGTTTTCTCCGGGATCTCCAGTTTCCACCCACACTCAAAGGAGGTACAGGTTTGTAGGTTAATTGGCTTGCTATAATTGTAAATTGTCCCTAGTGTGTGTAGGATAGTGGTAGTTTGTGGTGTTGGTAGGCCGAAGGGCCTGTTTCGGCACTGTATTTCTAAACTAAACTAAACTAAACTAAACTAAGGTATGTTGAGGCATTTCCTCTTCTCCTTCAGTCCATGCCAGTGTCTTGCATGTATTTAGCTTGGATTTCTTTTTGCTGCAGTAAAATAAATATATTGGGAGGTAGAGTTACCACAACTTGGGAGTTTGTACGTTCTCCCTGTGACCGTGTTGGTTTCCTCCAGGTGCTCCGGTTTCCTCCCACATCCCAAAAACGTGCAGGTTTGTAAATTAATTGGCCTTTATAATTTGCCCCTTGTGTGTAGGGAGCACGAGTGAAAGTGGGATAACATAGAACTAGTGTGAACAGGTAATCAATGGTTGGCATGGTCTTGGTGGGTCGGTGGGCCTGTTTCAACGCTGTATCTCTAAGCTAACATTCCTTACAAAAAGTTGAAGTGAACTATTAAATTAAGGCAGATGAGTGTGTGGCTCAGGAGTTGGTACGGGAGGCAGGGATTCAGATTTTTAGACCATTGGGATCGTTTCTGGGGAAAAACATAGCAAGCGGTAGAGGAACAGAAATGTAGACATATTATTGAAAGATACCAAAGTAACTGCATTGTTTTAGTGGGTTTAGTGACTTTGACTTCCCTAATATTGACTGGGACTTGCTCAGTTCCAAAGGCTTAGACGCCATAGAATTTGTGAGGTATACCCATGAGGGGTGCTTGAAACAGTATGTGGATAGTCCAACCCGAGAAGGGAACATACTGGACCTTGTGTTGGGAAATGAGCCTGGCCAGGTGCCGGGTGTTACAGTGGAAGAACATTTTGGGGGGTAGTGATCACTACTCCATAACTTTAAGAAAGAACTGCAGATGCTGGAAAAATCGAAGGAAAATCAAAAAAATTCAGACCCGACCTGAAACATCGCCAATTCCTTCTCTCCGTAGATGCTGCCTCACCCACTGAGTTTCTCCAGCATTTTTGTCTACCTTCCATAACTTTAAGATTGTTTTAAATAGGGAGATTATAAAAGGTCGACAGTAAACAGAGAGTAGCCCTTCCCTTCAGCAGAAAGGACGTTAATTAAGGAACATAACTTTAAGTTGCCTCTACATAAAGTTTATTAATTGATGGAAAATATCAAGGTCGTTTTTTTAACCTAAGGGGTTTTTTTAACGACTGGGGGGGTCTGGAAGGGAGAAGCAGGTAGAAGCCCTTGACTTATTTCAAGAATACCTGGTTAACTAATGGAAGAATTAAAATAAAATGAGCTCCGTGGATGTCTTTTAGATTCTCGACCCTAATTGTAATTCTCACAATATTCAAACCATCTCCTAAATTACCAATGGCAATATGACTGTTGAGTGAAGCACTGAACTCCCAGAGGTAGAAGACTGAAAGAGAAGGACAATGAAGGAATGAAGTAAAACATTTGATCAAAGTTTGTCAGTAAATTATTGATGACAATCCACTGCATTGATGGAACATTTTAAAAATTATCTCCATGAAAGCTTCCCACTTGCTGAAAAAAAAACTCTGGGGAGAGCATCAGGTAAATCATCTAACCTCAGTTTAATGCAGAGAAAACATAAATGTAGAGGTGAACATAGTTAAATAAGTGTAATTGATAGAGCAGAAAACTAGTTCAGCTAATGGTCATTGAATCATAGAGTTATCTAGTACAAACACAGGCCCTTCAGCCCAACTCGTCAATGGCAGTGAGTACAAACGGTGAGATCATTAATCTAATTCACAAACCTGACAGAAAGGGGCTGTCCCACTTGGGCGACCTAATTTGTGAGTTTAGGAGAGTTTGAAAAAAATATCATGTTGAAGACCTCCTTCGACTATGTAGAAGACCTCCTTCGACCTCCTTCAACTATGTTGAAGACTAGCTACGACTAACTTCGGGTAAATTGGACACCGAATAGTGGAAAGTGAAGATGACCTCCTTCGATCTCCTTCGACCTCCCTTTGACCTCCCTTTGACTATGATGAAGACTATCTACAACTACCTTTGACTACCCTCGATTATCTACGACTAACATGCCGACCTACTACGACTAAACCCACGTAAAAAAAGTATAGATTTTTTCCATGGCGACCTATTTTTACTCGTAGGCATCTTTTAACGTTGAAAAAAATGCCGCAACCTAGCTGAGGCCTCGAGTACACGGGGACTACTCTCGAGCATGAAGGAGAGTTACAAAGACCTCCTAGGACCTCATGTTGACCATGCTGTGAGTATGAGTTGAGGGCAAACTCGCTAGAACTCGTGGATTAGGTCTCCCAAGTGGGACAGCCCCTGAAGAACCATCTCGGGTGGACTGGGAAACAGCCTCACCAGCTGTCTTTAGCATCTACGTTTCAAGAGGAGACATAGGTCAAAGTTCCCATTCCTTACCATTTTTCAGTCAATCAAATGTAAGTTGATAATCAAACACAAAACTGCAGATGCTGAAAATCTGAAATAAAATCAGAAATTTTTATAAATACACAATGGGCCAAGGGACTCAGTCTCTGTTTCTCTTTCCACATATGCTGCCTGACATGTGAGTGTTTCCGGCAGTTTGTGTTTTTATTTCCAATCTTAAGTTGAGTACACCTACTTATCATGATGCAGATGGAGTTCCATTCATCCCTTTGAAATGATGCCAGCTCCCAGGAATGCCTACAACAGTCCCATTCCCATCTTATTTTTGTGCAATCGTGCAATTTATTCTCTTCTATGTGTCCATCAACCTAGATATGTTTTGCCCTTTATCTGGGCTGGAGGTAATTTGCAATAGGCAGTGAATCTGCCAACACATCTTTGTGATGAGGAAGGAAACTGTTCCACAAAGCTGAGAATATTAAAACGCCACGCAGGCAACACCCAAAGTTAGAATCGAACCTGATACCTTGGAGCTGTGAGACAGTTGCACTAATTGTTTTACCGTCATGCTGCTTGTGGTACTAATAGCAGGGTTTGCTCCTCTGAGATGTCTATTGTAGTGGATTTGAGGAGAAGATAGTGGGGACGGTAGATTGAAATTCAGCAAAAGAAGTAAACGTGATATCTTTACCAAACCTTTGTGCAACTTTTATGTTTAGGAGACAAAGATTGGGGAGGGATCTTGGTGGAACCAGTCTGTTGCTGAAGGTGCTCTCAGGCTGACCAGTGTGTCATGGAGAGCTGTATTGTCCAAGATGCTCCGAAGTTTGAGGAGCATCCTCCCCTCCAAGACCACCTCCCATGAACCCAACTCTGCCCCCAGTACGGAGCCAGCCTTCCTGATGAGCTTGTTAATCCTGTTGGCCTCCACAGCTTTCACCCTGCTACCCCAGCACACAACAGCAAAGAAGATGTGAGGGGAGGGGGTGACCAGTTGGGAGGAGAGGATTCAGTGGTAGGGCTGGATGGGGGATGAGGAAAAGAAACATTCTAATAGGGGTCTAGGTAGTCCTTACCATCTTTTGTTTTCTCTATATATTTAGATTTTGATGAATATAAGTTGGTTAACATATTTTAAACATGAAGCAATAATTTTCAATTGATAAGGCATTGGCTTTGTGTTTGAAGCATTCGTGGAAACAGAAAGATATTAATTCCATACTTGTACGGTGATTAAGAAATATATGAATGGAAAATGTTAAAAACAGCACCATCTTCAAACAAACTTTATTGTCATTTAGAAATACATTGATATATGCAGTTCCAAACGAAATTCTGTTGCATTTGGCTCCCTGTGCAACACGATAATTAACAGAAGGATAAACATGGATAAAATGGATAAAAAGGATAAAAGGATAACTAGACAATGGTGGCAGCCCATTACATGGCATTCAGGAGTCTGATGGCTCGTGGGAAGAAGCTGTTGCAGAACCTTGATGTTCTGCTCCTTATGCTACGATATCTTTTGCCCGAGGGCAGCAGAGTGAACAGTCCGTGATGGAGATGTGTGGGGTATTTTATAATACTGCTGGCCTTAGACACGCAACGTTTGGTTGCAATATCCCCGATTTAGGGGAGAGAGGTCCCGATGATTTTTTTCGCTGTCCTCACCACTCTCTGCACGGACTTCCAGTCAGAGGCTTTACAGTCCCCAAACCAGACAGAGATACAGCTGGTCAAAATACTCTCTATGGTGCCCCTGTAGAAAGTGGTGAGGATGGGATGGGGGAGGTGAGCTCTTCTCATCCGGCGCAGAAAGTGCAACCGCTGCTGCGGTCTCTTAACTGTTGATGAGATGTTATTCGACCAGATCAGACTGTTAGTGATCTGCACTGCCAGGAACTTAGTGCTACTGACCACCTCCACATCGCTGGCATTGATGTGAAGTGGTGTGGTACTGTGCCGGTTTTTCCTGAAGTCGATGATGACCTCCTTTGTTTGTTCGACATTCAGGATCAGGTTGTTCGTATTGCACCAGTCCACCAATTGTTTCACCTCCTCCCTGTATGCCAGCTCATTGTCGTCCCGGATGAGGCCCACCACTGTTGTGTCATCTGCGTACTTCATGATGTGGTTTGTACCACATCTTTTCTTAATCTTAATGTTAAATAAGGCAGGATGATTCATCCCCCTGGAGACTCCTGACTGAATGGCTGATGAAGCAGAGGATAAAAATAAATACAATCATTTCACGCAGTGGAGCTAGGAAATTACCCAGTATTTCTATTAGATTCACTGTCCCAAACCCCACAGTATTCAGCCATGGCTGAGGGCTTTGCATCTCTATTGTTGGCAATGTGGGTGTGGAGACACCCAGTGAAATCTTTTGCAGACCAAGGGATCTGGGTTAAAATTGAAGGACGCAGGAATATGCGGAAGTGAAGCACAGCTTTTCCAAAAGATAGTCTCTTGTGGAATATGTTTACAGGAAAGGCTCTGATGTTGACTGTTGAGGGAAATCAAGAGCAGCTGTTGTGGAGAAAGCGGGAGCCACTGCCGAGACTGGGAAGGTGAGATTGAGATCTGCAAATCATGATGAGTGGCTGATGCCAGTTACTGTCATCCTTTCCTGCTACATGGATGTATTTGTGCTTCTTTTATTTGCTCTCTAGTTATCGCCCCCACCCACCCACTCCCTCTCTGACATTCCTGGTTCTTGCTCGAAGATATAATGTCAGAGGTTATAGACAATAGACAATAGGTGCAGGAGTAGGCCATTTGGCCCTTTGAGCCAGCACCGCCATTGAATGTGATTATGGCTGTTCATCCCCAATCAGTACCCCATTCCTGCCTTCTCCCCATATCCCCTGACTCCGCTATTTTTAAGAGCCCTATCTAGCTCTCTCTTGAAAGCATCCAGAGAACTGGCCTCCACGCCCTCTTAGGCACAGAATTCCACAGACTCGCCACTCTCTGTGAGAAAAAAGTGTTTCCTCGTCTCCGTTCTAAATGGCTTACTCCTTATTCCTAAACTGTGGCCCCTGGTTCTGGACTCCCCCAACATCGGGAACATGTTTCCTGCCTCTAGTGTGTCCAAGCCGTTAACAATCTTTGAGGGGAGGGGAGATCTGATATTTCAACTGGTTGAGGAGGCAAGAGCTAGGAGTTACAGTCTCAGGATACAGAGTACAAAGTTTACAATTGAGATGAGGAGAAATGTTTTCACACAAAAGGTGATGAATCTTTGGAATTCGTTACCCTTGGTTGCTAGGAGGCTCAGTCATATGTTTGTATGTTCTTCACAAAAGTCTGGTCCCAGTTTTAAAGTGGATGTCAAGAATAAATCGACATTCAAGAATATATCCATGGATTTAAATACTCAAGTACCACTGTGGAAAAGTGAACAAACTATGAACAAAAATGATTTTGGGAAGAGGTTAAATAGAAACAATGATTTGTAGTTTCAGAGCAATAACCTATCCTTAAGGATCTAATAATGTTCTGATCTGGCTTGATGGGGTAAACGATGGATTGATCTTTCATCTTGCAGGGTAATCAAGACTTGAAGGTGTAGTTTTAGAATAACAATTTTCTGCCCCAAACACTTGTGGAGGCGGAGTCGATAAATTTATTTAAGGCCGAGATAGATATTTGGATTGTAGGAGAATAGTAAGATTAAATGAGAACTTACCAGTTTGAAGTTTGATCTTTATTTTATGAGGCGTTACGATGAGGGATTACGTGAAGAAGCCCCGCCAGAGTGCCTGCGCATCATACTTCAAAGCAGTGGCGTGAAATTACAGTAACTACAGTCAAAGTGATATAGTAAGACTCAGAAGACTAGAACTACCAGATGATCTTTGCGATTATGAGGGTCGGGAGCGGAATGCACGTAATCTCTCATCATAACTCCTCATAAAATAAACATCAAACTTCAAACTGGTAAGTTCTCATTTAATCTTACTATTTTACTCCAGGGTCACGTGATTGACTACGTGAAGATTTCAAAGCTCTGTGATTTCATGCCATAGATACAGTTCCATATGACACACTGCCTTGGTTGACACAGGATAAACAAATAATGTACTGAACATTGTGTAAATTATACAATGAATATCTTAAACAATAACAGAACAGTAATAACCCCTCTTTCGCAGGGGAAATTACAAAGGAGAACGCAAACAGAACCCAAAACAGCACCTGAGCCAATATATCCCAAATCTTTGCATTGCGAGGACAGGTTTATCATAAATCCCAGTGTGAACGAACAAGTTGCTGTAATTAGGGATAATCATGAATGGCTGTGTCATCAGTCTCAGAACCAATGGGAACCATGGCTGTGTGGACCAGTTAGGAACTACCAAACGCTTAAGCGTAGTCGTACTCTATTTTGGTGAGACATTGACTAATGAGGCAGAATGGGGAAAGCGTAGGAACATACGTCCCCAATGTAGCAAGAATGTATCCTCCGCAACTGCCCCTGGATCTGGTTCCCATGACGTATTTAGGTAACTGGTGATTTAACCCGGATGCAACAGACCTATGTCTGGCAATCCATGCCGGCTGACAATCATTTTGAAACTTTTGGATTCATCATCCATTCTGTGTTGTCGCTGAATTTACGTGACCTGGTGTCCAATTTTCACATTATCTCTACCTGGTAGACTCGTAATTCACCAGTGCCAGATGAGGTTAGGCAGATTGTCACAGAATAAAGACCTAATTCCACCCATGTGATTGATATGCAACAGCTGTGGTATTATCAATCTGAAGTTGCACATGCAAATCATGCATTGTTGAGCAGAATGCTTTAGGCCATAGAATGGACCCATCAATTCTACGTAGTTTATCTCATGCCTCTGCAGGATTAATGCCTCTTTCACATTCCATCTGCTGCCACAGCTAGACTCGATATCAGTGGCACCCCATCCCGAAGCGCTCACATCAGTTTGTAAACTAAAGGTTATTGAGTCAGAATGTCTCTAGTACATCGCGAGACATTAGTTACAGTTTTGGCCGTAGGCAAAGTACTGACCTGTTAATTAAATCAATGATGAACCCCAAATAGCCAATTATTCTAATTGGTAGTAATTTGGATTTAATTAGATGGGTGAGGAACCTAGCCTCTCAACAGGTGTTTGGTGGCTGAATATTATGCATCTTTCAGATCTATGGTTGCCATATAACACCCTTTTGATACCAGTTGCAATACTGAAATTCTTAATTTTAAACCGTTTATACTGGACCTTAAGAGTTAAGTCTGGTTAGGCCCATAATGACTCAACACCCACCATCGTTCTTTTGGTTGGGGAATATTGGACACAAATTGTTGATGCTGATATGCTGTCCTTTCAATTACCCCTTTTTTTGGAATAAAATACCAATTTCATCATTCACCTGTAGAGTTAGTGGTATTGAAAACCCAATACCTGACTAGGTGTATTTTGTACGGTTGGATGTACTTCTGAGATACCTTATTCGCGCCCCCCGGATACAGTCCAGTATGAATAGATCTGATGTTTCTGCAGCACCATGTATCATAGAACAATTGCTACCTACTCCCAACCGGTGACTGATCTCTAGAGGATATATCCTGGATTTTCAATTACCCCTTCCTGTTCAGAAAGGGTATGGTTTTTGAGGTGGCATGCTGGTCTCAGGATGAATTTTGATGAGGGCGATTGTTTTTGCCTCATCGTCCAGGTCTTTCCCTGGATATTAGAGGATCTGCGCAAGGCTGTGAACCGTGGGTTGAGCGTAGGCTGGATGGTTATTCGTGAATAATTAATTCTAAAATATGGGCATGACACAGCAGGGGCCACATCCTGCTATGTTTAGATAGTGGTGCCCTTGTACCATTTGCCCAAATGCCATTGTTCCTGTTCCAACCAGTTTTTTAGGACTTGTGCAGCCTTAACTCATGCGCCCTCATGATGCGCTCCTTTAGAGCGATGCACAGTTAACAGGTGTTTGATATGTCTTGCGAAGTTTCCTCCATTATGGAGTCCTGGAACTGGTGAGAGGCCATATAATCAAATTGCTGGCCAGATTGTCATCCCTGGCTTCACCAGTTCCCGCCGGTATGGCAAATTGCTGGCCACATCCGGCACACCCGGAGCATAGCTCATGTGCTTTGGTGTATGCACATAAGCAGTGACACCAAACTTCAGGGTCAGATTCATACTGCCCTGGCTTCTCCCTGCTCCTGCTCACGGGAGGTCACACGCAGCCCTAAACAAGGCGCTGCTGTTATGGGTCCCCAAGCTGACTCGTAAGCATATTATCCTTCATGTGTGTATAGCTCTTCTGCTTAATGGACCTCTGTAGAGGTTGCTGCTGAAAGCTGCTGGGGACCCTGGGGTATAAACCCAGGCTGGAACACCTCCTGGTTGTTATCATTTTAGCTATGAGGTGTTCCATGTTGTCCAGACATCCCCAATCTTCATTTTTTGGAAAGGAAAAGTCTTTCTGGCCTCACTCATCAGAGTTGACAGGCCTGGACAATTTACTCTTGGCCTGCCTCCCGACAGGAGTGGCCACAGTGCTTTAAAGCACCAGAGTTGCTGCTGCTGGCTGAACTGCCGGTGGCTCTAAAGTCGGCGTCTCAAAAGCCATCGTCATCCGCTGACTGCAGCTCCAAGTTCATCATGAGGAATTTCCCCTACTTTTGAGAACAAGCAAGGCTGGCAGAACTCCATCCGCCACAACCACAACCTTAATAAGTTGTTGTTTCATCAACATGCGACATTACGATGACCCTGGCAAGGGTAATTACTGGAAGCTGGACCTGTCCAGCGACGACGTGTTCATCGGTGGGACAACGAGCAAACTTCGCCGGCGGTCGGTCACGTCCCCGAGCAAATTTTTTCAAGAGGCGACTTCGCCTTTCAATGGGATCCTTGCACCATCCGCACACCCTCTCAATTACTCCAGCGCCGCTTCCAGTTTTTTTAACCAAGCTCCCAGTTATATCTTGGGAGTTTGGAATAATTCTGTATAGAATGTAATTCCCTTACATTTGTACAGCAGACTAAGTGAAATAAAATCCCTAGGTGAGCATAGAATAAGGCTCAGTGGTTGTGGATCCGGGGTGGAGCAGATGGCTAGCGGGGATATACTCACCCTTTGTTGAGGGGACACTGTCAACCCTTGCTCCATCGGCTTGCTGCCCATCCTTGCATCACACGCAGGCGGTGTAGCAGTAGAACGGACCCGGGTTGCCTTCTCCCCGACCCCTATCCACCTCCCCATGCAGACTGGCCGCAGGTAGGTTTTACTCTACGGGCGACATACTCGCCTTATTTTTATTATTTTAATATTTTCCCTTTAGGAAAGTGTCCCTGTTGGCTCCTGTAACCAGCCTTATGGGACCTAGTAAACCGCAGCAAATTTAAAACACTTACCTGTAGCAATGTTACAAAATTTTGAGATTTTAAAAATCAAGTCTGCAATTTATCCCATCAGATAAAGTATAAAAATAAGTTTAATTTGACACCTAATTCACTTTCATATCTTCAGTATTAAAAAAGTTAGGGCCATTTTCATACTCGGAAATTAGCAACTTGCTTCCTATTGCTTTTCTATTGACTTGTCACAAAAGCTGTGATCGAGAACAGTCAAAAGCCCATAACTTCATTAAAAATTAAGAGAACATATAGAAATTTTCAGTTATTATAGATTGAAGTATTCTGAAACAAATATGAAACAATCTTACTTGGATGACCTGAAATTAAAGTATATAATTAGTTAGTTACCCAATTGTAGCCAATTACAAAATTCAATTACTAGATCTAAACATTTATCCATTTCTTAAGAAAAAAAAAATTTAAAGCCTAAGTGTCCAATTAACAGTCACACAATAATTCGCAATAAAACATGATTTTTAAATCTAATTGTCATTAATTTATAGGCCAAATTGAGGGAATTCAGTGTTTAATGCCTGTAAATTAATGGGCATTTTAAACAGCTTGCGAGTGGGATTTTGTGGAACGCGATGGATTGGAACGTTGCAGTTGCAGTGAATTTAAACCCAATATCGGCAGGAAATTTTCTGCCAGTTCATATGGGGGCTAAATCACCGTTTCGCAACATGAAATATTGATTAAAGTCCCCTAAAAAAACAAGTTTATATGTAAAAATAAACAGCTTTCACTTACCTGTCCCCTACGTAAAATCGGTCCCCGTTGTCGGCCTTCATGGCATTAGGAGCTAATTTTTATTTTACTGCAGTGATTAAGTAGTCGGGCTGTTTATATTTAAAAAAACGGACTTACCGGCAGTCAGAACGCATCTCCAAAAATAGCTTGCACTCCGACAACAGAAAGCTCCGGATTGCATGGTGAAACCCGCATTTTAACCCCCCCCCCCCCCTTAAAGGCGCCAAAGTCGCGCATACGGCCAGCAGCAGAACTTGAGCACCGCTAAAGGTAAGTTTTGTAACATACCTATTACCTGCAGGTGTTTTACTTACCGCTGGTGGAGCTGCGCTCTCCAGCCTGTCGGTGTGCCTAACGCGTCTAACGTAATGACGTGTGGGCGCTCTGGAGGGGCTTCTTCACGTAGTCACCTGCGTGACTCCAAAGTAAAATCAAGGATTATTGGGAGTGGTCAAGAAAGTAGAATTGAGGCCAAGACGGGTGGAACAGACCTCTGGAGACATTTGGCCATAAATATATGTACTAATGTTATAAACTATTATATATTTAGTACATTTCTTTAGAAGGTCTATATTGGACATTGAGATAAGATGATGGATATGCTTGTTTCATAAAGACTTCAGCATTGTTTGTTTATTGGGTACAGTGCAATGAATGGGTGACGTCGAGACCCTTCGCCAGAGTTCATCAGGTCTGAGGAAGGGTCTTGACCCAAAACCTCACCCATTCCTTCTCTCCAGAGATGCTGCCTGACCAGCTGAGTTACTCCAGCATGTTGTGTCTATCTTCAGTTTAAACCAGCATCTGCAGTTCCTTCACATACTGTTCACTGCAATGCATTGGGCTGATGTAGAAATTGGCAGATTTAGTCAATGTGTAGCAATTGGGAGCTGAGTGAGTTTTATTAAAGGGTTTCCCAGGGGTTCTGGTGGGCTTTTTATAATGTTTAAAAATGATATTGTTATCTATGATGTTAACATGGTTTCAGTGGGGGAACAGGGAAAAAAATGCCTGTGGCTTTTAAACAAATTCATTGAAGTTAATACAGAGCATTGTATAGATATGGGATCTGGTAGGCGGAAGGATTGTGCAGAATATGTGCAGTGGGCCTGCGCTTACTGAGTTGCAACAGAATAACCCTCAGATTTGGGTGGACAGGTCGCTCAACCAAATGAAAGAAGCAAGGCACAAAATGCTGGAGTAACTCAGCGGGACAGGCAGCATCTCTGGAGAGAAGGAATATGTCATATTTCGGGTCGAGGCTCAGAATCAGGGGAGAGGGGAACCAGAGATATAGAAGGTACTTAGGTGAAATGAATGCATGATATGCAAAAAGCAATGATAATCAAGGAAAGATGTGGCACACAATAGGCCATTGCTGGCTGTGGGATAGGTAATGAGTATACATGCAACAGGACGACATTAAATGAATGAATTAATAAATGAATGAATAAATTTATTGGCCAAGCATTCACATACAAGGAATTTGCCTTGGTGCTCCGCTCGCAAGTAACAACACAACATACAGTGACCATTAGGAATGACATTAAACATTAATAATAAAACTAACACGCCAACTAAGGCGGGAGAGGGTCGGATGGGAGGGGGATTAGGGAAGTGAGAAAAATCAATATTCATACTGCTGGGGTGTAAGCTGCCCAGGCAAAATATGAGATGTTGTTCCTCTAATTTACATTTGGCCTCACTCTGACAATGGAGGGGGCCCAGGACAGAAAAGTCAGCGTGGGGACGGGAGGCGGTGTTAAAATGTAAAGAAAAACAGGAGAGCACGTAGGCCGAAGCGAACTGAGCGAATGTGTTGAGCGAAACGATGGCCGGACTCGGAAGCAAGGTTGGATATGTTGTTAGATCTGTGTTGAGTCATTGAGGAAGCTCAGACTTTAGGTCCATTAATGACAGACCGTGCTTTGTTTATCAGGGAATGAGTTGAATAGTGAACACATCACAGATAACCTATTGGAAGTATCACTTCAGAGAGTGGAAATATAAATAACTATATTAAACATGCTTGCTTGTCTCAGCATGAAATTGAAAACTGGAATTTATATTGAAGATGTTGTTCTGTTCTGTAGTGCACTCCTACACACCCAATCCAAGGCTTTCCCATGATCTCACAATGTTTGCAGTGCACCATTCCTCATCACTTCAACACATTCTCCGATTGTTCATTATTTTTGCTGGTGATTCACTGTATTTAATTTGTGTTGCATTAATGAGAGGTCTACTCTGCATGCCGCTAAATTATCACGCCGTAGGTTGCATACTAGAATTTGTCCCAAGACAGTGAGGCTTCAGCCACTCAAGTGACAGTTCACCAAGTCTGTTACACAATCTTATCATTTGGGAATCTGAAGCGACTGGGTTTCCCCTGGCTGTGTTTTGTCTAAAATGCCTGTCTAAATGCCTGTGGCTTTGAAATGAATACATTGAAGTTAATACAGAGCATTGTAAAGACACTGGTAATGGTGAATACCTTATGTGTAGTTTAGAGATACAGTGCAGAAACAGGCCCTTCGGCCCACCAAGTCTGCACCGACCAGCGATCCCCACACATTAACAATATCCTACACGCTGAAGGGATAATTTTACACTTGACCTACAAACCTTGAAGAAATGAGATTCCTCCTACTAGGCAAAGTAGACCAATCCTTAAAGACTTGGTCTCCTTTTATCGACTTTTTACAAGCATATGGTGCAACATAACATAACCTTAGAAATTAAGTGGTTCAGAACCGGGTGACGGATAGGTAAAAATACGAAATAGGTAAATCTCTCCTAATTTATTTCCTCTCTACTTTCTCTTTTTCTCTCAATCTTCTTAGCTTTTTATCTCTGCTCTTTATCTCTTTCGCTATCTGTTTCTACTCGCTTGTCTATCTATTTCGACACTCTTTCTTTCCCTTTTTTTTGTTTCACTGTTCTTTTATTATTAAATTAAAAACACAAAGTTGTACAAGAATGGTAATGTGTATGTATGTATTAGGTACTTGGGTACCACACTACTGTTCTTATTTCTAACAAAAATAAATTAAAAAAAACAAAAAAAAACTACAAACCTGTATGTCTTTGGAGTGTGGGAGGAAACGGAAGATATCGAAGAAAACCCACGTGGTCACGCGGAGAACGAACAAACTCCGTACAGACATCACCCGTAGTCGGGATCGAACCCAGGTCTCCGGCGCTGAAAGCACTGTAAGGCAGCAGCTCTGCCACTGCGCCACCGTGCCGCCCACATTGTCAGAATAGCACCAGGAAATTCAATGTAAACTGGTCACAGATGCTTAAAGCCCAATTACAAGGCATTGGACTTGTAAAGCGTTCACGTCAACTTTCCATCTGTATTTGTTTATGCGTCTGTGTGAGTGTGTGTGAGTGTAAAATTAATCTACATTGAATTAGAGATAGAGTAAAAGATGACACTGTGCCATTATACACTAAGTACATACCAGGTAATATACATAGTAAAGCTCCCTCTGTACTTTACCATCAAACATTCATAGGGCAAAAACTGTGGGGAATGGACTTTAAATAAAGGGTTTTGGCAGAGAGTAAAGGGCCTGTCCTACAAGCATGCAACTCTATGCGATGAACGCGATCACCCACGCGGAGGTTGGGTGATCCCCTGTACAGGGCCGTTCCCACCAGCATGCGCCTGCATGCGGCAAGCGCGACCAAACTGGCAGCAGGGGCCGCGCGGAGGTCGGGTGAGTGGCGCAACGCGGCGCAAAGTGAGGCGAACTTGGAGCAAAGTCTAATGTAAGTTCGCCAGCACAGAGAGGGGCACACAGAGAGGGGCACAGAGACACACACACACAGAGGGTCTGGGAGGCAACTACAGAGAGGGTCACGGAGGCACGACGTCGGGTGGTGTGTAATGCGTCGAGGCGACTGCGAGCAGACAAGCCGTTGCCACGCGGAATTTTTGAACATAGTTTTTCGGAGCGCCGCGCGATGTCGGGACGAACTCCGCACAATTCTGCACGGCTCCGGCGATTGAAGTGGGACCGGCCCCGCGACGCCGGACGGCTCAAGCGACAACGTTAGGTCGCGCTAATCGCATAGAGTTGCATGCTTGTAGGACAGGCCCTTAAAGCTTCATTATTCAATAGCTGCTATGTTTACATGCTGTAATCAGTGACATTTGCGACACTCTCTAATTAAGTGAGATGTGCAGTAGAAAGATGCATGTCTCATAACTAACTGCTTCATCTGCAGCATGGGCTTTCCACTGGGTGATTGATTCAGTTGCTCTGACACATCATGTCACACACACACACACAGCTAGATCACCAAAGTGCGTTGGTGCAAATGTTCTGGAAAGTGTATCATCCAGTAGCTCACTGCAAGATAGTTGCATGGTCATTGAGTTGTTTGGACAGTGAGATGTTTGGTATATTTTGGGGCAGTGTGGCAGATTAGTGGCATTTTCTGTTCACCCATTGACTGCAGAGCAACATAGAAACATAGCAAATAGGTGCAGGAGGAGGCCATTTGGCCCTTCAAGCCAGCACTGCCATTCATTGTGATCATGGCTGATCTTCCCCAATCAATAACCCGTGTCTGCCTTCTCCCCATATCCCTTGATTCCACTAGTCCCTAGAGCTCTATCTAATTCTCTTAAATCCATCCAGTGATTTTGCCTCCACTGGCTCTGTGGCAGGGAATTTGCACAAAGGAATGTGGCTTATTTGTAAGGTGGTTTGAAGCCCGGCTCATCCTGTCTGTGTTTCTCTTCTAGAAAAATAAGGAGACATTGGATTCAGGGCTCTGCAGCCGATCGTACACGTCCAGTAGTACACTGGGCGCAGACACACGGCAAGGTCGCCGCACCGTCTCCAGCATGCTTCAAGTACCGCAGTGGAGGACGAGGTCCAGGTCCAGGTCACCAGAGGTGGACAGGTTCCAGAGGCCAACCACACTGCCACTGCTCATCCCTCCCCGCATTGCGATCACACACCCTGACCAAGAGACCAGGTACGAACGAACCTGTAGAAATGGTGCATGGTATTAATTGGTGCAAATTCTTCTAACTGGCCTTCCTTCCCATAAACAGGTCAAAAAGATTACATGTGAAAGGATATATATCTGAGCGGTGTCTAAATGCAGCTCAGACACTGGTATTTTGAAGTGTTTCCGGAGTGCAATGCAGCCCAGTTGGGTTTTAATATTTAGTGAATGTACGTTTTCAGAACCAAGAGAGGGCTTCTTCATTTGTTAAGCTTCTTCTTCTTCCGTGTGACGTGCACAGCCTAAAGTTGTTGGACAACTTGTTCTATTTGATCTTCTGTTTGTGCACGTCGAGTTGATTGCATTAGTCGAAACAGGGCGGACCACGTGAAGGTTGCAATCTTTCACCCCATTTGTTAAGCTCAATGTAGTTAAGCCACTCTTAAGTTAGGTGTGAGGTGATTTTTATCTGGAGATGATTTTTATGTCCTGCAACATGATCTAGATAATGCTATACTTGCAAAAGTGTCAATTTCTCAGAGAAGGCGATGAGGAGTTGCTCCAGATATGGACTGTAACTTGTATGAGCTGGAGAACATAACACCCTTGTTTTAGTACTCATCTCCTCCTCGTCCTTACCCCTTTGTTTGGGCTTTCATTTGGTGTGAGGAACAGTGTACTGCCAAATAGATTAGGACATATTTAAGAACGTGTCACGTTAGGTATGAGATGCCTTCCTGCTTTCTAATCAGTCTCCTTTCCTCAGTGGTTTTGAAAGTCAGCAATGATTGAGTACTTGCTACACTTCAGTGAATGCACTCTTGTACCACAATGTGGCAGCAGTGAGCTACTTACTTGCCTTGGATTTCAAAGTTGAATTTGGCCAGAATTACTTTAAAAGTGAGCCGAGAACTTGCTGTCTGATCAGTGATCCTTCACTCATCTATTGCTATCCATAATGGTCACTTTGTCTCTGTTGCTTTGGTCCCTCATATCAACATTTTATCTCTGTACCGCCCACTCCCCTGACATCAGAATGAAGAAGGGTGTCGACCCGAAATGTCACCCATTCCTTCTCTCCAGAGATGCTGCCTGTCCCGCTGAGTTACTCCAGCATTTTGTATCAATCACAGCGGTTTATACCTATCAGAGCATGTAGGAAGGAACTGCAGATGCTGGTTTACACCAAAAATAGACACAAAATATTTGAGTAACTCAACGGGACAGGCAACATCTCTGGAGTGAAGGAATGTCAAGTCAAGGCAAGTTTATTTGTCACATACGCATACGAGATGAAAATGAAAAAAAATGGGTGATGTTTTGGGTTGAGACCCTTCTTCAGACGCATCTGAGTTATTCAGACCTATCTGAGCATTCCCTTCCAGCAGATTCCCCAACCTAAATGCACCACCTCCTCTCACAATGTCATGATGTTAAAATTAAGACTTTGTTACACTGACTCCTACTCAGAATAATTTCTTCTCAGCATGTCAAATTCAAGGAACTCCATTTATTTCACTTCAACATACAATCTGCTTTAAAATTAGTCATTCCTTCATGATTTATCACACGTCTTTTAGCCTCTTACTCCCGACTGTAAGGAATTGAACTACTCATCTTTGCTTTTCCAAGTAAAAACATTGTCATCAACTGCCCCATTTCTCTTGAGATAAAGCAGTTGGCCTGACTGGTTTAATTTTACTTTTTAGGATCAGACCTTCACTGGCCATCCCTAATTGCCCACAAAAAGACTGGCCACTTCAGAGTAGATCTTTAATAATCAAAGGTTCAAACGTTATTTATTAGTCGCATACACCATATGTTTAGTGAAATGCTTATTGCCATTGCAGCACATAAAAAAATAATACAGACATAAGAATAATAAAGAGATTTAAACATAAAAAAACATCTCCCCACAATGGTTCCCATTATGAGGGAAGGCACAATGTCCAGATCCAGATCCAATCAACCACATTTCTGTGGGCCTGCAGTCACATATAGACCAGACTGGGCCAAAGTGGCAGATTAGCAGGTACATGGATAGGACAGGTTTAGAGGGATATGGGCCAAACGCAGGCTGGTGGGACTAGTGTAGCTGGGGCATGTTGGCCGGTGTGGACAAGTTGGGCGGAAGGGCCTGTTTCCACACTGTATCACTCTATGACTTAATTCAATACCTAGAAGGACATTAGTGAACGCGATGGGTTTTTACAACAGTCCAATCACAGATACCAATGCAAGGTTTTTTTTTTGCAAAACCATATTATTAACTGAATTTAAATTTCTCGGTTGCCATGGTGTGACTTGAACTTGGGGTGTCTAAATTGTTAGTCGAGGTTTCTGGATTACCAGCTCAGTAACGTAACCACTGTGCTTACAATATCACAATACTGTGGTTGTGAACATTATCCCTGTAGCAGCGTTGCTGGTACACTGTCTCCTGGTTTCCCTGCAGCATGTTCACTGCTCACTGTAGTTTGTGGTTTAGTTGTGTTCAGGGAATTCTAATTCCATGTGGCTTGTCCCTGGATCTGGGACAGGGCGTGGGGAAAGCAATGCAAAATGACACAATGACAGAGATGCCTTCGGCCCACAATAACCATACTGTACATGATGCCATGATAAACAAATCTCCTCTGCCTGCACGTGATCCATGTCCCTCCATTCCCAGCATGTCCATGTGCCTGTCTAAGAGCCTCTTAAACTCCACTGAAGTATCTGCCTCCACCACCACCCTTGGCAGCGCGTTCCAGGCACCCACCACCCTCTGTGTGTAAAAACAATGTGCCCCTTCTTTAAGAGAGAGCTAGATAGGGCTCTTGAAGATAACAGATATGGGGAGAAGGCAGGGGATATGGGGAGAAGGCAGGAACGGGGTACCGATTGTGGATGATCAGCCATGATCACATTGAATGGCAGTGCTGGCTCGAAGGGCAGAATGGCCTCCTCCTGCACCTATTGTCTATTGTCCTATACCTCGCATGGTGGGTGGTAACCACACTTCTCTTGTAACCATGTCTGTGGGTACGGGGTTTCTTTGGAGCTGTATCACAGACTGGTGGAATTGGGATCTTGCTTTCCAGCCAAACAGATGAAATATTAAGGGATCAAGAATATGATTTTGTTTTCAACCAAATGTTTTGTGGATTTTTCTGCCCTGCACAAGTTTGGGTGGCCTCCATTTGTTTAGCTTAGAGATAGAACATGGAAACAGGCCCTTCAGCCCACCGAGTGCACACTGACCATCGATTGCCAATTCATACTAGCTCTATAGCGGAGTCAGGGGATATGGGGAGAAGGCAGGAATGGGGTACTGATTGTGGATGATCAGCCATGATCACATTGAATGGCGGTGCTGGCTCGAAGGGCCGAAAGGCCTCCTCCTGCACCTGTTGTCTATTGTCCATTGTCTATGTTATCCCACTCTTCCGCATCCACTCCCCACACACCAGGGGCAATTCGCAGAGGCAATTTAACCAGAAAACACGCACGTCTTTGCGATGTGGGAGGAAACCAGAGCACCCGGAGGGAATCTGCACGGTCACAGAGAGAACGTGCAAACTCCACACGGACAGCACCCGAGGTCAGGATCGAACCCGTCTCTCTGGCGCTGTGGGGCAGCAGCTCTACCAGCTGCGCCACCGTGTCGCCCTAGCTGTTAACTGGCACTAACCTGGTTGATGTTAGGAGTTCTGTTGTGAAGTGGGTGAGCGGCTTCCTCAACATTGGTGCTGAATCTGGGATCTTCTTGCCTGTGATGGTAAAGGTTTCACACACAATTAGCAGAAGCAGCAAATTGCAAGCACCTAGTCTGGGTCAAATGGTGAGGACTCCTTGTCCTAGGGGCAGGTTGATGCCCCAGTGTTGACTTATCAGGGCCTTTCTGGCTGTTGTAGGTGATACCCGCTAAGGTGAGAATGTGTACCAAGATCACACCGAATTGAGCAGTGGCTATAGACTATGCACCTAGAGTTAATCTTACTGCGTAGCTGAGCTTTTAAAATGAGTCCAAACCTGCATCATCACTATAGTAACAACTTGAGGTGAAATTGAAGTGAAACTAATCTGATCCCCCTTGGGATTATGAAAGAACCAGGAAAGCATCACACTCCTGTAATTTAATGTTGCGCATTTGGTGGGATGTGCTTAAGAGTTTCCACTGGGAACCAACACCAGCAATTAATTCACAAAATGAAAAGGATTGATGCATTGTGGTCACTCTGGTAATCCTCCAGTCAGGCTAAGAAGGGTGTTTAAGCTATATTTAAGTTCTATTAAGTTATCTCCTTGGGGGAGAGAGACTGGGAGCAATTGCACTGAGGGAAAACGTGGCTTCGAACAATGGCATAAAATAGGTGGCAGTGGTCCCATTGATGGAACAAACTGTAGAGTGTGGCAGATTCATTAACAAGTGTATAACTTCGAAGACAAAGCCAAAATGCCCTGCTTCCAGTTTCACAGACACACTTGCTGCTTCATAACAAAACACTGGTTCCTGTTGCTAGGGTCACTGAGCTAAACTTGGCTGATTCATTATGGACAACAATCAGGCACCGAGGGAGGTCGAGAGCGTTAAAAGATCATCTCGATCCAATTGATTCACTCAGATATAAAGAAACAAAGCACAGTTTACCTACAGATATTCATCAATTAATTTTTGCATTCAAACACGTCTCTTCCTCTGAAAATCATTTATATTATCATCCTTGGAATGTGTGTGTTTCTGTGTCTGTACGTTTGCGTCTGAAGAAGGGTCTCGACCCAAAACGTTACCCATTCCTTCTCTCCAGAGACGCTGCCGGTCCCTCTGAGTTACTCCAGCTTTTTGTGTCTATGGTATCTTCAGTTTAAACCAGCATCTGCTGTTCCTTCCCACACATTTGCATATATATATATATATATATATATATATGGGATGGATCAGCATGTACAGACACGAGAGATTTGGTGTTTATTTTCATAATGTTACATTTCTATAAGTGTATTGGGTTAAGATGGCAAACAATATTTACTTACAGCCAATTTTGAGGACAAAAGCTTCAAAGGATAGCTTTATGTGAAATAATTTGAATACAGTGAATGATTTTGGTTAACTACTTTGATTTACCTACTCTGTTGCTCTGCAACGTCATCATGCTCTGTCTGTAGAAATGTTGTTTTGTGACCATTAATCTATCAGCCGATTCAAGTTCCGTTTCCCTGTGGTGATCGGAAACAGAGGCAGACGCTGATGAAACGCTGACGGGTAAGAGCAGTGATAAGGGACGGGGAGACCTTTAAACAGTATCTCCAAAAAAAAGGCTCGGCCTGATGTCTGCATTTAGTTTTTAATAAAAGCACAATGTTCTCTAATTGCTACTATTGGTAGTACAATTCCAAATATTGAATTCAGCTGATTTGAAAATATATAATTTAAATCTAATCTCAAGCAGAGAGCAGTATGTGTTTATATGTTACAGGGCTGGGTGTACAGGTTGCTGACGATAGACACAAAAAGCTGGAGTAACTCAGCGGGACAGGCAGCATCTCTGGCGAGAAGGAATGGGTGACGTTTTGGGTCGAGACCCTGCTTCATGTTGCTGGATGAGGGTCTGGATTTTCCTTGGTGCGGTTGGCTGATCTTGAGTGTTCTGAGTGGTGGCCCACACACACCGACTTTTGTAATGACAAATAAACAACACAATGCTGCAGAAAATATATTTTATTAATGAAAATTCTGGGTGAATGCAAAGTAAAGGGAGATTGGAAATCATCTCACAGATTACCCGATGAAATGTGTCGGAAGGAACTGAAGTTGCTGGCTTGTTGGTTAACTGATGAATTGCTGGTTAGAAAATCTATCATCTGGGCAATGCGAAAGTCTGTGGACATTTCCGCTACATGTGGCATAAGAGAAATATCCAGTCTTGGCCTCACTAATATCCTTCACATGGCACGGTTTCCTAATCCAGAGGTTAATTATGTACCTTATTTGGACTCAATTGTCACATGGAAGGAATCTGGATCTCCACACTGGTGGCTACAAGGTGTCCACATTAGGCATAAACCTGTCTACTGAATTAACAGGGGGGAAACCAATGACCATTCATTTAAAGATCTCTGTGCATACATTTACCAGTTTTGTGTCTAAACTGTGATGCATGTAATTCTGTGCCTGTTACCCACACCAGAGGCAACAAAAGCATAAATAGAGACGGCACAATGGTGCAGCGGTAGAGTTGCTGCCTTACAGAGCTTGCAGCGCTGGAAACCCGGGTTCGATCCCAACTACGGGTGCTGTCTGTGCGGAGTTTGTACGTTCTCTCAATGACCGTATGTGTTTTCTCTGAGATCTTTGTTTCCTCCCACATTCCAAAGACGTACAGGTTTGTAGGTAAATGTAGGTATGTTACAATATCTACCTTCAGCAGCGCTGCAGTTCTGCCGCTCCCCATGTGCGCGACTTTGGCGCCGTTCAGAGGGGGGCGGGTTTAAAATGCCCCCTTAAAACTTTTTTCTAGGCAGTCCAAATCGATCCATGTCGGGCGATTTCGTCGCTAAAGAGAAATCGCTCCGACATTTCATTCATAAAGGTATTTTTAAACTATGCTAGATTATTTATTAACTAAAGTAGTTTAAAAATCATCTTCTAAAGCTCTGAATGGTGACAGCAGAACGGACCTAAGGTAGGCGATAAAAGAAGCTACACAGTTTATTTTTACATAAAAACTTGGTTTTTATGAAGGCTTTAATCACATTTTCATGTTGCAAAAAGGGGACAAAAAAAAATGTATGAACCGGCTGTATTTTTCATTCTGACTTCACCGCAAACCGCAACGTTCTAATCCACCGCATTCCTCTAAAACCCACTCGCTAGTTGATTTAAATGGCCATTAATTTACAGGCATTAAACACTAAATTCCTTCCATTTGGCCTAGAAATTCATGAAAATGAGATTTAAAAATTATGTTGTATTGTGGATTATTGTGTGAATGTTATTTGGACACAGGCAATTTTAAAAAAGTTTATCTTTTCTTAAGAAATTGATAAATGTTTAGATCTAATTGAATTTTGTAATTAGCTACAATTAGATAACTAACTAATTATATGCTTTAATTTCAGGATATCCAAGTAAGATTGTTTCATATTTGTTTCAGAATGCTTCAATCTATAATAACTGAAAATTTCATTGAGTTCTCCTAATTTTTAAGAAAGTTATGGGCTTTTAACTGTTCTAGATCACAGCTTTTGAGTTAAGTCAATTGAAAGGCAATGGGGAACAAGATGCTAATTTCCTAGTATGAAAATGGTCATAACTTTCTTAATACTGAAGATATGAAAGTGAATTAGGTGTCAAATTAAACTTTTTATGCTTTATCTGATGGGATAAATTGCAGACTTGATTTTTTAAATCTCAAAATTTTGTAACATTGCTAGTAAATGGGCTTGGTAAATGCAAAAAATGCCCCTAGTGTGTATAGGATAGTGTTAATATGCAGGGATTGCAGGTCGGCATGGACCCGGTGGGCTGAAGGGCCTGTTTCCGCACTGTATCTCCAAACTAAACTAAAATAAATGAATCGTGAGAGTCCGAGACACTGAAATGGACGGATAAGTAAGATAATGGCAACAAGCAACAGAGACAGGTAGTTTAACCCTTGCACCAGTTCCATGATTTAATCAGATTATCATAAAACTATTTACACTCCTACTTCCATATCCTTTGATGTTATATTCTAGCAAAAATATTTTAATCTCACTTTTGAAGATCTCAATTGATGCCCATCATCCACAGCCTTTGTGAGGAAGAAATTTACAGATTTCCATTAGCCTTTGCGTGAAATAAACATCCAGATTTTCCACCCCAGTGGCCCAGCTGTAATGTTAAGATTGTTCCGATTCTTCTCTGAGTTGCAAAAGCAGAAGAATGGAATCCCCCACCCTGGAGCTGTCTTCCTTGTTGACCGGATTAGTTCTGTGAAGCAATGTTCCATGAGCTGACTGATATTTCAGGACGCATCTTTCAGTCAACCATTCCTTCCTATAGTTCGGAGGCAATGAATGATATGAAGGACATTGTCTTTAATGTGATGAAAATGCTCCTGAGGCTGATTAAAAGCTGGTGATTTAACCTGACACTGCATTTCACATTGCACCTTCCTTTTTCGGATATAGAGTAATATTAGCTCAGCTCAAAGTGATTATTTCAGAACAATCCCCTTTTTCTGAGATACTAAGCGTATTTCATGGCTTAGTTTATAAAGACATTTTCCATTGAATGTACAATGATTGGATACAGTTTCTGGGATTGGAAAAAGTCTCATAAAGCCAAAGTAAACTGGAACGCACTATCAATCTTTGACAATTGTATTTAGTTTAGTTTAGAGATACAGCATGGAAACAGGCCCTTCGGCCCACCGAGTCCCTGTCGACCAGCGATCCCCGCACATTAACACTACCCTACACACGCTAGGAACAATTTTACATTAATACCAAATCAATTAACCTACAAACCTGTACGTCTTTGGAGTTTGGGAGGAAACCCAAGATCTCGGCGAAAACCCACGCGGATCACAGAGAGAACGTACAGACGGGACCCTTAGGCAGGATTGAACCAGGCTCCCTGGCATTGTAATGCCCCTGTCTCACTTAGGAAACCTGAACGGAAACCTCTGGAAACTTTGCGCCCCACCCAAGGTTTCCGTGCGGTTCCCGGAGGTTTTTGTCCTCCGGCAACCACCTTCAACTAGCATCGCAACCGGCTTTGACTAAAAAATTACCGATTTTTAAATGGGAACCACTTTCGACCATTAGGGAGACTGACAAAAACCTCCGGGAACCGCACGGAAACCTTGGGTGGGGCGCAAAGTCTCCAGAGGTTTCCGTTCAGGTTTCCTAAGTGGGACAGGGGCATTAGGCAGCAACTACTGCTGCACCACCATGCCGCCCAATTGCCTGCATTTGCACTCCCACGATGTTCTGCACGGGCTTTAAGATGCAGTTGTCATTTTCTCAGTCATCCTCTGCTGAAACAAATCTGATAACGTAGTTCTGGTTTTCTGCTTGGTTCCTGTGTCCTTTCCACGAGCAACTCTTCACTGCACATTCGCTGCAGGTGCTAATTAGCTTCCTTCCAGATCACCAAGTAGTGATGTCAGTTTATCTACAAACAAAAATTCTCTTCCTGTAGGGTAGAGATATGAAATGTTGCTTCTGTTTTAAACTAAGTCATTTGTAACATAATTGGAGAATTAATATTTCCTTGATCTAAGAGAGCAGTGACAAAAGACTGAATTTTGTGAATAACATTGTTATCTTTCTCTGATGCCTCCTGGGGTAAAGTCCATCTTGGCGGGGAAACTAAGAATGTAAAAAAAATGGGGCAATTATAGGTCTTGGGACCACTGAGCCTGCTCCACCTTTCAGTCACCAAGTGCGCATCATTGGTGTCTAATGTTGAGAATTCCAAACTTTCTGAACTCTACATTTTTTCTCATCTTAGCCCTAAAGGCAGCCCTTCATCTCAGACTCTGTCCCCTTGTCCTTAACTCTCCAGTCTGAAGAACCAGCCTCTCAGAAGCTGGTGCATTTCAGTGTAATCACTCCTTTTACTTCTAACTCCAGTGATTAAAGGCCGCTCCTACTCAATTTCTCCTCAGACTACAAAATTTTCTTTCCGGGAATCAATCTAATGAACCTATACTGTATTTATGAGGTCACAAGTGATAGGAGAAAAATTAGGCCATTCAGCCCATCGTCTACTCCGCCATTCAATCATATCTGATCTATCTCTACCATTCAACTGCCTTCTCCCCATAACCCCTGACACCCGTACTAATCAAAAATCTATCTATCTCTGTCTTAAAAATATCCACAGACTTGGCCTCAATAGCCTATTGTGGCAAAGTTCCACAGATTTGCCAGCCTCTGACTAAAGAAATTGTACTCATTTAGTACTGACCCCAAGGCAAGTGTATTTTTTGTTAAGCATGGATAGCACACATGGTAGCCACCTGGTGAACTGCATCTGCCTTACTGATTTTCAGCTTTGATCTACTAACCTGCAACTCATCACAGATGGAGCTTAGTATTTGAGTGTTTTGTATATCCAAGTTGCCAACCAGCCAATGTACTGACATTCGCAGCCATCTGTTCTGCAGTTAACTGGACATTTCTATGTGTCCCATAACATGGTTCTGGCAAAATTGCTGCTTTCAACATTTCACAGTCCAGATTGAGTGGAAATTGAACAATTCCACATAACTTGTTTTGAAAGGAAGCTCATATTTGTAATTCCTTTTACTTTGACTTTCTCCTGTTGAAAGAGTGTAACGCTCCACACTAAATCCCTCTTTTTTTCACTTTTCATGCAGAAATTCTTTTATTTCAGCTTAATTCATTGAAAACTGAGTGAATGCGGGTGCTGTGTTTTCTTAATATTGGTTTTCAAAGGATCAGAATGGTGACTGTCTGCTCCATATCCTCAAGCTGTCCCCTAGAGCAAGAGCTTTCCATGAAATGCCACATTTTGTTCACTTCCAACACACACAGAGTACTCTCTTTATCCAACAGCCACATCCATTTTGCATTATAGTGACACAGCAGGCAAGTCAGGTTTCACATGGAATACATTGAAATCCAGTCACTTTATGAAGATGCAGAACAACAGAGACAATATGGAGAGAGCTGATGGTCAACAAATAAAGGAGTAAAAAGCTTGATATTTACAATTGGTTGGACCTGCCACAATATGGATTCAACAACGACAGGAATTAGAGTGCATAAGGAGAAACACCATGAGGAGGAAGGACCTGCAGATGCTGGTTTACACCGAAGATAGACACAAAATTCTGGAGTAACTATGCGGTACAGGCAGCATCTCTGGAGAGAAGGAATGGGTGACGTTTTGGGTCAAGACCCTTCTTCAGACCTGAAGAACTCAGGAGAAGGGTCTCAACCCAAAATGTCACCCATTCCTTCTCTCCAGAGATGCTGCCTGTCCCGCTGAGTTACTCCAGCATTTTGTGTCTATCCTATGAGAAACACCAGTTTTACCACAATAGGTATGGTGTGCAGCACTGGTCGATATATCTTAGGGAAGATGTGACTGCACAGGAGAGGGTGCAAGGGAGATTTACAATGCTGTTGCCACAACACCGATATTACAGTATCAGCTGAGGTTGGTTTCTTTAGTACAAAAGAGCCTGAGGGGAGATTTAATTAAGGTGTATAAAATTCTATGAAGCCTGAGTAGGGCAAACAGTGATGATATATTTGCCTTAATGAGAGTCTTACAGCACGTGTTTGCCTGTGTTTGGCCCTTATCCCTCCAAACCTTTCCTATCAATATACCTGTCCAAGTGAGACACAAAAAGCTGAAGTAACTCAGCGGGACAGGCAGTATCTCTGGAGAGAAGGAATGGGTGATGTTTCGGGTTGAGACCAATCTTCAGACAGTGTCACCCATTACGTCTCTCGAGAGATGCTGCCTGTCCCGCTGAGTTACTCCAGCATTTTGTGTCTACCTTCAATTCAAACCAGCATATGCAGTTCTTTCCTACACATACCTATCCAAGTGTCTGGGAGAGCGGAAACTTAAGTTGGCAGGGCCTGAGATGAGTTGAAAAAAGATTAATTCACTCAACTAGTCCAGGGAGTCTGGATCTTGGAAAGATTGATGGAGGCAGAAACGCTCGCATTGGAAACGGCACACCTGGATAAGCATTTGAAGATCCATAAACTGTAGGGTGAAAGACCAAGAACTGGGAAGTGTGATTACCTTATCCATTTTTGGCCGGCATGGATCAAGATGGACTGAGTGGCCTCATTCTGTACTGTATTCATCCATCATTTCCAAGATTCCATGAAACTGTCCATGTCAGGACTGTAAGATTGGCAGAAAAATCAGGAGACAGATGAGAACCATTTATTTGGCACAGCATGCTGTAACCAGGAGCACGCTGCCTGAGAAAGTGGAAGCTGATATCACAGAAACTTTCAAAAGGAATCTGAACAAGTGCTTGCTTATTCAGCATTGCAAGGATCCCTGAGAGCAAGGGTTTTCCTGGAAATGCCACAAAAATGTTATACAGAGTTTACAATGGGCTGAAATACTTTGCAGCGGCACGGTGGCGCAGCAGCCTTACAGCGCCAGAGACCCAGGTTCAATCCTGACTATGAGTGCTGTCTGTACTGAGTTTGCACGTTCTCCCCGTGACTGTGTGGGTTTTCTCCGGGTGCTCCGCTTTCCTCCCACACCCCAAAGACGTGCAGGTTCGTAGGTTAATTGGCTTTGGTAAAAATGTAAATAGTCCCTAGTGTGTAGGATATTGCTAGTATAGTGCATGATTGCTGGTCAGCGCTCATAGAGTCTTACAGCACTTAAACAGGCCCTTCGGCCCAACCAAGATGCCCCATCTGAGCTAGTTCCATTTGCGTTTGGCCCTATCCCTTCAAACCTTTCCTATCCATGTACCTGTCCAAGTACACCTCACTTGGTACACCCAAGTACATCTCACCTCACTGAGAGAGCATTAGCTTAAGTTGACCGAGTTGAAAAAAGATTAATTCACTCAACTAATGAGGGCTGACGGGCCTATTCCTGCACAAACTAAAGCTAAAAACTAAATCTGTTCTAGAGAAAATGTCAACCCTGTCGGGAGGGAAGAAAATTTGACAAAATATATTCAATAGTTTATGTTAATTGGTTACTTTTCTTTCTTCATGCACCTCCAATCATAGGTATTGGTTTAATTGTTAGAAAAACAGCACTAAAAAGGCTATTAGATAATTTAGGTGTGGATATGGAGCACTTTCTTTGCATCGTGTTAATTAAACTAATGAACACAGCAATACAGGAGACACATGCATCATTTAATTTACAAACGGATATAAACACAACACTGCCTCATTCAAATTCTACTCATGAGCAGATTGCTTAATTTTCCCTTTTTCATTTGTAGTGAATCCATAATGTTAGATACATCAAAACTGAGAGACCTGCTGTGAGGGAGGACTAAAAGAAACCAACATTTCTGATCCCTGCCGTTTCCTGCTGGAATCCTTCATTCATCTGTGGGATTAGGGCATTGCTTTAGAAATATCTGAATGGAGAAGAAGTGTTGGTAATTTTGAGGGGCACAAAGATGGATATATCCCTGGGGCCTAAGCAAGTGTATCCTGTGATATTGTAGAATTCAAGGGGAAAAACTACTAGGACTTTGTTCAGTTTAGTCTAGTTTAGAGATACAATGCAGAAACAAGCTCTTCGGCCTACCGAGTCGGCGCCAACCAGCGATCCCCACACATTAATGGGATCCCAAACACACTAGGGACAATTTTACACATACACCAATGCAATTAACCTACAAACCTGTACGTCTTTGGAGTGTGGGAAGAAACCGAAGATCTCAGAGAAAACCCATGCCGGTCACGGGGAGAACGTACAAACTCCGTACAGACAGCACCCGTAGTCAGGATTGAACCCGGGTCTCTGGCGCTGCAAGCGCTGTAAGACTGGCAGAGATTTTTGTATCTTCTTTAGCAAAGGCTGAAGTATTCAGAACTGTATGGTGGCCCATGTTAAGCCTTTATTTAAGAAGGGCAGCAGGGACAAGTCGGAAAACTACAGGCTGGTGAGCCAAACATCAATGGTGGGTAAGTTACTGAGAGAATCTATCTGTATTTACAAAGGCAAGGTTTATTAGGGTCGGTCAGTGTGGTGTTTGTGTGGGGGAAATTGTGCTTCACAAATGTAATTGCGTTTTTTGTAAAGGTGATCATGAGGATTGATGGGAAAGGGCATAGACATTTTTTATGGGGACTTCAGTAAGACTTTTCACAAAGTTAAAGTCAAATTTATTAGTCACATGCACCAACGAAGGTGCAGTGAAATGAATTTGCCAGGCAGCGATACACTTAAAAGGTAGCCTGGACGGAAAGTGAAGTTACATGGGATCCAGGGTGAGCTAGCCAATTGGATCCAAAATTGGCTTGGTAGAAGGAGGGTGATAGTGGAGGGTTGTTTTTAAGAGTGAAGGCTGAAAATGAAGGTGGCATGATAAGGAAGTTGTGTAAGAAGGAACTGCAGATGCTGGTTTAAACAGAAGATAGACTCAAAAAGCTGGAGTAATTCAGCAGCACAGGCAGCCTCACTGGAGAGAAGGAAAGGGTGACGTTTTGTGTCGAGAAGGAGGGTGAAAAAGACTTGACTGCAAAGAACGTTGTCTGAGGTTACAACAGAATCTAGATCAACTGGGAAAGTGGACAAAGGAATGACAGATGCAATTTAACTCAGGCAATTGAGAAGTAATGCATTTTAGGAAGTTAAACCAGGGCTTACAGAGTAAATGACAAGATCCTGGGATTTGTCATAGAGCAGAGAGACCTAGGTAAACACGTACATAGGTCCCCGAAAGTTCTGACACAGATAGACAAGGTGACAAAGAAGGCATGCAGCATTATTGTCTTCATAGGAGTATAAGAGTTGGGATATCATGTTACAGCTGAGAAGAACTTTGCTGAGTCCACATCTGGAATATTGTGTGCGGCTATAAGTAGAATTTGATTAATGTGGAGTGGGTGCAGAAAAGATTCATATGGACTGGTGTGCATGATTTATGAGGAGACACTGGATACAATTATGAGGGGCATTGATAAGCTGAATAGTCTATTTCTAGGATAAAGTAGTCCAGAACTACTCGGTATAAGGTTGAAATTTAATGGGGACCTGAAGGAACAGTTTTTCACACAGAGGTTGATGGTTAGAAACATAGAAAATAGGTGCAGGAGTAGGCCATTCGGCCTTATGATCCATTCGATATACTCATGGATGATCATCCAAAATCAGTACCCCGCTCCTGCTTTCTCCCCATATCCCTTGATTCCGTTAGCCCTAAGAGTTAAATCTAACTCTCTCTCTATGGGAGGATTATTATTTTCTACATATTCATCAAAGAAAGCATTCTAACTGAATATATCACAGCCTGGTATTGCAAATGCTTTAGCCAAGACTACGAAAAATTGCAGATTCATGAATATAACCCAGTCCCAGTCCATCATCAAACTGCCTCCCTTCCATCGACTTCACCTACACTTGATGTTGCCTTGGGAAAGCAGCCAACATAATCAAGGGCAACGTATCAGCCATGATCACATTGAATGGAGGTGCTGGCTCGAAGGGCCAAATGGCCTACTCCTGCACCTATTGTCTATTGTCTATTGTAATCAAGGACTATCTTCATCCCCCTCTCATTGAGAGGAACATAAAAAAGCTTCAAAGCACATGACACCAGATTTGAGAACAGTTTCTTCCCCACTGCTGTCAGACTCTTGAATGGAAATCTCAATGCTAGGGATGAAATCCCGATCTTCCAATCTGTTTCGTTGTGGCCCTCACACTTTCTTTCACCTGCACTTTCTCTGTTGGTGTAACACTATATTCTGCACTCCATTTATTTTCTCTTTTACACGACCTGATGTATTCTTGAGTGGCACGATTTGCCTGGATAAGGGGCAAAATAACATTTTTAGTTGTATCTCAGTTAACATGTCAGTAATATACCAATACTAGCTGATGCTCTTTTGATAGTGTTGGTTCTCTTGTGAATTTCTTGAACTGTTACATTTGGTTTTGGAGGAACATCCTCGGTGCTGCCTAGGGATTCCAGGATATTAATTCAGTGCTATTGACGGATCTACATAATTTCCAAGTCAGAATGGTGTGTCATGGAGAGGAAATATCAGGTCATAGCCGTCCCAAGCAACTACTGCACTTGTCCAGGATGCTAAAGGCCATGTGTTTGGGAGATGGTATGGAAGTTGTCTTGTGTAGGAAGGAACTGCAGATGCTGGTTTAAATCAAAGGTAGACACAAAATGCTGGAGTAACACAGTGGGACAGGCAGCATCTCGAGAGAGAAGGAACCCTTCTTGGTGAGTTGTTGTCATGGATCTTGTAGATGTTTTGCACTACAACCACAGATGTGGAGGAAGTGAAGAAACCGTTTTAATGTTGAAATTTCACCATCCCGTACGTGTGAACTCTACCCAAGGTTCAGTCCTCTCTCCTGAGGTTGCTGACCTTCCTGAGCTACCACTCTACTTAACGCTCTTTACCTTAAAATAACTTGTCCAAGAGACCGCTCTTCATTTACAACCCAAAACCATTTTGGGTTCTTTCTTAATCAAGTGAAGACTATTAGCTGGTGGAAGTCATCAACTGATGCAGCTTTCCCCAACATGGAAAACAGCCTGTTCATCAGTGCAAGGCATCGCCTACCTCCACCCTCAAACTCAGGACTCCTCTTATTTAGTCACCCTGAAGTTAGTGTGGCTTCTATCCCAGCTTTCTGCTGGACAGCCCCTTGATCGTAGTTTGATAAAACTCCCCTCAATCAGTCTGTAGGATTCACCTCCCTCCCTCTCTCAGGCAGTGACACTCACCCTCCATCAACCTGTGGGACATCCCCTCCAGATCACAGATGGTGGTAAACCATCTCCCTCAGCCTTTGGACCTCCCACTACTTTTGTACCCCCCCCCCCCCCCCACCACCACCCATTGTTGTACCCCTTCCCCCCTCCATCAGACCTTACCTGTTCCTGAGATGAACTTCCCTTTCTGAGCCCACCGTCTCCCTCACATCTGGAACTCACCCTCTTGTTTAGTCACAGGGCCGAATGGCCTACTCCTGCACCTATTGTCTACTGTGACCCCTCCTCCCCCTGACTCCGAATATCTCCCTTCATCAGTCTGGGGCATTCTCTGTGACATTGGCTGATCCTTTCTCAGTTAAACCCCCCTTCCTCTCACTCTTCGGGAATACCTGTCACTCAGTCAATCCCTCATCATACCAATTGCTGAGTATGAATGTTCTAACCATCTCACTCTGGGCCTCCCCGAGTTCTGAGTCTATGAACCCTCTCCTGAACGCCCTTCAGATGGTCGAACTCTTCTCCCATCAAACTATCCATTCCCTCATGCTGTTTCTCCCTCAGTGTGTAGGTCTTCTTCAGAGGATGGGACTGGCGTGGGGGGGGGGGGGGGGGGGGCGCTGTGGAGGGGGGGGGGGGGGGAGAACAAAAGGGGGAGCCAGCGTGCTTTGTAACTTTGTCAGCGCCGTAGGTGGCGGCTATTTGTGTACATTGGGTCGGCAAGCGAAGAATCTCGTGTTAAAGAAGGAACTGTGTTAAAGAAGCGAAGAATCTCACTGTGCCCAGTCACATGCGGCAATAAAATATCCCATTCTCCCCCCCCTCCAGAGCCCTCTCACGTTTGAGAATTCCCCTCTCTGACCCCCTCAACCTCAGCGTTCATCCGAGTTCCCATCTCTTGATGCGGGGCTCCTTATCAATAGCATCTCTTTCCCAATTGGACCACATGGAGCTGAGCATCGGAGCCATGCCAGGAAATTTCCCCCATCTCATTTCTCCCCCCTCTGCCCTCTTCTCCCACCCCTCTCCCCCTTCTCCCCCCCACTACTCCCCTCCCACCCCCACCCCCACCCTACTACTCTCCTCCCACACCCCAATACTCTTCCTCACCCTCACTCCTCTCACCTCCCACCCCCACTACTCCCCCCCACCCCCAAAACTCTCCCCCACCCCCAAAACTCTCCCCCACCCCCAATACTCTACCCCCAACCCCCACTACTCTCCCCCCACCCCCACTACTCTCCCCCCACCCGCAATACTCTCCCCCCAATACTCTACCCCCCACCACTCTCCCCACCCCCACTACTCTCCCCCCACCCCCACTACTCTACCCCCCCCCCACCCCCAATACTCCCCCCCCCCACCCCCAATACTCTCCCCCCCACCCCCACTACTCTACCCCCCACCCCCAATACTCTACCCCCCACCCCCGCTTTCGCTAGAGCACGTTGACGAGCAGAAGCCGCAAGTCCTGTCCCCTCCCTGTCCCTGGCTCCAGGCTCGGACACCTGGGCGGGCAGCGGCGGGGTCTTCACCCCACAGCAGGCGGAGTGGCGGAGATGGGCGGAGGGGGGGGGGGGGGGGGGGTGGTGGGAGAAGCGGTAGCGGGCTGTGGGGATAGGTAGGTGGCAGTGAGCGCTGGCGGCTATTTCTCACCCACAGAGTGTGAGGGGGGGGGGGGGCGGGGGGGAGAGGGGCGAGCGGAGCTGGGCGGCTTGGAGCCATCAGCAGGACAGTAACACGCGTTATTTACAGAGGAGGGTTTTTCATTGCGAACAGACGGGTGGCGAGTGCGGGAGCCGGCGCTGTTGAGGAGCGGCTACAAGTTTAGCGGCGCGGCGGAGCGGGGACAGGACGGTGGTGTGGGGCAGATGGGGAGACGGGGTTGAGCCCAGGACTGGCCGCCGGACCTGCTGCAGCCGCCACATACAAGAATGCAGCCAAGAGGAAGGGCAGAGGCGGCTGCGAGAGGCTGAGACACGCTCCAACTACCGGGTTACACACAGCCGGGCAGCGGAGAGCGGAGAACGGCTGGCTCATTGAGCGGGGAGAAGGGGGAGATTGGAAAAGCAACGCTTCGTGGATGAACAGCGCGCATTTGGGCAGCTCGGTTGAAGCCGGGTCCAAGTGCAGGAAGGAACTACAGATGCTGGTTTAAACCGAAGATAAGACACGAAATGCTGGAGTAACTGAGCGGGACAGGCAGCATCTCTGGGCTGGAGAGAAGCAATCTAGGCTGGTTGAGACTGAGTGAGAAATGTGAGTGGCCTTAGGGAGTGTGATCCGGAGCGGATGAGGTGAGCCGACCTCCCACTCATCTGTAGCTCCACCTCACACCCCTCTCTCTGCCCCCCCTCCCTCCCCGGTACCATTGTGCCGCCCGCAGCCTCCCAGCTAGACATGGATCCTCCGTCGTGTTCACAGAACACCTTGAAACCCCCGCAGCACCTGTGGAGACAACCCCGGACCCCCATCAGGATCAAACACCGCGGCTACTCGGACACCGACCGGCATGTCCACCCGCCCATCGAGCGATCCAACGCCGTGGACACCAGCGACAGACCCGGCCTCAACAAATCCCGCATGTCCTGGCCTTCGTCTTTCCAAGGAACCCCCAGACGGTAAGAACGGAACTCAAATTACGGTTCGCCAAATCCCACTGATCACCGATCTACGCTCATAGTTCTCAGTGTCCCTGTTTGTACAGTGTCTGCTGGTTCTTACACCTCCCCAACTTGGCACAAGGGGCACGGTGCTAAAGTTTCTCCAGTTGTATTTTCAACCCATTTAAAATGTGGACTGATACAGCAGTACACACACACACACACACACACACACACAGGGGTTACAGGTGGTGTCCGCCCCGACAGTGCAGTGTGTAGACTGCAACTGTACATGCTGCTTTCAACCGAAGATGGACACAAAATGCCTCTTTCGCCTATGTCGCCACACGCTCTGTCCGGCGAGGGGGTGTCTGTCCAGTGAGTCTAACGTCTGACCCGTGGCCTCTTGGACTTGTCCAACGAGGCAGTACATGGGCAGTAGGGACAGTGTCTATCCGGCGCATTTAATGTCTAGCCCGTGCCCACAAGCTCTGTCCAGCGAGGCACTGTGTGTCCAGTTGGTTTAATGTCCATTCTGTGGCTGTAGGGTCCATCCAGTCTGGACAGAATGTGAGTACGTGGGACAGCGGCTATGCAGTGGCTTTCATGTCTATTCCACGACACAGGCTGTGCACAGCGAGGCAGTATCGGGGTAGCAGTGACAGTGGCTGTCCAGTGCCTTCGATGTCCCGAGCTTGGCCACACACCGAATGCAAGTGTGTGGGACCGTGGGGGCAGTGTCCGTGTTTTAACGTGTAACCCTGTGCCTTAAGGTCTGCCCAGTGAGGCAGTGAGTGTACTGTAGGGTATGTACAGTGTGTTTGACGTGTTTTCTGTGGCCACAGGTTCTGTCCAGCGAGGCAGTACGTGGGCAGTAGGGACTGTACAGTGTGTTTGAGGTGTATTCTGTGGCCACGGGTTCTGAGAAGTGAGGCAGTGAGTGGGCAGTAGGGACAGGGTCTGCACAGTGGGTTTAATGTTTATCCTGTTGCCAACAGGGTCCTTCCAGCGAGGCAGTGTCTGGGAGTAGGGACAATATTTGCTCAGTAGGTTGTGAGTCTGCTTTTCAGCTTTTGCCATCATTGCTTGCTGCTTCAGGATGATATTCATGTGTGAAAATTGCTATTACGTCACTTGCATGGTACAAAAATACACCGGTGACAAATAAGATTCCTTCACAACCCTGCCTGCCTGCCTGTCTCCACAACACATACTGTACCAAATCTGCTTCTATTTATGTCCTTTTTTCGGATTGTTTTGGCCTCCTCCCCAGAAAGTGTTGACGTGCTGTGGTTTAGGGGTCTTTAGGTGCCAAGTTAAAAATGTGCATAAGCCATGCGTAAAGCTGGCATGTGAGTGCTGACCCAATCTCACTCCTCCCAATACCGACACTTTAGTGTAGGAAGGAACTGCAGATGCTGGTTTAAACCAAAGACAGACACAAAAAACTAGAGTAACTCAGCGGGACAGGCAGCATCTCTGGAGAAAGGGAATGGGTGACATTTCGGATCGAGACCCTTCTTCAGACTAACTAGTCGGGATCCGTCTTCCCTAACCAGTCTGAATAAGAGTCTCGACCCGAAACGTCACCCATTCCTTCTCTCCAGAGATGCTGCCTGTCCCGCTGAGTTACTCCAGCATTTTGTGTCTATCTTTAGGAAACAGGCGTTGACTATGCACAACCCCAATGAAAAATGGATACATCAATTTAATAAAATGCTCTGGAAGGAATGATGTGGTAAATATTCTAGCCTCTCACTCCAGCTTGTTGTGTCTATCCATACTTGAGTACTTTCCCAGATTAATTTCCCTCCCTCGGGTGCCACAAGCCAGTGGGAGTCCAGAATAAGAAAGACCCTGAGTATCTGGTGTACACAATCCCAGCAGATCCAACAGCATTCTGGATACTAGTGATTTGAAATGTCACCTACATGTTCAAATCTGTTGTCTGCTATTCAAAACTCATGTTTCAATTTTATCTGAGTTTATTTTCAGTATTAACTATTTTATCATGATCTTCTAGAGATTTGGGAGCTAAATTCCACTCTGACCCCCAAGAGATGCAGCGTAATGATCAAATTTTACCTGAGTATTTTTTGTTGAATTTCTTTTATTCGCTGCTGATTTCTAATTTCCAAAACAGGTGACAGGAGGTTCTGGGGAGAAGGCAGTTAGGAGAATGGGTTAGGGGGGAGAGATAGATCAGCCGTGATTGAATAGTGGGTAGACTTGGAGCTGGTTTGAGGGTTTATAGATTATGCCCTCATCCTGAGAGAATTTTCCAATCTCTTTACTTTTATCCAGAAACCAGAAATTGAATTCTGATAACTTTTTATTTCAGGCAAGATGGGTTTATATAAACATATTATACCGTGCAATACTTTTGTGGATTGCTGATAATAATAATGAGCATGTATATGTGAACAGGAATAGCTATTACCATGTGTAGTACTGCTGCCAGCAGTGGTAATAAAGTCAGTGCTTAAAGCTTGCATTGTTGATTGGAAAGGAGAGAAAGGTCTTTATTGAGAATGTTTAAAACATTCAGCTATTACTTTTCATTATTCAAAATTTCTCTTGAATTGGTTTCAATATTCAGCAATTTTTCATAACCAGCTGGAAATTGCATGTATGAGTTTGTTATTGAGCAATTTTCATATTAGGTTCCATCACCTAATGCGGTTTTAAGTCTTAAGAAATTTTGCAACCTATTATGATTTTCACAAAATATCACATGTAGAACTGTGGTGAATGATTTGCGTTTTCTCTGGATTCTGGTGCTGGGTCTCAGTATTTCTCTCCAGAGGTCTTTTCCTGCTCAGCTTCGGTGACTCCTCCCTCCTAATAGTTGCAAAACACAGAACCACATTCCTAGTGCCTTTTAATATCTCTGACTCATTGCTGTGGGAGACCTAATTAATGCACTTAATTCATTATAAAAATGAAAAATTCTCACTTTTCTCCAGAAAGATGACTCTTTTGCAACTCAAAGTGCCACAGGTTCACTCTATGAGAGCGCACTGCTAGAATAATTTTGAATTCTTGAAGGTGACTACAGGTTTGGTTGGTTCTAGCTCGGCTTCCTTTTGAGAGCAAGGTAAAAAGGAACATGAATGTAGTGGGGAAATATATTGCCAACAGCTCAGTGATTTGGAAGCAGCATTATTCTCATTGAAAGTGCAATATTACCATACTCATTCATCTTCAACTGATTTGAAAGTTATTGATGCACAGGAGTTTGTTGCCCTGCAGAACTTCAATCAGATCCCCATTCTTTACCTGAGAGTCACAGCTCAGTGTTTGACTTGATGCATGAGCTTAAAGATTGAACACCAGAGGTCATTGAAACAGCACCAGAATATGATCTCTAATGTATGTGACATTAAGGAATGGCTATGAAACCTACTCACTTATTAGTCATAGTCATAGATTGATATAGTGTGGTAACAGGCCCTTCAGCCCAACTTACCCACATGTCCCAGCTACACTCGTCCTACCTGCCTGAGTTTGGTCCATATCCCTCCAAACCTATCCTATCCACGTACCTGTCTAACTGTTTCTTAAAAATTTGGATAATCTCAGCCTCAACTACCTCCTCTGGCAGCTTGTTCCATGCACCCACCACCCTTTGTATGAAACAGTTACCCCTCAGATTTCTATTAAATATTTTCCCCTTCACCTTGAACCTATGTCTTCTGGTCCTCGGGAAATATTCTAGTTCTGAGTGAGTTGAAACTTTGGTGGCTTTTTATTTTTGCCTCAGCATCAAAACCAATATAAATGATGGTAGATAATGGAAGTTAAAGTTCACAAACGGAGCTCAGTGAATAGTAAACATGAAGCGTGCGAGAATTTGTAACACTTTCTATTTTGTGTGACTTCTTTCCAGTTCAGCTGCTTGGAGATTATGTGTAAATGTCAGTTGTTGTTGGGTGCAAGAGAATCTGCTATAGCCCTGTACCGCGGGGAAATAGAAATAGTTCTTATCATATCATAGCATTTGACGCACTTCACACATGACTTACTTGTGGAGTGTAATGATGGGTGTGTGAGAATTAACTGTAGCTATATATATAATCTGAACTTTAAAAGGAGAGAAACAACTATGAGCAAACTTTATCCAGACTTAGATCCCATTGATTGACCTTCCCAAATTGCCTCTAACTCTATTAAGTCAATCAGGCCTTCACAGAACAAGTAAGTTTGAAATGATCTGTCATTAAATGCATAAGGTAATGGAGTGGAGTGGAGCTTGTAAACAGATGTGATGCAAAACATCGGTACATATGGCAATAATAAACCTAAACATCTTACATGTGAATGTTTACAGAGGTCAAGTCCCTCTGTTTCATAACTCCGGAACAAGGGGTCGCAGTTTAAGGATAAGGGGGAAGTCTTTTAGGATCGAGATGAGAAAATCATTTTTCACACAGAGAGTGGTGAATCTGTGGAATTCTCTGCCACAGAAGGTAGTTGAGGCCAGTTCATTGGCTTTATTTAAGAGGGAGTTAGGTGTGGCCCTTGTGGCTAAAGGGATCAGGGGGTATGGAGAGAAGGCAGGCACAGGATACTGAGTTGGATGATCAGCCAAGATCATATTGAATGGCGGTGTAGGCTCGAAGGGCCGAATGGCCAACTGCTGCACCTATTTTCTATGTTTCTATGTTTCTATAATGTGCTTTGGTTCTGATCCTAAATTGCACCCACAATTTGTGGCTGGAAATAAAACTTATGAGCCTCTTTAGGTGACTGCCAGGGACTAATTTTAATGTAATTCACCTACACCACCTGGGAACAACCTATGACAACCTACGACAGCAAACGTTGTCACCGCTATCGCTGAAGATTTTTCAACATGTTGAAAATTTTGCTGCACTCGCCTGTAGTCACCCAAAAAATCACCTAAGTGGGACAGCCCATTAATCTACTTTTGGTGCACTAAACACATATGTGAATGGTTATTTAGAATATTAAACCACATACCTTCTGCTCTGTGAGCCATTGATGTGGCTATGTTTGCAGTTCCCATATTGGCCTCATTAGTCATCTCCGAACCCACAAAACTACGGTGAAAGAATATCATCCTCGATCCTGAGGGACTGCCTGAGAAGAAACAGCAACAAACCAATAATGCTGGAAGTCCTCAACTAGTCAAGCAGCTTCTATGGAAAGAGAAACCAGATAGTGTTTCAGGTCAATGACTTTCCTCAGGACAGATGCTGCACACAGCTCTAGCATCCACTTGGGTGACCCACATACATTTGGGAAATTGGCAAAAAATATTTGTTGGAGTGATCTTCACTCTGAATCATGCATTCAAACTTACCCTGTGCTCCCGATAGAAGCTACTTGTAGGGTTTGTAACTGTTGCATTATTGGTCCTCTAGCATGGAAAGCAAGCAAGACCAATAAACAACCTCTCTCCAAGCCAATTAACCTACAAACCTGTAAGTCTTTGAAGTGTGGGAGGAAACCAAAGATCTCAGAGAAAACCCACGTAGGTCATGGGGAGAACGTACAAACTCCGTACCTCTAGTCAGGATCGAACCCGGGTCTCTGGCGCTGTAAGGCAACAACTCTACTACTGTACCACCATGAAGCCCCTTTGAAGAAGCGCAGCAGTTTTTTTTTATCTTTCCACTTTGCTGTTTGTGAGTGCTGGCTATAATTTTTTTCAGTGTCTCGGGCCACAGGTAAAAAATGATGGATTTAGGTCACAGTCAAGTGTCGTGAAGTTTTACTAACTTCATGTTGCTCATCACCACAGCAAGTAGTGGCTTCCCTTTTTGCATCACTCTTTCCTTTCCTTCTCTTTTATCCACATGCAATAATTTGTTATACAGGAGGCATCCTCCTCCTCCTCATCAAGTCCATCATTGAACGAAAATGTCGTCCTCCAGGGTCCTACCAGTCCCATTCAGTACCACTCACAGAGCTGCTGTTCAATAAAGGATTTGATGAGGGGTGATTTGTTGTCAAGGGCTGGGTCCCATTTAGAGGATCATAAAAGAATTGCCATCTTCTTCCTAAGCACAACTCCCTTTAGCTAGCCTGAAATTAAGAACATAGACGACGGCCAAGTGTATCATGAAGCATTGCACACGTGATTGACAAACACAAAGCATCGTTGAGCTGCCTTACCTTACAGGAATATGTTTCCTATTTCTCTGCTCACTGGAACATCAACATCAGTCTCAGCCCTTCATTCCACGAGGCGATGCACTCACAGAGCACTTGATCTGTCCAAGGCATACCAACTTTGGAATATTGTGAACAATGTTGGGCACCATATCTGAGGAAGGATTCGCTGACGCTGGAGAGGGTCCAGGGAAGGTTTGCGAGAATGATCCCAGGAATGAGTGGGTTAACCTATGATGGACGTTTGTCGGCACTAGGCCTGTACTCGCTGGAGTTTAGAATGATGAGGGGGGGGGGGGCTCATTGAAACTTAATGGATCGTGAAAGGCCTGGGTAGGATGGATGTGGAGAGGATGTTTCCACTCGTGGGAGGGTCTATGACCAGAGGGCACAGCCTCAGAATAAAGGAAAGTTTATTTAGGAAGGAGATGAAGAGGAATCTCTTTAGTCAGAGGGTGGTGAATCTGTGTAATTAATTGCCACAGAAGGCTGTGGAGGCCAAGTTGATTGATATTTTTGATGCAGAGATAGATAGATTTGTGATGCGTACGGATGTCAGGGGCTATGGGAAGAAGGCAGGAGAATGGGGTTGAGGGGGTGGGATAGATCTGCAATGATTCCAAATATTTGAATAGCGGAGTAGACTTGATGGGCCAAATGGCCTAATTCTGCTCCTATCACTTATGACCTTATGAACACGATCTGCACGTGAGATCTAACCTGACCACCTCCATCCCTGCCCAGACAGGCAGTCTTTCTTTCCATTCCCATTATCTCAGAATGCAATCGGGCCCATACCCGAAACATCATCAATCCACGTTCTCCAGAGATGCTGCCTGACCTGTAGAGTTCGTCCAGCACTTTGTGTCTCGATTTAATCTCAGAATACAACTCCAGTTAAAAGGTTTTTTTTTGTACAGTTGGTTGCACTGAGACTGCCTTGACCGAGCTCACCGATATTGCCATTTCATCAGTCTGTTCGTTTTGAACCCATGAGTCACATTCAAGGTCTACATTGGAGACCGTTTTTTGTGTTGAGTGTTTTGAGTTGTTTATTCTTTGCGTGGTGATTATCTTGCCCCTGAGATGTGTGTTTGTGCTGTTTGGGGTCCCATTTCATTAGTACAGAGATGATTAGGTGTAATTTAATGGAACAACCTGGAAAATGTGTGGGATCTATTTAAATGAGCTGAATAAACATGAAGGAATTACAGCTAATTAGCATAGTTTAATCGATTTCTGTTCTGAAAGCTGGAAGTTGAGTGTTAAATATCACCAAACAGATTTTATTTTTCAGCTTTTTTGAGGTTCAAGGAGAAAGAAATGTGCTGAGATATATCAACGTGGTAACAATGTGAATACATGACCTGATCCAGAGACTTAAATGTGAATCTCCCCACTGCAACGAGAGGATGTGAATTCCAGCAATTAAATAAATCTGCAATAAAAATACAGTCTCAGTAACGGTGACGATAAAATCACTGGATTGTGCTAAACAACCCTACTGTCTAAAGAAGGGTGGCGTGAGAAAAAAATATTTCCACACAGCAATTCTCAGTCTGAGTTTTACTATTGTCACCAGGTCTGACTTCCATATTTCAGCTCAAATGTTTCCACGAGAGGGCTGCACAAAAAGGAACTAGCCGACTGGCTAAACTGTCAAGTCAATTCATTCTCTATAACCAGCCATCTGCTGGTAAGCTGGTCCTCATGTCCCATCCAAACTTGCACAAGGGGTTTGCTTGGGCAGCTTACACCCCAGAGGCAGGAACATTGAGGTCTCTAACTTCAGATAGCTCTTGCTTTCCCTCTCTGAACTGCAAAAGGCTATATTATTATTTGTTATTTGCACTATATTTGTTATTTATTGAACTTTTTCTTTTATTTCCCCGTTATGTACTATGTTTACATATTCACATATTCTGTTGTGCTGCAACAAGTAAGAATTTCATTGTGTTAAAGAAGGAACTGCAGATGCTGGAGAATCGAGGGTACACAAAAGGCTGGAGAAACTCAGCGGGTGCAGCAGCATCTAAGGAGCGAAGGAGATAGGCGACATTTCGGGTCGAGACCCCTTTATTCAGTATGAAGAAGGGTCTCGACCCGAAACGTCACCTATCTCCTTCGCTCCTTAGATGCTGCTGCACCCGCTGAGTTTCTCGAGCCTTTTGTGTACCGAAGAATGTCATTGTCCCGTCCTGGACATATGACAATAAAATACTCTTGACTCTTGACTCTCCATCCCCTCCCCCTTCCCAGTTCTCGGACCAGTGTTACTGTCTCCGACTACATTTTATCTCTGTTTGCTTTGTTGTTACCTTCTCCCAACTAACAATGATCTATTCTAGGGTTACACAAAAAGCTGGAGAAACTCAGCGGGTGCAGCAGCATCTAAGGGGCGAAGGAGATAAGCGACTTTCTACGTTTTCCTTGATCTCTATTCCCATTGTCCTGTTTTCACACCCTACACTTCCTTATCTATACACTTCATTATCTATGTACCTCCCACTCCCCTGACATCAGTCTGCAGAAGGGTCATGACCCGAAACGTCACCCATTTCTTCTCAAAGTCAAAGTCAAGTCAAAAGAGTTTATTGTCATGTGTCCCTGACAGGACAATGAAAATCTTTCTTTGCATAGCACAACAGAACATAGAAGGCATTGACTACAATTCTATACGTAAATACACCCATGACTTAATAAATTAATAAAGTGCAAATAACAGATGGAGGGATATTAATGTTCAGAGTTCCGAGCCAGGTTTAATAGCCTGATGGCTGTGGGGAAGTAGCTATTCCTAAACCGGGTTGTTGCAGTCTTCAGGCTCCTGTACCTTCTCTCCAGAGATGCTGCCTGTCCCGCTGAGTTACTCCAGCTTTTTTTGTCTATCTTCGATGTAAACCAGCATCTGTAGTTCCTTCACACACACTGGCTGTATCTAACTGCTTCATCACTAGGAAAAGGATGTGAGGTGAAGGTTGAGGTTTCAGGAGTGGTCGTGGTGTGGCAAAGATGGGATCATGATAAACCAAAACAACAAAACCACTGCAGATGCTGCAAATGTAACATGAAACAGAAATGTTGTCTGTACCGAGCACACAGGTGGGATCTGTGGGCAGTGTGGCTGGTCGATGTTTTAGGCCAAAGTGTGAGCACAAGGGGGGCTGATCAGAGCTGCGCAGGTTGGAGGACAAGGCTAAGCCAAGAAAGAAACAGGCCGGAATTCCTCTCTGAAATTAAAAGCATCTTATCATGGGTTACAGAGAGAGACAACTTCACTTTAAAAGCAGAAGTGCGAGGTTTCTATATTTCCGATGCAGACATATATATAGTTCCTTCTTAAACACTATATGTAGTTGAAATTGTTGGCTTGTTAAATTGGGTGGAGCTCATTGTATCTAATAGTCTATATCACTATTGATACCTATGTTAAGTTTAGTTTTGAGATACAATGTGGAAACAGGCCCTTCGGCCCACTGAGTCCCTGCTGACCAGCGATCCCCGTACACTACCCTGCACACTCTAGGGATGATTTACAATTTTACCAAGCCAATTAGCCTACAGACCTATACGTCTTCAGAGTGTGGGCGAAAATCGGAGATCCCAGAGAAAGCCCACGCAGGTCACGGGGAGAATGTGTAAACTCTGTACAGACAGCACCCGCAGTCAGGATGGAACCCTGATCTTTGGCACAGTAAGGCAGCAACTCTGCCGCTGCGCCACCGTGCTGCCTTGGGTCAGGCACGGCACCACTCTGTGCCAGCAGAATCTGAGAGTGGGAAGCGGACTGGGGCGGAGGGGAGGTTTCCCACAGTTGATGGGAATGAAGTTGTCTTGCTCACTGTCCCTGCATTTGAATCGTAGGCGAATCCTCCATTGGGTTTGCAGAGTGAGGTGGGAGCTCTTGGTTTCCAAATGGCCAGACAAAGGCTACTTTACAGGATCCATGACACACACCTATGAGTGATGTTGAGCTAGGGAGCTTGTAGAGGATTGACCTGCTCCCCCTAGCCTCTCCCATCTCAGCACTGCACATCCAGACAGAGCCAACACCCTACTCCATCTGCATTATTCCACTACTCTGGCTTACTGGCCTCCCCAGCTTCAGTGCTGTTCGAACTATCTAAACCATTGTAGCTGACCTACTGTGGTCTCACAGCCAACAGCCCCTGTCATTTCCAGGATCGATCCTATCATGGGCCTGTCCCACTTGCCCGATTTTTTTCGGCAACTGCCGGCACCCGTCATAGTTGCAGCAGGTCGCCGGAAATTCTCTACATGTTGAAAATCCAGCAGTGACCAGAACAAGGTATGACTCTTTGGGCAACTACTCACGACCATACAGGCTTCATTCACCCCGCGACATGTCACCAGGGTGTCGCCTGTGTGGTCGTGAGTAGTTTCCCAGTCGCTCAAAGAGTTGTAGCGTCTTTCTGGTTGCCACTGAAGTTTCAACATGTTGAAGATTTTCGGCGACCTGCAACAACCTATGACGGGTGCTGGCAGTCGCTGAAAAAGTTGCGTAAGTGGGACAGGCCCAGAACAGTCACCACTTGCTACTCCTTAACCTGCCCCATCTTTCTGCAGAAATGAAGTCTGGCGGAGATGGGAACTGGCCCCTTGGCACCCAGAATGTTGTAAATGACAGGAGGTCTTGGAGTGCAGTCCTGGCCAAATAGGTGTCCTGAGCCAGGTAAAGGGTGGTGGGTGCAAGGAACAACCTGCCGGAGAAGAGAGTTGAGGCAGGGACTACCGCAACGTTTAAGGAACATTTAGACAGGTACATGGATAGGACAGGTTTAGAGGGATATGGGCCAAATGCAGGCAGGTGGGACTAGTGTAGATGGGACCCAAAGGGCCTGTTTGTATGCTGTATGACTCTATAACTGGAACAACCCATGCAGGGAGGTAGGGAAGAGAAGGGAATGAAGAGATAGGTAGACACAAAATCCTGGAGTAACTCAGCGGGACAGGGCGCATCTCTAGAGAGATGGAATGGGTGACGTTTCGGGCCGAGATTGTCTGGAGTCTGAGGAAGGGCCTCAACCTGAAACGTCACCCATTCCTTCACTCCAGAGATGCTGCCTGTCCCGCTGAGTTACTCCAGCATTTTGTGTCTACCTTCGATTGAAACCAGCATCAGCATCTTCCATCCTACAAGGAATGAAGAGATAGCTCCTTTCCTTCGGATCATGCATGTCACAGAGATGGAGTGTTTAGCTTCCATATATAAGCATGGACTTTGGAGCAGTTCACACCACCACTCTGTGTTTTATTGCATGTCTGTACGAGCGTGTACTGAGATAATGTTTTAAGGACAGATGTCCTTGTCCATTGTTGCGTAGATATGGAGTAATAGATGGGTAAGAAAGGATAACACCGATCAAATCCTCTTTGCAATACTGGTGCATTTTTGGAACTGATATGAAGCTGAACTAATGTAAATGTGTTTTGGTGACTCAGTGTTGTAATACTGTCAGTGCTTCCTTCCCTCCCACAGCTATACTTCTGACTGTTGTTTTTCCTAATCATCAACAGCGATTAGAATACCTTCCCAGTGTTCCCCTGCTCACGGCCATTTTCCACCATAAAGGCGTTGCTTTACATTGCAAATAATCCAATGGCTCTCGGCTTCACTTCAGCTGTTCATTGTACTTCACTTTAGCCGTTGTCCATGTGAGAGTCAGGCATGAAATTGGGTGAGATATTAGTGTGAACATAAGGGGATTCACAACTGACACCAGTCCTGTCCGGACCAGATGTCCACCCTTTCAGGAGCAGGAGTCTTGACTCATCATTCAGTTTAACCTGGCCAAGAATCCAAATGCTAATGATTCCACTCTATTGCACTTTGACTGGCATAAGCCAACCAACATGCCTATCCAAACTAATCCCATTTGTCTCCTCTCTCATATCCCATAATGCTTTCCATGTGACCTTTCAAGCTAGTTCATCTTTTCTCTGACATTTCCGCCACCTTCAACGTGATTCAACAACTAGTTACATCTTCCCATCCGCCACCCATGTCCACCTGGGGCAGAGACCATGGCCTCCGGTACTGCTTGGTTCACCTTCCCACCCAAACCACCCTCTCCCCAGCTACTTTCCCCTGCAACCACAGAAGATATAACACTTGTTCCTCACATCTACCCCCTCCCCCCCTTCTCTCCCCCCCCCCTTTTTTCCACCCTCTACCCTGTGCCCCATCTGGATTCACACCCATTTCTCACCCCGCCCCCCCCACCCCACCCCCCTCTCCACCCCTGTTTCCATGTATATTCCTTCCTTTGGCTTCACAATTTTCATCTCTTCAATCCTCATCTTCACTCCCACTTTTTGTTTTTTCATCTATGCCTTTGTCCAATCATCTGCAAATCAACCCCCCCTCTCCCCCCCTCACTTGTATCCACCTATCACTTGTCAGGATTTGTCCTGTCCCCGACCTCTCTTCCAGCTTTCTCCTTCCCAACAGAAACAGTCTAAAGACGGGCTCCAACCCGAAACTTCAGGTATTTGTGTTCTACCGAGATGCTGCCTGACCCACTGAGTTACTCCAGCACTCTGTGCCTTTTTTGTGTCAACCAGCCTCTGCAGTGTCTCCCCTTTTTATCCTCTTCTCCAAAGTCTTTCAACATATTATATAGCCTCCCAATTGCGTGCCAGCTTGAAATAAGGTTCCAGTTGTAGTACTGATGCTGCCCAAATCAATGTCAATAACAAATCAAAATCAATCAAACTAATCAGTCAACTAACCAAATAAAATCACCGGTAGACACAAAATGCTGGAGTAACTCAGCGGGACAGGCAGCGTCGTGGAGAGAAGGAATGGGTGACGTTTCGGGTCGAGACCCTTCTTCAGATCTTTCCTACACAATTAAAATCATTAACAAATGGCTTTAAAAATAATCTTCAGATCACATAACCACCACATTTGTAAGATGCCTACACACTATGACATCGACCCCACCCTCCTCCTACCTATCCCCAAATCAACGTGAGCTCAATTGTTGGCAGAAACCTTTACCCCATCCTGAATATTGTAGCAACCATTTGGCCACTTTGTAATTCTACTTTCTGGAAGCGAAGTATTTCGTAATGCAGTTGCCCACGCACCAGAACCCATCTATCCATCATCCGTGAAGCCGTAGATATACCAAGGCTCTATATATTGGAAACAGAGATAGAGCACGGCTCTGCGTGGCGGAGGTAGAGATAGAGCACGTCTTTGTTCATTAGAGATGTAGATAAGGTACAGCACTGCTGGGCACACGCTTTGAGCACAGATGTCAGCTTTAAATCGAAGGTTTCTCTAGCTATTAACATTTAACATTAAATATAAACATTTAATGGTTTCTGGAAATGAAATAATACTGCTTTCCACAAATCAGTGTCATAAATACTGACTTAAATATATCATAGTGTAGGAAGGAACTGCAGATGCTTATTTACACCAAAGGGAGACACAAAATGCTGGAGTAACTCAGCGGGACAGGCAGCATCTCTGGGAGAGAAGGAATGGGTGATGTTTTGGGTCTAGACCCTGCTTCAGACATGTAACATGATAAATGATGAGAGATATATCATATCGTGTATCAGTGATACTACCTCTCTGGACCATAAACAAATAGGCTACTTTAAACAAATGTATTCTCCAGGTTTCTGGCTTCTCCAGGTAAGTGTGTAAGAGGGGCAGACAATGCAGCAGCACTCCCCAAAACGGAAATTCTTGTTGCCAGTCAGAAACACTCAATCATTTCCATAATTTTTGTTTTGCTCCAAAAAAAAACGTTTCTTTTGGGATATGGGCGATCCAGACTCTGGGCTATTAAACCTGCAGCAAATTGCAGTCAGCATGGCACACGACTGAACTGTACGGGTGTCAGGTGTTATGGGGAGAAGGCAGGAGAATGGGGTTGAGAGGGAAAGATAGATCAGCCATGGTGGAGTAGACTTGTTTGGCCGAATGGTCGAATTCTCTTATGAACTTTTGAACTGTACATGTTAATGAAATTAGACCCTTGTTTTGTTGCTCTTTGTGTATGGCTTTGTGTACTATTGCCAGTTCCTATGAAATGGATATTTATTTATATAGGCACCAAATGACATTAATTTGCATTTACAGCATGTTTTTAACTAAAATTTCCCAGAGCGATTTTATTGGGAAGACTACAGGTCAAGTAGGCAGGAATTTTGTCAGAAAAACAGTTTTGAAGTTGGCCAGCCCCAGAAATGTACACTTGAGATTGAGGGTACACAAAAGGCTGGAGAAACTCAGTGGGTGCAGCAGCATCTAAGGAGCGAAGGAGATAGGCGACATTTCGGGTCGAGACCCATCTGCAGTACACTTGAGATTGGTCTGGTACTTCTTGGCATCCCAAATCCCTCTCTAATTCCATGCAGAACAGCCACTAAATGAGAGCAGAAGTTAGTCACAGACTGTAAAGACCGTTCTGCCATTTAACAAGACTAGGTCTGGTTCCAGTCTTCAATATTTTGTTATATAGGAAGGAAATGAAGATGCTGCAAGGCACCGAGGGTAGTTCTACTATCAGCACAATTTGTTCCTTAACAGCATGAAAAAATAATTAAAATACTTCAGAGAAAGCTTAAAGAGCATCAGAATCAATTTAACCCGACTGTCTTCACTCACATGAACACATGGAAAATGAACCTAAATAATTAGTGATAAACATAGATGGCGGCCGTGGTAAATGATACAAAATACTTTTTTTTTCAATTAATACCTTTAGTCAAGGAATTCCAGTTAAGCTATTTTTTAGTAGGAAGGAACTGCAGATGTTGGTTTAAACCGAAGATAGACTCAAAATGTTGGAGTAACTCAGCGGGACAGGCAGCATCTCTGGAGAAAATGAGGTGAAGTTTCGGGTTGAGACCCTTCTTCCGACAAAGACATCTGGGTTTGTAGGTAAATTGGCCTCTGTATAATTTGCCCCTAGTGTGTAGCGAGTGGATGAGAAAGTGGGATAATGTAGAACTAGTGTGGATGGGTGATTGATGGATGGCGTGGACTCGATGGGCTGTAGGTCCTACTTCCATGGTACACAAAATGCTGGAGAAACTCAGCGGGTGCAGCAGCATCTATGGAGCGAAGGAGATAGGCAACGTTTCAAGCTGAAACCCTTCTTCAGACTGGTGGGGGGTGGGGGGAGGCAGGGGGGAAGAAAGGAAAAAGGAGGAGGAGGAGCCCGAGGGCTGAGGGAGAGGTAGGAAGGGGAGGAGACAGCAAGGGTTAACAGAATTGAGATAATTCAATGTTCATGCCAAGAGGATGCAGACTCCCCAAGCGGAATATGAGGTGCTGTTCCTCCAACTTACGGTGTTGCTCACTCTGGCCGTGGAGGAGGCCCAGGACAGAGAGGTCGGATATGGAATGGGAGGGCGAGTTGAATTGCTGAGCCATCGGGAGGTCGGGTTGGTTATTGCGGACCGAGCGGAGGTGTTCGGCGGAACGATCGCCAAGCCTCCGCTTGGTCTCACCGATATAGATCAGTTGACATCTAGAGCAGCGGATGCAATAGATGAAGTTGGAGGAGGTGCAGTGAACCTCTGCCAGTCCTATTTCCATGCTGTATTTCTAACTAAAATAGATATAGTGAATAGACAATAGGTGCAGGAGTAGGCCATTCGGCCCTTCAAGTCAGCACCGCCATTCAATGTGATCATTGCTGACTCCTGACTCTTATATAGCAGCCTCTTCCCTGCCAGTTATATCACTGACGTTCTGATACAGAGGTCTCGCATCGGCAAGGGGGATGTTAAACAGGGAATGAATTGTTGACTCATCACACAAGGAGTATTATGTCGTAAAGTACTAATGTAGATTGGTCCGATAACCTTTCGGGAAGTTTTGGGCACGCCATATTTGGTAAATCACATGAATTGTAGATGGGCCATGTTTATGAGAAGATATTGTAACGTTGTTAGAGGAACAGCTGGATTTTGTTAACTTAAATGGGAGAAAAATCTAAAAAATAGTAAACAATGAAACCGTTATTTATTTAAGCAAACTTGATGAGCGTTCCACACTTGTTTGTCACAATATCCAGGAGCTGGCATGAAGGGAGGGTGGGGGTGAGGATATTGAAGGGATTTGTTGCAACTCAGTCGGTTAACATCTCATCAATGCTCAACACTGGAGCCCCTCAGCAGTGTGTGTATTCAGTCCCTTGTTTTATAGACAATAGACAATAGGTGCAAGAGTAGGCCATTTGGCCCTTCGAGCCAGCATCGCCATTCAATGTGATCATGGCTGATCATCCCCAATCAGTACCCCATTGCTGCCTTCTCCCCATATCCCCTGACTCCGCTATTTTTAAGAGCCCTATCTAGCTCTCTCTTGATAGCATCCAGAGAACCTGCCTCCACCGCCCTCTGAGGCAGGGAATTCCACAGACTCACCACTCTCTGTGAGGAAAACTGTTTCCTCGTCTCCGTTTTAAATGGCTTACTCCTTATTCTTAAACCGTGGCCCCTGGTTCTGGACTCTCCCAACATTGGGAACATGTTTCCTGCCTCTAGTGTGTCCAAGCCCTTAACAATCTTATATGTTTCAATGAGATCCCCTCTCATCCTTCTAAACTCCAGAGTGTACAAGCCCAGCTGCTCCATTCTCTCAGCATATGACAGTCCCGCCATCCCGGGGATTAACCCTGTAAAGCTACGCTGCATTCCCTCGATAGCAAGTATTGAGGGAGTATACTCTGTTCACCCATGATTGTCCGGCCATAGACAATGTCAACTTGATCTTTAAGTTCGCCAATTATACGACAATTGTCAGCAAGAACAATGAGAGGAAAAATTGGAAAGCTATCGCGAACCTAATATCATTGTATCAAGGCACCAACCTGGCCCTAAACGTCAGCAAGACAAAAATGTTGGTTGTTGACCTACGGATTCAATGTGGTGAACACAGCCCTGTCCTCATTGGCAGTGCCCTTCAAATTTCTAGTCATCCATATCTCCAGCAACCTAAGAGAGACACAAAATGCTGGAGTAACTCAGTGGGACAGGCAGCATCTTTAGAGAGAGGAATGGGTGACGTTTCGGGTCCAGTCCCTTCTTCAGACTTTAAACCAGCATCTGCAGTTCCTTCATCCACATTTCTCCAGTAACCTAACGTGCTTGCTTCACACTGGTGATCATCTTCACTTACTTTGTTACACATCTGAGAAGATGTGGCATGTCCACAAGAATCCTGTCAAACTTATACAGATGTTTTATAGAAAGTATTAAAGTGTTAAAGAAGGAACTGCAGATGCTGGAGAATCAAGGGTACACAAAAAGCTGGAGAAACTCAGCGGGTGCAGCAGCATTTAAGGAGCGAAGGAGATAGGCGACGTTTCAGGTTGAGACCCTTCTTCGTTAGAAAGTATTCTGATGGGATGCATCTCAGCCTGATGTGGCAAGTGATCTACTTTTGACCAACTTGCAGTGAGTGATGAACACAGCCCAGTCCATCACAGGCTTATCACTTCCTTGCATCCACTCCATCTTCATGATGTGTTTCATCTGGAAGTCTGGATGCTTGACGTCCTGGCCACTCCCTTTTCTTTTTTTAGCCTTCTGGGAAAAGCTTGGTTCTTGGTTACTTGGTCCTCCAAAATATTCCAACTGGAATTTAAACAGGTGGTGAAGGGAGGGGTTTCGCCAGAGAGGGTTATTGGGAAGAAACTTTAAATTTAGTTGCATCTGGCTGGGCAACCGTGGCTTGGTGGAGATTATTCCTTGCTTTAATAGTGCGTGGATGGAACGGGTTGCTGTTCAAGCTACAGGAGCTTGAAAGCTCAAATGCCCAAACTTAAGAACAGCTTCTTTCCCACTGCTATTCAATGGCTGACCCTATTACTTCTTTCACGAGGTGCTGCCATATACTCTTACTCTTAACTCTGTCTCATGAGAATATCATATTCTCATATATATGAGAACAATAGATAACGACATATATAACAATATATCATTATTATTCAACTCTCAAGTGTACATTTATGGGCTTGTCAACTTCACTATTCTTTTATTATCCTTTAATATTTTTAGTATTCTTTAGCACTATTTGGATTTTGCACTACAATCGTACACCATTCTGTTGTTTTGAACTCACTCCATTTCTGTTGTATTTATCTGTTCTGCTGTAGTATTCACACAAAAGGTGCAAGCTGCCAGAGGAGGTAGTTGAGGCTGGGATTATCCCAACGTTTAGGAAGCAGTTAGATAGGTACATGGATAGGACAGGTGTGGAGGGATATGGACCAAACGCGGGCAGGTGGTACAAGTGTAGCTGGGACATGTTGGCCGGTGTGGGCAAGTTGGGCCGAAGGGCCTGTTTCCTCTATGGAGGGTCTGAAGAAGGGTCTTGACCCGAAACGTCACCCATTCCTTCTCTCCAGAGATGCTGCCGGTCTTGCTGAGTTACTCCAGCATTCTGTACCTACCTTTGACTATGACTAGGGTACACAAAAGGCTGGAGAAACTCAGCGGGTGCATCTAAGGAGCGAAGGAGATAGGTGACGTTTCGGGTCTAGACCCTTCTTCAGACTATGACTATTCTGTTTACTCTGTCAGCTACATGTGAATAGAGATTGCATTGAACCCGAGTGTGAATATGACAATAAACTAATCTAATCCAAATGAGGTTAGGTTCTGTGCTGACATTTGATATGTTAGCAATATAGTGGTGAACTAGAAATCTAAGTCATTGAGAAATGACCCCAGTTCCAACTTGAAGTGAATGGATGGAATTGAGAGTTCTCTCTGAAATTGAGAATTGATTCTCTCTGAAAGAGAGGGAAATGAGCCCATTTTATAATAAAACAAAGATATTTTACGATGAATGGTTTGATAATGTGCAACTCAAATTGTTTGGAGTTGTGACTCCTTTACTTTTCTTTATTCTGAAGAAGGATCTCGACCTGAAACGTCACCCATTCCTTCTCTCCAGAGATGCTGCCTGTCTAACGTTTTGTGTCCAACTCCTTTATGTTTTCCAGGTTTGCTGAATTTGATATGTGTAAGGTTACTGTGATGTTGGGAGTTGCTGGAACAACCCTGGTGAGGGAATGTAATGATGTACTGTGCTGGATGTGCTCAATAAACCTTCCTCTTTCTTGCACTGACTATCAACCGACAGCCCGACTGCACATTCAGGCTATGTGCAGTGCAGCCTAAAGGGAGTCAGTCCCCACTTCTTCTAGCAGTGGAAAGGGAGAGCTATTTTTGCTGGAGCAAATCCTGCATTCATGGGAGAATTAATATAAAAATTAGCTTCGGATAGACACAAAAATCTGGGGTAACTCAGCGGGACAGGCAGCATCTCTGAAGAGATGGAATGGACAACGTTTCAGGTCGAGATCCTTCTTCAGACTAAAGAAAAGTAAAGGAGTCACTGCTCCACCAAACAATTTGAGTTGCACATTATCAAAACATTCATCATAAAATATCTTTGTTTTGTTATAAAATTGGCTCATTTCCCTCTCTTTCAGAGAGAACTCGTAGCCATCCATTCACTTCAAGTTGGAACTGGGGTCATTTCTCAATGACTTAGATTTCTAGCTCACCACTATATTGCTAACATATCAAATGTCAGCACAGAAGCTAACCTCATTCAGATTAGGTTAGAAGAAGAAGGGTCTTCAGGTTGAGTCTGAAGAAGGGTCTCGACCCGAAACGTCGCCTATCTCCTTCGCTCCTAAGATGCTGCTGCACCTGCTGAGTTACTCCAGCCTTTTGTGTACCCTCGATTCTCCAGCATCTGCAGTTCCTTCTTTAACACTCATTCAGATTAGATTAGTTTATTGTCATATTCACACTCGGGTGCAACGCAAACTCTATTCACGTGTAGCTGACAGAAACAGAATAGTCATTGAATCAAAGACAGGCACAAAAAGCTGGAGTAACTCAGCGGGGCTGGCAGCATCTCTGGAGAGAAGGAATGGGTGACGTTTCGGGTCGAGACCTTTCTTCAGACTGAGTCCGGAAGGTTTCCCTTTCCCTTAACAGTCTGAAGAAGGGTCTCGACCCGAAACGTCACCCATTCCTTCTCTCCAGAGATGCTGCCTGTCCCGCTGAGTTACCCCAGCATTTTGTGTCTATCTTCGGTTTAAACCAACATCTGCAGTTCCTTCCTACTAAAAAATAGCTTAACTGGAACTCCTTGACTAAAGGTATTCATTGAAAAAAAGGGATATTGTATTATTTACCACGGCCGCCATCTATGTTTTATTACTATTTATTTAGGTTCATTTTCCATGTGTTCATGCAAGTGAAGACAGTCGGGTTAAATTGATTCTGATGCTCTTTAAGCTTTCTTTGAAGTATTTTAATTATTTTTTCATGCTAATGTGACATGACTGGAACAAATTGTGCTGATAATAGAATTACCCTCTGTGTCTTGTTGCTACTTTTGCGCAGAAAGCTTGGACCATGGAAGGCCCTGTACTGTTTGATGGATAAGAGGTTTAAGTGGCTGAACCCAAATTGACCAGGAGGCCATGAATGATTATCTCACATGAGGCGCTCTCTGCCGAATGATCACAAAATCGTGACTGGGATTCAGTTTCCCACAGGGCCTCAGCACAAGGCTGGGCTGTGAAGTCCTCTGTAGTCAGATGATCACCTAATGCATGCCTTCTGGGTTAGCTGTGGTGGTCGACAGCTGTGAAATGGCTCCCCACCAGGTTTATTGAGTGTGGGCGGAATTGGTGGATGCGGAAGTTTTACTGAGATAAATAACAAGACTGTTACAGAAAGCCCACGGACAGGAATACAAACTAGGCTGTCCTACGCTCAGACCAGTCATGAGGATCGGGAGCACTTTGAAAAGCCCTCGGCTTTCTGTCTGTTGATAAGGAGATTCCTCATGGCAAGCAGGGCAATTGCTGGATCTTAATAAAAGATCTTCTGTGTAGTCTTTAGCTTTGCCTTTTGGAAGATAGAACAGCATTCCGAAAAACGTGCCAGAAAAACTAGCACTAGTTTGCTAGAAGGTAGAGAAAGGTGCTGGAAAAACTCAGTGGGTGTGGCAGCACCTATGGAGCGAAGGAAATAAATGGAGCGTGCCGAAAAGTTGCCCATCTCCTTCACTCCATAGATGCTGCCGCACCCGCTGAGTTTCTCCAGCACATTTGTCTACCTTCGATTTTCCAGCATCTGCAGTCCCTTCTTGAACACTAGTTTGCTAGTCCTTACTGTAGTAACTGGTGAACCCTGGCAGAAGGCAGACTCTGCTGGAGTGCTGCTAGGAGTTAGCAAACCAGAATACAAACTAGATAATTAAAACACAAAATTCACATCGCAACATGACCACTTGGGTGTGGTTCCACTGCAATGCATTTAGTCCAGGGTTAGCTAGGCAAGTTATTCAATAGTGAAAGGTATTATTACCTGCTCCAGCTCTTGCCCCCTAACCATAGCTATGCAGAAATGAACTTTGCAGCATTATCTATGGAACCCCAGGTTGCTACGTTGGTCTGGTGAGCCTCTAGGATGACCCTGACCGAGAGGATCAATGGGTTGTTAGATGTGTAGGACGGAACCGCAGATGCTGGTTTACACCAAAGATAGACACAAAAAGCTGGAGTAACTCCACGGGACCGGCTCAGAGGAAAGCGCTCTAGAGGGCCATTGACAACGCCCAGGGGATTGTCGGCTGCCCTCTCCTTACCTTGGAGGACTTACACAGTTCCCGCTGCATCAAAAAATCCCAGAATATTATAAAGTAGCAATGTTACAAAATTTTGAGATTTAAAAAATCAAGTCTGCAATTTATCCCATCAGATAAAGCATAAAAAGAAGTTTAATTTGACACCTAATTTACTTTCATATCTTCAGTATTAAGAAAGTTATGGCCATTTTCATACTCGAAAATTAGCATCTTGCTCCCCATTGCCTTTCAATTGACTTAACTCAAAAGCTGTGATCTGGAAAAGTTAAAAGCCCATAACTTTCTTAAAAATTAAGAGAACTCAATGAAATTTTCAGTTATTATAGATTGAAGCATTCTGAAACAAATATTAAACAATCTTACTTGGATTACCTGAAATTAAAGCATATAATTAGTTAGTTATCTAATTGTAGCTAATTTCAAAATTCAATGAGTAGATCTAAACATCTATCCATTTCTTAAGAAAAGATAAACTTTTTTTAAGTTGCCTAAGTGTGCAAATAACATTCACACAATAATCCACAATATAACATAATTTTTAAATCTCATTTTCATGAATTTCTGGGCCAAATGGAAGGAATTTAGTGTTTTATGCCTGTAAATTAATGGCCATTTAAATCAACTAGCGAGTGGGTTTTAGTGGAATGCGGTGGATTGGAACGTTGCGGTTTGCTGTGAAGTCAGGAGGAAAAATACTGTTTGTTCATACATTTTTTGGGACCCCATTTCGCAACATAAAAATATTATTAAAGCCTCCCGAAAAACCAACTTTTAATATAAAAATAAACTATTTACCTTTTTTTCTCCCCTACGGAAAATCCTTCCGGTGGTCTGCGCTCACGGCTTTTGAAGGTGATTTTTAAATTACTCTAGTTAACAAATAATTTAGAGTAATTTAAAAATACCTTCATTGATGAAATGTCGGAGCGATTTTTCTTCCGCAACGAAATCGCCCGACATTCATCGATTATCCAGGTCTGTTGAAAAACGGCACTTTAAGCCCGCCCCCCTCTGAAAGGCGCCAAAGTCGCGCACACGGGGAGCGGCAGAACTGCAGCGCCGCTAAAGGTAAGTTTTGCAACATACCTATATAAAGGACATTTCCCACCCCGGACACTCCCTGTTTGAACTGTTGCCGTCAGGCAGACGGTACAGATCTACAAGGACAAGGACAAACAGACTTAAAAACAGTTTTTACCCCACTGCTACAAAGGCACTAGATGTAGCCGCCAAGGAACGCGGGGACTAAGGGACTGTGGTTGGTGCACTGTGAAATCGACAGAAGTATGTAGGGTTGGATGTTTATGGGTGCTGTTTTTATATTTCATATTTATTTTAGTTGTTTATCATCTTTTTTAATATTTTACCTTGCATGTATCATTAGCTTTTATGGTTTGAATGGTGCACTGACTGGCTAACATTTTTTAATTTTGTTGTACATGGTTCATGTTACAATGACAATAAAGAAACTATTCTATTCTATTCTAGCTTCTCTGGAAAAAGGGAATAGGTGATGTTTCGGGTGGAGAAGGGTCTCGAGCCGAAACGTCACCTATTCCTTTTCTCCAGAGATGAGTTACTCTTTGAGTTACTCCAGCTTTTGTGTCTATCTTTAGCATAGATGGGCATCTTGTTCAGTATGGCTGAGTTAGGCGGTAGGGTCTATTTTCATGCCTTATGACATTATAACGCTATCTCGGAGGTTTTATATTGAGAGTGTGGGCCATTGAGTAACTCTGGATTAATAGACAAGCAATATCTATTCTTTTGAAAGGATTAATCCTCCTGGATACTGTGGCTTCTTGGTGTCGCTGGATTAGCCCCGATTTTCTGGAAATGTGCAACTTATAGTGGCAATACGTCAGTGTCCACGAGTAACAGTATTATCTCCTGCACTCACAAAGATCTGGCCGAACACTGAGCAGAATTTGAAGGTATTGCTCGGACTGATTCTAGGTGCTGTCTTGCTGTATGAAGACAACTTCAGACATTAGGTGTTAAAGAAGGAACTGCAAATGCTGGAGAATCGAGGGTACACAAAAGGCTGGAGAAACTCAGCGGGTGCAGCAGCATCTAAGGAGCGAAGGGTCTCGACCCGAAACGTCGCCTATCTCCTTCGCTCCTTAGATGCTGCTGCACCCGCTGACATTCTCCAGCCTTTTGTGCACCTTCAGACATTAAGTGTTTAGAGTGTTGTCCAGTCTCAACATGGCTTCCAGCGGCAGACTGGTTTTGTATGAGGTTGGCGTTAGATTCCAACAGTGCGAGTGGATCAGGATTCAGAGGCTGATCAGAGACCCAGCAGCAGGAGGGAGCTGCTTGCTCCGGTTCATTCACTGTACACTATAATTAGCTCGCTGAGCTGGACTCATTAAATCATCCTGGTTATGCATTTGCTCCAATATTTGAGGAGGACGTTAAGGGCTAGTCTTTAATTACTTTTCTTTCGTTACCTATAAATCCACAGGGGAAAAAATACCGGCACTGATTGCAATCTGGGAACCTGTTTGGGCAGGTTGCTTTGGCAACATAAACTTTGGTAAATATACTGTTCTAATTTGACTTCAATCCTTCGACAATGTGAACATCAACATTAATCTTAATGGACTACACTACAAAGAACTACTCATTGAAAGCAAACTGAAGCTGCACACTTTGACTGTTCTCTATTTACTACTCATTGTTACTTCAATAAATATAGTTCTGTGGTAATTATACCCAGTCTACAGACCTCCCTGGCTGGGTTTGCACGGTTACCGTACATATGTACCCAGTAGAGGATGTGGAGAGGATGTTTCCACTAGTGGAAGAGTCTAGGACCTCAGAATTCAAGAACGTTCCTTTAGGAAGGAGATGAGGAGGAATTTCTTTAGTCAGAGGGTGGAAAATCTGTGGAATTTATTCCCACTGAAGGTCGTGAAGTCAACGGATATTTTTAAGGCAGAGATAGATAAATCCGTAATTAGCACGGGTGTAAGGGGTTATGGGGAGAAGGCAGGAGAATGGGGTTAGGAGAGAGAGATATTGATTGAAGATCATGATTGAATGGCAGAGTAGACTTGATGGGGGATGAATGACCTAATTTTCTCCTATCACTTATATCTCTGTCATAATGGGGAGATATCGTGAGCCTGTCGTAGTGCATGACACAATTGCAGGAAATCAGGCTTTTTTCCCCTTTGCTCGCTATCATTCAGCTCCTCACTGTAGTCTTGGCTGAGATTAATGATGACCTGGGAACAAATGTTCATCCTAGTTTGTGAGGCTGAGTTGCACACCTCAAATTCCTTTGGGAGCCATCTCAACTGTGCAACCCCTCCTGTGTTCTAAACGATAAATAATAAGAGGCCTGGAAATTGAGCACTTCCTCTGCAGTATGGGGTTACAATGGGTTCTAGGTTTAAGGTAACTTATTCATGGATTAGGGGTTGGACAGGCTAGATGCAGGAAGATTGTTGCTGATGTTGGGGAACTCCAGAACAAGGGGTCACAGTTTATGGATGGGGGGAAGTCTTTTAGGACCGAGACGAGAAGATCATTTTTCACACAGAGAGTGGTGAATCTGTGGAATTCTCTGCCACAGAGGGTAGTTGAGGCCAGTTCATTGGCTATATTTAAGAGGGAGTTAGATGTGTCCCTTGTGGCTAAAGGGATCAGGGGGTATGGAGAGAAGGCAGGTACGGGATACTGAGTTGGATGATCAGCCATGATCATATTGAATGGCAGTACAGGCTCGAAGGGCCGAATGGCCTACTCCTGCACCTATTTTCTATGATTCTTTGATTCTTTGATTAGGGGCATGTACTCGCTGCAGTTTAGAAGCACGAGGGGGGACCTTATTGAAACCTTAGTGGCGAGTCTGGGAGCCTCACAATTAATGGACGTTCCTTTAGGAAGGAGATGAGGAGGAATTTATTTTGTCAGAGGGTGGTGAATATGGAATTCATTGTCACATAAGGCTGTGGAGGCCAAGTCAATGGATATTTTTAAGGCAGAGATAGATAGATTCTAGATTAATACGGGTGTCAGGGGTTAAGGGGAGAAGGCAGGAGAATGGGGTTAAGAGGGAAAAATAGATCAGCCATGATTGGGTAGATTTAATGCGCCGAATGGCCTAATTCTGCTCCTATCACTTATGAACTTATGGGAGGGTTGAGAAATGCTTTGCTCAGAGTTGGTAGGCGAGTGGCACTCACTGTCCGACATAGTAGTGGAGGATAGACACAACATGCTGGAGTAACTCAGCGAGACAGGCAGCACATCTGGGGAGAAGGAATGCGTAACGTTTCGGGTCGAGACCCATATTTCGGGTCGAGACCAGTGGGGTGCCTCAGGGATCTGTGTTGGGTCCACTGTTGTTTGTCATGTACATCAATGATCTAGATGATGGGGTGGAAAATTGGATAAGTAAGTATGCAGATGATACTAAGATAGGTGGTGCTGTGGATAATGAAGTAGATTTTCAAAGTCTACAGAGAGATTTGGGCCATTTGAAAGAGTGGGCTAAAAGATTGCAGATGGAGCTTAATGCTGATAAGTGTGAGGTGCTACATCTTGGCAGGACAAATCAAAATAGGATGTACGTGGTAAATGGTAGGGAATTGAGGAATGCTGTGGAACAGAGGGATCTAGGAATAACCGTGCATAGTTCCCTGAAGGTGGAATCGCATGTAGATAGGGTGGTAAAGAAAGCTTTTGGTGTGCTGGCTTTTATAAATCAGAGCATTGAATATAGGAGTAGGGAAGTAATGTTAAAATTGTACAAGGCATTGGTAAGACCAATTCTGGAGTATGGTGTACAATTTTGGTCACCTAATTATATGAAGGATGTCAACAAAATAGAGAGAGTACAGAGGAGATTTACTAGAATGTTGCCTGGGTTCCAGCAACTAAGGTACAGAGAAAGGTTGAACAAGTTAGGTCCTTATTCTTTGGAGCGCAGAAGGTTAAGGGGGGACTTGATTGAGGTCTTTAAAATGATGAAAGGGATAGACAGAGTTGACGTGGATAAGCTTTTCCCATTGAGGGTAGGAAAGATTCAAACAAGAGGGCATGACATGAGAATGAAGGGACAGAAGTTTAGGGGTAACATGAGAGGGAACTTCTTTACTCGGAGAGTGGTGGCTGTGTGGAATGATCTTCCAGCAGAAGTGGTGGAGGCAGGATCGATTTTAACATTTAAAAGTAAAGTGGATAGGTATATGGACGAGAAGGGAATGAAGGGGCATGGTCTGAGTGCAGGTAGATGGGACTAGGGGAAAATAAGTGGTCGGCACGGACTGAAGGGCCGAGAGGGCCTGTTTCCGTGCTGTAATTGTTATATGGTTATATGGTTATATTGTTATATGGTTATTTAGACTTGACCTGAAACGTCACCAATTTACTCTCTCCAGAGATGCTGCCTGTCCTGCTGAGTTACTCCAGCTTTTTGTGTCTATCTTTGGTTTAAATCGGCATCTGCAGTTCCTTCGTACACATAGTGGCGGAGGAGGCAGTGGCTATTTCAATGTACGTAGAGTACATTGAACAAGTACAGGGCTGTGAACAAGAGCTGGGGAATGGGACTCCTTGATGGTGTTTTTTCAGGCAAGGTGGACACAATGGGCCAAATAGCTTAATTTTTGGCTATAAATGTCAATGATTGTATTATATATTTCCGAGTAGGGACAGCATGATGGTGTGATTCTGTAATTCTGTTAGTTAATTGCAGCTCTGATATTGAACGGCTTGTTCTCAGGAACATATTTAGAAAATGCAGAGTGATCTTATAATCAGTGAAGCATGAAAGCATCCATTATACCAACAGTTTCGATTCCATTGCTTAATCAGATTTTGAGACCTAATTGCTCCACATCCCCGTTAGTCTCTTGTTTAAAGGTCACATTTACTTATCGCACCTGGAATATTGGCCATTTTTTCCTCCCGCAGATTGTTTTTGCAAAGAATTCAATCAGATAAATGTGTCAGATAATTCAGGTCGTTGTGTGCTCCCAGCAACCATCAATGTGAATGTCAACAGATGGCTTGTTGTGGTTACTATTGCCCCCACTAGCAGGTATTGTCAGTGGAATGGAGCAGTTTCTACTTCTGAGGAAGGATGTGCTGGCTCTGGGGAGGGTCCAGTGGAGGTTTACATGAATGATCCCAGGAATGAGTAGGTTAACCTATGATGAGCGTTTGTCGGCACTGCGCCTGTACTTGCTGGAGTTTAGAAGAATGAGTGTTGACATCATTGAAGCATACAGAATAGTGAAAGGCTTGGGTAGTGTGGATGCCGAGAGGATGTTTCCACTAGTGGGAGAGTCTAGGACTAGAGGTCATAGCCTCAGAATTCAAGGATGTTTTCTTAGGAAGGAGACGAGAAGAAATTTATTTTGTCAGAGGGTGGTGAATCTGTGGAATTCTTTGCCGCAGAAGGCTGCGGAGGCCAAGGCAGTGGATATTTTTAAGGCAGAGATAGATAGATTCTTGATTAGTACGGGTGCCAGAGGTTATGGGGAGAAGGCAGGAGACTGGGGTTAGAGGGGAGAGATAGATCAGCGATGATTAAATGGCGGAGTAGACTTGATGGGTCGAACGGCCTAATTCTACTCCCATCACATGAGTTGTGCAGCGGAGAGCTCACCTGGGACAAAGGCGAAGGCTTTCTGCTGCGAAGTGTTGTACTTGTCCTCCCCAGGTCTCCAGTGCCTGACCCATCCACAGCCCGCACATAGGAGCGAGCATTTGGGAGAGTGACCGTAAATGATAGGAGCAGAATTAGGCCATTCAGCTCATCTAAACTACTCCGCCATTCAATCATGGCTGATCTATCTTTCCCACTCAACCCCATTCTCCTGCCTTCTCCCCATAACCCATACTAATCAAGAACAAGGGGGAAATTGTTTAAGACCAAGATAACAAAAACATTTTTCACACAGAGAGTGGTGATTCTCTGGAATTCTCTGCCACAGAAGGTAGTTGAGGCCACTTCATTGGCAATATTTACGAGGGAGTTAGATGTGGCCCTTGTTGCTAAAGGGATCAGGGGATCAGGGGATATGGAGAGAAGGCAGGTACAGGATGATCAGTTGGATGATCAGCCATGATCATATTGAATGGCGGTGCAGGCTCGAAGGGCCAAATGGCCTACTCCTGCACCTATTTTCTATGTTTCTAAGAACAAGGTTCATGGCCGTATATCTGACATGTGAACTGTTTGTGGTAACGAACAGTGCACAGTGATGAATCCTTGTACTTTGATTATGTTGAAGATAGACACAAAATGCTGGAGTAACTCAGCGGGACAGGCAGTACCTCTGGATAGAAGGAATGGGTGACATTGTTTCAGCTGGAGACCCTTCTTCAGACTGAGAGTTAGGGGAGAGGTAGACTCGAGATTTGTTTATGTTGCTGTGCTGGGGAACGAGTGTGACCAATGTCACGATGGAATGGATTTGTGCAGCATGGGAAAAGGCCCTTCGACCCATCACATCCATGCCAACCTCTTTTTTTCCCCTCTACACTAATCCCATTTGCCCACAACAGGTTGTATCCATCTATGCCTTATCTATTCAAGTGCATGTCTAAACTTCTCTTCAACCCATAGTGACTGTATCTGATTCCACCAGCTCCTACTCTGCTCCAAACTTGTCGTGCTGACATTTTCCACTATTCAGGCGCTGATTATCAGCCATGCTTCTTGAATACCATCTCTACCCAGCTGCTTAGTAACTGGGTATTTTGCCTCTGTGAAGAACAGATTGGAGAAGTTTGCCTTCCCCTTGTTAAACACAGGAGGAGATTGAACGTTTTGTAGCTGTATACTTGCAGCAGCTCGCCTTATAATGGTTCGTACAAGATGCTAGTGTTTGTTTCCAGAGCACGATGGTCTCCCTAAACCTAGAGCTGCCCAGCTTGGTTGTTTCATCACCCCGCATTCAATTGTTCTTGGTCTAATTCTAAAACCAACAGATTGCAGTCGGATCTACTGCCTCTGTATTGCGTTTATGTCAGCCACAGATTTTGATGAATAATTGGAAAGTCTCCAGGCCTTCCGATGCAACAAACATTTTTTTTAGAACAGACAACTTGGCGTGCAAAATATGTGGAAAAGCATAAAATAGAAGAATCTAAGTGTACTGCTGCAGGGTGGGGGACATGTCCTGTGTGAAACTTTACAGGAAAGGGCATTTAGCAAATGTACTGCGTGCAATACTCTATACTCTCTAGAATTTAGAAGATTGAGGGGGGATCGTATAGAAACTTACAAAATTCTTAAGGGGTTGGACAGGCTAGATGCAGGAAGATTGTTCCCGATGTTGGAGAGGTCCAGGACAAGGGGTCACAGCTTAAGGATAAGGGGAAAATCCTTTAGGACCGAGATGAGAAGGACTTTTTTCATACAGAGAGTGGTGGGTCTCTGGAACTCTCTGCCACAGAGGGTAGTTGAGGCCAGTTCATTGGCTATATTTAAGAGGGAGTTAGATGTGGCCCTTGTGGCTAAGGGGATCAGAGGGTATGGAGAGAAGGCAGGTACGGGATACTGAGTTGGAAGATCAGCCATGATCATATTGAATGGCGGTGCAGGCTCGAAGGGCCGAATGGCCTACTCCTGCACCTATTGTCTACGTTTCTATGTTTCTATCATCAAAACTATCTCCTCATCCTTGTAGTAACACAACACAAAGTAATGCTCACTACTCTTCCAGCTACTGGGACGGTCCAATGGTCCAGCAGCACTTTATTGTCACGTGTACCAAGGTACAGTGAATGCCGTAGGAAAAACTCACCTCTGTGCTCACCAATCTACCTGTTATGCAATGATTTAATATTACATTTCTAACCCCTACCATGCCTCCTTGGCCTTGCATCCCAGCAGCCTCTCCCACAACCCCAAACCTCCACCATCTTTGTCACCACCTCCAGTTGAAAAACTCTTCAAGAGTTCTTTGCTCTCAAACTGCTTGATCTCTGACTTCTACCTGGATTTAATGAAGCTTTGGCCAGCTATGTCTTCAGCTGCCGAGCTTCAAAACTGAGGTTCAATTCGCTCCTAGGTAGACAAAAATGCTGGAGAAACTCAGTGGGTGAGGCAGCATCTCTGGAGCGAAGGAAACACCCGCTGAGTTTCTCCAGTATTTTTGTCTACCTTTGATTGTCCAGCATCTGCAGTTCCTTCTTAAACTTCAATTCGCTCCTTACACCTCTGTCTTGCTGCCCCAACCTCGGTCAGGACACCCCTTAAAACTAATCTCTTTGCTAAAGCATTTGAGGTCACCTACCATAATATATTAGAAGAATATCGAAACGGAGAACTGCAGATGCTGGTTAGCAAAGGAAGCCACAGAGTGCTGGAGTAGCTCAGCAGCTCAGCAGATCAAGGATAGGTGACGTTTCAGGTCGGGACACTTCTTCAAACTAAATGTGTAGGAAAGAACTGCAGATGCTTGTTTAAATCGAAGGTAGACTCAAAATGCTGGAGTAACTCGGTGGGACAGGCAGCATCTCTGGAGAGAAGGAATGGGCGACGTTTCAGGTCGAGCCCCTACCTGTCCCACTGAGTTACTCCAACATTTTGTGTCTCCCTTCTTCAGACTGGCGGACTTCAGCCATTTACCACAATATATATTGTTTTGTTCTGGACATCAGTTTTTGTTTCATTTCACCACTGCAAAGAATCTTGCTGCAATCCCTACATTCAAGTCACCGTTGTGTCCCAGGCAATCAGCTGGTTGAACAAATGCAAGCTCAGTCATTGTGCAGAGACTGGATTAATGAGACATAGATGGTAAATGCATCTGAAGAACACAGGAACAAGGTCCTTAATAGAGTGGATGAGGAATGTGTTGTTCGGTAACGGTTGTGGATTAGAATGCAGCCTAACATATGCCTTTTAATATAATTTTGAATGGGAAATAAATCCTTAATCCTATTTAACACGATGCTTAATCATGAGCAGTGGCAATTAGCTGCCTTCCACTCTTGATTCAGAAGGGCAGCTACAACCATACGGTTAATATCTAGAATTACATGAGGAGGAAGATAATCATTGTCACTAATGGACCTCTAACTAAGTAATTGAGATGCACGCAAGGCTCTGGTAGTTTGAAAGTGCATAGGTTGGGCATTAATAAAATGCCAGATCTACAGTATGTCTTAATGTTTCATAGAAACTAAGAGCGACTATAGAGAATGTGTATGAAGGAACTGCAGATGCTGTCTTACACCGAACATAGACACAAAATGCAGGGGTAACTCAGCGGGGCAGGCAGCTTCTCTGGAGACAAGGAATGGGTGACCCTTCTTCAGATTTCAGACTTCAGAGTCTGATAAAGAATCTCGACCCCACGCTTTCCTTCTCTCCAGAGAAGCTGCCTGGCCTGCTGAGCGATTATTGAGAAGGCTGGAGTAGACATTGCGAAGGTCATGACTTCAATAGCCATTCTCCAGAAATATAATATTCTCCTCCTGGGCACAACCTGGTCCGTTCTTAAATCCTTAATGTTTTCAATTGCTTCTCAATGTCATATTCTGTGCCCACAGGCAGTGCTGACAGATATTTGGAAATAAGATCCATTAGACATTTGATCTGGTGAAAAATGTTGCCTTCTGTATTCCTTATACTTTGTCACAGTTGTGTGACCAGGGGCCTCCTCTGGAATGGAAAGATTATAGTGCAATCTGTAGCGTGCTTTGGGTGAGCTCCTTGTCTTCTCTTTTGTTCAGTGAAGTATTGGTTCCATGCACATTGAGTCTCAGTCAAGTGTCTGTTCTTATTCTGTAAATAAATACGCAGACTGATGATATTTGCAAGTGGCGGGAGAAATGATGAATCCAAAATTGAGCCACTTTTCTGAAATGAACCACCTATCTGAGGTCACTACTCATCATCACCATCTTAAGCCTGACGAAGCCCCGATCTGAAGCATCACCTGTTCATTCCCTCCCCAGATGCTCCCTGACCTGCTGAGTTCCTCCAGCACCTTTTTTGATCATAATCCAAAATCTAGAAGAAAGATAGAGAGATTTGAAATAAACACTGTTTTCTGCAAGTGCTTCACGGACCAGGCTGCTTTCGAGGAAAGAAAAGTAGAGTTCACAGCGACATTTCATGAGAATTTTGGTGACGTCTCAAAACGAGATCTGTGTGGGCAAGTTGGTTGGTGTGGGCCTGTATGAATCTATGACTATAGCAAGGGTGGGAGATGTTTGAATGTGAGGAAGAGGCTGCATAGAAAAGGAATAAGTGACGATCATCCTGCATAAAATACTTGTGGACACTCTGGCACAATAGTGAGGTCGGGACAGCACAGGGGGATATGCTGTACTGTTAGAGGGGGAGTATTGAATGAATACTGTACTATTGGAGGGTAACACTGAGGAAGTGCTGCACCTTTGGAGGTTGGTCACAAGTGATAGGAGTAAAATTTGCCCATTCGGCCCATCACGTCCACTCCACCATTCAATCATGGTTGATCTATCTCTCTCTCTCCTAACCCCATTCTCCAGCCTTCTCCCCAACACCCAATGTTAATACGTATTGTGGAAGTGTACAGTTGGAGGGATAGTACTGAGAAAGTGTTCTACCAGTGGAGGCACAGTGTTTTGAGTACTGCCTTGAAGAGGGGAAACACCATGGGGGACTTACTTCAGCTGAGAAGCCAGGCTGGTTTGCCATGCTGCTCCTTTGCTGAATGTACAAGACCCTGTGGTGTCATTTGCAGTCCAGCTGGCAAACTGTTCCCAGAACTCCATGGGCCAATGTCTGACTCGCTCTCAAAAGACTAAAAGTCAGTTACTGGGCACATATCCCAGTGCAAATTACTGTGTTTCTTTACAATACAGCATTGACTTCACGTGAAAAAGTTTGGCTGTCAGTCACTTCAGGATGTTCCTCTTCAGTGTCTAAAAGATGTTGTGACCTCTTCAATAAATCTCACTCCAATAAATCATTGCTCTCCCTGTCGAATGTATCCTGAATGTGTCACTATTCAGGCTACCCTGGTCCTTCAGATCCAGCCTCTTGTTGTGTATCAACCCTGTATCTCCAGCATATATCACTCCTAACATGATGTAACTGGAGGCCCACTTGCTGATGGTAAAAATAGAGACTTCATTTCCAAAAGGTGAATTGTTCACGGTTGTTTTAGCAGTGACAACAAGCTGAAATTCGCATTCAGTCTCTTTGCTAATGTTCCCTTTTTCCTTTGTAAATGAAGCTCTTTGACAGGATTGAGTCTGGCCACGGGTAATCTAACTCTGCACTCCTATCCTCACCCCACAGCCAGTCCCGACAGGGGGCATGATGCTTGCTGGCTTAATCTCAAAGAAAATTGCATTTACAACTGTGGGGCAAGGAACTGCAGATGCTGGTTTACACTGAAGATAGACACAGCGGGACAGGCAGCATCTCTGGAGAGAAGGAATGGGTGACGTTTCGGCCAGCATCAGTCGTATTCAACGGTAGAGTAGGCTTGAAGTGTCTGGTGGCCTTCCCATGCTCCTATTACCTAATGTTTTTAATGAATAAATGAGAATGTGATTTTTAACCAGATGGAAGTAGCATTAGGAAGGATATAATCACAGGGTATCGCAGAGATCAGGAGTCCAGACCACTCGTTGGACCAAGTTTCTGGGCTGTAATTGTGATGTCAATTTCATCTAAGAATCAGCACAATGCATGTGACGCAACAAAATAAATCTAGATCTCTACACCCATGTCACCTGCATGCAAACACACATGTACGTACACACTCAAACACACCCACATGCCCACCCTACCCTTCCATATCTCTCCTGACTCTCAGTCTAAAGAAGGGTCTCGACCCGAAACGTCACCCATTCCTTCTCTCCAGAGATGCTGCCTGTCCCGCTGAGTTACTCCCGCATTTTGTGTCTATCTTCGGTGTAAACCAGCATCTGCAGTTGCTTCCGACACACATCATCACCAGCATGCCCACAACATATGCTCCTGCATAAAAATGCATGGAATATGTTTCAGGTATTTTTCATGCACTTTTACTTATTAAAAACAATGTTGAGTTCAAGTTCCCCAAACCAAAAAGTCTTATTTTCTGCACTATTTTTATACCCGAGCACATCCCCTCCACAACCACGCACATAATGATACGAGGAAATTACATGTCAGAATAATTGCTGCTTAGCATGCTTGATCTCAATGGTTGGCACATTCGGCTCTGAACGTCGCAAACATCTGTCATGCCTAAAAGGCTAAAATTATCTCAAATTCTGAGCGAGAGCCGACTCCTGTGTCGCCAGGATGCCAAGCATCGCACACTGAGTCACTGAATACTGCATAAATGATAGGATTTCTTCATTCATAAAACACAGCTCTGACAAGCTGCGCATCTTAAACCCTTCTTCCTAGTTGGAGCCCTGAGGAGCAATTGCCTTTATTATTCAGTGAAGCCAAATGCAAATTACATCGCAAATTTAAGCCAGTCTGGTAGTTAGTTCAGTATACATATCTCTGTGTTTTTAAAAAAAGACTAAATTATTTCCTCTGTGCAGAGGTGACATGTGCAAGGACATTCAGACCAGGAGAGGAAGCCAATCAACCTCTAGCATCTGAGGTACAATGAACAGCTTTAGTTACGTGACAACCAGTCAGTGGAAACACAATACATGATTACAATAGAGCCATTCGCAGTGTACAGATACATGATAAGGGAATAATGTTTGGTGCATGGTAAAGCCAATAAAGTCTGATCAAAGAATCCAACGTTCCCCGATGAGGTAGAGAGTAGTTCAGGACTTCTCTCAGGTTGTTCCTGGTACAGTTGCCTGACACCAGCTGGGAAGAAACTGTCCCTGAATCTGGAGGTGTGCATCCTCCTGGTGTCCGATCTCATGCTGAATGGCCAAGTGTCAGGGTCCATTGGAAGTGGACAAAAATGCTGGAGAAACTCAGTGGGTGAGGCAGCATCTTCAGTCTGACGAAGGGTCTCGACCTGAAACGTCACCTATTCCTTCCCTCCATAGAAGCTGCCTCACCCGCTGAGTTTCTGCAGCATTTTTATCTACCTTCGATTTTTCCAGCATCTGCAGTTCTTTCTTAAACACAGGGTTCATTGGAAAGCTTGTTCCATTGACTGTAGAGATCTAGGAAATACTATCCCTTTACTCATTTCTTTAGTCATTCATTACATCCCATCTTAAATGGTCTGTTTTTTTTCCTGAGCTCCTCCACCTTTCTGCTCCTTGCTTTTCCTGAGCTCCTCCACCTTTCTGCTCCTGTTATATCTCCAACCTTTCACAGTCCTGATCGAAGGAATTCCCCTGGATAGTAACCCTCCATCCACAGGTCCTTCTCAATTTGCTGAAGATGTCCACCATTTTCTGGTTTTATTTCAATTTTTCTGCATGTGTGTTTTCTGATTTCTTTTTTAATGGAATTTTTTTTTAGTATGATTAATACGTAAATGATTAGTACGGGTGTCAGGGGTTGTGGGGAGAAGGCAGGAGAATGGGTTTAGGAGGGAGAGATAGATCAGCCATGATTGAACTTGATGGGCTGAATGGCCTAATTCTGCTCCTATCACTTATGAACTTATGAAATCATCCACGATTCAAAGCAACTGCTTCTACCTATCAAAGACGAAGGTTTAGCAGGGGACCATTGTAAAAATGCTCATTTTTCTTCCTTGTACACGTGACATTAATAAGCCAATACCAATACCAGCAACTTGTTGCTGTGTTTTAAATTATATGTTTCATTGCTTGTTGGTTTAATATTGTTACATAGACTAAGGCACAGTGTAAATCCAGTCCCAGCCCAGTTTGACCCACACTAGCCTGAACCAGCACGAAACGTCGCCTATCTCCTTCGCTCCTTAGATGCTGCTGCACCCACTGAGTTTCTCCAGCCTTTTGTGTAACCCCCAGCACATACATACCTGCCCTGACCTGCTATCTCCCAGCTCAGCCCTGCCCCCTGTCCTAAACCATCCCTGCCCATGCACTCATTTATTCCTGCCCAAATGCAGCCTGGTTTGGCTTGGACCAGCCCAACTGCACACCATATTGCTCCATGTTTGGCTGAAAGTTTGCTCTGTTTTATTTCTGTTGTAGGGTCAACAATAGTGAGGGCTAATAATTAGTAAATAGAGTTGTGGATTGTGCTAATGTGGTGACAGGAAACCGCAGATGAAGCCTAACTCACTGGAATTTCCTCATCGTAACAAAAATTTAGATCTACTGTTGACGAATTTAGGCTTGTGGATAATCATCCCATTGTGTTTGTGACTTCATTAAGTCTTTCTGAGTCCAATTATGTAATTAAGACCTTGTTTTATTGTTAATCAAGTCTCCGTGCAAGATAGGAATAGGAATACTTTATTGTCACGTGACTAAGCACAGAGAGATTCTTTGCTTGCATACACAATGTATACAAATAATGGCCACCTCCAGCGCTGAAAAAGTTACAAAGCATGTCGGCTCGCCCTTTTTTCCCCCGTCCTCCGCATCACAGCAGTCCCTCCACGCCGGGTCCCCTTGTCCTTTGTCCCTCCCCACATTATCCATTGTTCTTCCCCTCTCCCCTCACGGTGGGGACCCCACGCCGCGTCTCGTTATATTGTTCGTGGTTTCTGTAATTAAGACCTCGATTTACTGTTAATCAAGTCTCTGAGTCCGTTACCTGTTGTACTTGTCTATGGATTGAATGCACTCCTGCGTGGTCTAATTCGCCTGGATAGCACACAGAGAAAGATTTTTCACTGTATCTCGGTACACGTGCCATTAATAAGCCAATACCAATACCAGCAACTTGCTGCTGTGTTTTTAATTATATGTTTCATTTCCTGGGGCCAATATTACAAAAAACTTACAACTCTATTTTTTTGTGCCCATCTGTGCACAATGTAGCTGCCATGCTTGCAATTTGTGACAATTGTAATTCTTCACAAATATTTAATTAGCAGCAACCTGAAACACCCTCAGAATTTAAAAGGTGTTGTAAAAATGCTAATTTTTCATCCTGGATATGGCGCAGGGTTATGAATGAATTATAAGATATTGATTGCATTAAAAGGGTTAAGATACTGAGATGAGGAAAAAACTTTTCACCCAGAGAGTTGTGATTCTGTGGAATTCTCTGCCACAGATAGCCGTGGAGGCCAATTCACTGGATGTTTTCAAGAGAGAATTAGATTTAGCATTTAGGGCTAACGGAATTAAGGGATATGGGAAGAAAGCAGGAACGGGGTACTGATTTTGGATGATCGGCCGTGATCATATTGAATGGCAGTGCTGGCTCGAAGGGCCGAATGCCCTACCCCTGCACCTATTTTCAATATTTCTATGTTTCTATAGCAGTGGTAAAATATTTCAGTCGTGCATCAAGAAACACAACCAAGAATATATGGTGCTACTTTGCAATTGAGTCAACGTGAGAGATATTGCCTGTTAGGTTTGTGGACAGGCATCAAAGATCACTTTGGTTTTCAAGAATTTATGTGGTTACAAGAAACGCCTGTGGAAATATGCTCTCTTGTGGGAAAAAAAATTCCACAAATAATGAAGGAAATCAATCTATGGTGGATGCTTCAAAACCCAGGAGAGGAGTTAAAAGTAAAGAAAATGGGCTATGAAATTGTAGGAACAAGGTCAAGCGAAGTTGGTGTTTGACGTAACGTGCGATTTATTAAAACTGGTGGACACCAGGAGACCAGTTAAAGCTGGTCTGTCAAGTGTGACTTGGTACATTCACAGATGGAAGGTGTTGCACTGACAAAAAAGATTGCTAAGGCCCACTTTCTATGGGCTGGACTAAGTGAATCAGCTGTATGAATTCAGACTGAAGAAGGGTCTCGACCCGAAACGTCACCTATTCCTTTGCTCCATAGGTGCCTCACCCGCTGAGTTTCTCCAGCATTTTTGTTCACTTCCAATGGACCCTGATACTTGGCCATTCAGCATGGGATTGGACACCAGGCGGATGCACACGTCCAGATTCAGGGACAGTTTCTTCCCAGCTGTTATCAGGCAACTGTACCAGGAACAACCTGAGAGAAGTCCTGAACTAATCTTAAGCTCATCAGGGACCATTGGACTATCTTTGATCAGACATTATTGGCTGTACCATGCACTAAACGTTATTCCCTTATGTTCGGGCTGTGTGAGTGACATCTGGATTTAGAGACAGGTCTGCGTGACCCGTCTGAAGGTGGAGCACAGGCTGTGTGAGTAAACACAGACACAGGTGTTGTATCTCCACAAAAATGCTGGAGAAACTCAGCAGGTGAGGCAGCATCTATGGAGCGAAGGAAATAGGCAACGTTTTGGGGCGAAACCCTTCTTCAGGCCCGAAACGTTGCCTATTTCCTTCGCTCCATTGATGCTGCCTCACAAACTGAGTTTCTCCGGCATTTTTGTCTACTTTCTATTTTCCAGCATCTGCAGTTCCTTCTTAAACAAGGTATTGTATTGAAGTGCTTTTGTACAGTGATACTTGTACTGAACTGTATACAAACATGTATGTTACTGGACCTCAGTACATGTAACACATAAATTGAACCATTGAATTGCTCCTGGGTTCAGTAATCACTCTGCGATAGCCAGACATAAAAACAGCTATTTTTCCTCGAGTAGGAGCTCTACTCAATAACCAAAAATCTGTAGCCTCCTTGTGCTCTGGTATTTTATTCAATTCACATGTTCAATTGATAATGTTTAATTATTAATGTTTCATGTTTTATGTGTCATTCGTAACTGTCACTGTATGTCGTTGTCACTTGCGGGTGGAGCACCAAGGCAAATTCCTTGTAGGTGAATGCTTGGCCAATAAACTTATTAATTAATTCATCATTCATTCAATCACACTGTGTGGATCTTTTTTCCCTGTGTGACTCGCATCTGTTTGTAGAGTTTGGACTGTGCAGATCACTTCTGGCTATGCAGATTGGGTTCTGACAATCACCCCGGGCAGGATGCAGGGTTCATGTTGATGTGAATCGCCTCGTGGAGCTTGGTCTGCATGAAATGTCACACTACAAGGGAAGGGATTGTAACTCAGCTCGTTTGTAGCGCAGACTCTGAATGCCGGCTGCATGCAAAGCACAAAACGTGTGAGTCACCTCTGTGCCAATCACACAGAGTGTATTTATTGATGGTGCGGAATGGCTGGGAAAATCGAACTCTGACTGTGTGAGGGGCGCTGCTGGAGATCTCAGTCCATGTGAGTCACGGATGGGTATCCAGCTCTAACTGCGTGAACCACTTTGGGTTTGGAGATGTGATGGTCCGTTTTACCTGTATCGGCGATACAGCGCAGAAACAGACCTTTCACCACACCATATCCGCTCCGACCAGCGATCCCCACACACTGGTCCTGCACACACTGGAGGGACACTTCACACTTATACCGCCAATTAACCTACAAACCCATACGTCTTTGGAGTGTGGGAGGAAACCGGAGATCCAAGAGATAACCCACACAGGTCACGGGGAGAACGTACAGACTCTGTACAGATAGCTCCCGTGGTCAGGATCAAGCCCGGGTCTCTGACGCTGTGAGGCGGCAACTATCGCTGCGCCACCGTGCCGCCGTGTACCTCTTGCTCCAGAGGTTGCATTGATTAAACTGTCTCAGGGGGTAGAGTTCAGACTGTGGTGAATGCATCTGCCTGTGGAGCTCACTCTGTGCTCACTGCACTCCCACTGTAAATCAGCTCTATGTTTGCAGCTCAGATTACATGCAGTGGCTAAGTGTACACACTGGCTGTGCCATCCTCAAGGTGGATACCTCATGCCATGTTGATCCCTTCGGGGTGTAAAGTTTCAACTGTGAGAATTACGGCTCGGACTTGGAGTTAGAGTATGCAAATCAAGTTCTTGATTAGTACGGGTGTCAGAGTTTATGGGGAGAAGGCAGGAGAATGGGATTAGGAGGGAGAGATAGATCAGCCATGATTGATCAGACTTGATGGGCCAAATGGCCTAACTCTACTCCTGTTCCTTATGACCTTATGAATTGTCTCTATGGTAGCGGTCAGTCTGTGTGGCACATCTGGATGTAAGATTTGGACGGTGTCAATTCTCTCTGTGCGATGATCCTAGACTTCTTCGGCCCCATTCGTTCGTGGCTGACCATGGGTGTCTCCAGGGTGCTATTCCCTATAAGGAGGGCGCCAGTGCGTGACTTTGTTTAACGTGGGGAGACTGGTGCACAGGCAGCCACCCCACAGTCCTGGACAGATCTCGGTCAGGATCCAGTGGCATGGAGTCCAAGACGACCGGAGAGCCTTTTCTGCTGCAGCCTTCATCCGCCTTCCCAGCCGTTGTGACGCTCCACTAAGGTCAGCCATCGTCCTCCGCCTGTTCCACCGTTGTGGTCTTGGTTGGATCGCTCTTTGTCAGAGACCTCCCCCTCGACCTTACCGCCATGGGTGGCCCTACCAGGAGCATCGCTCTCAGGATCTCGGGTCCACACAAGCTTCTCCACCACGACAAGGTGACAATCCACAGAGAAGTCCCATACTATGTGCACAGAATGAAATGAAATACTTTATTGTCACATGTGACAAGGCACAGTGAAATTCTTTGCTTGCACACCCAATGTATGTAAATAGTCGCTGACCTCGGGTGGACTAGGAGGAGGAGGAGGACTGGACTTTTTGGTGCCTTCCCACACAGTGGATTCTGCAGTGGGGGCACGATTCATGTTGATTCCTATAGTGCACTGAGTCTTTTTTATTTTTTATTTTATATGGATGTATGGAAATCTAATTTCTTCTCTGTAAAGCACTTTGGCTTCAACGTGATTTGATTTAAAAGTGCTATATGAATAAAAATTACTTACTTACTACTACATAAACAGCGCTGACACAGCTACAAAATACCCCCGCCAGCTCTTCCTTTATTCTCACCCACAGTGGTCTCCTCACACCGGTTCCTCCATTGTTCTTCCCCCTCCCCATCCCCTCACGGTGGTCCTCCTGCGCCCACATCGACCGCCGGCCACGGGTCGACCCGCGCATTCACTCTGTGCATTGATCCCAGACGAGGTGAATCACCTCAGTGTAAAGCTCAGACTGTGAATGAGCACCATGTTCATACGTCAACAATGTGAACCGCCGGGTATAGTGCATGCGCTGTGTGTGTTACCTCTGGGTTAAAGCTTAGACTGTATGAACTGCCTCTTGATGAAGAGCTCACTCGGTGCGAATCCACTCTGGTCGTGATATTCCAATTGCGTTAATTGCTTTTATGTGTAGAACTTGGACTGTGTGAAGCACTGTTCACGAGAATACTGAACCTATTAATTGTCTCTGGGTTTAGAGCACAAACTGCATTAATCACCTCTGCGGCAGATCTGTGAAAGTGTAGAAACAATGACCTGCAGATGCCGGTTTTCAAAGTGCTGGGGAAATTCAGCGGGTCAAGCAGCATCTGTGGAGAGCATACAAGAAGAACCCAAAGTGCTGGAGTCATTCAGCAGATGAGGCAGCATCTCTGGGGAACATACCAAAAAAGACACAAAGTGCTGGAGTAATTCAGGGATCAGAAGGCATCCCCGGAGAACATTAAAAAAAAGACACAATTGCTGGAGTAAAAGACTGAATCGCCGCTGGGCATAGAGCACGGTGTATGTATTGCCTCAGGTAGCTGTATAGTGCACACCATCTCCCAATGTACATCTCAAACTGTGCCTGGCCTCTGGCCTCTCTCCCACTCTGAGAGTCTCCTCTCAACGTAGAGCTGCAACTGTGGCGATCGACTCAATGCACAGTATGGAGTGTTTGAATCAGCTCTGCATTTATAACTTGGAGTATTGTCGGCAGTCTGAGTGTAATGCTCGGTCTACGTGAATCACCACTCCATATGCAGCTCGGACCATGTGAATTGTCTCTGTGTGAATCACCTCGGTGTACACCACTGATTGTGTGAATCTACTCTGGGTGTTGAGCTTGGACTGTGTGAACCACCTCCGTGTGGAACGTAGACTGTGTCAGCCACTATTGGGGGCGGACATCACATCTGGATGCACAGCTTGGATGACATTTTGGCCGATGACCACAGATTACGCAAATCCGCTAAATGTTTACAGTTTAAGATCCAACTGAGCATTGATGAAAGATAGAGATAGGAATGTGTAAATGATTACATGTGGAACTCTTAACTGCATGATTTACTCTGGGTTTAGAGTTGAGAGCCTGTGGGCGGAAGGTTCTGGTTGTATGAATCCCATCTTGCATTAGAAACATAGAAACATAGAAAATCGGTGCAGGAGGGGGCCATTCGGCCCTTCGAGCCAGCACCGCCATTCATTGCGATCATGGCTGACCGTCCGCTATCAATAACCCGTGCCTGCCTTCTCCACATATTTAAAAATATATATTTTTTAATCCCTTGACTCCACTAGCTCCTAGAGCTCTATCCAACTCTCTCTTAAATCCATCCAGTGATTTGGCCTCCACTGCCCTCTGTGGCAGGAAATTCCACAAATTCACTACTCTCTGGGTAAAAAAGTATTTTCTCACCTCGGTCTTAAATGACCTCCCCTTAATTCTAAGACTGTGGCCCCTGGTTCTGGACTCGCCCAACATTGGGAACATTTTTCCTGCATCTAGCTTGTCCAGTCCTTTTATAATTTTATATGTTTCTTTAAGATCCCCCCTGATCCTTCTAAACTCCAGACTATTATGTGGACATTTTGTGCATACACTTGGGCAGCGTTAATCTCCTTTTGGAATCAAAATTAGACTCAGGACCGCCTCTGGACATTGAGCTCAGACCTTGTATGTCAAGTGAATTTCAAATGTTCTTTGAACTATCCACTCAAATCCTCAGTTGTATCCTCACTGTTCTGTGCTAAGGCAGGAAAAAAACCCCACCTGATGTCCTATGCATTGAATTTGTACATGGCAAGGATAGACACAAAGTGCGGGATTAACTCAACGGATCAGGCAGTATCTCTGGAGAAAAAAAGATGCGTGATGTTCCGGGTGGGAACCTTTCTTCAGACTGCTGATCTTCTTCAATGTAGGCATACTGCTGTTCCTGGCTCAAGTGACCTTGCAAAGACTCCCATCAGGAACACATGGGCAGTGGTATCTACATTGGGAGAGCAGTTCCATAGACTAGTCATGCCACAGCCTGATATTGTACTCACTGATAACATCCAGATGATGTGCCAGACTTCTCCATTATAATCCATGAGTATGTAGCGTCTCACCCGCTCGGCCCATCCATTGGAGGGGTCAGCATGGTTGTGTGAGGGCAGAGGATCCATCTTAGCTTCCGCCTCAGTTCTCCACCATCACAAAAGCCAGGCTTCAGTCAGGCTGATTCCCTCCACATAACATCAATGGCTGAATGTGTAGGAAAGACCTAAATCGAAGATAGACACAAAATGCTGGAGTAACTCAGCGGGACAGGCAGCATCTCTGTAGAGAAGGAACGAGTGACGTTTCGGGTCGAGACCCTTCATCAGACTCAATGACTGAACGCTGGATACAGCAAAGGCTGTGGGATTGGATCAAATCTGAACTGTCGGACTGAAAACGTGCAAGATCGGTGTTCCAGAAAAATATGTGCGTTTATTCAAGCTGTCCAAGTGCAGTTAGAAGAATACTCACAATCCAGCCTGGCTAATCACCACCCTGTCATCAGCAAAACCATGGAACCCTTCATCAACAATTCTCTCAAGTGGTATTTACTCATCAATAACTTGCTCGCCAAAAATGCTCAGTTTGCAGTTTGCCAAGAGCACTCCCTGGTGGCACAGGCCGCACTCCAGGCCAGCTCGGTAGCACAGCGGTAGAGTTGCTGTCTCACAGCGCTTGCAGTGCCAGAGACCCAGGTTCGATCCCGACTACAGGTGCTGTCTGTATGGAGTTTGTACTGTGTGTTCTCCCATTGACCGAATAATAATAATAAACACTTTATTGATCCCCTCAGAAGCCCCCAACCAACAAACCCACACACTCAAAACGAACGCAGACAGAAAATACATCAAATACAATGTGGACACTACCTGAGAGCAAGAAATACTTAAAAAGACCAATAATTAACAATTAAAAATTTAAAAAATGCAAAAATGCATCCCCCTACAGCCTAGCGGTCTGTATTATAACATCTAATGGCTGCAGGGGTGAAGGATCTTCTGAACCGCTCCGTTCTACAGGGCAGGGAGAGGAGCCGGTTGATGTTCCCAGTGCTCTTTTGACTCTCCAAAATTACATGGAGGGGATGCCTGGGGTTTTTCAGGATGACCTGTACATTGCGCCTCATATGCCTCTCAAGCTAGCCCGTTTAACCAGTTTGTCCAGCTTCTTGCAATGATGCTGTTGCCCCAGCAGACAACAGTGTAGAAAATCACACTTGCAACCACAGTGTTGTAAAACATGCGCAACATATCATTACGCACATTTAAGGATTTGAGCCTTCTGAGGAAAAAGAGTCTGCTCTGGCCTTTTCTGTAGAGGGCGTCAGAGTTGACAGACCAGTCCAGTTTGTTATCAAGGTGCCCTCCAAGGTATTTGTATGTCTGCACCACCCCAATGTCAGCCCCTGCAGCGTTGACCGGCTGAAGGGAGAGCTTGGACCTGCCAAAGTTAACCACCATCCCTTTAGTCTTAGTTGTGCTCAGGATGAGACAGTTCTCTTTAGCAACCCTCGTGGGTTTTCTCCGAGATCTTCGGTTTCCTCCAAAGACGTGCAGATTTGTAGGTTAATCGGCTCGGTGTATATGTAAATTGTCCCTATCATGTAGCGGATAGGGATTAATGTGTGGGGGTCGGTGCAGACTCGGTGGGCCGAAGGGCCTGTTTCCACGCTGTATCTCTAAACTAAACTCCACTGTAGTCTGCATCACAACTTTAGTTCAAACTTGATCCAAAACTGCTGAACTCCATTTGACTTAGAGTGGCTTCAAGGGAGCTGTGGGCGTCAAACAGGAGACTTGCAAACCATTAGAGTCGTACATGGCACAAAGGAACATGATTGTGATAGTTGGAGGTCATTCCTCCAGCTCTAGAGTATCATTGCAATTCCTCAGGGCAGTGTCCTAAGCCTGACCATTGCAGTTGCTTCATCAGTGTCCTTGCTTCACCAGTGTCCATCTCCAATCTTAAGTGACAAAAGTGGGAATGTCTCCTGATATTTGCACAATGTTCAGTTCCATTCACAGCTGATCAGCAAGCAATGTAATTCAATCGTGCAAGCAGCAAGATCTCCGCAACATCATAGGCTGATCAGTGGCAGGTAGCATTCGTGCGACAGAAATCACATGCCCAACAAAAGTGAGTCTAACCACATACACTTGCCATGGAACTTATAGAAACTTACAAAATTCTTAAGGGGTTGGACAGGCTAGATGCAGGAAGATTGTTCCCGATGTTGGGGAAGTCCAGAACAAGGGGTCACAGTTTAAGGATAAGGGGGAAGTCTTTTGGGACCTGGATGAGAAAATCATTTTTCACACAAAGAGTGGTGAATCTGTGGAATTCTCTGCCACAGAAAGTAGTTGAGGCCAGTTAATTGGCTATATTTAAATGTGGCCCTTGTGGCTAAAGGGATCAGGGGGTATGGAGAGAAGGCAGGTACAGGATACTGAGTTGGATGATCAGCCATGATCATATTGAATGGCGGTGCAGGCTCGAAGGGCCGAATGGCCTACTGCTGCACCTATTGTCTATGTTTTCTATGTTTCTATGTCACTCAATGGCATTGGCCATTGGTGAGTCCCACACCTTCAAATCCTGGATGTCACCGTGGCTACAAGAGCAAGACAGAGGCAGCAGATTCTGTGGAAGTGGAGATGAAACGTGGTCTGTCCATTCCCTCACCGAGAACCTCCAGCACTTTGTTTAGTGCGGAGTCTGTGATGGCATGCCAATCAATCACCCTGGACATTTATTCCCTCCACATCTAATGTACTGGTCATGCCCAGCTTACGAATGCCTAACTTAACCACAGCTTCAACATACCAACGAGCTTTTGGGAGAACAGTGTGTTGATTTGTCAGGTGCCGTAGGACTGCAGAAGCCCTCTCTCCTGCGGATACTTGGTTGCAGCAGCACTTCAACTTGTAAACTGCTCACATCTATTTGTATTGATTGATATCCCACTATTGTTAACATCATTGCAAGATGTTCATCAGTGAATGGGTCTGAATTACCAAGTAAAGGAAAATTCAACCACCCTAGCATATGTTACTGTCATTAAGTGACATTAGTTTGAAGATGGAAGGCATGCTAATGTGCTGATCACTGCAAGTTTCTGCCTGAATCAGGAATATGTACTAAAGAGAGTTTTTTAAAACCATTTTCCAGCCAATTCATCTGATAATGTCAAGAAACATTTTAATGAAATATTTTATGCTCTAAGGTACCAATTTACTTCTTATACTCATATTTCAAGATGATTTATTTCAGAAGCAAGATAACCAAACACATTATAATTTCATGTGTTACAGAGTGAAACACCTTTGGCCAGGTATAACATGAGCTACAGTATATAACATGATGACCAAAACGCACATTGAGGTGCAGAATAAAGCTGCTTGCTACCTTGCTATTCTTGCCATAGAGGGAGTACAGAGAAGGTTCACCAGACTGATTCCTGGGGTGGCAGGACTTCCATATGAAGAAAGACTGGATAGACTCGGCTTGTACTCGCTGGAATTTAGAAGATTGAGGAGGGATCTTATAGAGACTTACAAAATTCTTAAGGGGTTGGACAGGTTAGATGCAGGAAGATTATTCCCGATGTTGGGGAAGTCCAGAGCAAGGGGTCACAGTTTAAGGTAAGGGGGAGGTCTTTTAGGACCGAGATGAGAAAATCATTTTTCACACAGAGTGTGGTGAATCTGTGGAATTCTCTGCCACATAAGGTAGTTGAGGCCAGTTCATTGGCTATATTTAAGAGGGAGTTAGATGTGGCCCTTGTGGCTAAAGGGATCAGGGGGTATGGAGAGAAGGCAGGTACAGGATACTGAGTTGGATGATCAGCCATGATCATATTGAATGGCGGTGCAGGCTCGAATGGCCGAATGGCCTACTCCTCCACCTATTTTCTATGTTTCTATACCTTAATTGCAAACAAGCCATACACCCTTGCCGCATTATGGAGTAGGAGTTGGTGGTGGGCTTTAGGAGGAGAGGAACACTCTTTTCCCCTGTCTCCATCAATGGTGTTGATGCACAGTTTACCAAGGAGTACACATACCTTTCTTCTTCTTCTTTGGTGTGGCGTGCACAGCCTAAAGTTGTTGGACAACTTGTTCTATTTGATCTTCCATTTGTGTACATCGATTTGATTACATTAGTCAAAACAGGGTGGACCACGTGAAGGTTGCAATCTCCCACCCCACAAATACTTTGGAGTGTACCTGGACAGTAAACTGGACTGGTCCGGTCCAGGAACGCTGAGGCCCTGTACAAGAAGGGACAGAGCCGGCTGTACTTTTTGAGAAGACTTTGCTCCTTCAGCGTCTGCAGTAAGATGCTGCAGAAGTTCTACCAATCGGTGGTAACCAGTGCCATCTTCTTCGCTGACGTGTGCTGGGGCAGCGGGGTGAAGGCCGTGGACACGGACGCCAACGAGATTAACAAGCTGACTTGACTGAGGCTGGATTGCCCATGTTCATCTCATGTCAATAAAATGGGTTGTAGAGCCTGATTTTGTGTGATTTATCTCCAAATTCCAAGAGCAGTGCTGCAAAGACTAACGGTAAACATGGGATGATGACAGGTTTTACTCAGTTGTAGCGCCCTGTAATCTGTGTGGGTTTAAGAATTGTAATTGCAAGGCCATGAGGCAGCAGAGCAGAGAGTGTGTGGAGAATATAAAACAGGCTGTAATTAAACTCAGGCTAAATGATGTCACAGGATGAAAATTGCAGGGTTAGTCCACCCTCTGACGTCAGAATCTCAGGTTGAGATTGGTGGTTCTTTATCATGGGGTTAAGTGAAGGCCGTACATGTAGGATATGGAAGAACATAAGGACAATAAGCCAGAGGAGCACAGGAAAACTATCTGGCGTGCAAGACTGCTCCACTATTCATTAAGATCAATGGGTGAACATCTACCATTGCCTGAGTTTAGGACTAGAGGTCACAGCCTCAGAATTAAAGGATGTTCTTTTAGGAAGGAGATGAGGAGAAATTTATTTAGTCAGAGTGTCATGAATCTGTGGCATTCTTTGCCACAGAAGGCTGTGGAGGCCAAGTCAGTGGATATTTTTATGGCAGAGATAGATAGATTATTGATTAGTACGGGTGTCAGAGGTTATTAGGAGAAGGCAGGAGAATGGGGTTAGGAGGGAGAGATAGATCAGCCATGATTGAATGGCGGATTAGACTTGATGGGCAGAATGGCCTAATTCTAGTCCTATAACATATGACCTTATGACCCTATTCCTTTGATTCCGTTAATATCTAGAATTCTCTCCACCCTTGTTCTGAATGGACACAATGACTGAGCCTTCAGAGCTCAGGGTAGAGAATTCAAAAGATTCACCACCCTCAATTGAGAAGTTTCTCCTTAGCTGAGTCCTAAATTGCCTGCCTCTTGTTCTGAGGCCATCAACCCTACTCCTGGACGCTGCAGCCAGGGGAAATATCCTCCCAACTTGGTGTCTGTAAAGCCCCGTGAAATTATTGTGAATCTCAGCAAGATCACCTCTCATTCTTCCAAACTGTGGGAAACACCAGGATCAGTCTATTCATTCTCTCTTCCTTGATACGCACTTATTGTACGATAAGATACGATAGAACTTTATTCATCCCGGAAGGGAAATTGTTCTGCTGACAGTCATAAAAACCTAAGATAGATGAAACTTGAAATTAAAGTGATGAGTGGAAAGTTCAGGATTGGGGATGTGCAAAGATTGGGGAGGGGGTGGGGGGGTGGGCTTGGATAGAGGCAGTTCTGATTTCAGGTCATGTTGGTGCTAATTGATCAGGAAGGCTTGATTGAAGCCGTAATGGGCCTGTCCGACTTGGTGATTTTTTCGGCAGCTGCCAGCATCATTGACTGACCTATCAGGTCACTGAAAAATTCGCGGCGTGATGATGTATTGACGCGCGGTGTTTTTTTTCAAGTGTCACAATATTTTTTTCGTCGCCGCTGGATTTTGAAATGTTCTAAATCTTTTGGCAACGCTGATATGACGCCGGCAGTGGCCAAAAATTTCGCCAAATGGGACAGGCTCTTCGAACTCAGCCACTGACATATTATCCACCCCTGCTGAGAGCTTGGAATACAACAGTGCATTGTAGCCCCACCCGTAGGCAGTGGACTAGCATTACAGCATCTGCTCTCCATCTAAAGTTTGCCACTGAAATTGGGGAATTTGTAAACAGACGTGGACTGGGAAAATAGGAAAGATGAGCAAGAACAGAAACATTCACAGAAAGTGAAATCACAGAAAATCACAAAAAAGTGACAAATTAGGGCAGCACGGCGGTGCAGCGGTAGAGTTGCTACCTGACAGCGCCAAAGTCCCGGGTTCGAACCTGACTACGGGTGCTGCCTATACGGAGTTTGTATCTGTCACCTGCGTGGGTTTTCTCCGGGTACTCGGGTTTCCTCTCACACTCCAAAGAGGTACAGGATTGTAGGTTAATTGGCATTCAGTAAAAAAATGTCTCTAGTGTGTGTGTGTGTGTGTGTGTCGAATAGTGTTAGTGTGCAGAGATCGCTGGTTAGCATGGACTCGGTGGGCCAAAGGGTCTGTTTCCGCACTGTATCTCTAAACTAAACTAAAGGGTAACTAAATTGGCAAAGCTAAGAGCAGTGACAGCAGTTTCCATTTCACTGACCTGATGGAGAACACAGTTGGTCAGTGTTTAACATTGATACGTGGACCCTCCCATCTCAAACAGTCGTCTCTCCAACAAATCCACATCACCTCATCAACAACCTGTCCCCTGCCTAACTCTTCCTCCTAGTCAGTCATCCCTTCCCAGTTAGCCGCTCCTTAATACTCAGCCCCTTACCCGTGATATCAGTCTCTCCCTATCACCCACCTCCATGACACCTCTTGTCTTCTCTGATAACAGCACCCCGTCACTACCTTACTTCACCTTCCCCTCTCTGCTACTTGCTCTCCTTTCATTGTCTCTCCAACCCCTACAGAAACCTGTCTGTGCTTGATAAACCCTCCACCAACACACTTCTCCAAGATGTTTTCAAGAGAGTTAGATTTAGCTCTCAGGGCTAACGGAATCAAGGGATATGGGGAGAAAGCAGTAACGAGGGTCTGATTTTGGATGATCAGCAATGAACAGTGAATGGCGGTGCTGGCTCAAAGGACCGAATGACCTACTCCTGCATCTATTTTCTATGTTTCTATGTTTGACCATCACTCCCAATCCCACATAACCTCCACCTCACATTATGCTGACATCCAATCTTCCTGCTCTGTTACAAGGATACACCCCACCACATCCATCCCAGCCACAGCCCCTACCCGCCACCGTATCCCCATTGTTATTTCTGCCTCCTTCCCTGTTAGACATCTCTTTGATCATTCCTTCAAACACCAAACCCTCTATCCAAGGAATGAACCTGGTGAATCTTCACTGGGCTCCTTTAGCAGAGTGGTGTAGCTGGGTGAAGTGCTCCCTCACAAGCCCAATGACCCAGGCTATTCCTCACCTCCAGTGCTGTGCAGGGGAGTTTGCACATGTTCTCCAAGAAGGTGCAAGTTTCTTCTGAGTGGTCTGGTTTTTTTTGCGCATCCCAAAGACATGAAGGTTGATAAGTTAATTGGCCAATGTAAATTGCTACCAGTCTAGAAAAATAGGTGCTTGATAGACAGTCTAAGCTGTACGACTCTGTGCCTATGACTCTCCTTATTCCAAATATATCCTTCCTTCAGGATGGAGAACACATCTCCACACATTATTTCAGTGGCAGTGGGAGCTGGGTGATTTATAATTTCAGTAAAATCTATATACATTTGAACTCAAGTCCTCTTGCAACAGGGGCCAATGTACTGTTTGCCTTCATAATTGCTTGCTGTACCTTTATATTGATTTTCAGATTTGTGTACAAGGACATCCAGTTCTTTCTGATCACCAACATCTTTCAATCTCTTGCTATTGAAAAAAGTACTCTGTGCTTCTCCTTTACAACCATTGTGGATGACCTCATATTTTTTTTTCACATAACGATCCACCTGCCATGACGTTTCCCATTCTTTTCATTTAGTTTTGAGTTTAGTTTATTGATACAGAGCGGAAACAGGCCTTTCGGCCCATCGAGGCCGCACCGACCAGCGATCCCCGCACATTAACACCATCCTACACACACTGGGGACAATTTGCTACATTTATACCAAGCCAATTAGCCTACAAACCTGCACATCTTTGGAGTGTGGGAGGAAACCAAAGATCTTAGAGAAAACCCACGCAGGTCACGGTGAGAACGTACAGACAGACAGCACCCGTAGTCGGGATCGAACCTGGGTGTCTGGCGCTGCGCCACCGAGCCGACCTATATATTCGGGAAACCTCTCTGCAGTTTCGTCATAACTCATAGTGCCACACAACTTTGTATTATCAGCAAGGACATATCTTTTTTCTAAAAAATACCTTATTCATAAAATATGCAAGCATGCAATCGGATCATGCCATTTACTTCATTCACTGTTCTAGGCAATCCAATACAATCAATTCCAATATATCAATTTCATAATTTATTATTCTTAAACATTGCATCAGTAAAGTGATTGAGAGGCGGTTATGCGGGGCCCAGACTCTCATAGTTCAGTGGTCATTGTCGAGATTCATCCCATGCAGCAGTGAGGCACATTTGTCAGAAACCTAGACTGAGGTCCAACCATCTGCGGAAGGGTCTCGACCCGAAGCGTCACCTATCTCCTTCGCTCCTTAGATGCTGCTGCACCCGCTGAGTTTCTCCAGCCTTTTGTGTACCCTCCAAAAAACTATGGCCGAGGCTGCACTGAACTATAGTGTGACTGGCCTTCAGCATGGATACAGTTGATTTCATGGAGTCATAGAGTGACACAGTGTGGAAACAGGGCCCCTAGATAGGGCTCTTAAAGATAGTGGAGTCAGGGGATATGGTGAGAAGGCAGGAATGGGGTACTGATTGGGGATGATCAGCCATGATCACATTGAATGGCGGTGCTGGCTCAAAGGGCCGAATGGCCTCCTCCTGCACCTATTGTCTATTGGTACTTGCCCACACCGGCCAACATGTCCCAGCTACACTAGTCCCACCTGCCTGCATTTGGCCCATAGCCCTCCATGGTTGCAAAGAGAATGGTTCCACTAGTGGGAGAGTCATAGCTTCACAATAAAAGGATGTTCCTTTGGGAAGGAGATGAGGAAGAATTATTTTAGTCAGACGGTGGTGAATCTGCGGAATTTATTGTCGCAGAAGGCTGTGAAGGTCACGTCAATGGATATTTTTAAGGTGGAGAAAGATAGATTCGTGATTAGTACGGGTGTCAGGGGTTATAGGGAGATCGTCGCTCTTTATGCCCTATACCCTTCCTGTGGATTTGGCAGAAAGCTGAAAACAACACAAATCAACAAAGAAGATTAAGCAGCCTTTCTCACTCCAGGGAGAGGTTCTGTTTCTGTTAGAGTTGCTGCTTTAGAGCGCCAGTGATACTGGTTCAATCCTGCCTGTGGGTGCATGCCTGTATAGCGTTTGTACGTTCTCCCCGTGACATGCGTGGGTTTTCTCCGTGCTCCGGTTTCCTCCCCCACTTCAAAGACGTCCAGGTTTGTAGATCAGTTGGCTTTGGTAAAATTGTAAATTGTCCCTGGAACATGTAGGATAAGTGTGCGGGAATCGCTGGTCAGTGCAGACTCGATGGGCTGAAGGGACTTCATCCGCGCTAAACTAAACTAAACTATATAAAATGGGATCATTGTAAATGGATGGTTGATGCTCAGCACATACTCGGTAAGCCAAAGGACCAGTTATCATGCTCTATCACTTTGTGACTATCGGCAACGAAATCCAATCCACATGTAGAAACAAAGAACTGCAAATGCTGGTGAATGTACAGAAGGACACAAGCTGCTGGAATAAGCGGGTCAGGGAGCATTTCTGGAGAACATTGAGAGGTGACGTTTCTGGTCGAGACCCTTCTCCAGATCACAGTCTGAGAGTGAAACAAAAGAGCCACAGAGCCCTCAGCACATACCCTCAGGATAAAAACATGGGGAAAGAAAACATGTCTCAAGAACAAGCGGAGCACGTGTTCTTAGCCAAGCCACTGAGAAGCCTTGATGTCCTCATCCGTGTCATTGGTGTGGACAGTGAACAGCTGAGCTCCAGTACTGACCTCTGCTGCTCCCCTGGTCACAGTCAAATCAAATCAAAAATAACACCGTTATGCCTCTCCTCTGTTTTTTATTCATGAACCAACCCTCATTTACAGGTCTGAAGAAGGGTCTCCAGAGATGCTGCCTGTTCCGCTGAGTTACTCCAGCATTTTGTGTCGACCTTCAGTTTAAACCAGCATCTGCATTTGCAACTTACACAGAGGTAGGGGGTTCAAAGCATTTCTAAAGGACACTAGGCTGATATCATTCCACTGCCTTCAGGTAGCAGGTATGCCCAGAAATTGGATCTACATATGCATGATTTCATGCGCAATAAAGATACTTTACATATGTCAGATTGTGATACACCAGTTTAGAGATACACCACTGGGTGGCGCCAGCAATGGCTGCCTCGCCAACAGTCTGTCCTTTCCTTCTTTGTGATTTAATTGTATGTGTTAAATGTATGTTTTTAGTGTTCTTTATCTTGTTTTATGTGGGGGGTGGGGGGGTTGGGGGAAACTTTTTTCTAATTTCTTACCTCGACGGAGATGTGATTTGTTTCCGTATCATTTCTCCGTCCGCACTGCGGCCTGACATCGAGGAGTTAGCGGCCTTTGCTGGAGATCGACTTTTGAGAGCTCCACCGCGAGAGCCTGTGGATTTACCATCTCAGAGCCCGCGGTCGCTCGTCAGAAACCGACTTCGGGAACTCCAAGCCGCGGTAGTTTTGACCGCCCCGATGTGGGAGTTTCGATTGCCCCGACCGCGGGAGGTTTGATCACCCCGACGGATGGTTCGACTGCCCCGACCGCGGGAGAATAAAGAGAAGAAGATTGGACCTTTTTGCCTTCCATCACAGTGAGGAACGTGGGGAATCCGCTGTGGCGGATGTTTATCTTAACTTTCATGTAGTTGTGTGCCTTGTAACTTTTTTTTAGTATGGCTATATGGTAATTTGCATATCACTGTACCTTAATTGGTACACGTGACAATAAAAGACTTAAAGAAGGAACTGCAGATGCTGGAAAATCGAGGGTACACAAAATGCTGGAGAAACTCAGCGGGTGCAGCAGCATCTATGAAGCGAAGGAGATAGGCGACGTTTTGGGCCAAAACCCTTCTTCAGACTGATGGGGGGGGGGAGAAAGGAAAAAGGAGGAGGGGGAGCCCGAGGCCTGAGGGAGAGGTAGGAAGGGGAGGAGACAGCAAGGGTTAACAAAATTGAGAGAATTCAATGTTCATGCCAAGAGGATGCAGACTCCCCAAGCGGAATATGAGGTGCTGTTCCTCAATTTACGGTGTTGCTCACTCTGACCGTGGAGGAGGCCCAGGACAGAGAGGTCGGATACGGAATGGGAGGGGGAGTTGAAGTGCTGAGCCACCGGGAGGTCGGGTTGGTTGTTGCGGACCGAGCGGAGGTGTTCGGCGAAACGATCGCCAAGCCACCACTTGGTCTCACCGATATAGATCAGTTGACATCTAGAGCAGCGGATGCAATAGATGAGGTTGGAGGAGGTGCAGGTGAACCTCTGTCGGACCTGGAACGACTGTTTGGGTTGATAATAAAAGGCCTTTGAAACCTTTGAAACTGGCCCTTTGGCCCACCGATTCCACATCGACCAGTGATCCCCACACACTAACACTATCCTACACACACTTGGGACAACTTTACACTTATACCAAGCCAATTAGCCTACAAACCTGTACGTCTTTGGAGTGTGGGAGATAGCTGAAGATCTTGGAGAAAACCCACACATGTCACGGGGAGAACGTACAAACTCCGTACAGACAGCACCCATAGTCAGGATCGAACCTGGGTTTCTGGCGCTGTAAGGCAGCAACTCTACCGCTGCGCCACCGTACTGCCCAGTTACTCAACCATTTTGCGCCTATCTCATTTACGCTACCCAGTTAACAAATGGGCATCATATCTATATTTTCAGACATTGACAATCCCGAGGAATCCATATAATATTAACGTATTGCAGGGATGGTCACACTGACCCAGACAATGTTTTGGACTGGTGCAGATCCAACTCCACTTCCGTCACATGATGGAAATCCCACGGCAACCGGGTCCCAGGGGATCTGACATATTAAGAAACTCAATTTGTTACCACAGTGAGGCCAGATTTGAGTCTGAAAAATCTCACCCCACCAGTGTCTTGCCGAGACTGTTGTGGCCAAAGTTAGAAATCTAAACTAATTTCAAAGGTCACAATGTTTTCGAAATGCCAAACATTCTGAAAGTTATGGTTTAACAAACACTGTACTCCCTACTGGAGCAAATAATTACATGTACAGGAAATACAAAATAAAAACAGAAAATTCAGCAGATCAAGTACTCAAAATCATTGTGGGGAGAAACCGAGTTTGAATCTTTCCATTCAAAGCAGCTTTAGCAGAGTTGAAAAGTGGTCCCTATTAGACATAAATACGTCCAGTGTAATTGCATCCTTCCCCTGCTCTCTTAAGCCTTCAACAGTATAAATTGCCTTTCCACTTTGACATCCCGCGAAATACCTCTAACTAGTGCCATTCCAGAAACAATCAAATCGGACAGTTTTTCAATGACAATTGTGGCAGCATCTTGATAATTTAAGGTGCTGCCTTGTTTTTCTGAGCCACATTAATATTTCACGTTGTTCTGTTTTCGTAGGTTCATACTGTGTCATAGGAGCCAAAGCAGAGCATTTGGCATATTGAGTCTACTTCACCATTCAATCATGGCTGATCTATCTTTCCCTCTCCCCCATTCTCCTGCCTTCTCCCCATAACCCCAGATACCCGTACTAATCAAGAACAAATGAAAGGCACAGATAGAATGGATGTGGAGAGGATGTTTCCACTGGTGGGAGAGCTTAGGACCAGAGGTCACAGCCTCAGAATTAAAGGATGCTCTTTTGCAAAGGAGGTGAGGAGCAACTTCTTTAGTCAGAGGGTAGTTAATCTGTGGAACTCATTGCCACAGAGGGCTGTGGAGGCCAAGGCAGTGGATATTTTTAAGGCAGAGATAGACAGGTTCTTGATTAGAACGGGTGTCAAGGGTTACAGGGAGAAGGCAGGAAAATGAGATTAGGAGGCAGAGATCAGCCGTGATTGAATGGCGGAGTAGACTCGATGGGCCGAATGGCTTAATTTTACTCCTATAACTTGTGAATGTGAATAATCTGTCAACTCCATTTTCAAATAAATGCGCAGTGTCCATTGTTTAGTACTAATTCACAACATAAACACCTCACGTGTGTCCAATTATTAGGACACATATGTGACTGGACAGAAACCATCGTCCAGCTTCTTCCCAAAACAATTCTGGAGTCATTCACTGACCTTGTTTAGTTTAGTTCAGTTTAGAGATACAGCGTGGAAACAGGCTCTTCGGCCCACCGAGTCAGCACCTTCCAACAGTCCCCACACACTAACACTGTCCTACATGCATTAGGGACAATTTACACATACCCCATGCCAAATAACCTACAAACCTCATGTCTTTGGAGTGTGGGAGGAAACCGAAGATCTTGGAGGAAACCCAAGTGGTCACGGGGAGAACGTACAAACTCCATACAGACAGCACCCGTAGTCTCCGGCGCTGTAAGCATTGTAAGGCAGCAACTCTACCGCTGCGCCACCGTGGCCACCATGTCTGTTTGGTTTTAATATATCATATGTAATGTACAGGCTATCTAACACAGTTCTTTCAATGTAAAATGTTCATAAAAAAGAATGTCGTTTACTAAAGAAAGTTGAAAGCTAACTGTTTTTACTTAAAATTTCTGATGCTTTTTAGAATTATTATTATTTATGTATCTGCATGTCTTCCAGTCGACCAGATTATTATCCTAAATTTCATTAAGTAGTTTTATTTTTCTATCTCAAAAAAATCCTCATTATCTATTCTGAATTAGAAGGTATGAGCTATGAGGGAAGTTTAAGAAGGAACTGCAGATGTTGGAAAAATCAAAAGTAGATACAAAATGCTGGAGAAACTCAGCGGGTGAGGCAGCATCTATGGAGAAAAGGAATCGGGTCGAGACCCTTCTTCAGACTGATATTGGGGGGGGGGGGGAGGAAAGGAAGTAGGAGGAAACAGTTGGTCTGTGGGAGAACTGAGAAGGGGGGGGGAGGAGGGAGAAGGAGGAGAGGTTGAACAAACTTGGATCATTTTCGCTGGAGCATCAGAGGCTGAGGGGAGACCTGTGGGAGTATATTACATTACAAGAGGCATAGATAGGATAGACAGTCCGAATATTTTTGTCCCAGTGTGGAAATGTCAAAGACTAGGGGCATCGCTTTAAGGTGAGAGGAGATGTATGGAGCATGTTTTTACAGAGTGTTACTGGAAGTATCCTGAGCTAATTCTGCTACAAACCATCATCTATTAGACAACAGACAATAGACAATAGGTGCAGGAGTAGGCCATTTGGCCCTTCGAGCCAGCACCGCATTCAATGTGATCATGGCTGATCATCCCCAATCAGTACCCCGTTCCTGCCTTCTCCCCATATCCCCTGACTCCGCTATTTTAAAAGCCCTATCTAGCCCTCTGTTGAACGCATCCAGAGAACCTGCCTCCACCGCCCTCTAAGGCAGGGAATTCCACAGACAAGTGACGGCTCCCACTGATTGTCGCCGGAAGCTTGCGTCCTTTTCAGGACGGACGATGACAGCGAGGTCAACATTTGTACCAAGATGGACACGTGTGTTGTGGGTACCTGGTGCACGCTGCCAGTGAGGAGATGGAATCAGTAGTGGTGTTAAAGAGGCTTTAGAATAAGCATATGGACATGCATGGAATGAAGGGATATGGATGATGAGCTGGGAGAGGAGATGGGTTGATGTTCAGCATGGACATTGAGGGCCGAAGGGCCTGGTCCTGTGCTGTACTGTTCTATGTCCTATGTTCTTAGTCGCACTGAAAATACTTTTTCAGGACACTCTGAAGAACTTTATTATCCAGTACAGTATTTTGTGAGCCGATGCACGCTCTCTTTAACCAGGTTTGAAGTTATCTATAATGAACTCGTGCAGCCTGTTTATCTCAAAGTCTGCTTAAATTGCTTGCTTTGAGCATTTTATATTCCCAGCGCTTGCTGTTACTTCGCGCTTTGGTCCCTTGCGCTTGCTAAACGCAAGCAATTCTGTGGCCAACATGATTCTGCCCACTGATCAGGGGCAGGAACTATGCTAATGCTTTCTGCTATCATTTAAAACCACCGAGACCTGGTGTGCAGCCTGCCCTTCTGCCCCAGCTGTGGCTGAAAGATTTTTCTCAGTTCACAGTCCAGTTTGTTTATCTGCACACACCATACTCTTCTGATTTTCTGCTCAGGGTGTACTTCACAGGGCAGGAGAAAAACAAAACAGATTCTGCCAATGTGAAGCAGCTCCTGACGTTATTCCCTTATATCCCATCCACCTGGTATGTTCCAATATGCATCAACGGACTGGCACTGAGTTACTTTCCACATTGGAGACTGTTGGGTGTCCCAAGACCTTATGAAATGGGGGTTATTTGGGTTGGTGAGAGAGAGAGATGTTAATAGCAGAGCAAGAAATGGGAAGAAAATGGAACAATGATAACTATATAAACATACTTGGCTAATAAAGTATGATTATGATGAATTACTGTACGCTGACTATCCAACTGACCCAACCATATGTGTAGGAAAGAACTGAAGATGCTGGTTTAAATCGAAGGTAGAAGCAAAAAGCTAGAGTAACTCAGCGGGACAGGTAGTATCTCTGGAGAGAAGGAATGTCACTTTCCCCACCCTTGACTATAAATCATCCTACCACAATCAGAGAGCAGCCCTGAATTATTATCTACCACATTGGTGACCCTCGGACTATCCTTGATCGGGCTTTACTGGCTTTACCTGGCACTAAATGTTATTCCCTTATCATGTATCTGTGCACCGTAAATGGATTGATTGTAATCATTTATTGTCTCTGCTGACTGGTTAGCACGCATCAAAAGCTTTTCACTGTACCTCGGTACACGTGACAGTAATCTGAACTGGACTTACTGTCCCTACCTGTGGCCAGACATCACTCCACACCTGTGACCCGACATTACTCTTCCCATCTTGCTTGGACACTCTGGACATCGCTTTTCCTCCAACTCATCCAATTCTACATTATTCCCCACTCCTAGGATCATTCAACGTGCTCCTCCTCCAACTCAACAAACATTTCTCCCTTTCCGCACCCTCCACTCTCTCCAACTGGGCATCGCCCTTTGAGGTAGATTTGAGTATAAGAGCAGGGAGGTTCTACTGCAGTTGTACAGGGTCTTGGTGAGACCACACCTGGAGTATTGCGTACATTTTTGGTCTCCTAATCTGAGACAAATCTAAAGACATTCTTGCCATAGAGGGAGTACAGGGAAGGTTCACCAGACTGATTCCTGGGATGTCAGGACTTTCATATGAAGAAAGACTGGATAGACTCAGCTTGTACTCGCTGGAATTTAGAAGATTTAGGGGGGATCTTATAGAAACTTACAAAATTCTTAAAGGGTTGGACAGGCTAGATGCAGGAAGATTGTTCCCAATGTTGGGGAAGTCCAGGACAAGGGGTCACTGTTTAAGGATAAGAGGGAAGTCTTTTAGGACTGAGATGAGAAAATCATTTTTCACACAGAGAGTGGTGAATCTGTGGAATTCTCTGCCACAGAAGGTAGTTGAGGCCAGTTAATTGGCTATATTTAAGAGGGAGTTAGATGTGGCCCTTGTGGCTAAAGGGATCAGGGGGTATGGAGAGAAGGCAGGTACAGGATACTGAGTTGGATGATCAGCCATGATCATATTGAATGGTGGTGCAGGCTCGAAGGGCCGAATGGCCTACTCCTCCAGCTATTTTCTATGTTTCTATGTTTCTATGCCCTCTGCTACTCCCTAACAGGGTGTGGTTCACTCAGTAACCTGGGTTGGAAATGTACAGCATGAAGGAATCACCAACACCACCCAGTTTTTATTCAGTGGTCAGTGGTGTGTAGTGACCATTGGTTTAACATCAGAACTCCAATGGTTGGTCATATCCTACTGGTTGTCGAGTCCTACACAGGAAAACGGGCAGGGATCAACAGATGAAAAGATTTACTCGTTTCAGCTTCCATGGTGTGCTTGCATTTGAATACTTGGCTTCTTACACGACGAGAGCTTGGCTCTGCGGTGTGTGAGCTCTCTGCCTCTGCTGCTTTAGCTTTATGCATTGACTGGATGAGTCATCGGTGCCAGAGGAATGGTGATGGAGAGGGAGGGGAAGGCAGGGGAAATGCAAAAAGAAGGTGGGGAATCCGTGTTCTTTAGTTTAGTTTAGAGATACAGCGCGGAAACAGGCCTTTCGTCCCACCGTGTTCATGCTGACCAACGAGCCCTGCACTCTGACACTACCCTACACACACATGGGCCGATTTACAATTATACCAAGCCAAGAAGGGTACAAACTGAAGAAGGGTCTCGACCCAAAACGTCACCCATTCCTTCTCTCCAGAGATGCTGCCCGTCCCGCTGAGTTACTCCAGCATTTTGTGTCTATCTTCGGTTTAAACCAACATATGCAGTCTACACAGGAGTGTGGGAGGAAACCAGAGATCCTGGAGAAAACCTACGCAGGTCACGGGGAGAACATACAAACTCTGCACAGACAGCAGGCACGTGCCGTGAGTAATTACTCAGGGTAGGCAGTCAATCGGCTTTAAAAAAAAAAATTAAACCGCGCATGCGCAGATTGTTCTCCGTAAAAATTAAAAATAAAAATAAAAACAGTAATAATTCAATTTCTCCTAGTCTCCTTTATTCTGAATTACTGAATGGGGGGGGGGGGGGCGGTGAAGGGTGATGGCAGGTGGAGAGATGGTGGGAAAAACGGGAATACAGGGAATAGTTGAATCGGTTGTCATCTAATAGAATAACAACACTTGTTTAAGGGACCAAATGGGGGAGAGTTCCTTTCACAGCATGTGGAGAGTCTGTGCCAGGGGTAAAGTTGTGGGGAGGGCATGAGTGTTGAGATGGAGGGTGTCAGGGATACTGCCAGTAACTCACTCACTCACCGCTACCGCAGCTGTCCGGGCACGAAGCCACCGCACTGTATCCGGGGATAGAAGCAGCTCGGGGAGCGGCCACCGGGACCCGACAGCAGAACTAACCGCCACTTCAGCGCCTTCTGCCGGCCTGCTCACCTCTGGCAGTGCTCTCCGTCGGAACACCTGTCACCTGCCACTCGCCGACTTCACTCATGTCAGCGGCTTCCTACAAATCCTTAAATTCCCACAGCCGAGTAACCTCAATCTCGCTGTCGGACTTTAAGGACATGAGGGAGGCCAGCGAGCGGCTGGAGAGAGGTTTTTAGATGGAGAGCTGCCAGAGGTGAGAGGGGACCGGCAGAAGGAGCTCAGGTGGCGGCTGGTTCCGCTGTCCGGCCCGGCGGCCGCTCAGCCACCCGAGCTACTTCTCTCCCCCCCCCCGCCCCCGGCCTCAAAGCGGTGGCATTCCACGCCTCCGTGCAAGGAGCATCGCAAGTGGCATTATCCCAATCCCCTCCTAGGAAGCAAGCAGAAGCCTCCACGTGACGACAGAAATTGTACCACAGTGACTGACTGAAGTAGCCAATTCTGCAACCAGCGACCGTCAATCGTCACTGACCGACCGGAAAGACGTGTTATAGAAGATGGCCGGCACGTGGGCTGCACAGACCTTCCCGTGTTACAAGCGCTGCGGATGAAAGGCACGGAGAATTATGCCTACCTAAGAGATCGATCTCTTACATAGGCATAATTCGCCCATGCCTTTACTTTTTATATTTACTTATTACCATTTTATAATTTTAGTCAGGGTAGACAGTGCCTACCTTGCCTACCCTGACGGCACGTGCCTGACAGGCTGCATCCGTAGTCAGGATCGAACCTGGGTCTCTGGCGCTGCACCACCGTGCTGCCCCTTCCCCCATTGACAGGCCTGCTGCTTCCTTGGCCGCCACAGTTTGAAGTGCAGATAGAGACCGATTGGGTTCAGCAAAACCAATTATAAAACTGATGAATGAAAAGGCTCTGGTTACCACCTCGTTTGTTTCCCATTAACTGGCAGAACTCTCCCGAGCCCTGGATTTCAACCTCTTCCTGCCGGGACAAATGGAGTTTATTTTTGTATCTATGTCCACCTTTCAATCGTTAAAATATTCATGGATTGGTGTGTATGGGTAAATGATTCTCTGAGCTGTTTCAATTCTTGCAGGAGCCAAGGATGGAGCTTAAGATGCGTTCATACTAGTGATAGACCCTTGAATTGTGCAGTGATTTTTTTGCAGAAAACCCACATTATTTTTGGATTAAGGAGCATGCAAGCAAGGTGAGCATTGATGCCCATCCTGACTTCTCCTGAGAAGCTGGCTCCGAACCATCATTTTAAATTGCTGCATCCTGTCTTGCGAAGGAATTCCCTCAATAATATACTTAGATCTATCGATGATGTAGAGAGTGAATCTGAGATCCTCTCTCACCTTAACATACACATCCCTCACAATCCACCCACCCCTGTCATACCGACACGGTGGCGCAGCGGTAGAGTTGCTGCCTTACAGCACATACAGCGCCGGAGACCTGGGTTCCATCCCGACTACGGGCGCTGTCTGTACGGAGTTTGTACGTTCTCCCTGTGACCTGCGTGGGTTTCCTCCGAGATCTTCGGTTTCCTCCCACACTCCAAAGACGTACAGGTTTGTAGGTTAATTGGCTTTGGTATAAATGTAAATTGGCCCTAGTGTGTGTAGGATAGTGTTAATGTGTGGGGATCACTGGTCAGCGTGAACCAGGTGGGCCGAAGGGCCTGTTTCTGCACTGTATCTCTAAACTAAACTAATCTCTAAACTAAACTAAACTAATTTCCCTCCTCTAGCAGCTTCTAACACTATGGTTAAGCCTTTCAGGCTCATGGCAGTATTCTCCATTAGCTGCCACTCTCAGCCACTGTCCCACACAAATAAGCCTCGATTGAGAAAGTTGGAAAATGGTAGGGTTTATGCTCTTTTTAATACTGTAGCTAAGGAAGGATATGCTTCCCTTTGAGGGAAAGCATTGCAAATTCGTAATGTCCGAGGAGAAGACCCCACTGGAGTTTAGAAGAATGAAACGTGATTTCATTGTGCAATGTGTGATTCTGACAGAATGACCATCAATCAGAAACATTAAGTCTTGTGTAGGAAGGAACTGCAGGTACTGGTTTAAACCGAAGATAGACACAAAATGCTGGAGTAACTCAGCGGGACAGGGAGCATTTCTGGAGAGAAGGAAAGGATGACATTTCGGGTCTTCAGAATGAAGAAGGGCTCGACCCGAAATGTCACCCATTCCTTCTCTCCAGAGATGCTGCCTGTCCCGCTGAGTTAGTGCAGCATTTTGTGTCTATCTTTGGTTTAAACCAGCAATTCCTTCCTACTGAAGAAAGCAGTCGAGTGCTGGTGTATTTGAGATCTCCACCTTACTTCCCACATGCTCACAGCTGCCGGCAACACAATATATCTTTGAACCGTCACCACCTACCCGTGAAGTGTGAGCTACTGTGTTCTAACAGTGTCAGACTAGACAGCAGCTGTCAACAAACACATGAAGAGCAATGTTAGTACATGTTTCATCAATGGGATAATCAGTAGGAAGAAATGCAGAGTCAAGCTACTACAGGAAGAGGTTAGAATATTTACCACATCATTCCTACCAGAGCATTTTATTAAATTGACGTATCCATTTTTCATTGGGGTTGTTTATAGAATCAATGCCTGTTTGCTAAAGATAGACACAAAATGCTGGGGTTACTCAGCGGGACAGGCATGGTCTCTGGATAGAAGGGATGGGTGACGTTTCAGGTCGAGACCCTTCTTCAGACCCGAAATGTCGCCCATTCCTTCTCTCCGGTGATAGTGCCTGTCCCGCTGAGTGACTCCAGGATTTTGTGTCTATCTTCGGTTTAAACCAGCATCTGCTGTTCCTTCTTGCTCATTTTGCCTCGTTTCCCAAACTCGATTTGGAAAAGTTTTACTGTTAGAGCATTTCAAACAAGAGAAGCAAATTAGAACTCAGATGCCACTTCACCATAAAACTAGGAGGCGATAGATAGATTCTTGATTAGTACCGGTGTCGGGGTTATGGGGAGAAGGCAGGAGAATGGGGTTAGGAGGGAGAGATAGATAAGCCGCAAACACACACACATACTCACACACACTCTCTTACAAACACACACGCACTCAGTCAAACTTCTCGATCATTAATTCAAGTGACTTCTATATTTCTTTTGTCTGATAATTTACGCTCTTTGAAGGAGCAATGTTGATTAAAAATTAACTTTGAGAATAGTAAAAAGCACCTCCAGGACATTACCTGTTCATTAATAAATAACTTGCTTTGTGCTACTGTGTTGAACATAATTTCTTCACTGCACTACAGCTGTCCACAGTATTCAGACTCTCTGTGTATCTCTGCAATCCTTCTCTTGGTCTGGTATCCGTGTGGGTGGGGGATGGATGGGGTCGGTGACTACAAAGCGATATTGCTTTCTGTCGATTAAGATTTCTTAACCTCTTTGTGTGTATACCCATCGCATTTCCTCTCAACGTCTTCTCTTTCATTGGTATTATCAGATCCGACAGAACCCACATCCTGGCCAAAAGTTCCAGACTCACAATACCACTTTGGAGCACAAAGTGGGCCGTTGTCGCACTAATTCATCAGTAATTGTACATTGAAACCTCTCTCACAAAGCAGGAGATTTGTAATCATTCGCAGCACCAGGTTACCACCACAATAATTGTGGCAGTGGCGCAGTGGTAGAGTTGCTGCCTTACAGCGCCAGAGACCCGGGTTCCATCCTGGCTATGGGTGCTGCCTCTACGGAGTTTGTATGCTCACCCCTTCACCGCGTGGGATTTCTCCGGGTGCTCTGGTTTCCTCCCGCATTCCAAACGCGTAGATTAATTGGCTTGGTAAAATAGTGTAGAATAGTGATAATGTGCGGGGATCGCTGATCGGCACGGACTCGGTGGGCCGAAGGGCCTGTTTCTGCACTGTATTTATTAACTGAACTAAACTAAAATTCTCTAAGAATGAGAGATGCAAACCACGATAGGACGACCCACATCCCAACAAACAAACTTTAACCCCTCTCCCACCATACAACACCATCCAGAGACCATCTCGCGCCAATCCCCACCCCAGTTAACACCACTACCTCTGCAATAACATGCTCAGGTTGGATTGGTAGATTAGAATGGTGCTCAGTGAAAAACAAGAAAGGAACTCAATTAATTTTAAAATGCATTACAGCCACTAGATTGCTTTCGAATTGCACCAATGGTGCAAACAATCTTCATTCAGCAAAGCCACACAGCAGCAGTGATTCTATACACAATTTGTTTATTTTGCAGAATTTGGGTGTTGAGTGCACTAGAAACCTGGAATGGCTCTCGGTTCTTTTCTCTAACTGCTTCAGTCAATAGAGTACAGTCGCTTGCACAGAGTACGGGAATCGAGGGCCAGAGGTCATAGGTTCAAGGTGAAGGGAAAAAGATTTATTGGGAATCTGAGGGTAATTTTTTCACACAAAGTGTGGTGGATGTATGGAACAAGCTGTCAGAGGAGGTAGTTGAGGCTGGGACTATCCCAATATTTAGGAAACGGTGTGTTTAAGTTCGCCAGGTACATGGATAGGACAGGTTTGGAGGGATACAGCCCAAGCAGAGGCAGGTAGGACATGTTGGCCGGTGTGGGCAAGTTGGGCCGAAGGGCCTATTTCCACGCTGTATCACTCTATGACTCTCTGACTATAATCGCAGTAGGATTGAACAGTGCTGCTGCAAAACTGTCAATGGCATTGATGAGCTCCCAATGGCTGGATCTTGCGTGGGAAGTTCTAATTTTAGAAAATGTAATTGAGATTGAATGGATGCACACACTGGCCTTTGGGCAATCTGTGAATAATGAAGCATATTCCTGAGAGATTGTTTCTGTATACTGCATGTGGGTTCTCTTTTCGAGTAAGCTTAAAAATAAATTGAAAATGTGAACTCTTGCCACTTTCACGGCCATCGGAGTTGAGCAACTTGGCAAGAAATTCCAGCTTTTACTTGTTTAGTCCGCAGGATCAGGGTGTGTGACAGCCCATTACAGATTGTGTTAATGGTTTAATATTTTAACTTTCAATGAAGGCAATATCAATACATTTTATTTTTTCGTTTTATAGATACAGCGCGGAAGCAGGCCCTTCGGCCCACCGAGTCCGCGTCCATCGGCGATCACCCCGTATACTAGCACCACCCTACACACACTAGGGACAATTTACAATTTTACTGATGCCAACTAACCCACAAACTTGTACGCCTTTGGAGTGTGAGAGGAAACCGGAGCACCCGGTGTAAACCCACGCAGGTCACGGGGAGACAGATACAAAATGCTGGAGTAACTCAGCGGGGAGGCAGCATCTATGGAGAGAAGGAATGGGCAACGTTTCGGGTCGAGACCCTTCTTCAGTCTGCATCTGCAGTTTACACACAGGTCACAGAGAGAATGTACAAACTCTGTACAGACAGCGCCCGTAGTTAGTATTGAACCCTGGGCCGTTACTATTATAATCAATTCTCCTGTCAATGGGTGTTGACTTCTAAAAAAATATTATTCGATCACTGGAGGATATAAGGAACCTAATATTCAAACCTGGTCATAGATTGCATTTCATGTGCACATCATATTGTATTCTGCCATATGTTTCTGTAACACAGAACCTACATTACAAAGTTTTTTGTTTAAAAAAATTTTTTATTAGAAGGAATTGTTCAATGATAAAACGTTCAGCATCTAGAATTATACAATTATTGAACAGCTTCATTTTGAACCTTATAACCTAAATTGTGAAAAATGAAAAAAAGGAAAGAAAGGGAAATCAAGAAAAGAAGAAAGGAAAAAGTGAAAGGATAGAGTAGAAAAGAACGAGAAAAAGTCCCCTAAACTATCAAAGCAGTGTAGCAGAAAGATAGAGGAAGAAGAAAAAATGGAGATATACCTTGCCCCCCCCCCCTCCCCCACCCCCGCATCACCCAACCCAGCATCGGATTTAAATTTAAATTTGTGTTTCACCAAACTATTGTTGTAAAAATTCAGTAAAGGGTGTCCATGTCTTAAGAAATTGAGTTTTTCCGCCAAGACAAGCCTAATGTTTTCCAAATGTAGTGTCTCGGACATATCTGTGATCCACATCTTCACTGTAGGGACTGTTGTCTGTTTCCAAAATGTAAGCATTAATTTTTTACAAAGTTAAATACTACAACTACTTGTTACTTGTACTGAATCTACAATGTGCTATCCTTTATGAGATTTTATGTCCTAGAAATTCATGTCTGCCATTTTCTGCTGCTAAAATAGCATTAGCAATCTGCCTAATGTTATTTTAAAAAGCAGTGAACAGCGAACTGTCAAATGCACCATATTTCAGTGAAGGTTGCCGGCAAGAATCCAAAGGCAAGCTTCCCGAGGCTGACGTGGTCTTTATTTTGAGATTGAGACAATGCAGACACTTGCGTTTGTTGCTTACGGTTGGACAGTGATACGATACGATGGAACTTTATTTATACCAGGAGGGAAATTAATTGCATAGATCTGTATTACAAATACAATCTCTCACAAGTGTTGAAGTGGAACAAAAGTTCCATTGACAAAGTGGGGAATGTTTAGTCTGAATTTTGATTTCACATCTGGAAGGGGTGTTGGATTGCATTGCAGGTCTCGCAAAAGCGTCGACATTCACCCTTGTCATCTTCCCTGGCACTTCTCTTGCCATAAGAGAACTTTGCACAAGTAATATAGATGCTGGAGTAACTCAGCGGGTTGGGCAGCATCTCTGCAGAACATGGATAGGTGACATTTCGGGTTGAGACCCTTCTGCAGACTCAAAGCCTGGATAGAGTGGGTGTGCAGAGGATGTCGCCACTGGTGGGAGAATCTGGGACCAGCGGTCACAGCCTCAGAATTAGGAAGGAGATGAGGAAGAATGTATTTAGTCAGAGGGTGGTGAATCTGTGGAGTTCATTGCCTCAGAAGGTTGCGGAGGCCAGGTCAGTGGATATATTTAAGGCAGAGATAGATAGATGCTTGATGAGTACGGGTGTCAGGGGTTGTGGGAGGAAGGCAGGAGAATGGGGTTAGGAGGGAGAGATAGATCAGCCATGATTGAATGGCGGAGTAGACTTGATGGGCCAAATGGCCTAATTCTGCTCCTATCACTTATGATCTTATGGATCTAAAGGAGGGTTTCCGGCGCTGCATTCGCTGTAAGGCAGCAACTCTACCGCTGCGCCATCGTGACCGAGTATTCTGGTGACATCTCCGTCATTGAAGGAGACAGGATGGGGCAAACACCAGTTACTGTTGATGATTATAATTTGGTGAAGGAGGCCCTCATGTCTGCCTGACACTAGCTTGTCTTATAGTGCAAGGAGCTGTTCACAAATGAAGTCCAAGGCATTTTGAGGAATGAGAGTAAGCTTGGTGCAATTGCCAAAAGGGCTCTGGGGGAACGACCACAGTTGAGAGCCATCCTTCTATTGCACATTGAGAAGCTGAAACCTTCATTCAAAAATTGCTCAAAGAAAATTGTTAGTATGCTGACATAATGTTAATGGAATGATAAGGCTTGTACTGAAACGGTGACATAAACGCTCTCTATTATATACATGTAAATTTTGTGAATAGAGAAATATTTTCCAAATTTAAAAAAAGAGTTGTACAGCATTCTGCTTATGACTGCAGGAGAGATGTATCTGACCTTTTAAACCATATTTATTTGAGTGTTTGGCATTATTAAAAGCTGGTTCTTCAGCACGTGAGCCGTGCCTGTGAGATGCCCGATACAGACTGATGTGGCTGAACATCCTGCTTGAAATGAGTTCTACACACTGCACTGTCATTGGTCTCACTTGGTCAAACTCGATGGCAGAAAGGCAGTTACATGAGAATCTTACACCAAAATGACAATATGAATACCAGCCGAAACGTCACCTATTCCTTTTCTCCAGCGATGCTGTCTGACCCGTTGAGTTACCCCAGCATTTTGTGTCTGTATGATATGATATCAATGACTGGCATTGACTCTCAAAGGAATTTGTACTAAATTGGATAACACCACATTAACACGATCATAACTCAATGCAAAATGTTCTAGCGTAGCCCAGACAACCCACGGTCTGTGTGTTTGGTCTACCATTAGTATTGGCGAGGCTATGAATTTTGTGATAAGTAGGCTGATCCATCTTCTCCAATGCTACACAGTAACACAGTGCATAACAGAGTGACTGTTGGCTAAATTAGCAATGGTGTCATAATTCCATGGGTGGTTAAGTTGGGATCATCCTTACCACTACCCTCCAACCTTGACTCCTTCAGAAATTCCATGGGTTGGTGAGAATGGACTTCAGTTGCAAGGTTTGTTTGATGAAGACCCACTTGAAACATCGGCATCTCTGCCATGCTCCAGGGAACCATGGAATAGAAACATAGAAACATAGGAAATAGGTGCAGGAGTAGGCCATTCGGCACTTCGAGCATGCACCGCCATTCAATATGATCATGGCTGATCATCCAACTCAGTATCCTGTACCTGCTTTCTCTCCATACCCCCTGATCCCTTTAGCCACAAGGGCCACATCTAAGTCCCTCTTAAATATAGCCAATGAACTGGCCTGAACTACCTTCTGTGGCAGAGAATTCCAGAGACTCACCACTCTCTGTGTGAAAAATGTTTTCCTCATCTCGGTCCTAAAGGAATTCCCCATTATCCTTAGACTGTGACCCCTTGTTCTACACCTCCCCAACATTGGGAAAAATCTTCCTGCATCTAGCCTGTCCAACCCCTTAAGAATTTTGTAAGTTTCTATAAGATCCCTCCTCAGTCTTCTAAATTCTAGTGAGTACAAGCCGAATGCTGCCTTACACTGACCCTTTCCTTACTTTCACTGCAATCCACAGCCTGCTCTCCTATTATTCACTTCACCCGAGTTTTATTAGTACGTTTATCAGATCAGGAGAACCCTCCTGAAATGTTCAGGCATCATCTCTAAATAGTGAAAGGCCTGGATAGAGTGGATGTGGAGAGGATGTTTCCACTAGTGGGAGAGTCAACGACCAAAGGCCACTGCCGCGGACTTAAATGACGTACCTTTAGAAAGGAGATATGAAGGAATTTCTTTAGTCAGTGGGTGGTGAAACTGTGGAATTCATTGCCAAGGCCAAGTTAATGGATATTTTTAAGGCAGAGATTGATAGATTCTTCATTAGTACGGGTATCAAGGGTTATCTGGAGAGGGCAGGAGAATGGGATTTAGAAGGAAAGATCGATCAGCCATGATTTAATGATGGAGTAGACGTGAAGGGCTGAATGGTCTAATTGTTCACCTAGAACTTATGATCCCATATTCTCCCCATTTGTCTTCAACCCAACCCAGATTCTACTGCTTACCTCGATACTTTGGACAATTTACAGCAACCAATTAACCTACCAACCCCATGTCTTTGGAGTGTGGGAGGAAGCCAGAACACCCAGGGGAAGATCATGAGGGTTACAGGCAGAAGGTGCAAACTCCATACACACAACGCCCAAAGTCAGGATTGAACCCAGGGCTCTGGTGCTGTGAGCAGGCAGCTCTGCCAGGTGCACCACAGGGTTGCTATCCTGGTGTCATGCTATGTTAACGGTGCAGTGGTTAAATTATCAGACTCGTTGCTCAAAGTCAACAAAAGCTTCTGGAAATACTCAGCAGGTCAGGCAACAGTTACAGAGTAACAGAGTTAATATTTTAGGTTTATGAAGGAACTGCAGATGCTGGAAAATCAAAGGTAGACAACAATGCTGGAGAAACTCAGAGAGTGAGGCAGCATCTATGGAGCGAAGGAAATATTTCCTTGGCTCCATAGATGTTGCCTCACCCGCTGAGTTTCTCCAGCATTTTTGTCTAATATTTTAGGTTAATGACTTGTCGCCAGTTTTCATGCCAGAACTAGCAATCTGGAGGTCCCAGTTCAAATCCCTTCCAGCTCAGTTTGGTTTATTGTCACGTGTACCGAGGTACAGTGAAAAGCTTTTGTTGCGTGCTAACCAGTCAGCAGAAAGACAATCCAATCGAGCCATTACAGTGTACAGATACATGATGAAGGAATAACGTTTAGTGCAAGGTAAAGCCAACAAAGTCCGATCAAGGATAGTCCGAGGATCACCAAAATGGTAGATAGTAGTTCAGCACTGACCTCTGGTTATGGTAGGATAATTCATTTGCCTGATAACAGTTTGGAAGAAACTGTTCCTGAATCTGGAGGTGTGCGTTTTCACACTTCTGTACCTTTTGCCTGATGGGAGAGGGGAGAAGAGGGAGTGGCCAGGGTCTGACTCGTCCTTGATTATTCTGCTAGCCTTGCCGTGGCAACGTGAGATATAAATGGAGTCAGTAAAAGGGAGGTCGGTTTGCGTGATGGTCTGGGCTGCGTCCACAATTCGCTGCAATTTCTTGGGGTCTTGGATGGAGCTGTTCCCAAACCAAGCTGTGATGCATCCTAATAAAATGCTTTTTACAGTCACGGAGTGTAAACTGAGGTAGTAGTTTGGAATATTGCAAACCAACTAATGACTAAACGCCTGTTGATGAATTAATGTCCAGTGTTTGGGGAAAGGCAATCGATAGCTGATGCTACTGAAGATTCAAGATTCAAGAGAGTTTATTGTCATGTGTCCCTGATAGGACAATTAAATTCTTGCTTTGCTTCAGAACATAGTAGGCATGAATACAGAACAGATCAGTGTGTCCATATACCATTATATAAATTCTTCTAGGGTTACACAAAAAGCTGGAGAAACTCAGCGGGTGCAGCAGCATCTAAGGAGCGAAGGAGATAGGCGACGTTTCGGGTCGAGACCCTTCTTCAGAAGGAGATAGACAACCCGAAATGTCGCCTATCTCCTTTGCTCCTTAGATGCTGCTGCACCCGCTGAGTTTCTCCAGCTTTTTGTGTAACCCTCAATTCTCCAGCGTCTGCAGTTCCTTCTTTAACACATATAAATTCTTCTAACTGGATTCATGCTTCTAACTGGTAAAGGTTCATTATTTTGGACACAAAGTGCTGGAGAAACTCAGCGGGTCGGGCAGCATCTCTGGAGAACATGAAGTCCTGACCCAAAACATCACCTATCCATGTTCTCCAGAGATGTTGCCTGACCCGCTGAGTTACTCCAGCACTTTGTGTCCGTTTGTGTAAATCAGCATGTGCTGTTCGTTGTTTCTAGTACTTTATTATTTTGTAGTTGGGCTCGTGAAAGATTAATTCTCATATTGAAGGGATAATGTTCAGTATTGTGAACAGTTAATGTTCAATGCTAGTAAAGAATGAACTGTCGGTACTAGTGAAGAGTTAACACCCAGTGCTGGTGAAGCAATAATTCTCATTTCTGGTAAAGTATTAATTTCCTGGAGTGGTGAAGGGTTAATGCTCTGTACTGGTGAAGGTGTTGGAAGGAACTGCAGATGCTGGTTTATACACTGTGATAAGAACTCATGTGGTTCGTTAATATCCTTCGGAGATGGTCTACCATTTATACCCAGTGTGGCCTGATTTTACACCAGGGACACAACAATATGGTTGACTGTGAAATAGCCAAGCAAGCCATTCTGTTCAGGGCAATTATAGGTAAGCAATAAATCCTGGCCTTGCCAGTCGTCCCCACGTCCTAAAAAACCATTGTTCAAAAAAAAAATCCCCTCTCGAACTAATTTATAAACACCATTGCCAGAACAGCTATAAACAATCTTGGAGAAAGTCCATCATCATGGATGCTTGATCGTGTTCTGCCAACCTCAACCCATAGTAACAACAGACATATTAAACTTCTGTCTTATGGGAGAAGTGGATTCAGGAATATTTCAACCAGTTATGTAGTCCAGGAAATTGCATCAGGAGTGTTTTATTGTCATATAGATCCCAAAACGGAACAATGAAATTCTTCACGCAGCAGCACAAGCATAGTATGCTGTAAATTCCATTATAAATTTTAATATATTAAAAAAATGATAATTGATACTTGCTCCTGCATTGATACAACTCAGAATAACTAACTGATTACAGATCTTACATTGTTGTGTGATCTAGGTATTGGTTAGACACATCCTGAACGTTCTTCACTAAGTGCCAAGGAACATTATTATATTACGGGCATGACTGCAATGTAATCTTTTATAATTCACCAGGTCATCAGTGTCTGTCAACAACAAACTAGCCAACACTGTGATATCTGCTGAAGACTTGGTCTTTCTTCATCCCTGTGCTACCTCTCCAGTACTTCTGGTCTGTGTTTCTAACGTGCTAAATCCAGGAGCATAGTCTAGTAATTCACGTTCACAAGTTATAGGGGTAGAATTAGGCCATTTGGCCCATTGAGTCTACTCCGCCATTCAATCATGGGATCTCTGCCTCCTAATCTCATTTTCCCCATAACCCTTGACACCCGTTCTAATCAAGAATTTGTCTACCTCTACCGTAAAAATATCCACTGCCTTGGCCTCCACAGCCCTCGGTGGCAATGAATTCCACAGATTAACTACCCTCTGACTAAAGAAGTTGCTCCTCATCTCCTTTCTAAAAGAGCATCCTTTAATTCTGAGGCTGTGACCTTCGGTCCTAGACTCTCCCACCAGTGGAAACATCCTCTCCACATCCACTCTAAATATGCCTTTCATTATTCTGTAAGTTTCAATGAGGTCCCCTCTCAACCTTCTAAACTCTAACAAGTACAGGCTCAGTGCCATCATACGCTCATCATATGCATGTATGATATAGAAAATTCAGCCCTTCCAGCCAGCACTTCCATTCATTGTGATCATGTCTGATCGTCCCCTATCAATAACCCATGGCTACCTTCTCCCCATATCCCTTGATTCCACTCGCCCCTAGAGCTCTATCTAACTCTCTCTGTCTGTGGCAGGGAATTCCACAAATTCACAACTCTCTGGGTGAAAACATTTTTTCTCACCTCAGTCTCAAATGGCCTCCCCTAAAAATGATATAAGAATGTTGAAACATAGAAAATAGTAAGATTAAATGAGAACTTACCAGTTCGAAGGTTGATCTTTATTTTATGAGGAGTTGCGATGAGGGATTTCGTGAAGAACCCGCCAGCACGCATGCGCGACATACTTCAAAGTAGTGGTGTGGAATCACAGAAAACAACAACAGAGAAATGACTTGTTATAGTAAGATTGAAGAGACTCTAATTACCAGTTGATTTATGATCGAGGGTTGGGAGCCGAGGGCACGAAATCCCTCATCGCAACTCCTCATAAAATAAAGATCAACCTTTGAACTGGTAAGTTCTCGTTTAATCTTACTATTTCATTTCGGAGTCACGTGAGTGACTTCGTGAAAACTTCAAAGCTCTGTGATTCCATGCCCTGGACCACGTCCATGCTGTCACACACCACTTATAAGGATGGATGGGAGTAAACAACTTTCCAGACTGCTTGTACTGAAAAATAAGAACAATATTTATTAACAACAAAGAAAAAAACCCTTATTCGGGGACATCTCCACGTTCTTGACCTGCATTCAGCACGGCCTCCGCGAACTGTAGAGGAGCGGTAACAGGTTTGTTGTAGAACCGCTGGAAGATGGCTTCATTCGCCCATCCTGCTGTGGCAAGAATATGGTCCATGGGCACCTCCATGACCCTTGCCGCCGACGTTGATGCAGCCCTGGTGGAATGGGATTTGAAGACATTAGTGTCAATACCTGACTTACCCAAGACGATCCTGAGCCACCTGGATATCGTCTGGACCGTCACTCTATGGTGAGGTTTCTTGTGGGTGATAAGCAAGTATTTCTCCATTCCCCTCAGCTTTCTCGTCACTTTCACATAGTGACGGATATGGGCGGCTAAACATAGCCTTGCATCAGCGGGGTATGCCGGGAACTTCAGCTGCAGCCCTGTGAACCCAGGTCTATGCTGCTTGAGTAATTCATCTATGAAGAAGATTACTTCCGCAGGGGTAGAGATCATCCTGTCGATCCGGACCTTGTGGAGTGTCTGTACCCTCTGCGCTGAAGTCAGTGCCAGTAACATCACCAGCTTCAGGGTGAGTTTGTCCAGCTCAAGCCCCTCCATGGGTGACCACGTCCTGAGCAGGGTTAATACCTTCCCGATATCCCAGGTGATGTTATAACACGGTCTGGGCGGATTGGAATTGAATATTCCCCGCATGAGTCTGGACACCAGCCTGTTGGATCCTACCTCAATATTGAGGTAGAATGACAGCGCACTCCTGGCGCTGTTGATGGCACTGTAGCTGAGGTGTTCGTCATGGTGCAACCCCGCCAGGAATTCCAATACGTCGGTGATGGTTACGGAGTCGTATGCAATGTGGGAGCGGCCGCAGTAGGTTTCCCATTTCCGGATGTGTGAGAGATATTGCCGCCTGGTGGACTCCCAGCATGACGCTCCGATGGTATCCATGGTTCTAGATGATAGGCCATATCTGTTCGGAACCTGCAAGCCAACAAGTTTAGATAACTGTGGCAGGGATGTGGTTCCCCTGACACAGGGTTTGTTACCAATTGTGGACAACCCTCTAAGAGGACCCAAGGTTGACTGATCATATCAAGGACCACCGGATACCATGGCTGCGTAGGCCAGTCGGGTATGATAAGAATGCCCTTAGCAGCATCTGTCTGGATTTTCCGCAATACTCGACTGATGAGGCAAAATGGAGGAAATGCATAGAAAAACCATTTCCCCCAGTCCAGCGAGGCGCATCCATCGCCATTGCCCCAGGATCTGGTTCCCACGAAACGTATGTTGGTACCTGATGGTTCAACCGTGACGCAAAGAGGTCGATATCCGGTTCACCAAATTTGGCTGTAATTTTAGCGAATATTTGGGGATTCAACATCCACTCGATGTTGTCATTGAATTTGCGTGACCTGGTGTCCGCCACTGTATTGAGCTCACCTGGTAAATAGGTAGCTGAAATCCAAATATTCCGTCGAACACACCAGAGCCAAATTGTATTTGCCAATTCATCACATGAAACTGACCTGGTACCGCCCATATGGTTTAGATATGCCACCGCAGTGGTATTATCTATTTGGAGACGGACATGAGCGTCAGTAAGGTTAGAACAATGAGCTCGAAGTCCGTGAAATGCTCCTAGCATCTCCAAATAGTTTATCCCTTGTGACAACAACAGGGTAGATTCAAGGGTGTCCCATCTGCCCCCACAACTAGAGTAGTTGTCCGTAGCTCCCCAGCCATGGGAGCTTGCGTCTGTTTGTAAGTATACCATCAGATTGGGCAAAATGATGGGTTTAAATGAGTCACAAATATTGTCAATCCACCATTGTAACTCAATCTTTGCCTTGAGAGGCAGCTGCATTGGTCTATCGAAATGTCCAGCGTTCAGTTTTAACGCTGAGATCTTGGCTCTCTGCAAATTTTGATAATGCAAAGGTCCGTATTGGGCAGCTGGAAAAAGTGCTACGATCTTGCCAATTACCTTAGCAGTTTGTCTAATTGATGGTATACTGGCCCAGACTAGATCCTTGCATACTTGGGTGACATCCCCAACTTTGTTAGTATGGTGGCCCTCATGCGATTGGAATCCACCGTAAACCCCAGATAATCCATGACCTGTGAAGGGCAGAACTTTGATTTATCTGGATGGATAATGAACCCCATTTTCTGAAAGATTTCCATGGGGGCTGAAACTGCCAGTTCCGCTGATTCCAGGGTGTTCCCAATGATTAGGATATCATCCAGATAGGCCATCACTATATGACTTTGTCTCCTTAGCGTAGCCAGTATAGGCTTGAGCAATTTAGTAAATAATCTAGGGGCTGTGGTAAGCCCGTTTGGCAAAGCCCTGTATTGCCAGAGCTGATCCATCCAGGTAAATTTCAAGAACTTCCTGTGGTGTTCCCGAATGGATACTGAATAGTATGCATCTTTTAAATCAATGCATGCCATAAAGCAGCCCTCAGAAATCAATAACTTGGCTGTTTCGAACGTGTCCATTTTGAAATGGGTATATTTTACAAAGGTATTCAAATGGGTCAGATCAATAATAACCCGACATCCTCCATCCTTCTTGGTTTTTGTGAATACGTTGGATACAAATTCAATTGGTTCGTGTATAGTTCTTTCTATCACGCCTTTTTCTTGTAGCCTTAAGATTTCAGCATAGCCTACTGCCGCTTCATTGCTGGACAGTGTAAATTTCCGATCTGGCATATGCTGGGATGGAGGGATGTTACCATTGATGAACTCAATCTCATGGCCTTGAATACTTTGTAAGATAAACTCATAAGAAGTGATGGTTCCCCATGCCTCCGTGAAGAACCGTAGTCGCCCACCAACATGTGAAGTTAAGCACGCAGGTGCATGAAATCCAGACCGCCTTACCTCCATGGTTACCGACGGTCCTTGATATGTTTGGCGGGACGTGGAGGTGCTGGGTTGGGTTGATGATGCGGCGTCCGCATGTTCCATGGTGGCCGCTGGGGGCCTAGCCCTAAAAAAGGCCTAGGTTGTTGAGGCTGCTGAAATTGAGGCGGAGCTGGAGCGTAGGTCCTTGCCGGTCTAACGGCAAGGCCTCGTGGCCTGAAAAATGGCACTTTCCTGGCCGGCTGCCTGGTCGAGATTTGTGACCGCATGAGTCCCACCGTCTTGGCGTGGTCATCCAGCTCCTTGACCCTCTTCGGGAGGTCTTCCCCGAACAACTGTCTGGGTGGCGGCGTAGGAGGTGCTTTGCACAACCCCGCAAATTTTGGGTTCGGCGTGGGTTTGATGACGCTCTTCCTGAAGGCGTTTATCTCATACTGTGTGGTGCACAGTAGAGCCAGAGCATCCTCCTGCTCGGTGCTCAGATCCTCCCCGTCCACCGACCGTGCAAACGCGGTAATCCCAGCAGTGAGCAGCTTCAGGATCTGCTGGAGCTTCATCTCCTGGGTCCTGATCCCTGTGCTGATGTTGCCCCAGATTGGCGTATTGACGATGGGCACGTTGAGGGAGTTGCAGTTTGCTGGGGCTTTGTGCCTGTTTATGGCCTCCGACAGGACCTCCTCCTGGAGCTGATGGTTGGTCAGGAAGTCCACGGTGGCAGCCAGTTTGGGGTTGAGGGGTAGTACTGATGTCTCCGACAATGCAAATTTTGTTGCTACATCGAGGAGCTCTTCCTGAGGGGCCTCCGATGTAGCTGGTGCATGGCCCAAAATGTCCTCATCCTCCGGCTGTCTCAGGCTGCCTGCTGACGATGGTGATATCTCCCTGTGCCCTCTGGAGCTAGATGCTTCCTGCCTCTGATTTTGTTGCAGGAGGAGTTCCAACATCCGCTCCATCCTGTCAATACGCCCTTCGCCCTTAGAACCCGGGCGGTGGGAGTCCTCATTTTCTACGGAACTGCTGAGGCTCCGGTCATCGGCCCGTACCTCATCAGGTAATCTCGGTGCCGGAAGCTGTCGCTACCAGCTGCCGCAGCGAAGCTGAGCGATTCCTGCGCGGATCCGCTCAAACGCCTCCTTTTGGCGGAGCTCGATCCCGCTGCCTCGGAGGGCAAACGCGGTGAGAAGTCAGCACCCGGCGCCTCGGCGTGGTGACCCGACATCCGCGCGGGCTTGCCGACTGCCCTAATCCTGGGCCTAGCCGACATACGGTCCCGTCCTCCCATCCACGGGGGACTCGGTGACCGTGGCGGGACTCCACCCGAATGACTCTTCCTAGTCTTGGTGGTTGGTGAGTCGACACTGGTCCTTACAGGTCTCCCAGTGGACTTGAGTCCCGCCAATTCACCAGTCCGCAATCTAGCGGCAGGTGATACCTTAGCCCGTGAAGGGCTAGGTTTACGGGCTCCATCCGAGGGCTCAGGGAGAAGGGCCGTGCAGCAGCACGCGAGCCCTTGCCCTGGTCGACCAATGACCCGTTGGCAACAGCGATACGGAGTCAGGGTCAACCTGCTCCGGTGGCACACCGAAATCCTGCTCCGCGGGATCCTCGCTGGAGCTCCGGTGTATCGGCGGGTCGGGTCCTGTAGCGACAGGGCTCCCCGACTTCCTCGCCTTTTTCCCGGCCTGACTCGCAGGTGTAGCCGTTGATGAGGGCTCCGGGATGGGTGGCCGGTGACTCTGTGCGGACGTCTTACGGCCCTTGTTTTTCCCGTCCATGTTCCTGTTGAAAGAAAACACTCTCCCAACAGAAACCAACCAACTCAAGGTTAGTTTCCCTTACCTGAGCGGCTCCTTATCAAGGGCTGGTGGTGAGCTGCGCTCCACCTCCAGCCGTCGACTGCAATGCCTTGCGACGATAAGTCGCGCATGCGTGCTGGCGGGTTCTTCACGAAGTCACTCACGTGACTCCGAAATGAAATAGGTGTAGGAGTAGGCCATTCAACCCTTCAAGCCTGCACCGCCATTCAATATGATCATGGCTGATCATCCAACTCAGTATCCTGTACCTGCCTTCTCTCCATACCCCCTGATCCCTTGAGCCAATAGGGCCACATCTAACTCCCTCTTAAATATAGCCAATGAACTGGCCTCAACTTCCTTCTGTGGCAGAGAATTCCACAGATTCACCACTCTCTGTGTGAAAAGTGATTTTCTCATCTCGGTCCTAAAAGACTTCCCCCTTATCCTTAAACTGTGACCCCTTGTTCTGGACTTCCCCAACATCGGGAACAAAGTTTAACAATGAATAGTTTAACAATTTAATATTTTAATAGTTTAACAATAGTTGAACAATAGTTTAACAAAGTTTAATAATTGAAGTTTAACAATGAAAGCAATTGAGACGTATGATCTGTTGCTAATTTATTTGGCTCCAGTGAAGGTGTGGTTGACGGATTAGCCAAGAGGTTGGATATGATAGAACTGATTTAGGAAACAACAACAGAAGTCATACCTCCGTGTACCCTCCGCTATGTTTCTCCAGCATTTTGTGTACCCTGAAGCGTTTTGGCCCAAAACATTGCCTATATCCTTCGCTCCATAGATGCTGCTGCACCCGCTGAATTTGGTGCAGATAATGTAGAGCTTGTTACTGATTGCTACTTACTAACGAGATAATGCTTGGTCTTGATGAATGTTGTTTAATACAGAACTAATAACATTTGCTGTTGATGAATTAATGTCCAGTGTTTGGGGAAAGGCGATCGATAGCTGATGTTACCGAAGGTTTAATTCTCAGTACTGGCAAGGGATTAATGCTTCTAACTGGTAAAGGTTCATTATTTTGGACACAAAGTGCTGGAGAAACTCAGCGGGTCGGGCAGCATCTCTGGAGAACATGAAGTCCTGACCCAAAACATCACCTATCCATGTTCTCCAGAGATCTTGCCTGACCCACTGAGTTACTCCAGCACTTTGTGTCCTTTTGTGTAAATCAGCATGTGCTGTTCCTTGTTTCTAGCACTTTATTATTTTGTAGTTGGGCTCGTGAAAGATTAATTCTCATGTTGAAGGGATAATGTTCGGTATTGTGAACAGTTAATGTTCAATGCTAGTAAAGAATGAACTGTCGGTACTAGTGAAGAGTTAACACCCAGTGCTGGTGAAGCAATAATTCCCATTTCTGGTAAAGTATTAATTTCCTGGAGTGGTGAAGGGTTAATGCTTTGTCCTGGTGAAGGTCTTGGAAGGAACTGCAGATGCTGGTTTATACCAAAGATAGACGCTAAATGCTGGAGTAACTCAGCGAGTCACGCAGCATCTCTGGAGAAAAAGGATGGGTGGCATTTCAGGTTGGAACCCTTCTTCAGAATGAGCGGAGGTAAGAAAAGGCCAGAACAAATCAAGGCCAGCAACATATAACCAAGGAAGAGTGGAGCCCACAATGGTTCATTGTTGGTTGCGGAAGAGGTGATAACAAAGGGATACAAGAATGCGAACAGTGGAACTAGTAGGACCGCAAGGGTGGGCGGGGACTGAATTTTAGTTTAGTTTAGTTTACGGATACAGCACGGAAACAGGCCCTTTGGCCCCACTGAGTCCGCACCGACCAGCGATCCCCGCACACTAACACTATCCTACACACTAGGGACAATACACATTTACACCAAGCCAATTAACCTACAAACCTGTACATCGTTGGAGTGTGGGAGGAAACCGAAGATCTCGGAGAAAACCCACGCAGGTCACGGGGAGAACGTACAAACTCCATACAGACAGCACCTGTAGTCAGGATCGAACCCGGGTCTCCGATGCTGTAAGGCAGAAGCTCTACCTCTGCGCCACCGTGCCACCCGAAATGCAAGGGTTAAGGGCCGGTCCCACGAGCATGCGACCTGCATGCGGCAAGCACAACCAGACCGGCAGCGGGGGCCACGGGGAGGTCGGGTGAGTGGCGCGAAGTGGCACGAAGTTGGAGCGAAGTCCGCGGTAAGTTCGCAAGAACAGAGAGGGACAGAGAGAGAGACACGGAGGCACACATAGAGAGGGTCATGGAGGCACACAGAGAGAGGGTCACGGAGGCACAGAGAGAGGGTCACGGAGGCTCATAGAGAGAGGGTCACGGAGGCACACAGAGAGAGGGTCACGGAGGCACAGAGAGAGGGTCACAGAGGCACACAGAGAGGGTCACGGAGGCACGATGTCGAGGTGGTGCGTAATACGTCGAGGCGGCTGCGGGCCGACAGGCCGTTGCTGCGCGGAATTTTTGAACACGGTCAGTTTTTCGGAGCCTCGCGCGATGTTGGGACCAGCCCCACGCAACTCCATGCGGTTCCGATGATCGAAGTGGGACCGGCCCCGCGAGGCCGGACAGCTCAAGCGATCACGTTGGGTCGCGCTCGCCGCATGGAGTCGCATGCTGGTGAGACAGGCCCTTTACTTGAAATTAGAGAATTATTGTTCATACCACTGGGTTGTAAGCTGCCCAAGCGAAATATGAGTTATGTTCATTTGCAGTAGCGGATTCATTCTCGTTACTGGAGAAGAGTTAATGCTTGGGTGTTGATGAAGCATTAAGTGTTAGTGTGTCGAAGGGTTAACGCTGCGATGTGATGCCAGTCCCATTGTATTCTGGCCTTGGATGGTTTGAGCTGTCTGCCCACACAGAGCAACAGTGAGGGATTCACATCGCTGAGCTCCACACAAAGATCAGTGCACTTCATTAACAATTCGCAGTGTCAAGTAATTGGAGACATGACGAGCTCAACGCAAATGAGGCTTCATAATTATCACGGCCAAATGCTCCAGCACGACTGTCACTTAATTGCAGCGGTATTTCTGAGACCCATAAAACGGATCATCGGATGGAATTAAATAATGGCAAATGGGTATGGGAGACACAGACAGAGTAAAAGATGGAGACACTTCTGCAATCGGAGCAAGGAAAGAGGTGGATTCCATCTGAGAACAAAGATCCACAACTTGTTGGCAGAACAGTGCAGATGTCACACTGTAATTAATCAGCCTATTGAACAAGGATGGTTGTGGTTACTATCAATATAAAAACTAATGAGGTGAACAGATCAGGATGGATGTGTTTCAGTACCATGTTACAGTGTGCAGCACTCCATTACTTCACTGATCAATCTGTCATGACATGAGTACAACAAAATTAAAGTGTGTTAAGGAACTTAAAGTGACAATGGTTATGTCGGAAGGAACTGCAGATGCTGGTTTCAATCGAAGATAGACACAAAATGCTGGAGTTATTCAGTGGGACAGGCAGCATCTCTGGAGAGAAGGAATGGGTGACATTTCGGGTTGAGAACCTTCTTCAGACAATGACATCGGTTGTGTCTAAATGAGCATCTCTCTTCAGAGCTCAGGAACAATGGGCCATTAAGGACTCCACCCTTCCTGAGGTCATCTGTTGCTGGCCTTGTTTTGTTCTGGCCTTCTCATGGAACTTGTCTGGGGAGATGTGCAATTGATCTTTTGCCTGGCTGAGCTGTCTGGAACTGGGGTCCTGGCTTCAAGAAGGGTCTCGAAGTCTGAAGAAGGGTCTCGACTTGAAACGCAGCCTATTGTTTTTCTCCAGAGATGCTGCATGACCCGCTGAGTTACTCCAACATGTTATGTCTATCCCTTGGTCTCAAGATTAGCCATTCAGTACCAAAACTAATTTTCTTCACCCAAAGGACAGTGCATCTTTGTAATTCCATGCCTGAGGGTGGTAGAGGGACAGTTGCTGCGCTTATTTAGGAACGATGAATAGATTTTTATGATATGAAATGTATGTGTTAGTGCCGATGGTGTTAGTGCAAGAAGGAGGAAATGAACATGACCTATTGAATAGTTGAGCAGGCGCTGGGGGCCAAATGGACAACTTCTGCTTTGAGTGTTCATGTATTATTATGAGCTTAGTTTAGTTTAGAGATACAGCGCAGAAACAGACCCTTCGGCCCACCAAGTCCGCGCCGACCTGCTATCCCTGCACACTAGCACTATCCGACAATTTACAATTTTATTGGCCAATTAACCTACAGACGTGCACGTCTTTGGAATGTGGTCGGAAAAGCCAATCGGTCATGGGGAGAATGTGCAAACAGCACCGTCTCCGTACAAGCAGCGCCCGTGGTCAGGATGGAACCAGGGTTCCTGATGCTGTGAGGCAGCAACTCTACCGCTGCGCCACCGCGCCGTGCTGGCCACGTATCTGAAAGGAAAGCGTTGTCAGGGCTGTATAACGAGGGTCGGTGTGTAGGATTGGTCTTAGATAGAGCCAGTATGCGCTCAGCGAGGCAAAAAGCATGAGGTTGCTTTGATTCTACGGAGGAATGCAGCACCATTAACTACACTTAATTTAGCATCGTCATTAATTTCATTCTCTGCTAAAGGTCTGTGTCGTGTTCAGTTTCCAGCCTCAAACGTAAAAATGTTAAGCTGAATGGTTTTCCCTGAGTGAAGTCTTCCCTTTCATCATTTTAAGACCCAGGAATAGAAATATTGTGATTGAATGGCACTGACAAAGGTCAGGTAAAAATAGTCCGATGCTGCAATCATTTGCTGACGTCAAGCATGCTGCTTGGTAGCAGCAATTGTGTAAGTCTGGTTAAAGTGTAGGAGTAGATTGCACACTTGCCTGTTTCTCCGCTGTGAGTTGTGACTCTATCATCTCTCTACCATGTGTCACCCTTCACACCTCAGTGAATTCTGCTGACTTTACACATCGCAGGGAAGAAGGGTCTCGACCCGAAACGTCACCCGTTCCTTCTCACCAGAGATGCTGCCTGTCCCGCTGAGTTACTCCAGCATTTTGTGTCTATCTTCAGTGCAGCCATGATCTTTATTCCTCATAGTTACCTCTCTCCTTCCCCGTGATGAGTACCGCTGGGATAGGCTCCTCCGAAACACAACGTCTCCAATTCAAATGGACAGAGGGACACTCATTTGTGACCTCACCAATATATTGCACACTGTAACATAACTTGCCGACTTCCACTAGTCTTTTTCTCCACACTGTTTAGTTTAGTTTAGTTCAGACAATAGACAATAGGTGCAGGGTAGGCCATTCGTTCCTTCAAGCCAGCACTGCCATTTAATGTGATCATGGCTGGTTATCCCCAATCAGTTTCGAGATACCATGTGGAAACAGGCCCTTCGGCCCACCGGGTCTGCACCGTCCAGCGATCCCTGCACATTAACACTACCCTACACACACTAGGGACAATTTTATTTATACCAAGCCAATTAGCCTACAAATCTGTACGTCTTTGGAGTGTGGGGGGATACCGAAGATCTCAGCGAAAACCTACGCAGGTCACGGGGAGAACGTTTAAACTCTGTAGTCAGGATTGAACCCGGGTCTCTGGCGCTGTAAGGCAGTAACTCTACCTCTACGCCACTGTGCCGCCCTAACCTTCAGGGAACTATGTTCTTGTATTCTGAGCTGCCGCAGCTCTACAATAGTCCCCAGGGCATTACCATTCACTTTGAAAGTCTACCGTTACCTCCTTGAAAATATTGCAAATGGTTTGATAATGTTGGCTCCCTGTGTAAGATCCAGACTTTGGGACATTACATATTACCGTCTGTCGCTTGACCACACTCTCACCCCAAGGACAGACATGAGTAGATCCGAGGTCCACACCCGAGAGATGAGCACAAAAAATCTGGGCTAAAATTTGCGCAATACTCAGATAATGTCACACTGTCAGAGAAGCAATACTGAAGAAGCAGTATTGAGGGAACATGCACTGACAGAGGAACAAGTTACAATGAGCACCCCATTATCAGAGTACTGGGGGACCATTGCATCATCGAAGGGCCAGTGCAAAATGGGTTCCCCATTGTCACAGGGGCAATATTGAGGGACCTTCAACAATGGACTGAATAGTCGTTTTCCATGCGTAGGGGAGTAAAACTAGGGGGCTTGGATTTAAGGTGAGAGAGGAAGATTTAGAAGGGACCTAAAGTGCAACATTTTTACACAGAGAGGTGGCAGGTACATGGAACAAACTTCCAGAGGAAGTGGTAAAGGCGGGTATAATTACAACATTTTAAAAAGATATTTAGGCAGGTACATAAATAGGAAATATTTAGAAGGATATGTGCCAAACATCAGCAAATGCGACTTAAAGCCCTGTCCCACTGTACGAGTTCATTCAAAGAGCTCTCCCGAGTTTGCCCTGATTCGAACTCGGAGATTTACGGTAACGGCCGCTCGTCGGTACTTGGGGCTCTCGTGGACATTTTTCAACATGTTGAAAAATCTTCACGAGTCTTCCCGTGCTTTCCTGCTGTTAGCGAGTCTTCACGAGTACCTGCTGTTAGCGTTACGAGCCGCTAAGAGACGTCCCCGAGCTCCGACGTACCCGCTACATTAATTCCCCGTGCTTACCACGAGTTTGACTTTTTTTTAAACTCAGGAGAGCTCTTGAATGAACTCGCATCGCGGGACAGGGCCATTAACACAGATAGACATAGAAATAATATATAGGTGCAGGAGTAGGCCATTCAGCCCTTCGAGCCAGCACCACCATTCAATATGATCATTGTTGATCATCTAAAATCAGTACCCCGTTCCTGCTTTTTTTCCCATATCCCTTGATTCCTTTAGCCCAAAGAGCTCTCTCTTGAATACATCCAGTGAATTGGCCTCCACTGCTTTCCGTGGCAGAGAATTACACAGATTCACAACCCCCTGGGTGAAAAGGTTTTGTCCTCATCTCAGTCCTAAATGGCCTACCCCTTATTTTTAAACTGTGACCCCTGGTTCAGGACTCCCCTAACATAGGGGGAACATTTTTCCTGCATCTTGGCCGGCATTGCAGAGTTAGGCTGAAGGGCATGTTTCCACGCTGTACGATTTAAGATAGTGAAAAACTCACATAATCTTGCCTCTCCAAAGATGCAGCACTTCCTTAGTGCAGCATGAATTTCTGCTCCGGTCTTTGTGCTCAAGTCTCTTCAACAAACAGTAATAACCTTTATATCCCAAATTCAAGAAGCCATGATTATAAAAATTACAGACACTTTTAAAGTTGTAATCTACGGTTCAACTACTCCCCTTGGCCTACTTGAAATAAATGGAAACATTAGACTTGAATTTATTATCAGATATACCAGTAGTTCCTTACATTTAATCTTTCTTGCCGCCATCTGTTTGATTTTACACTGAAAATGAATAAGAACAGGAATAGAACATTGGTTTTTGTTTCAGTTCTGTTTACCGAGGTACAGTGAAAAGCTTTTTTGCTGCGTGCTATCCGGTCAGCAGAAAGGCAATACATGATCACAATCAATTCATTTAATCCATTTGACCCTTTGAATTTAGCCCATTCAACAAAATCATGGCTGACCATGTACCTCAACGTTATCTCTTACATTATTCCATATCCACGGACTCTGTTAAGATTCAGAAATGTATGTCACAAATGAATGAATGTAATGACTGAACCTGCACAGAACTCTGGTAGACTATGGGGGGTTACACAAAAGTCTGGAGAAACTCAGCGGGTGCAGCAGCATCTAAGGAGCAAAGGAGATAGGCGACGTTTCGGGCCGAAACCCTTCTTCAGACTAATGGGAGATGGGGGGGGGGGAGATGAAAGGAAAAAGGAGGAGGAGGAGCCCGAGGGCTGGGGGAGAGGTGGGAAGGGGAGGAGACAGCAAGGGTTAACAGAATTGATAAAATTCAATGTTCAAGCCCAGAGGATGCAGACTCCCCAAGCGGAATATGAGGTGCTGTGTGGGTGTTGCTCACTCTGGCCGTGGAGGAAGCCCAGGACAGAGAGGTCGGATATGGAATGGGAGGGGGGGTTGAAGTGCTGAGCCACCGGGAGGTCGGGTTGGTTATTGCGGACCGAGCGGAGGTGTTCGGCGAAACGATCGCCAAGCCTCCGCTTGGTATCACCCATATAGATCAGCTGGCATCTAGAGCAGCGGATGCAGTTTATGAGGTTGGAGGAGGTGCAGGTGAACCTCTGTCGGACATGGAAGGACTGCTTGGGTCCCCGAAAGGAGTGGAGGGGGGAGATAAAGGGACAAGTGTAGCATCTCTTGCGGTTGCAAGGGAAAGTGCCCGGGGAAGGGGTGGAGCGGGAGGGAAGGGTAGAATTGACAAGGGAGTTGCGGAGGGAGCGGTCTTTGCGGAAGGCAGACAGGGGGGGAGATGCGAAGATGTGGCGAGTGGTGGGGTCACGTTGGAGGTGGCGAAACTGGCGGAGGACTATCTGTTGTATGTGTCGGCTGGTGGGGTGAAAGGTGAGGACCAGGGGGACTCTGCCCTTGTTGTGAGTGGGGGAATGGGGAGAGAGGGCAGTGTTGCGGGGTATGGAGGAGACCCTGGTGCGAGCCTCATCTATAGTGGGGGAGGGGAATCCCCATTCTCTGAAGAATGAGGGCATTTGTGATGCCCTGGTGTGGAACACCTCACCCTGGGAGCAGATGCGGCACAGACGGAGGAATTGGGAATAGGGGATGGAGTCCTTACAGGAAGCAGGGTGGGAGGAAGAGTAGTCCAGGTAGCTGTGGGAGTCAGTTGGTTTGTAGTAGATGTCGGTCAGGAGTGTATCACCTGGTAGAGTATGACTGCATTTCAGTACTCTGAGTGAAGACATTGCTCCCCAGTGCTAAGCACCCTACCCTTTGTTCTGAGACTGTGACCTCTAGTTCTAGTCTCTTCAGATATCTCTCATTGTTCTGAACACCAGTCAGCGGCAGAGTTGCTGCCTCACAGCGCCAGAAACCCAGGTTCGATCCTAACTACGGGTGCTGCCTGTATGTAGTTTGTACGTTCTCCACCTGATCTGCGTGGGTTTTCTCTGAGATCTTCAGCTTCCTCCAAAGGCGTACATGTTTGTAGGTTAATTGTATTGGTATATAATTGTCCCTAGTGTGTCTAGGGCAGTGCGGGGATCGCTGGTCGACACGGACTTGATGGGCCAAAGGGCCTGTTTCCATACTATCTCTAAAGTATAAAAGTCTAAACTCTCCTAATTGAGGCCAACATGCAGTGTGCCTTCCTAATTACATATTGCACTTTAATGTTAGCTTGCAGCGATCTGTCTACAGGGACACCTAGGTCCCTCTGCACATCAACATTACCAAAACTATTATTGAGAATATACCCCATTTAACTGTTTTATGTACCAAAAATGATAACTTCACATTTTCCCACACAAGATTCCATCTGCAATGTTCTTGCATGATCACCCAGCTTTGTTCATGAATGCCCTTACAACCACTTTACACCTTCCTCTGTAGGCTGAACCCCATCGGCTTTTCTATCATCAGCAAACTTGGGGGAAATGACTCAAGTCCCTCATTGCAAGATCCCCTCATGCAAATCTTTGATATTGATTGTGAATAGCTGGGGCCAAGAACCGGTACCCCAGAGATCCACTGATTGAAGACTGCAACCTGAGACAGATCCTTTTACTCATGCTCTTTGACTATCATCTGATAAGCAAGCAAAATATCATGGAGGAGGCAATAGTAGGGTCAGGAATAGCTACTTCCCCACAGACATCAGGTTATTAAACTTGGCTCGGACAAAACTCTGAACATTAATAACCCTTTATCTGTTATTTGCACTTTATCAATTTATTTATGAATGTGCGTGTATATATTTATATAATGGTATATGGACACACTGATCTGTTCTGTAGTCATGCCTACTATGTTCTGTTGTGCTAAGCAAAGCAAGAATTCTGAAGAAGGGTCTCGACCCGAAACGTCGCCTATCTCCTTCGCTCCTTAGATGATGCTGCACCCGCTGAGTTTCTCCAGCCTTTTGTGTAACCCAAGAATGTCATTGTCCTGTCAGGGACACATGACAATAAACTCTCGTGTCCCTTGACTCTTTGACTAGTAAGCCAACAAAATGGTGTTTCACACTTGTGTTTACATTATGTATGTAAGTTGGTGGAGTGTGAACACACTCAGATTTTGGATGTCATATAGAGTAGACAAAAATGCTGGAGAAACTCAGTGGGTGAGGCAGCATCTATAGAGCAAAGGAATAGGTGACGTTTCGGGTCGAGATCCTTCTTCAGACTGATGTGGGGGGGGGTGGCGGGAAGAAGAAACAAAGAGGCGGAGACAGTGGGCTGTGGGAGAGCTGGGAATGGGGAGGAGAAGGTGGGAGAAAGCAGGGACTACCTGAAAATTGGGGAAGTCAATGTTCGTACCGCTGGGGTGCAAACTCCCCAAGCAAAATATGAGGTTCTGCACCTCCAATTTGTGGCGGGACTCACTCTGGCCATGGAGGAGGCCCAGGACAAAAATTATATTATATTATATTATATATTATCTATTGGGTATAGGAATGTGGATCTGAGGGGCTGTGTGCTTGGTTGAATTTGGCGTACATGCATATGACCCTGAGTTTGAGACAGTACTTGCACAGTTCACTGCTGATGGATTGTGCAACTTCTCTGATCCCTATCTTTCCTTTAGTTACCGTGCGGTCTGCTGCTATAATTGGATAACTAGTTCCCACAGCGCAGATATATTCTCATTATAGACTTATTGACTTTCCATCTTGCATTCTGTGCAGTGCAGAGTGAATTAGATGTTTGTCGCATACTAAATTACATCGTTGGAGTAGGAGGGAGAAGAATTATTGGTCATTTTAACTTTAATTAAAATTAAATGTGAAGGTCCCTTGATAGTTCCTGCTGTGAATGTGCGGCCAGATGTGCCCACTTGGTTACGCCATTCTACCGGAAGCTAGGCGTCAATAGCGATAAACTTCTTACAGGCTCCCGACCGAGGCTATTAGAGATTCTGCAGAATTACTTTTTCTGAAGAAAAGTCCCGACCTGAAACGTCAACCATTCCTTCTCTCCAGAGACGCTGCCTGTCCTGCTGAGTTACTCCAGCATTTTGTGTCTATCTACAGTGTAAAGCAGCATCTGCCATTTGTGACTATAACTACTTTTTAATTTTTTGCTCGCTCTCACCTCAAACAGGAAGAGGGTCGGGTGGCACAGTGGCTCAGTGGGTAGAGCTGCTGCCGCATGGCGCCAGAGACACTTGACTATTGTTGCCTACTGTGTGGAGTTCCTACATTCTCCCTGTGGCCATGTGGGTTTCCTCCAGTTTCCTTCCTCATTCTAAAGACAAGCAGGTCTGGAGGTTGCTTGGCCTCTGTGCATGCCTTTAGTGTGTAAGATGCAGGTGTGTGACAATATTGACCTCATGTACGGGGTGATCGATGGTCAGCGTGTAATCAGAGCCTGTTTCCACTCTGTATCTCTAAACTAAGACTTACGTGACGATACAAGGAACTTCAGATGCTGGTCTACAAACTCAGCGGGTCAGGCAGCATCTCCGACTTGAGTGTCTCCTGTTACCCTATTTCTCTTCTGCAAAATTAACATTTCCTGGATTATACATTTTTGACAAGATTTTTTCAAATGCCCCCCAGCTTTAAACTTGCGGCAAAGTTACAATTACTTTCCTTGCACCAATCCAAATTATGAACGTGGGAGATTACATTGAATATGTTTTGCTTTCTTCCAGAGAAGCCGGTGGGTGCAGTACGTTTGCAGGTCAGACAGAAACAGTTTAACCACATCCGACTCACATTCCCACAGGGACCACAATCAGAGCAGCAGTATGGGGAAACTCCATGCCTCATGCTCCCTTTGATGTGAGTTTATAAAGTGTCATTTGAAGTGTGTAAAAGCAATGTAATTAAGGCAATTAAGGGTCTTGAGGGAATTAGCAGCGAGAAGCAATGTCTTGTAGTGGGAAGGTCCAGATTGAGAGGGTTACATATTAAAATTAGAGCCAGACATAGAAACATAGAAAAATAGTTGCAGGAGAAGGCCATTTGGCCCTTCGAGCCAGCACTGCAGTTCAATATGATCATGGCTGATCATCCAAAATCAGTACCCCGCTCCTGCTTTTTCCGCATTTCCCTTGATTCCTTTAGCCCTAAGAGCTAAATCTAACTCTCTCTTGAAAACATCCAATGAATTGTCCTCCACTGCTTTCTGTGGCAGAGAATTCCACAGATTCACAACTCTCTGGGTGAAGATGCTTTTCCTCATCTCAGTTCTAAATGGCCTACCCCTTATTCTTAACATTGTTCTTCACACAAAGGCCAGTCACATTTCGGAAACCCCTTCAGGGAATAATTGACTTTTGTTGGCCAAGGATTTCAGTGAGAAGTCTTCACCATACTCTCACGCCTACTCCATGTAGGTTGAGGTCCAGTTTAGGAAGGAGATGTTTAGGAAGGAGAGGAGCAGGAATTTCTTCAATCAGAGGGTGGCGAATATGTGGAAGTCATTCTCCACAGAAAGCTGTGGAAGCCAAGTCAATGCATATTTTAAGGAGGAGATAGATAGATTCTTGATTAGTACTGGTGTCAGAAGTTACGGGGAGAAGGCAGGAGAATGGGGTTAAGAGGACAAGATAGATCAGCCATGATTGAATGGCAGAGTAGACTTGATGAGCCGAATGGCCTAATTCTGCTCCTATCACTTATGTTTGACTCTTAACTTCCATGTCACTGGATCTTTCCCAATGGCCATGGCAGATCTCTGCAGCATCTACCAATTTTCTGCTCCCTGGTGCGACAGGGAGGAGGCACAAGCATGGTATTTGCGAAGAAACGTGGAACAGATAGCATCTTGGATTTGTTGTCATCATTGTTGTCATCCCACAATGGCAAGCCACTGCTGACCATACTCACGATAGACAAAGAATGCTGGAGTAACTCAGCGGGACAGGCAGCATCTCTGGAGAGAAGGAATAGGGGGCTGTTTCTGGTCGAGACCCTTCTTCAGACTGAGAGTCGGGGAGAGGGAAACTAGAGATATGAAAAAGTATAAAAGGGATGGTCTCCACCAATTCATTCCATATTTAGTCAACAGTGTTCTCTCCAACTGCCTGGCTTTCCCAATCCTTTCATCGCCTAAACTAGTGCAGTTAGACCCAACAGTGTGAGAGGCAAGCGGTGATCTGTGAACTTGATGAGTACTTGTGAGCAAACAAAGTGATTAAAACATCAGTAAATTGCCTGATTAAATTAGCACCAGTCAATTGCAGTCTTGCCAGCCGGCATCAGATGTGAGCTCTCAAGGTCAAAGTTGCTCCTGTGAGTAACTGCCAGAGGCTATCGTGGGCTGACAGCTGAAATAAATTGTCGCAGGAACTCAGGTTGAAATATTGATTAGAAATAAGAGCCCTGAGCAAGATGTGGCTGACAGGAATCTATTGAAATCAACCGTAGCATCAAGTACACAGACTGTCCATTCTTTAGCAATTACACAGCAGGGCCGCAAGGAGCAAAGGTCAATCTCTCGGGGCATCCTCAGGGGCATTCACTTTACTAGTCATCCTGACACATTGAAATCATCACTGCCACACTGGCAATCGATTCCGCTTCTTCTACAATCCAGTCTTATGCCAGTCTGTGCCTTCCCCACCTGAAGTACCGACACTTCAAATGGACAGCTGCTCCATTGGTATCCTCGCAACTCTGATCTTCATGTGGCAGTCCAAGTTCAGTCAGTCATGTACACACAATCACACACACCATCGCATACACAATCGCATACACATGTACAGCACACAATGTCTCTCTCCCTCACACACATACATGCACACACACACGTACACACACACATGCACAAACACACATACACACATGCACACACACACATGCACAAACACACATACACACATGCACACATACACACGCACGCACACACACACACACACATACACAAACACACACACACTCACATACATGCACACACATGCAGAAACACGCATACACGTACACACATGCACATACACACACACATACAGAAACACAACACATACAGAAACACACACACACACACACACACACACACACACACACACACACACACACACACACACGTGATCTCTGTTCAACACCAATTTCTTTCTCGCTATCTCTCACACAGAATAACAACATCTATGCAGGTTACGGAGACACAAAGAACTACATAAGCTTGTTTACAATGAAAGACATAATGTACTGGAGTAACTCAGTGGGTCGGGCACCATCCCTGAAGAACATGGATAGGTGATATCTCAGATCCAGACCTTTCTTCAGGCTAAAGAAGGATCCCAACCTGAAACGCCATCAATCCATACTCTCCTGGGATGCTGCCTGACCCGTTGAATTACTCCGGCACTTTGTGTCATTCTTCAAGTACATTTTTAACCCTGGCTTAGTTATAATCCTGTAGGAATCCAGTTCCCGAGGCTCAGCCATGCATTGCTTTAACCTCTGAGCTACCAGCTAGATCATGGTTACAGCACAGAAACAGGCCCTGTGCTGACCAAGTCCCATCTGAGCATGTCCCATTTGCCCACATTTGACCCATACCCTGTAAACCTTTCCAATCCATATACTGGTCCAGATGTCTTTTAAATGTTGTATGGTTTTTTTTATTGTACCTGCCTCAAGAACTTCATCTGGCAGCTTGTTCCAAATACCTACCATCCACTGTGTAAAAATATTTGCCTTTGGGTTCTGATTAAATCATCCCTCTCTCACACAGCTCCTCCTACGACTGCTCATTGATGTGATTCTCAAGGCCACGGCAGTTCAGTTATTTTCTCATCGTGTCACCAAGATGTATTTTGTTGTGCCCCATACTGTGGGTGTGAAAATGCAGAGCGACTTCACCTTCAGTGTTAGGCACAACAGTCGCCCGGGGTGGCTCGGCAAACACCAGCAAAGTTCTCTAATGATGCGGGCCATGTGTTCACATAACACAGCCTCCCTGCTCTGAGAAAATGGTCTGAAGAAGGATCTCGACCCAAAGCGTCACCCACTCTTTAACTCCAGAGATGCTGCCTCTCCTACTGAGTTATGCCCCTGTCCCACTTAGGAAACCTGAACGGAAACCTCTGGAGACTTTGCGCCCCACCCAAGGTTTCCGTGCGGTTCCCGGAGGTTTTTGTCAGTCTCCCTAATGGTCGAAAGTGGTTTCTGCTTTAAAAATCGGTAATTCTTTAGTCGAAGCCGGTTGCGATGCTAGTTGAAGGTGGTTGCCGGAGGACAAAAACCTCCGGGAACCGCACGGAAACCTTGGGTGGGGCGCAAAGTCTCCAGAGGTTTCCGTTCGGGTTTCCTAAGTGGGACAGGGGCATAACTCCAGCAATTTATGCCCATCTTCCGAGAAAACGCAGTTCTACCTGCAGTGGGAAGTGAGGCTGCAGACAGCAAGGCGATGCATGATATAAGGAAGATCTAAGAGCTTTCACATCACCAGCAAGCCACAGACGGCCATTGGGTTCTGAAATGTAGAGAATTAAACAGTCAATTAAACACAAGCAGCATTCAGATCAATAAGTAATTAAGATAGTATTGATGTTCTTGGCAGTGAGAAAGAACGTGGATTTAAGTGCTTTTGGATATTATACTTCTAATTCGGCAAATAGTTAACCAGGGCTCCTTCTAAATAGCACCTCCAACAGTGCAGCGATCTCTCAATGTCTCCCCTCTCACAAAGCAGTGCCCTCTTCAATGGAGCACTCCTTCAGTTCTGCCCCTCTCACAAAGCAGTGCTCCATCAGTTTGAAGAAGGGTCTCGACCCGAAACGTCACCCATTCCTTCTCTCCAGAGATGCTGCCTGTCCCACTGAGTTACTCCAGCATTTTGTGCCTATAGTGCTGCCCCTCTCACAGATCAGTGCTTCCTGGGTACTGACCTGCCAAGAATGGAGTGTTCCCTCTGTGTTCCCTTCTGATACTGTTTTGTTCAAAGTGCAGCATTGCTTCAACATTACCTCTTGACAATGAAGTGCTCCTTCAATGACTTCCCTTTGACTCTGAAACGTTCCCTCTGTTCCTGCCCCCACCCCACAGTATTCTATAATTTTATTCTTGTAAATAATTGATTAAAATTATTTTGGGTTTAAAAAAAAATGTAATTCAGCCCCCCCGTGCAAGGAAAGAACTGCAGATGCTGGTTTACACCGAAGATAGACACAAAATGCTGGAGTAACTCAGCGGGACAGGCAGCATCTCTGGAGAGAAGGAATGGGAGACGTTTCGAGTCGAGACCCTTCTTCAGACTGAGTCGTTCTCTCCAGAGATGCTGCCTGTCCCGCTGAGTTACTCCAGCATTTTGTGTCTATCCCCCCTCCCCCCCCCAACAATGCATTGCTCCTTTGGGACTGCCCTTTCTACCTCTGGTACACTTCCTCAATATTTGTCCAGTCACAGTGTAGCACTTTGTGCAACATAGAGTATCACAGCCTGAATGTTTCCGCTGCAGTGTTGAAATGCATCACCAACTCCAACCTTTCTCAATTCGAAGATACACCCACAATGCTGGAGTAACTCAGCGGGACAGGCAGCATCTCTGGAGAGAAGGAATAGGTGACGTTTCGGGTCGAGACCGCTCTTCAGACTGATTGCAATTTAATTGGCTTTGTATAAATGTAAAATTTAAAATTGACCCTAGTGTGTGTATAGTGTTAATGTCAGGGGAGAGGGAGATACATAGATAAGGAAGCATACGGTGTGAAAATAGAACAAAGGGAATGGAGATCAAGGAAAATGTCTCTGTCTTCTTATCTACATGTGTTCAGTAATTTTTCTTTTAGTTTTATAGAGCTGTTAACAACCAGCTTCCTCCATCATTTGAGCTTCTTGCATCACTATGTTCACTATGGCCAGGGCTCTTGGTAATGTTACTTTTTACAGATATCTTGTGCCACGGCAGTGACCGAAGAGGTAGAGCTGCTGGATGAACAATGAAGATTAAAATGGGAGCGATAGATTAGAAAGTAATTGGAATAAATGGCTAGAATTAATAGCTGACAGCCACAACTTGCTCCTTTCAATACTCTTGTTAGACAATGCTTCATGTAAATAGTTTAGAACTGAAAATCCAATATTTGGATTATACCCAGTACTTAGAACTTGGCTCTGTTCTTGTGGACATGTACTTCTTAGGGGCAGCACAATAGCGCAGCGGTTGAGTTGCTACCTTACAGCGCCAGAGACCCGGGTTCCATCCTGATTACAGGTGCTGTTTGTACGGAGTTTGTACGTTCTCCCTGTGACCATGTGGATTTCCTCCAGGTGCTCTGGTTTCCTACCACACTCCAAAGACACACAGGTTTGTAGGTTAATTGGCTTTGATAAAATTGTAAATTGTCCCTGGTGTGCAGGATAGTGCTACTGTACGGGTAATCGCTGGTCAAAGGGCCCATTTCCACGCTGTATCTCTAAAGTTTTGGCTATTTTAACACTGACTAGATTTTGAACACAATATCACCCTCACGCTCGCTAAACTTCCTTTAAATTTCTCTGCTTCCTTTTCTGTTGTGGCTATCAACTTCCTCTCACATTATTTGACACACTAAGCCATGACCAAAATTCAAGTTGAAAGTGTTTAATGTGCACCAGATATATAAATTGCTCTGTCTCTTACTTCATAATCTTAGCAACTGATACAGTATGCTATTGAGCTGCTCTCTCTCTCTCTCTCTCTCTCTCTCTCTCCCTCTCTCACTCTCTCCCTCTATCTCTATCTACCTCTCCCTCTCCCTCTCCCTCTCTCCCTCTCTCCCTCTCTCTCCCTCTCTCTCTCTCTCTCCCTCTCTTCCTCTCTCCCTCTCTCTCTCCTTCTCCCTCTCTCTCTCTCTCTCTCTATATATATATATATATATATATATATATATATATATGTGTATATATATAAACATAGACACATAGAAAAATAGGTGCAGGAGTAGGCCATTCGGCCCTTCGAGCCTGCACTGCCATTCAATATGATCATGGCTGATCATCCAACTCAGTATCCTGTACCTGCCTTCTCTCCATACCCCCTGATCCCTTTAGCCACAAGAGCCACATCCAACTCCCTCTTGAATATAGCCAATTAACTGGCCTCAACGACCTTCTGTGGCAGAGAATTCCAGAGACTCACCACTCTCTGTGTAAAGAATGTTTTCCTCATCTCGGTCCTAAAGGAATTCCCCCTTATCCTTAGACTGTGACCCCTTGTTCTGGACTCCCCCAACATCGGGAACAATCTTCCTGCATCTAGCTTGTCCAACCCCTTAAGAATTTTGTAAGTTTCTATAAGATCCCCCCTCAATCTTCTAAATTCCAGTGAGTACAAGCTGCTATCTATCTATCTATCTATCTATCTATCTATCTATCTATCTATCTATCTATCTATCTATCTATCTATCTATCTATCTATCTATCTATCTATCTATCTATCTATCTATCTATCTATCTATCTATCTATCTATCTATTTATCTATCTATCTATCTCTCTGTCTCTGTTTCAGCAAGGATTGCCTTGTCCATGATATGTCTATATTGGAATAACAAATACATTACTCGCTGGTAGGTTTTGAGTGTGAGCTGGGCTTGAAAATTAGTGTTTTTATTTGAAATTTGGAGTATTGTGTGCAGTTCTGGTCACCCCGTTTCAGGAAGGTTGTGGAGACGTTGGACAGGGTACAGTACACGAGGACGTTGCCTGGATCAGAGAGTATTAACTATACAGAACAAACTTGGATGGCATCTCTGGAGCTCCGGAGGCTGAGAGGAGACTTTATAGATGTATTAGATTATGTGGGGCACAGACAGGCAGATAGTAACAATCTTATTCCCAGAGAGGAAATGTCAAGGACAAGGGGGCATAATTTAAAGATGAAGGGAGGAAAGTTTAAAGGCAATTTAGGGGCAGGTTTTTCACACATAGAATGGTGGGTGCATGGAATGTGCTGTCTGGGGAAGTGGCAGCAGTTATGAGATCAATGTATAAGATGCATTGGACAGACACTTGAACAGGCAGAGTATAATGGGAGATAGACCATGTGCAGGCAGGGTGCAGGGCGTTGTGAGCCAAAGGGCCTGATGCTATGCTGTTCTATGCTCTCATATATTGAGGGAGTACAGCGTAGGTTCACTGGGTTGATTCCTGGGATGGCGGGACTGACATATGGTGAACCAATGGATCGACTGGGCTTATATTCACTGCAATTTAGAAGGATGAGAGGGGATCTTATAGAAACATAAAATTCTCAGTGGATTGGACAGGCTAAGATGCAGGAAAAATGTTCCTGATGTTGGGGGAGTCCAGAACCAGGGGTCACAGTTTAAGAATAAGGGGTAGGCCATTTAGGACTGAGATGAGGAAAACCCTTTACGCTCAGAGAGTTGTGAATCTGTGGAATTCTCTGCCACAGAAGGCAGTGGAGGCCAATTCATTGGATGTTTGCAAGAGAGAGTTAGATATAGCTCTTGGGGCTAACAGAATCAAGGGATATGGGAAGGAAGCAGGAACGGGGTACTGATTTTGGATGATTAGCCATGATCATATTGACTGGCAGTGCTGGCTTGAAGGGCCGAATGGCCTACTCCTGCACCTAGTTTCTATGTTTCTATGTTTAGTTTAGAGATACAGCGTGGAAACAGGCCCTTTGGCCCACCCAATCCGCGCCAACCAGTGATCCCCACATGTTAACATGATCCTACACGCACTAGGGACATTTTGTTTTACATTTACCAAGCCAATTTACCTACAAACCTGTATGTCTTTGGAGTGTGGGAGGAAACTGAAGATCTTGGAGAAAACCCACGTGGTCATGGGGAGAAGGTACCAACTCCTTACAGACAGCGCCCTCAGTCAGGATCGAAACCAGGTCTCCGGAGCTGCAACTCTTCCACTGCGCCACCGTTCTTTCCGCCCACAAGTTTTTATGCTCTATGCTCCACTATGCTGTTATAAATTGTCAGCTTCTATGGAAAATTATTTGCAAGCTTCGAGGGCGATTGTGGCTGAAGAATGACTTTTTATTCAGGGATTGGTTTTAGGCGGTTTGTGGATCTATGAGGCATCTTGACAAATTGCGACATCAAGGCAAATCAAAGCAATTATTGAGTGGCCCATTCCCATAAATCAGGCGTGTCATCAGCATGGAGACAAATTCAAGGCATTCGTCAGCGGCTGAGCGAGAAAGTTCAGATACTCTGACATATTAACCCCATGAACGGTGACATTCTCAGACTGTTCCGTCTACAAGTCCTCACAGTTCCCAGTATAGCGGATCCTCTGCTGCTCCAGGCAGCAACATGACAGTGAGCAATCGGACTGGGTCAGGGCCACAGCTGGAAAGCTAAAAGGCTGCAGGTGTCGGCACACAAACAGACAATGTTGGAAAACACAGCAGAGCAGGCAGTGTGTGACCAGCAGTAATTGTGTGGGGTGCTTGCGGCTTGTTGAGTGTGTGAGGTGTTCACAACCTGTTGGGTGTGTGGGTGTACAGTGTGTGGTGTACAGTGTGTGGTGTGTACAGTGTGTACAGTGTGTGTACAGTGTGTGGTGTGTACAGTGTGTGTACAGTGTGTGGTGTGTACAGTGTGTGTACTGTGTGTGGTGTGTACAGTGTGTACAGTGTGTGTACTGTGTGTGGTGTGTACAGTGTGTGGTGTGTACAGTGTGTGTACAGTGTGTGGTGTGCTGGGTTTGTGGATGTACAGTTTGTGTGTGTACAGTGTGTGTGTGTACAGTGTGTGTGCAGTGTGTGTGTGTACAGTGTGTGTGTGTACAGTGTGTGTGTGTACAGTGTGTGTGTGTACAGTGTGTGGTGTGCTGGGTTTGTGGATGTACAGTTTGTGTGTGTACAGTGTGTGTGTGTACAGTGTGTGTGCAGTGTGTGTGTGTACAGTGTGTGTGTGTACAGTGTGTGTGTGTACAGTGTGTGTGTGCAGTCTGTGTGTGTGCAGTCTGTGTGTGTACAGTGTGTGTGTAGTGTGTGTGTGTACAGTGTGTGTGTGTGTGTAGTGTGTGTGTGTGTACAGTGTGTGTGGTGTGTACAGTGTGTGTGTGTACAGTGTGTGTGGTGTGTACAGTGTGTGTGTGTAGTGTGTGTGTGTGTACAGTGTGTGTGGTGTGTACAGTGTGTGTGGTGTGTACAGTGTGTGTGTGTACAGTGTGTGTGTGTAGTGTGTGGTATGTACAGTGTGTGTGGGTACTGTGTGTGTGTACAGTGTGTGTGTGTGTGTACAGTGTGTGTGTGCAGTGTGTGGTATGTACAGTGTGTGTGGGTACTGTGTGTGTGTACAGTGTGTGTGTGTGTGTACAGTGTGTGTGTGTGTAGTGTGTGTGTGTGTACAGTGTGTGTGGTGTGTACAGTGTGTGTGTGTGTAGTGTGTGTGTGTGTACAGTGTGTGTGGTGTGTACAGTGTGTGTGTGTAGTGTGTGTGTGTGTACAGTGTGTGTGTGCAGTGTGTGGTATGTACAGTGTGTGTGGGTACTGTGTGTGTGTACAGTGTGTGTGTGTAGTGTGTGTGTGTGTACAGTGTGTGTGGTGTGTACAGTGTGTGTGTGTACAGTGTGTGTGTGTAGTGTGTGTGTGTGTACAGTGTGTGTGTGCAGTGTGTGGTATGTACAGTGTGTGTGGGTACTGTGTGTGTGTACAGTGTGTGTGTGTGTGTACAGTGTGTGTGCACAGTGTGTGTGTACTGTGTATGTGTACAGTGTGTGTGTGTATACAGTGTGTGTGTGCACAGTGTGTGTGTGTACTGTGTATGTGTACAGTGTGTGTGTGTATACAGTGTGTGTGTATACAGTGTGTGGTGTGCTGGGTATGTTGGTACATTGGGTGCTCACAGGGTGTGGGGTGTATTGGCTGTGTTGGGTGTGTGAGTGTATTGTTCACAGAGTGTGTTGTGAGTGCGTGGTTTGCGTGAGTGTGTGTTGTGTGTGTGAAGTGTGCAGGTGGTGCAGAGCGTGTGTACGGTGTGAGGTGGATTGTGCGTGGGTATCTTGGCTGCAGAGGTACGTGAGGTGTATAGGTTTAGAGGCTGTGCAGTATGTGTGGGGTGTGTGGATGTATGGTGTGTGTGGGCTGGATATTCAGTCCTGATTCAAATGGCTTATTACCGACCTCAGTCTTCGAGCACAGCAGCAGAAGTTGACCTGGGTTCACAAACCTTATTGTTAATTAAGATAAGCATCTGACCAATACATTTTCCCATCATTGTGCCGTTATCAAGTGGAGCAATTTTAACAGTATGACCCTCCTGACCCAAGAGGTAATAGATGGGATTGTGGAATCCGCAGTAATCTTAGCAAGATGGTGATAAGGCCCAAAATCAATTGTTTGGCCACTCCATCCATTTGCCGTTATCAATGTAGTTGCAAAACAACACATACAAACGATGACAAATCTAAAAACTGTCGAGTGAGGCCCAGCGCAAATTGGAGGAAAAGTGCCTCATATTTCGCTTGGGCAGCTTACACCCCAGCGGTATGAACATTGACTTCTCTAACTTCAAGTAGCCTTTGCTTTTCCTCTCTCTCTATTCCTCCACCATCCTAGTTCTCCGTCTAGTTTGACTGTCCTCCCGATTAAATTTGACTTTATACGCCTCGTTGTCACCTTCCCCTAGCTAACAAGGATCTACTCTACATTTTCAGTGAGCTTCGTTCCCTTTGATCCCTTATTTTCACACCTTACCCTTCCATGTGTCTTGTTTCCCTCTCCCTTGACTCTCAGTCTCAATGTCTCGACCCGAAACGTCACCCATTTCTTCTCTCCAGAGAAGCTGCCTGTCCCGCTGAGTTACTCCAGCATTTTGTGTTCATCTATTGCACTTTAATGTTAGCTTTCAGCGACTTGCCTACAGGGACACCTAGATCCTTCTGTACATCAACGTCACTGAAAACCCTACTCTTGAAAATATACCCTGTTTGAGTTTTTATGTACCAAAGATGATAAGTTGGCATTTTTATATACCAGCATCTACATTTGCTTTCTACACATTGCATCAATATGCAATCTCCCATCTCCCTGATCTCTGTAATTTGTAGTAGATTCTTGTTATTCACAAAACGCTGGAGTAACTCAGCGGGTCAGGCAGCATATCTGGAGAAAAGGAACAGGTGACGTTTCAGGTTGAGACCCTTCTTCAGACTGAGACGCTGCCTGACCCGCTGAGTTAGAATTCCTTTAGGACCAAGATGAGGAAAACATTTTTCACACAGAGAGTGGTGAGTCTTTGGAATTCTCTGCCACAGAAGGTAGTTGAGGCCAGTTAATTGGCTATTTTAAGAGGAGGTTAGATGTGGCCGTTGTGGCTAAAGGGATCAGGGGGTATGGAGAGAAGGCAGGTACGGGATACTGAGTTGAATGATCAGCCATGATCATATTGAATGGCGGTGCAGGCTCGAAGGGCCGAATGGCCTAATCCTGCACCTATTTCCTATGTTTTTATGAGTTAATCCAGCCTTTTGTGTCTGTGTTCAGTTTAAACCACCACCTGCAGTCCTTCCCTAGTGCACAGGAACTTGTTATTCCCCTGGGTTTTCCTTGCATTGGCAATAAGTGGGTAGCATCACTCAAAGGGACGGCTGAGGGAGGTGGTCAGGGTCCTGTGAGCAGAGGGAGGCACGTCACTGCCCTTGCGTGAAGGTAACTGGGTGAGTTACAGGGATGAGTCATTTCTTGAGCAGTGAAGCTCGAAGGGCACTCCGCTGTAGGGCACTGATGCAATCATTCTGAATCCATGCACCCTGCAGCCTCTGCCTGAGCACCCGTGGGCTTCTGCATGTCAGCACACGCTGATATCAACCCAAAAAATGCAGAATGGCCTCTTGACTGATGCTTTTACTGCTTTCCAATGTGGCTGCACCAGAGTCACTCGACTGACCCACTGAGCTCCTGTCCACACCTCCAGTTCATAGGTTCATAAGTGATCGGAGCAGAATTAGGCCATTCGGCCCTTCAAGTCTACTCCGCCATTCAATCATGGCTGATCTATCTCTCCCTCCTAATCCCATTCTCCTGCCTTCTCCCCATAACCCCTGATACCCGTACAATAGACAATAGACAATAGGTGCAGGAGTAGGCCATTTGGCCCTTCGAGCCAGCACCGCCATTCAATGTGATCATGGCTGATCATCCCCAGTCAGTACCCCGTTCCTGCCTTCTCCCCATATCCCCTGACTCCGCTATTTTTAAGAGCCCTATCTAGCTCTCGAAAGCATCTAGAGAACCTGCCTCCACCGCCCTTTGAGGTAGAGAATTCCACAGACTCACCACTCCCTGTGAGAAAAAGTGTTTCCTCATCTCTGTTCTAAATGGCTTACTCCTTGTTCTTAAACTGTGGCCCCTGGTTCTGGACTCCCCCAACATCGGCAACATGTTTCCTGCCTCTAGCATGTCCAAGCTCTTAACAATTTAATATGTTTCAATGAGATTCCCTCTCATCCTTCTAAACTCCAGAGTGTACAAGCCCAGCTGCTCCATTCTCTCAGCATATGACAGTCCCGCCACCCCGGGAATTAACCTTGTAGATTCATACTAATCAAGAATTTATCTATCTCTGCCTTAAAAATATCCATAGACTTCACAACCTTCTGTGGCAATGCTGACCTATTTCACCCTGACAATCTCATTCTCCTGCCTTCTCCCCATAACTCCTGGCACCCGTACTAATCAAGAACCCATCTATCTTCACTTTTAAAATGTTCAACCTTCATGATAAAAGAAAATGTTCAAAATTGGAAACATATTCACACTAAGTCAAACATCCTTTGTATTACGGACCAGGTACCTGTTAACTCATAGTTTTATATAGGTACTCAAATTAGGAGAGGAATAGATTTTTCATTCAAAGGTTTAAAATTCTGTAGCCACTCGAGGATTGTTTCCCAATGTATAATCACAAATATATGGAACAGATTTCCATGAAAGGAAGTTAATTTTATCGCAGATGACGATTTCGATGACTACAGTATTTTGAAAGCGACAGGCATGATTAAAAATGGCTAAATACAATTTGGAGAAGAGATAAGGGCAATGTAACTGGAGCTGTTCATAAAAATGAAAGTAAACAAAGCCATCTTCATGAGTATACTTTGCTGCAAAGTGTTTAATTCGTAAAACAATGAATATTTTAAAATCAATTATGAAATGCTGGTTGGATAAAAACACCAGACTGTTAATGAGTCTCTGGGATTGGTAATGGCTTTAAAAATGATTTCAAGCGGTTTATGCCATCAAACACTAAAAAAGCACCAGCTATAATCCCCCTGCATTTTAAATGAGGAAACTTTGTTAAGCATCAATCTGAACAAAAGTTAGGCTATTGATAATCATTATCAAGTCCAAGTTCAAGTGAGTTTATTGTCATGTGTCCCTGATAGGACAATGAAATTCTTGTTTTGCTTCAGCACAACAGAATATAGACGGCATTGACTACAGAACAGATCAGAGTGTCCATATATCATTATATAAATACATACACACATGAATAAATAAACTGATAATGTGGAAATAACAGATAACAGATTATGGGCTATTAATGTTCAGAGTTTTGTCCGTGCCAGGTTTAATAGCCTGATGGTTGTGGGAAAGCAGCTATTCCTGAACCTGGTCGTTGCAGTCTTCAGGCTCCTGTACCTTCTACCTGAAGGTAGCAGGGAGATGAGTGTGTGGCCAGGATGGAGTGGGTCCTTGATGCTGCTGCCAGCCTTTTTGAGGCAGTGACTACGATAAATCCCCTATCATTGGTGCCTTTACTTATATCAATAAACGTATTTGCTTTTGTATGGTTAATGTACAGTATGTTTCACCTGAATGGAACTTAGATGGATGTGAAGATAGACACAAAATGCTGGAGTAACTCAGCGGGACAGGCAGCATCTCTGGAGAGAAGTAATGGGTGATGTTTTTTGTTGAGACTCTTCTCCAGACTGATGTCAGGGGAGTGTGCCGTACAGAGATAAAATGTAGTTGGAGACAGTAAGACTGGTCGGAGAACTGGGATGGCGGAGTGGATGGAGCGAGAGGGAAAGCAAGGGCTACTCGAAGTTAGAGAAGTTCATATAGAATATATCTCGACCCGAAATGTCACCCGTTCCTTCTCTCCAGAGATGCTGCCTGTCCAGCTTTTTGTGTCTATCTTTGGTTTAAACCAGCATCCTGCACAAGAATATATTAACACTCCTGTCAGCATTTTGAGGACTGAGCGCACCGATCTTGAACAGGTCCCGGGCAGAGTTTTACTGGAAAATGTTGACGTGGATCCCGAGGGGCGAGCCCATTCTGATGGATGGAGAGACAGCTATCAGCAGCAGATCTAAACTCTGGACAGCCGGCGAGGATAGGCAGCATTCTCCCTTCAAAACGTGACAGTAAACATGAAGACTGTGCTCGTGTTGGGCTGATGTGACCTTTGCAGCAAGACAAGCAATAAATGTTGATTTAATTTTTCAATGGTTTGAGTGAAGAGCTTCACGATGGTTGAGATTAATGTGCCCTGTCACCATGTCGTGTCCTTAGTGTGGTCGGGGCTGCAACACATGGGATGATCTCATCAGCAGCAGCAGTGTCTTTTCACCTCCTCTGAAATCCAGAGATGTTTTTCATTCACTGCCGGTATAAAGGTGCTGCTGGCGATGCTCGCAGTTACTGCCCGTTTCTAAGACGATGGTGAACCTTGAACAGAACTGCTCCAGTCCTTTCCTGCAAAATCATGAGAGGAATAGATCGGGTAGATGCACAGAGTCTCTTTCCCAGAGTAGGGGGATCCAGGACCAGAGGACTTAGGTTCAAGGTGAAGGGGTAAAGATTTAATAGGAATCTGAGGAGTAACTTTTTCACACAAAGAGTGGTGGGTGTATGGGACAAGAAGCCAGAGGAGGTAGTTGAGGCTGGACTATCCCAACATTTAAGAAACAGTTAGATAGGTACATTGATAGGACAGGTTTGGAGGGATATGGGCCAAACGCTGGCAGGTGGGACTAGTGTAGCTGGGACATGTTGGCCTGTGTGGGCGAGTTGGGCCACACTGTATCACTCTATGATTCTATGAACGTGTTGCTGGAGTGCTGTTGGGGAGGGAGCCCCAAGATTTAGACCCAGTGACGATGAAGGAGTAGCAATATACTTCCAAGGCAGATTGGCTGTCAGAATCTGGTGATTGGGTTTTCATGACCAGCTACATGGTACTAGTAATTGTGAGTTTAGGAATGCTATTAAGGAAGCTTTGGGGAGTTGTTGGAGATGGTGCACTCTGTAGCCATGGTGCATGTTCCTAGGTTCATAAGTGACAGGAGCATAATTAGGCCATTCGGCCCATCAAGGCTACTCTGCCATTCAACCATCTATCTTGCCCTCTTAACCCCATTCTCCTGCCTTCTCCCCTTAACCTCTGACACCCGTACTAATCAAGAATATATCTATCTCTGCTTTCAAAATACCCATTGACTTGGCCTCCATAGCTTCTTCTTCGTCTTTCGTGTGGCGTGCACAGCCTAAAGTTGTTGGACAACTTGTTCTATTTGATCTTCCGTTTGTGCACGTCGGGTTGATTGCATTAGTCGAAACAGGGCAATGAGTTCAACAGATTCACCACCTTCTGATTAACGAAATTCCTCCTCATCTCTCTCCTAAAGAAAATGGCCAATTTGCCACAAGCACCTTAGGAGCACTGTGGTTTCAGCATAAACTTCAGCCCTGTACTTTCTCTCATCAAGCTAAGACAAGGAGTTGTCAATTTGGATAATTTGGTTTGATGCTGAATGCACAAGCTCACTCCTGCCCTACCACCTCACCATGTGCGCTGAGTAATAGAGTGAGTCATTCACTGAGTACAATTCTTGATGGATTATAAAAGATGTTAGAATAAGGAGCAAAGGCTGCAGGAAACATTGCATAGAATGATCAAGGTGTTTGGAATCTAAAAGATTAATAATTGAAACATTTTATAAAATATTCATTTTCTAATCAAACAGCCCCGCAGGTGATGGGCTGAAAGAATTTAAAATATTGTACACTTTCTGCCTTCTCTCATTACTCTTTCAAATTGTGCATATTTCTTTGCGAAAAGCCAGTTGTCTTGCTCTTTCCTCCATTTGGTGTTTCTGTTATCTTTCATGAAAGTCTTTGAGAAGAGGTGGCAGAAGATAGTATCACAGGAGCGTGGGTTAGAGGCATAGAGTGATACTGGGTGGAAACAGGCCCTTCGGCCCAACTTGCCCTCACTGGCCAACATGTCCCCGCTACACTAGTCCCACTTGCCTACGCTTGGTCCATATCCCTCCAAACTTACATATGCCCACCATCCCTTTGTGTGAAAGAATTACCCCTCAGATTCCTATTAAACCTTTTCCCTGTCACCTTGAACCTATGTCCTCTGGTCCTCGATTCCCCTACTCTAGGCAAGAGATTCTGTGCATCAATTATTTTGTACACGTCTATAAGATCATCCCTCATCCTCCTGCGCTCCATGGAATAGAGACCCAGCCTACTCAATATTTCCCTATAGCTCACACCCTCTAGCCCTGGCAACATCCTTGTAAATCTTCTCTGAACCCTTTCAAGCTTGACAATATCTTACCTATAACATGGTGGCCAGAACTGAACACAAAACTCTAAATGCGGTCTCACTAACGTCTCATGGAACTGCAACATGACCTCCCAACTTAAACAACATCCTGTGGTTCCAACTGTCACTTCTTTAACATCAGATAACAGGTGTCAGGGGTTATGGGGAGAAGGCAGGAGAATGGGGTTAGGAGGGAGAGATAGATCAGCCATGATTGAATGGCGGAGTAGACTTGATGGGCCGAATGGCCTAATTCTATTCCTATTCCTGATATGACCTTATAACAGTCGGAGACAATGTGGTTACAGGTGGCTGGGCAGATTTATCATTACATTACCCACTGAGCTATCTCAGGAATAGATAAGGTGTTGTGAACATTATAAGATCACTCAGCCCTTCAAGTTTTGTACAATTAGTCTACAATTGGACTGTAGGTATTTTAGCTCCATCTAGCTGCCTTGCTTCCCTGGCCTGTATTGGACTTCTCTCACCAAAGTTGGACTTTTCAGAGAGATTGGAACCTGCAGGATATTGCCAGAATGTTGTGGCACGGTGGCGCAGCGGTAGAGTTGCTGCCTGACAGCCCTTGCAGCGCCAGAGACCCAGGTTCGATCCCGACTACAGGTGCTGTCTGTACGGAGTTTGTATGTTCTCCCCGTTGACCTGCGTGGGTTTTCTCCGAGATCTTCAGTTTCCTCCCACACTCCAAAAACACACAGGTTTGTAGGTTAATTAGTTTGGGTTGGTATAAGAGTAAATTGTCCATAGTGTGTGTAGGCTTGTGTTAATGTGCGGGGATCGCTGGTCGGTCTGGACTCTGCGGGCCGAAGGGCCTGTTTCCATGCTGTATCTCTAAACTAGTTAACGTGGTGCCTCTCTGCGTGTTGTTCCAGAAGAGGGTCTATAGTACCCATTCACCGCATGATTTGACCGGGTACCATGCAGAACAAGCATTGCACTGTATCTCTATGTATAAGGCAATGAATAAACTAACTTACCAACATAAGAGCATGAGATAGGAGACGTAATCGCTGAGGTCCTTAAAAGGTACAATTGAGGGGGGATCTTATAGATACTTACAAAATTCTTAAGGGGTTGGACAGGCTAGATGCAGGAAGATTGTTCCCGATGTTGGGGAAGTCCAGAACAAGGGGTCACAGTTTAAGGGTAAGGGGGAAGTCTTTTAGGGCCGAGATGATAATTTATTTTCTTCACATAGAGTGGTGAATCTGTGGAATTCTCTGCCACAGAAGGTAGTTGAGGCCAGTTCATTGGCTATATTTAAGAGGGAGTTAGATGTGACCCTTGTGGCTAAAGGGATCAGGGGGTATGGAGAGAAGGGCAGGAACAGGATACTGAGTTTAATGATCAGGCATGATCATATTGAATGGCGGTGCAGGCTCGAAGGGCGAATGGCCTACTCCTGCACCTATTTTCTATGTTTCTATGTATGCTTTGCATCAGAAATGATTCTTGGGTCGGTGACCTACTGGTTCCATCTCCTCTCCAGGTAAAGTCTAGAACACCTGTCATTTTCCTCAGTCTCCACCCACCAACATGGTCTGTGTAATATCTGGGTTCTCTATTTCGAACAAAAGAGATTGTCCATTTTGAGTAAACTCAACGGGATCACCAGCAATCATGACTCGTTTAATCTAGTGAGTTCCACCAGGGCAAACTCTGAAAGCTTCTGCAAGCAGAGCCTCTACATTACAACGTGGAGATCAGTCAGGCATCTGACACCCCACTTAGAGATAGTAGCCTGAAGCAACAATTAAGCTTTGACAACTAATGCTGTGTCGACTACAGGATGAGCTGTCTGATCCAGCCAGGATCAGGCCTTTTCAGTACCAGTGGACGTAACACACTTTGATCCTTCAATTCTAGTTTTGACATTAACACAAGCAGGAATTACTTTTGGAAGAAAGTTACACATTTTCGCTGCCCGCAGTGATGTACACTTGGATGTATTTGCAGCAGAGTTACAACCATACACGGTAAATGAATAATCACCTTGTCCAAAGAGGGAGGTTGAAAGGCGATTTGGAAAGGAAGGATGGGAGGTGGAGACGGGGTGGGTTGTGGGGGTTGGGGGTGGGGGGGGGGGGGGGAGCTCCACAGATTAGCTGCTGTATTAAAGGAGGTTGTTGTTGCCGTTTTGTGGTTCAGTCTTCATTTGCAGTGTAGTGTGATACAGCGTGTGCAGTGGATGTGTGTGATCCGGCCCACATCTTCACCTTCAGCCCAATCCAACAGGAGAAGTGGGCCCACGCATGAAGCAAGGCCCTGGACAGCGTGAGGCCGGCCAACAGTCAACCCCAGCACAGAACGAGGGAGGGGAGAGTAGAGAGCCCCAGGGCAGAGTGGCCTCTAGACAACAGAAGACCACAGGATGGAGCAAGGTGAGAGAGCAGTGAGCCCTAGGGCAGAATGAGCTCCATATTATGTTCATTGCCACAGAGGGCTGTGGAGGCCAGTCAATTGATATTTTTATGGCAGAGATAGATAGTTTCTTGATTGGTACGGATGTCAGAGGTTATGGGGAGAATTGGGTTAGGAGGGAGAGATAGATCAGCCATGGTTGAATGGCGGGTAGACTTGATGGGCTGAATGGCCTATCTGCTCCTATCACTTATGAACTTATAACAATGAACCCCAATGAAGGAACAAGGGCAGGGAGCAATGAGCCACAGGGAGAAGCGAGGCTGGGGAGAGCAGTGAGGCCCAGGCCAGAGTGGCCTCCAGGTAACAGTGAGCCCCAGGACAGAGCAAGAGCCCAGGACAGAGTGAGAGCCAGAGAGCAGTGAGAGCCCAGGCAGAGTGGTTTCCAGAGTGCAGTGAGCCCTAGGTGTAAATCCGAGGTGAGAGGAACTGAGGACAAAGCGAAGCATTGAATCGCAGAGCATTGGGTCTGGACCATGAGACCGTCAGATTGGAACAGGAGAAAAGGCCACCCACCTCCTTAACATTTAAAAAAAAGTTCATTTCAACATTTATTTTGCATTGCCTTCTGGAGCTCCACATTTGTAAACCAGTGAGTGATTGCATCTGACCTTCTGTGGTTTGTTACTGATCAGCCCGTTTTTGTGGATATGATCGCCAGATAGCAGCAGTCATGGAAAGAGTTTAATTATGGCTTTTAGAATGATTGGACCGAGTGCAAACAGTTCCTGTTTTTGTTTGGGGCAGACTTAGGCGGGAATTTATGAAGTGGTCTCTCCCTGACCATCACACTACTGTTGACTTGGACTCTGGACTCTGGACCCCTGTACATCATCACAACCCAGGGAACTGCTCCATTTGGCCTTGAGCTGCAGGGACAGGCAACAGAATTATCTACAGAATTAGGCAATGCTTCACTCAGTCAGAGCTTGTCTGAAGAAGGGCCTCGACCCGAAACGTCACCCATTCATTCTCTCCAGAGATGCTGCCTGTCCCGCTGAGTTCCCCCAGCATTTTGTCTATCTCTTCGGTTTAAACCAGCATCTGCAGGCCCTTCCTACGCAGAGCTTCAATCAGTCAGCTAACAGAATCAAGGGATATTGGGGAAAAAGCAGGAACGGGATACTGATTTTGGATGATATTGAAGGGCGGCACTGGCACGATGGGCCGAATGGCCTACTCCTGCACCTATTTTCTATGTTTCTAACCCAGTCTAAATAAAAAAATGACATGAAAAATCTGTTGTGATGCAAAATGTAGGATTTAGGAGCATATTGTCAGGGCAACAGGTAAAATCTCCAATATTACTGCAATATTCAGGTGGTTGGAAGATTAAACAAATAAATATTATTATATGAATCTTTGCCTATAATGAGTTATTTCCCTTTCACAACGCCTCTGTGATTTACCTGTTTGTTTTCTCATTTGCTTTTTATTTCCTCGACTGGTCTATATTTTTCTGCATTTATCTCTCTCTACCAAATTATTTCAATATTTTTTAAAATTTCACGACCCAACACTCTCTCTTTGTCACCTTTGTGTGGAAGTGTCTCTTGATCCAAGACCCTATTTTTCTCAGGTGGTTCTTATTTATCGTATTCATTCTTGATCCTTCTGCCTCTTCCTGATTTTGTCCCCATTCTTTCTCTGTCATGACCTCAGTTTTTTCTCCTTACATTTTTCCAGCCATCTCTCTCTCCCTCTCCTCTCCCCCTCCCTATTTCTCTCCCTCTCCCTCCCCCTGTCTCCCTCTCCCCCTCCCTATTTCTCTCCCTCTCCCTCTCCTTCTCACTCTCCCTCTCTCTCCCTCTCCCTCTCTCTCTCTCCCTCTCTCCCTCTCCCTCCATCTCTCTCTCCTCTCCCCCTCTCCCCCTCTCCCTCTCCCTCCATCTCTCTCTCCCTCTCCCCCTCTCCCTCTCTCCCTCTCCCTCCATCTCTCTCTCCCTCTCCCACTCTCCCTCTCTCTCCCTCTCCCACTCTCCCTCTCTCTCCCCCTCCCTCTCTCTCTCTCCCTCTCTCCCTCTCCCTCCATCTCTCTCTCCCTCTCCCTCTCTCTCCCTCTCTCCCTCTCCCTCCATCTCTCTCTCCCTCTCTCCCTCTCTCTCTCTCCCTCTCTCCCTCTCCCTCTCTCCCTCTCCCTCTCTCCCTCTCCCTCCCACTCTCTCTCTCCCTCTCCCTCTCTCTCTCCCTCTCCCTCTCTCTCTCCCTATCCCTCTCTCTCTCCTGCCTGACCTAGTTTTTATATTTGATTTGTTTCTCTCTCTCCACATGTCTCTTTTTTTCTGCATTAATTGAAGATAAATCAGTTTTGACCTTGAAAGCCCCTTTGCTGAAGTTGTTAATGTGGGTGAGCACTAGTGCGGGCCTGTCTGTCAGATGTACACTTGTGCTAATTGTCATCCCCGTTCCACTCTCTGCCACAACCACTCATCCAGCAGAACCACCGACATATTGCACAACAAACATACAAAGCCAAGCCATATTTTATTACTGAACCCCCTGGTACATTTCTTAATTGATGTCTTTTACTTCTCCTTCCATGTCCATCGTCCATGTCACAAATGTTGACCTCGCTGTCATCGTCCGTCCTGAAAAGGATGCAAGCTTCCGGCGACAATCAGTGGGAGCCGTCACTTGTTGCAACAGATGATGGTGGTAGCAGAATTAGCTCAGGATACTTCCAGTTCCCAGCCCCGCCACCTGGATGCTTCTGTTATGGGGCCTGTAATTTACTCTCAGATACACTCTCTGAAGAAACATTTTGTGAACAAAGTTGACTTAGATTGTAGCCCAGTACGCTGAGGGACCTCTCTGTATGAGACTCCCTCTGTACGAGGCTCCCTCTGTATGTGGCTCTCTCTGTAGAAAGGTTTCGGCCCGAAACGTTGCCTATCTCCTTCGCTCCATCGATGCTGCTGCACCTGCTGAGTTTCTCCAGCATTTTGTGTACCCTCCACCCTGGGGCTCACTGCTCAGTGCGTTTTGCTCCACCCTGGGGCTTACTCCACCCTGGGGCTCACTGCTCAATGCATTTTGCTCCACTATGGGGCTTACTCCACCCTGGGGCTCACTGCGCAGTGGGTTTTGCTTCACCCTGGGGCACACTGCTCTGTGGCCGTTGCTCCACCCTGGGGCTCGCTGCTCTGTGAGTTTTGCTCCACCCTGGGGCTCGCTGCTCTGTGAGTTTTGCTCCACCCTGGGTATTTCAGGGCGGCCAACATTGGGTGAGAGTTGGGAATTAATAAATTGCGAGAGACCAGTCCCAAGGGAGCGTAGCAACAGAGGGGGGGGTGGAGAGGGGGGGGGGGAGGGGCTGGGGGAGGGGGGGGGAGGGGGGGGGGGAGGGGGGGGGGGAGGGGGTGTCCCCCCTCTCATTGGTACGGAGCTTTTACATTTTTCAGCTTGAAATTGTACGATCCAACCAACACACTCACACTCAAATAATTCCATACATTCTCATATATTCTCACTTGGACACATGGCCACACACCCACTTGTTCACACATACGCTTGTGATACTCTTTCACAAGAGTGTGTATGAGACAGACACAAAATGCTGGAGCAACTCAGCGGGACAGGCAGCATCAATGCAGAGAAGGAATGGGTGATGTTTCGGGACGAGACCCTTCTTCAGACTCTGAGTGTGTCAGAGAGTGTGCACGCTTTGTGCACTAAATGCACAAGAGTACACTTAGTGCTCAGGGTACTTACTCAGACACCCACAATCACTCACAGACACACTCACTAAAACCCTCACATTCTCGTACATATGTTCACACTCGCCCACCCACGTTTACCAATAATAATCACTCGGGCAAAGATGAGGAAAATTGTGCAGTTGATTTGATCTTAGCATTCTTCTCCAGCGGGCATTGTGAAGATGACAGATATTCACTATGCATGAGGAAAGGCCTTCAGGTTAAATCACCTCAATCAAAATACATTAGATGCCTCCTTTTCACATTCTTCGTTGAATTGATTGCGATTCCAAGGTTCCTGCGTGGATTTGGGAAGGGCTGCCTTTTTTTCTGAGAGCTTCTTTTTGTTATCTAGTGGTGGATGAGTCACCCGGTCTTGTTGCCGACTCCATCTGGGCTACGGCAGTGTTGCAAGGGACAAGGTGCTTTGTTTAACACTAAAGCAAGGAGATAGGGATTGGATGTGATTGTTGCCGACAGCCAAGGACACTGTGGGCTTTATTGAAGGATAGTGGGAGCAGGAGGCCATGTGGGGGAAGGGGAGAGGTAGGATTTCTTAACCTGTTCTAAGGATGAGATGAAATGTGTAGGAAGGAACTACAGATTCTGGTTTAAACTGAAGATAGACACAAAAAGCTGGAATAACCCAGCGGGACGGGCAGCATCTCAGGAGAGGAATGGGTGATGTTTCAGGTCGAGAACATTCTTCAGACCAGACACGTCACCCATTCCTTCTTTCCAGAGATGCTGCCTGTACCATTGAGTCACAGTTACTCCAGCATTTGGTGTCTGTCTCTGGTGTAAACCAGCATCTGCAGGTCCTTCCTACACATAGAAACATAGAAACATAGAAATTAGGTTCAGGAGTAGGCCATTCGGCCCTTCGAGCCTGCACCGCCATTCAATATGATCATGGCTGATCATCCAACTCAGTATCCCGTACCTGCCTTCTCTCCATACCCTCTGATCCCCTTAGCCACAAGGGCCACATCTAACTCCCTCTTAAATATAGCCAATAAACTGGCCTCAACTACCCTCTGTGGCAGAGAGTTCCAGAGACTCACCACTCTCTGTGTGAAAAAAGTCCTTCTCATCTCGGTCCTAAAGGATTTCCCCCTTATCCTTAAGCTGTGACCCCTTGTCCTGGACCTCCCCAACATTGGGAACAATCTTCCTGCATCTAGCCTGTCCAACCCCTTAAGAATTTTGTAAGTTTCTATAAGATCCCCTCTCAATCTCCTAAATTCTAGAGAGTATAAACCGAGTCTATGCAGTCTTTGTTCATAAGACAGTCCTGACATCCCAGGAATCAGTCTGGTAATGTTCACGCAAGGACAGGGCTCCATCCAAAATGCCACCCATTCCTTCTCTAACAAAGAGGAAGGAATGTTCTTTGTTAAAGAATTAAGAAAGAACATTGCTTCTACTTTGTTAGAGAAGAATTAAAGGGAGGCACTGCCGGCCGGGTCCGCGCTGACCAGCGATCCCCGCACTCTTAACACTGTCGTACACACACCAGGGACAATTTACAGTTATACCAAGCCAAATCACCTACCAACCTGTCCGTCGTTGGAGTGTGAGAGGAAGCTGGAGCACCCGGAGAAAACCCATGCAGGTCACAGGGAGAACGTACAAACTCCGTACAGGCAGCACCCGTGGTCAGGATGGAACCCGGGTCTCTGGCGCTGTGAGGCAGCAACTCTACCGCTGCACCACCGTGCTGCCGCTCGGTGTTTATACACAGTTTACTGTATTAGTGAAGCTTTAGCCTTGCATGTAATGTGCATTTAACTGTTTTAGAATCCATTTGACAATATCAAATGCCTGCTCATGAGTTCACAATCAATAGTGACATGGAAGCACAAGAGAGAGCGTATGCTGGAATCTGGAGCAAAGAACAAACTGCTCACAGTCTCCATCCTGCACGGGGTCTCAAACTGAAATGGCCACCGTCGCTTTGCCTCCACGGACGTTGCTTTACCCACCGAGCTCATCCAGCAGTTTGCTCCTTGCTACAAATCTATAGTGTGATACAGTGTGGTAACAGGCCCTTCGGCCCGACTTGCCCACACTGGCCAACATGTCCCAGCTACACTAGTCCCACCTGCCTGCATTTGGCCCATATCCCTCCAAACCTGTCCTAGCCATGTACCTGTCTAACTGTTTCTTAAAAATAGAAACATAAAAACATAGAAAATAGGTGCAGGAGTAGGCCATTCGGCCCTTCGAGCCTGCACCGCCATTCAATATGATCATGGCTGATCATCCAATTCAGCATTAAACGTTGGGATAGTCCCAGCCTCACCTACCTCCTCTGGCAACTTGTTCCATACACCCACCACCCTTTGTGTGAAAAAGTTAACCCTCAGATTCCTATTAAATCTTTTCACCTTTACCTTAAACCTCTGTCCTCTGGTCCTCGATTCCCCTACTCGGGGCAAGAGACTCTGTGCATCTACCCGGTCTATTCCTCTCATGAGTTTATACACAATAGCAGGAGTGACATGTCCTTGTGTGGAGATATGTGACAGGATTGAGACTGGCTGAAGGCCCAGGATCAGTGGGACTAAAACCCAGCAAGCCAGAACTGCTGGAGACTTGCACTAAGTCTTAAAGTGTTTGCAAATCCCATTTTATTCCGTCCAAACAAGGAGATTACAGCAAACGTCAACATGGTTGAAATCTGAGATGGGAGAAGTCAGGCTGTCAACCATGTGTGCAAGGATTCTGACTTTATTTCACACAACCATTACCGGTAATGGAATCTTTGCAACCACTGTTAATACCAGAACAGCCATTGCCATTTGCAGCTGTTAATATTGCAGCGATGCCCTTATCAATTCAATGCTTCAGATATGCATACCGTACCAGACTCTCCAATTATTGCTGAGTTATGAGCAGATTAATATCCATCAAACGTCATCGCAGGAACAGCTCAGTGACCTCTGCAACCTTTCGAGCAGAGAGCCATTTTAATTACCCAAGGGGGGGTCTGGTTTTACTGGCATGCAATGTGCCAATTACTGGATGACCGAGAGAGTGCGTGTGGAATAGCAAGCCTGTAACATTCTAGTTGTCCACCGTGAGATGGAGGAGCCACTTGTCGTTGGAGTTCAGCGAATCACACTGACGGCCCGCCTGCAGTCCACATATCTTGCGCGTCACGTATATTTCATTCAAAAAGTCACCACCTTGAGTAAGTTATGGGGAAAAGGCGGGCGAATGGGGTTGACGGGAGAAATTAGATCAGCCACGATTGAATGGCAGAGCAGACTCGATGGGTACAAAGGGCTAAGGTACAGCAGGCAATAAAGAAAGCTAATGGCATGTTGGCCTTCATAACAAGAAGTATAGGAGCAAAGAGGTCCTTCTGCAGTTGTACAGGGCCCTAGTGAGACCACACCTGGAGTATAGTGTGCAGTTTTGGTCTCCAAATTTGAGGAATGACATTCTTGCTATTAAGGGAGTGCAGCGTAGGATCATGAGGTTAATTCCCGGGATGGTGGGACTGTCATATATTAATACAATGATGCGGCTAGGCTTGTATACGCTGGAATTTAGAAGGATGAGAGGGGATCTTATTGAAACATATAAGATTATTGAGGGATTGGACACGCTAGAGGCAGGAAACATGTTCCCAATGTTGGGGGAGTCCAGAACCAGGGTCCACAGTTTAAGAATAAAGTGTAGGCCATTTTTCAAAAGGAGATGAGGAGAAACTTTTTCACCCAGAGAGTTGTGAATTTGTGAAATGCTCTGCCTCAGAAGGCAGTAGAGGCCAATTCTCTGGATGCTTTCAAGAGAGTTAGATAGAGCTCTTAAAGATAGCGATGTCAAGGAGATATGGGGAGAAGGCAAGAAAGGGGTACTGATTGTAGATGATCAGCCATGATCGCAGCTAATGGTGATGCTGGCTTGAAGGGCCGAATGGCCTACTCCTGCACCTATTGTTTGTTGTCCATTGTCACATTCTGCTCCGATGGTTACCTCTGGACCAGGAAGGAAGTTGGATTCAGGCAATCATTATGCTGGGAGTGCCTGGATCACCTTTATGCTGAAACTCCGTCTTAGTTTAGTTTTAGATGCAGCATGGAAACAGGCCCTTCAGCCCACCAAGTCCACGCTGACCATCAAAACACCTGTTCACAATGCTTCAATGTTATCCAGGCTTTCACCGTTCAATGCTCGCACTTCTGGCAAAGTTGAAAACCGACGTGGTTCCTCCTTTTCAGAAGGGGAAACACTGCCGTTGTGACTGTACACAGTTAGTCGAGGAGCACCCTGGGGAGTGTTGTGGAACAGAGAGTCCCAGGGAGGTCGATGACTAGAGAACACAGGTTCAAGGTGAAGGGGAAAATATTTAATAGCAATCTGAGGGGTAACTTTTTCTCACAAAAGGTGGTGGGTGTATGGAATGAGCTGCCAGAGGAGGTGGTTGAGGCTGGGACTATCCCAATGTTTAAGAAACAGTTGGACAGGTACACAGGTTTGGAGGAATATGCGCCAAACAAAGGCAGGTGGGACTAGTTGGCCGGAGTGGGCAAGTTGGGCCGAAGGGCCTATTTCCACACTGTATGACTCTATAGATTTGTAGCAAGGAGCAAACTGCTGGATGAGCTCGGTGGGTAAAGAAATGTCCGTAGAGGCAAAGCGACGGTGGCCATTTCAGTTTCAGGCCCCGTGCAGGATGGAGACTGTGAGCAGTTTGTTCTTTGCTCCAGATTCCAGCATACGCTCTCTCTTGTGTTTCCTTGTCACTATTGACCAGTGTAGATGGGGCATGTTGGGCAAGTTGGGCTGAAGGGCCTGTTTCCACGCTGTATCACTCTGTGATTCTCTATAACTCTATCACATTTTTACATCCACTCCCTACACTTCAGAGGCAATTTACAGAGGGCCAATTAACCTACAAACCCACTCGTCTTCAGGTTGTGGGAGGAAACCCACACAAACATGCAGACTCCATGCAGACAGCAGCCGAGGTCAGGATCGAACCCGGGTCTCTGGCGTTGGGAGGCACCGGCTGGTCCGTGTGGGGTTTGGGGGAGGGGATGGTGTGGTTAACACAGCGGAGGGCTGGTAAACCCAGGCCCCCAGCACCAAAGGGCAAAAACAGCTGGAGATCAGGGTGCTGGCTTGCCTCCAGGGTTCAACCCAGCAGATGGCACGGTAAACAAGTCCCAGACTCAGTTTCCTTGACCCGAGCCTCCCTGTCTCTGCTGCACCGCCAGCCACGAGTGAACAGGAACCTCCGTCTTGGAGCCACATTAACCCTTTCACCACAGAAATAGAAGCTACATCCACTGTGGAAATGCTACCGGGCACTTGATCTTTGCCTGTGCCCGCGGCTACTGATGAATCCCAAGTCCCTCGCTGTCAGAATGTCAAGTTGGAGAAACTACAGAAACCAGAAACACGAAGGAATCTTGCTTGAAATCGTCAGAGGGCTTGTCCACAAAGAGTTAAATTGCAGCAGTCTCTTTTCCAAATCAGATACGCTGTAATGGTCTCCAAGCCTGTTTGTTGACTGGAATCTTTCAAGTTTTTGTTTTGATGCAGAGCTTTATCCTTTAAGCAAAGCTGATGAGTGAGTGGGGAGTGGGTGTGGGGTGGACACTGACGGGATGAGCGCGCTGTATTGTAGACTTTAAGAGCTGGAGTCGTCGGCATGAAAGGGGAAGTTTCACTTCCTGATGTTCCTGAACTCACACAGTTCACGGATTGCTGGCGGAGAGCGAGGGGGTGGGCCGGTTGTGGGGTGAGAGAGGGAAGTGAGCATTTCTCCAAAGTCAGATTGCGAGAGAGGCAGAGAACGGGGCAAAAGCTGTTTGTGGCGTCTGCGAGTCCCGCCACAGACTAAAGTGTGTTCTACCAAGAAGGGTCTCGACCAGAAACGCCACCCATCCCTTCTCTCCAGAGATGCCGCCTGGCCCGCTGAGTTACCCCAGCATTCTGTGTCGACAGCATCCTCTCACCCTGGAGTAGCAAGCACCTGGGCAGGAAACTGTCCCCCTCCTGTCGGAGAGCGTTCTGTGGTGGAGCCGATGGCACCATGACTCTGAGGAGCTCGTAAGTGAAGGGACTTGACATCTTGAAGTCAGAGGGACAAATGTTTCACCGCACAGGTCGAATGTTGTTCAAATGGCATATCATGGCCCAACAGGGCGCGGGTGTGGAATTGTGCCATTTTGGAGCAGAAACCAGATTTCTTTCTTTTTAATGTAGTTCAGTTTAGTTTATTGTCACGTGTACCGAGGCACAGTGGAAAAAGCTTCTGTTGCGGTCAGGGTCTGTAGAAGGGTCTCGACCCGAAACGTTGCCTATTTCCTTCGCTCCATAGATGCTGCTGCACCCGCCGAGTTTCCCCAGCATTTTTGTCCATCTTCGATTTTCCAGCATCTGCAGTTCCTTCTTAAACATTTACAGTGCTTATTGGATTGCAAATGTTTACAAACTTAGACATCTGTCGAAGAGAGGGAGCGAGAGAAGGAGGAAGATTCTACAGTTTCCAAAGAACTTCAGAAGCTAAAGATAAATACTTCAGATTTTGATTATCAAACGAATATCAAACATGGGAGGGACATGGTGATTTACGACCCTCCCCTGCATTGAAAGTTGCTGTCCTGTATAAACACTGCGCTGAAGAAGAGTCTTGACCCATTCCTTCTCTCCAGAGATGCTGCCGGTCCCGCTGAGTTACTCCAGCATTTTGTGTCTATCTTCGGTGTAAAGTAGCCTCTGCAGTTATATATCCGTATCCCACGGCGTGTTTGGAGCAGGCCAGGTTGGAGAATGTCCGGGGCTTTGCGACCACACCTGCCCCTGGCAGAGCCCACGCTACCCCAGGTACATGTCCACGGCCCTCTGGGACTCACCACGGTGCGGACAGAGGCAGAGGGCGATGCGTTCGTCCCCAACTCGCCCAGCTGGGACCTGTGGCGCCCCAGGCTGCCCGGAATCATCGGGCCCCTTTCCCCACGCTACTCCCCGCGGAACTCACCCCGGCTCTTCCGCAAACTGCTGCTGAACAAGAACATCCGAGAACACCGGCGCCACTCCAGTGTCCACTTCTGGTAAGGAATGGATCTCATTCATGCATTGGCCGCCCGCCGGGCCTGAGCATCGAGCCTGGCTTCGTGTGTATTGCCCCCTCCACACTCCCAAAGCTGGTGGTGAGGGTGGACCACTTCACCGTCCCCACCCCAGCTAATTGCCATTGTCATTCTGCATATGCCGTTGTGCTGCAGCAAGTGAGAATGCCACTGTTCTATCTGGGACACGTCTCCTTCTTCTTGTGTGTGGCCTAATGTGCACAGCCTAAAGTTGTAGGGCAACTTGTTCTGTTTGATCTCTGTTTGTGCACGTCGAGTTGATTGCATTCGTTGAAACAGGGCGGACCACGTGAAGGTTGCAATCTCCCACCCCTCTGGGACACATGACAATGAAACTCTCTTGACTCTAGAGTGAAGAGAATCAAGGGGTTTGGGAAAAAGCAGGAACGGGGCACAGATTGTGGATGATCAGCTATGATCACATTGAATGGCGGTGTCAGTACTGTTGCTCTCCTGGGGATGGGGAGGGTGGGGGGGGGGGGGCAGTGGGACTTTGTGGTGGGTGAAGGGGGGTCAGGTCTGGCTAATGGGGGGGGCTCCAGCCATGAGTGGAGAGATGCTTCATCAGACAATGTGATGGAATTTGCTGCCATTGTGACTCTTGCTCAGGTGTCCAGGACAGTGGCCCCGCTATCATGGGACCCTGACATCAGCAAACAGCCAGCATTCATTGTAAAATCACTGCTGCTCACTGGTAATCGGGACTCACGCTCACCCCACACCACACACTCAGCTCACACTCACCCCCGCACCTCACACTCACCCCCACACCACACTCACCCCCGCATCACACTCAGCTCACACTCACCCCCACACCTCACACTCACCCCCACACCACACTCACCCCCGCATCACACTCAGCTCACACTCACCCCCACACCACACTCACCCCCGCATCACACTCAGCTCACACTCACCCCCACATCACACGCACACTCAGCTTACACTCAGCTTACACTTGTCCCACAGCACACTCACACTCACTCAACTCCCGCTCACCTCCACATCACACTCACACTCACCTAGCTCACACTCACTCTCACATCACACTTACACTCATCTCACCTCACACTCATCCCCCACATCAGACTCACTCAGCTCACATGACATGTACATTCACCTCACACCTCAACTCACACTTACCTCACACTCACCCCCAGTGTAACACTCACTCTCACGCTCACCACCACATAACACTCTGGAAATGGCAGAGTAGCCCTGATGGGCCGAACGGCCTCATTCTGCTCCAACAACTTATGACTTATAAACCTGCATCCTCACATTCCCTTCCACACTGGCCCTCACCCCCTCACACAGACCCACACACAGACCCTCACACAGACCCACACACAGACCCTCACACAGACCCACACACAGACCCTCACACAGACCCTCACACAGACCCTCACACAGACCCACACACATACCCTCACACAGACCCTCACCCCCTCACACAGACCCTCACACACCGACACACAGACCCTCACACAGACCAACACACAGACCCACACACAGACCCACACACAGACCCTCGCACAGACCCTCACACAGACCCACACACAGACCCTCACACAGACCCACACACAGACCCTCACACAGACCCACACACAAACCCTCACACAGACCCTCACCCCCTCACACAGTCCCACACACAGACCCTCACACAGACCCTCACATATACCCACACACAGACCCTCACACAGACCCTCACTCCCCTCACACAGTCCCACACACAGATCCTCACACAGACCATCACACAGACCCTCACACAGACCCTCACAGTCCCTCACCCCCTCACACAGTCCCACACACAGACCCTTACACAGACCCTCACACAGACCCTCACACACACCCTCACACACACCCTCACACACACCCTCATACACACCCTCACATAGACCCTCATAGTCTCTCGCCCCCTCACACAGACGCTAACACAGACCCTCACACACACCCACACACAGTCTCTCACACTGCCCCTTCAGTTCATCATTCCACAGACTCTCACAGATGTTCTCTCCAGCCCCCGTAAGGACTTTGCATAAAACCCTGACGCTGGCCCAAACATGAAGCATCGCACACCTCCTGCCACCATCACTATTCTGACCCTACAACCTGAGACTGACACCTCCTTCTAACCTTCTAACAAAATATATATTGATTTTAAAGTTGAGTCTGACGATTTGAAAGGTTATGAGCTTTGAAGCCTGGCTGTGAATGTTTGATATTTGCAGCCCTATAAGTCCAGGACAAGCGCTTTACATGTTCGCCAGACTGACATTTATAGACACAAGGGACTGGATTATTGTGGTGAAGGATTGTGGCGGGTCAGGCAGCATCTGTGGAGGTTCTGGCACATAAACAAAATCTGTCCATTTCCCCCCACTGTTCCTCCAGCCTGAAGAAAGGTCCCAACACCAAATGTCACCCATCCATGGTCTCCAGAGCTGCTGCCTGGCCTGCCGAGTTCCTCCGATAGTCAGCAGTCTGAAGAAGGGTCCCGACCTGAAACCGTCCCTATCCATGTTCTCCACAGATGCTGCTTATTCCGAAGGTAGACACAAAAAGCTGGAGTAACTCAGCTGGGTCAGGCAGCTTCTCTGGAGAAAGGGAATAGGTGGCCTTTCGGGTCGAGACCCTTCTGCAGACTGAGAGTCATGGAAAAAGGAAACGAGAGACTAAACGGAATTATACCCTGACTCTCAGTCTGAAGAAAGGTCTCGACCCAAAACGTCACCTGTTCCTTTTCTCCAGAGATGCTGCCTGTCCCGCTGAGTTACTCTGGTGCTTACCTTTGATTTAAACCAGTATCTGCACTTCCTTCCTACACATACTGTTTAATCCACTGGGTCACTCCAGCACTTTGTGTCTTTAATTGTGTTATCCAGCGCCTGCAGTTCTTTGCATCTCCTCCAATAATCTATTTGCTGTGTAGGAGGGAACTGCAGATGCTGGTTTAAAGCGAAGATAGACACAAAAAGCTGGAATAACTCAGCAAGACAGGCAGCATCTCTGGAGAGAAGGAATGGGTGACTTTGGGTCGAGACCCTTCTACAGACTATTTTCTGTGCATTTCGACCCAGACTGTGCATGCACTACCATTCCCAACAGCAGAGGGCAGTATAAGATAAGGTTTCGGAACACCTGGACCCACTGCTCCTGTAATAAATACCTCAGACACTGTAACCACTGGGCATTGTTTTACCGAGATGTTTGAAGGCAAAAATTTAATCAAGGCGGCTGTAAATGCTTTTAATCACAAGTTATGATTCACGTTCTAAGTCCATCTCTGAAGCTGCTAATGGCTTTGTGAGGTATTAGAGAATGGTTTACGAGTTCAATGCAAGCACTGGGACATCTATAAATAACAGCACCAGTTGGCATTGCTATACTCAAACATCTGGCATCGTCTTGCCCAGACATTCTTGAGCCTGTACAACAGAGGAACTCCTCGCTCCAACCTCCCACCTCCCTCTCCGGGCTGCACCACCTCCACCATTGACCTCCCCACCGCAAGACTCAGGGACATAGAAACATAGAAAATAGGTGCAGGAGTAGGCCATTCGGCCCTTCGAGCCTGCACCGCCATTTAATATGATCATGGCCGATCATCCAACTCAGTATCCCGTACCTGCCTTCTCTCCATACCCCCTGATCCCTTTAGCCACAAGGGCCACATCTAACTCTCTCTTAAATATAGCCATTGAACTGGCCTCAACTACCTTCTGTGGCAGAGAATTCCAGGGACTCACCACTCTCTGTGTGAAAAATGTTTTCCTCATCTCGGTCCTAAAGGAATTCCCCCTTATCCTTAAACATTTGGGACAGCTTGTGACTGTCGTCTGTGACTATCCTTGATCGGACTTTACTGGCCTTACCTTGCACTCAACATTACTCCCTTTATGGAGTATCTGTACACTGTGAATGTCTTGATTCTAATCATGGATTGTCTTTCTGCTGATTTGTTAGCAGGCAACAAAAACTTTTCACTGTACCTGGATAGAGAACTGGCTGGCAGACAGGAAGCAAAGAGCAGGAGTAAACGGGTCCTTTTCAGAATGGCAGGCAGTGACTAGTGGGGTACTGCAAGGCTTGGTGCTGGGACCCCAGCTATTTACAATATATATTATATTATATATATTAATGATTTGGACGAGGGATTTGAATGTAACATCTCCAAGTTTGCGGATGACACGAAGCTGGGGGGCAGTGTTAGCTGTGAGGAGGATGCTAGGAGGCTGCAAGGTGACTTGGATAGGTTGGGTGAGTGGGCAAATGCATGGCAGAAGCAGTATAATGTGGATAAATGTGAGGTTATCCACTTTGGTGGCAAAAACAGGAAAGTCGACTATTTATTGAATGGTGGCCGATTAGGAAAAGGGGAGATGCAGCGCGACCTGGGTGTCATGGTACACCAGTCATTGAAAGTAGGCATGCAGGTGCAGCAGGCAGTGAAGAAAGCGAATGGTATGTTAGCTTTCATAGCAAAAGGATTTGAGTATAGGAGCAGGGAGGTTCTACTGCAGTTGTACAGGGTCTTGGTGAGACCACACCTGGAGTATTGCGTACAGTTTTGGTCTCCTAATCTGAGGAAAGACATTCGTGCCATAGAGGGAGTACAGAGAAGGTTCGCCAGACTGATTCCTGGGATGGCAGGACTTGCATATGAAGAAAGACTGGATAGACTCGGCTTGCACTCGCTGGAATTTAGAAGATTGAGGGGGGATCTTATAGAAACTTACAAAATTCTTAAGGAGTTGGACAAGCTAGATGCTGGAAGATTGTTCCCGATGTTGGGGAAGTCGAGAACAAGGGGTCACAGTTTAAGGATAAGGGGGAAATCCTTTAGGACCGAGATGAGAAAAATATTTTTCACACAGAGAGTGGTGAATCTGTGGAATTCTCTGCCACAGAAGGTAGTTGAGGCCAGTTCATTGGCTATATTTAAGAGGGAGTTAGATGCGACCCTTGTGGCTAAAGGGATCAGGGGGTATGGAGAGAAGGCAGGTACGGGATACTGAGTTGGATGATCAGCCATGATCGTAATGAATGGCAGGGCAGGCTCGAAGGGCCGAATGGCCTACTCCTGCACCTATTTTCTATGTTTCTATGTTTCTAATAAACTAAACTCAACTGAAATTAAACGGAACTGAGTCTGATAAAGAGCCACGACCACCTATCCATGTTTTCCAGACTTACTGCCTGACCCGCTGAATTACTCCAACACTTTGTGTCCTTTCAAAACAACTTCCCTCCTTCTGTTATCAGGCTTCCATAAGCTAGGGTACTGTGCGATTCACTTTGCGAACATTGGACTGTCTATGGGACTGGTGCACTACAGTGTTGAGAACTATATTCTGCCCTCTGTATCTTCCCCTTCGCTCTACATTTTGTACTTGAGTTTGACTTGATTGTATTTAGAATCATCGAGTCACAGAGTCATACAGCATGGAAACAGGCCCTTCAGCCCAACTTGCCCATACCGGCCAACATGCCTCAGCTACACTAGGCCTGTATTTGGCCCATATCCCTCCAAACCTATCCTATCCATGTACCTGTCTAAATGTTTCTTAATCCCGTTACCTCTCTTTATCTATAGTATTATCTGATCAGATTGGATAGCGTGCAATGCAAAGCTTTTCACAGTATCTTGATAATAATAATAAACTTAAATCTAAACACCTCTCCCAACTACCCCTCCCCCTTCCTCCCTTCACCACCCACCACCCCTCCATTCACCTCTCTGCTACCTTCCCTTCTCAACCCCCCCTGTGACCTCCTGCAACCTCCTCATCCCACCTCCCACCAAACCTCTAACCAAGGGGGACCCGGTGAGGGGGAGGGGGGAGGGGGCACACTGGTTTTAGACTCCACTGCCCAGGAGATAAGCCGGTGTTTGTTTGTGTGTTGGTTGGTTCGTTCTGCTTAAGGCGCTGGGCACAGGGCAGCCAGCTAACTGTCGCTTGTCTTTTTCTTTTGTTTTCACTTTAAATGTAATTTTAACTTCAGGTTTTCGTGTACCTCGTTGTGTGTTGTGACTGTCGGCAAACCAATTTGCCTCCGGGGATGAATAAAGGTCTATCGTAGTGTATCCCACTATTCCTCCCCCCCCGCCCCCCACATCTCCCCCCATTTGCCGGCTTGCATTCCCCACCTCCCCAGCGCAGGATCTGCGGACGCCAGCAGCAGCAGTTGATGGGGAGTTGTAGCTGCAAGAGACCTGGCCATACCCGGTCATAGTGACGTCTTTCCCCGCTCCCATCCTCTATCTTATCTGTGCATTCACGTCAAGGCAGCAGCTCCCCTCCCCGTAGATGGCACACCACATCCTGTCAACCCTACGCACGCCATCTCACTCACACATCTCATACAAACACCGAAACACGGAAAACAAGTGCAGGAGTAGACCATTCAGCCCCTTGGCCCTTCCAGCCAGCACCCCGGAGAGCTAAATCTAACTCTCTCTTGAAAACATCCAGGGAATTGGCTTCCACGGCCTTCAGTGACTCCTGTGAATGCTCCCCCGAATCTCAGTCTCTCTCTGTCAGCTGACTGTGGCTTCCCCTCCATCCCCCTGACTGGGTGGGGGGGGGGGGGGGTCAATGGCCCGGTCAGTCATGAGGGAAGGATTGTGGTTCTCAGTGACCTGTGCCCACATAGGTCTGGAGTTAAACCTGCACCCTGCACAACCCCAGGTCATCCTAATGCGCCTCTCTGTCAGTCAGTCACAGTGTTACCCTGAGAAGCAGCACAACAGCGTAGTTTATTGTCACGTGTACCGAGGTACTGTGAAAAGCTCTTTGTTGCGCACTATCCGGTCAGCGGAAAGACAATACATGATTACAATCAAGCAATTGACAGTGTATAGATACATGATAAGGGAATAACGTTTAGTGCAAGGTAAAGCCAGCAAAGCCCGATCAAGGATAGTCCGAGGTGGACAAAAATGCTGGAGAACCTCAGCGGGTGAGGCAGCATCTATGGAGCGAAGGAATAGGTGACATTTCGGGACACTGAAGAAGGGTCCCGACCCGAAACGTCACCTATTCCTTCGCTCCATAGATGCTGCCTCGCCCGCTGAGTTTCTCCAGCATTTTTGTCTACCTTCGATTTTTCCAGCATCTGCAGTTCCTTCTTAAAGGATGGGCCGAGGGTCACCAATGAGGTAGATAGTAGTTCAGGATTTCTCTCTGGTTGTGGCCTCTGCCGCTGCAGCATTCGCTGTAAGGCAGGAACTCTATCGCTGGGCCACCGTGCTCAGCACTAACCCTGGTATTAGATATCAGTTAAATGCTCCCATCATAAATGTTAAAACAACAACTAATTTATCTTGTAAGTTCTGCTTTCAGAAGTAAACGATACTATCACTATCTTTAACCTTCAATCTATAACGTTCCCTTTCCCATAGGAGGTATGACCAGCCAAGTAAAATAAACAGTGCTGTTATTGAAGAGAGTTAACTCTTTTGTAACTCCATCACTACTTTTTTGAGAATCCCGTGGTGGACTCTATATCCATAGGAAGGATTCAGACTATTCCAATGTTGCTTTCGCATGGTCACACATAGCACGGAAGCAGGATCATCTTATTGCAACATGTGAGATCCTGAGACCAAGTAGACGTTGAGATGTTCCCACTGGTGGGAAGGATTTCGGACCTTGTTACCAGATCGGTAAGAAGCTGCTTAAAACTGAGGTACTTCGGAATATGTGTAGGAAGGAATTGCAGATGTGGGTTTAAACTGAAGATAGACACAAAATGCTGGAGTAACTCAACGGGACAGGCAGCATCTCTGGAGAGAAGGAATGGGTGCTAAACCCTTCTTCAGAATACCTGCAAAATATTTTTTGGAATATCGTCTCTGAATCTCCAAAATACTCTACCCAAGAGAGCTGTGGAGGCAAAATCATTGCGGCTGTTTAAAGAGGAAGTAGATCAAGTTTTGAAAGTTCGGGGAATCGAAACTTATGGGAAACTGGCACAGATGATGAGATGCCCGGTGCCATGCCATGTTGAATGGGGGGATAGAAAGTGGTGGTGGAACGCAGCAGGTCAGGCAGCATCTCTGGAGAACATGGATACAATGAACTAGAATGTTGCCTGGGTTCCAGCAACTAAGTTACAGAGAAAGGTAGAACAAGTTAGGTCTTTATTCTTTGGAGCGCAGAAGGTTAAGGGGGGACTTGATTGAGGTCTTTAAAATGATGAAAGGGATAGACAGAGTTGACGTGGATAAGCTTTTCCCATTGAGGGTAGGGAAGATTCAAACAAGAGGGCATGACATGAGAATTAAGGGACAGAAGTTTAGGGATAACATGAGGGGGAACTTCTTTACTCAGAGAGTGGTGGCTGTGTGGAATGATCTTCCAGCAGAAGTGGTGGAGGCAGGATCGATTTTAACATTTAAAAGTAAAGTGGATAGGTATATGGACAGGAAGGGGATGGAGGGGTATGGTCTGAGTGCAGGTAGATGGGACTAGGGGAAAATAAATGGTCGGCACGGACTGGAAGGACCGAGAGGGTCTGTTTCCGTGCTGTAATTGTTATATGGATAGGTGATGTTTCAGGTCGGGACCACAGAGGAGCAGCAGTGAGAGATGGTCTAACAGACCTCCCATTGGTGAGAGAATGTGAACTTCTTCAAAGTAGACATACCCATGAGAAGATTTTGCAGCGGAACAATGAGATGTAGAAGCAAACAAGGAACCAAAGGCATAGTGCTAGAGTTGCTGCCTTACAGCACTTGCAGCGCCAGAAACCCTGGTTCAATCCTGACTACGGGCGCTGTCTGTACGGAGTTTGTACGTTCTCCCTGTGACCTGCGTGGGTTTTCTCCGAGATCTTCGGTTTTTTCACACACTCTAAAGACGAACAGGTTTGTAGGCTAATTGGATTAGTATAAATGTAAATTGTCCCTAGTGTGTGTAGGATAGTGTTAATGTGCGGGGATCGCTATTCGGTGCGGACTCAATGGGCCGAAAGGCCTGTTTCCGATCTCGTGTAGTCCTGTACTTCAGAATTAACCGACCATGCCAAAAAGCGTCCAGTCAGGGTACTTTCTACAGTGCACCTCAATTCAATTCACTCTTTAATTGTCATTGTGCAGTGTACAGTACAGAGACAACGAAGTGCAGTTAGCATCTCACCCAGAAGAGTGAACTTAGAATAATGAACGGTAAAAAATATATATATGTACAAACAGTATCAGTAGTGCAATTATACTGGGGGGAAGGGGTGTCCGGGGAGGGGGGGGGGGGGGTGACTGGGAATCACCGAGGTGCAGAGTTAAGTTGTGTAACAGCCGCAGGGAAGAAGCTGTTCCTGAACCTGCTGGTCCGGCAACGGAGGGACCTGTAGCGCCTCCCGGATGGGAGGAGGGTAAACAGTCTGTGGCTGGGGTGAGACCAGTCCTTGACGATGCTGCGCGCCCTTCGCAGACATCGCTTGCTATGGACAGACTCAATGGAGGGGAGTGAGGAACCGGTGATGCGTTGGGCGGTCTTCACCACCCTCTGCAGAGCTTTCCGGTCAGAGACAGAGCAGTTGCCATACCATACTGTGATACAGTTGGTAAGGATGCTCTCGATGGTGCAGCGGTAGAAGTTCACCAGAATCTGCAATCACCACAATCACCACAATCTCTAGAAGTGTGTTAGAATATTAGGTGATATCTTCAAACGTCTAAGAAAGTGGAGATGTCAGTGTACCTTCTTTGTTTTTACATGATAAATTCAGTCCAATATTTTATTCACAAAACGGTATGCAAAAAAGATAAAATAACCTATTTGTAAAAGGAAAGGTCAATAATGTGACAAGTCTCTTCTATGTTGTAGTCTTCCAAATGAGTATATTAAACTGAAGGAAAGATTGGGTTTCACGGTGAAATCAAAACCCCAATATGCCTTCATGAAAGGATGTATCTGTAGCCAAAGGAAGAGTTCAAGGGGGTGTGTCGAAGGCAAAAAGAGGCAGAGGGAATTCAACTGTTTTCCTGCCACCACACGGAAGGATATTGTTTCCCTCCCCCTCTCAATCCCTTACAATTTCTGATGAAAAACAAAAAATAACTGCAGCAGGTAGATGTACAGATCTCTTGCCCAGAGTAAGTGAATCGAGAACCAGAGGACATACAATGTGAAGGGGAAAAGAATTATTAGGAATTAGGGTGGTGGGTGTATGGAACGAGCTGCCAGAGGAGGTTGTTACGGCTGTAGTTCAGTTGATTTAAAACATTGTAATCTTGCTGCAATCACACTGGCAATATGAAATAAAACCAGATGTGAACTCATAGCATCTTAGGTTTTCAACCTGAGATATTAACACTGCTGCCCTTTTCAGGCACAGAAAGGGTACAGATTTTCTTTTAAAATGTCTGAATACATCTTAAGAGGCTGAGAAAGGAAACAGTCACAGTAATTGCAACAAAAATAATTCCAAATAAGATCCTGTATTTGAATTTAGGCCATGTCAGACAAAAGCAATTAATACTAGATACTTAGAAAGTTGATTTGAAGTATAATCACAGTTATTTCCTAACACAAACTTTTTAGTATTTTCCACAGGGAATCTCGAGTCAACACAATTCCGTGCCAGCATTTTAAACTTAAGACATTACAAAGGTTTAGATCAATTAGTTTTGAGATACAGCACGGAAACAGGCCCTTCGGCCCACCGAGTCTGCGCCGACCAGCGATCCCCGAACACTAACACTATCCTACACACACTTGGGACAATTTTCTATTTATACCAAGCCAATTAACCTACAAACCTGTACATCTGTGGAGTGTGTGGGGAAACCGAAGATCTCGGAGAAAACCCACACGGGTCACGGGGAGAACGTGCAAACTCCATACAGACAGCACCCGCAGTCGGGGTCGAACCCGGGTTTCTGGAGCTGTCAGCATCGTAAGTCAGAAACTCTACCGCTGCGCCATCGTGCCACCCCAAATTCCTATGCGCGATCTTAATTTGAGTTGAGCATACTCAACAATCAAATTGACACTTCAAAGCATCAATCTCTGCAATAATTTATGATCTCAAAGTGTCAAATGTTATGTGATACTCCCAGCCTGTGATCCCAAGAAACACACAGATGGTTGAATTAGCTCAGGGACTAATAACATGACGCAGGTTTCCCAGAAATAATACGCTCATTAAAAATAACTCCCCAACTCATGCTTGGTGAAAAAACACTGATGAAAAGGCTCCAGACTGTTGACAGAATTACAAAGGGTTGACAGGGCAGGGGGCTGCCTGCAGTGAATGTTAACCCAACACTGAGGCTGATTCCTCAGTCCACATTCCTCAGTCCAAATGAAACCAAAATCCGCCAAAATTCACAACTAAATATGGAACCAATTCAGTCCGCTGTTCCTACAGAAATTCAAACTTTTGCTGTCAATTGGTCTGAGAAATTAAGGGTTTGTGTTTTAAGAAGCTGTTTAGCTTAGTTTAAGAGATACAGTAGAGAAACAGGCCCTTTGTCCCACCCAGACTGTGCTTATTTATCATCGATCACCCATTTACACAAATCCTCTGAAGAAGGGTCTCAACCTGAAACGTCACCCATTCCTTCTCGCCTGTCCCGCTGAGTTACTCCAGCATTTTGTGTCTATCTTCATCAATTCTATATTATCCCGCCGCTTTCATAGAAACATAGAAAATAGGTGCAGGAGGAGGCCATTCGGCCCTTTGAGCCAGCACCGCCATTCATTGTGATCATGGCTGATCGTCCCCAATCAATAACCCGTGCCTGCCTTCTCCCCATATCCCTTGACTCCACTAGCCCCTAGAGCTCTATCTAACTCTCTCTTAAATCCATCCAGTGATTTGGCCTCCACTGCCCTCTGTGGCAGGGAATTCCATAAAAATTCACAACTCTCTGGGTGAAAAAGTTTTTTCTCACCTCAGTCTTAAATGACCTCCCCTTTATTCGCATTGTGGAGACAATGTAGAGGCCAATTAATATTTCCCAGCAAGGACTTGTGCAAGTTGAAATGCTTTTTTGAACCCATTTTCAATCACATCAGCACATCAAGGGATAATTCTCGAGTAGGTACATCTTTTTTTTTTAATCGTCTTCTACAGCGCTGTCTATCGAATGGGAGATTGTGTTTTTTTCATTGTCAAGTGTACCAAGGTACAGTGAAAACGTTTTGTATAACTGCCTGCACATACAAAAAAGAAATGGAGCGGAAATTTGAGGAAATTCAATCCTGACACAAGGTCTTGACCGGAAACGTCAACTATTCCTTTGCCTCCAAGATGCTGTTTGGCACGTTGTGTTCTTCCAGCAGTTTGTGTTTTTATTGCTAAAGGAAACACTGCTCGTGTTAAGAATCTGAAGAAGGGTCTCGACCTGAAACGTCACCCATTCCTTCTCTCCAGAGATGCTGCCTGTCCCACTGAGTTACTCCAGCATTCTGTGCCTAACTTCTCTCCAGAGATGGGGGTACACAAAAGGCTGGAGAAACTCAGCGGGTGCAGCAGCATCTAAGGAGCGAAGGAGATAGGCGACGTTTCGGGTCGAGACCCTTCTTCAGAGATGCTGCCTGTCCCACTGAGTTACTCCAGCATTTTGTATCTATCTTCTCTCCAGAGATGCTGCCTGTCCCGCTGTTACTCCAGCATTTTGTGACCATCTTCGCGTTAAATAAAGCATAGTGCAGGGAATTTGTTGAGTGTGCACAGGAGATGTTTTAACCCCGGTTAGGTGGTACAGCGTGGTGGGTTGCGGGGAACTGGCAGCCACGGATTGAGCTGTGTGTAGCTACTTGGCGTCTGGCCAAGGTATGAGCTGGAAATGAATGGCTCTGTCGTCAGAGTGAAACAGAAGGGGCCGGGGCAGACTGGCGTCACCGGCTCAACACACACGCCCTCCTCGACTGCTACTAATACCCGGAGCCAGGGCTAGGATCCCCTGCACTTGCCCTAAAACCTGGCATTCCTAACCTGGATGTGCAGGAAGGAACTGCACATGCTGGGTTCCCAAGATCCCAAGGTAAACAGTTGTTAAAGAAGGAACTGCAGATGCTGGAGAATCGAGGGTACACAAAAGGCTGGAGAAACTCAGCGGGTGCAGCAGCATCTAAGGAGCGAAGGAGATAGGCGACGTTTCGGGTCGAGACCTGAAGGAGATAGGCGACATTCCTTAGATGCTGCTGCACCCGCTGAGTTTCTCCAGCCTTTTGTGTTCCCAAGATAAACAGTTCAGTTTAAACCCGAAATGTCACCCATTCCTTCTCTCCAGGGATGCTGCCTGTCCCGCTGAGTTACTCCAGCATTTTGTGTTTATCTTCGGTTTAAACCAGCACCTGCAGTTCCTTCCTTCAAATTCCTTGTATGTTAATACTTGGCCAATAAACTTACTTACTTACTTACCTCACATACTCAGTTCTGTTCAGTTTATTGTCACGTGTACCGAGGTACAGTGAAAAGCTTTTGTTGCGTGCTAACCAGTCAGCGGAAAGACAATACATGATTACAATCGAGCCATTTACAGTGTATAGATAGACGATAAGGGAATAACATTTAATGCTAGGTAAAGTCCAATCAAAGATAGTCCGAGGGTCACCAATGAGGTAGACAGTAGCTCAGCACTGCTCTCTAGTTGTGGTAGGATGATTCAGTACACAAAATGCTGGAGTGACAGCAGGACAGGCAGCATCTCTGGAGATTGGGAGTGGGTGACGTTTCGGATCGAGACTCTTCTTTGTACCTGAAAATGGATTCAGGCTCCGCGCAAGTTCATAATAAGTTTATAAGTGATAGGAGCAGAATTAGGCCAATCGGCCCATCGAGTCTACCCTCTGCCATTCAATCATGGACGATCTATCTTCACATTTGATGACTTTCACCATTCTCTGCTCCCTGCCGAATACCCAACAGATTCCTCCTCTGGTGAGGATGGACCCTTCTCATGACTGACCACACCGTGTGCCAGTTCTGTCGGTTTCCCCCGTGCACCATGCTGCCTCATTACATCTGTCACCCCATCAGTCCATCTCAAAGAGATGTATGTGGACAAAGAGTGTCAGAAGGAACTGCAGATGCAGGTTTACACTGGATAGACACACAATGCTGGAGTAACTCAGCAGGACAGGCGGCATGGCATCTCTGGAGAGAAGGGAAGGGAAGGAAACATTACCAATTCCTTCTCTCCAGAGATGCTGCCTGTCCCACTGAATAACTCCAGCATTTTGTGTCTATCTTCGATTGAAACCAGCATCTGCAGTTCCTTCCGACATAACCATTGTCACTTTAAGTTCCTTAATACACTTTAATTTTGTTGTACTCATGTCATGACAGATTGATCAGTGAAGTAATGGAGTGCTGCACACTGTAACATGGTACTGAAACACATCCATCCTGATCTGTTCACCTCATTAGTTTTTATATTGATAGTAACCACAACCATCCTTGTTCAATAGGCTGATTAATTACAGTGTGACATCTGCACTGTTCTGCCAACAAGTTGTGGATCTTTGTTCTCAGATGGAATCCACCTCTTTCCTTGCTGATTGCAGAAGTGTCTCCATCTTTTGCTCTGTCTGTGTCTCCCATACCCATTTGCCATTATTTAATTCATTTTTTAAAAGTATTTTTATTAGAAGCAATGTATATAATCTATAGAGATGGTGATTAAATAATAATGATTATGATTATATAAGGAAAATAAAAAATAAATTATAAAATTATAAAAACAAACAAATAAGAAAAAAAAACAGTTATTATATAATAAAAAAATGAAGTATACATCTTATCAATGAATGGAGCGATTTCACATAACAATAGAGACGTGTTTACAAATCCCAGAATACATCTTTTCATCTAATCCTACATTAGATTATTTAATTCCATCCGATGATCCGTTTTATGGGTCTCAGAAATACCGCTGCAATGAAGTGACAGTCGTGCTGGAGCATTTGGCCGTGATAATTATGACGTCTCATTTGCGTTGAGCTCGTCAGGTCTCCAAGGAATTAGATGCTGCCTGTCCCGCTGAGTTTCTCCAGCATTTTGTGTCTACTGGGTGGAAGGAATGGGTGACGTTTCGGCTCGAGACCCTTCTTCAGACTCATGGAAATGAGGAGCTCCAGTGTTGAACCTGGGTTTGGTTTCCCTGTCTACACCAGCTCTGACTGATCAGGATTTTTTGGACAACATCTTTCCACCGCGCTAAAGTATTATCCACTCAAGAGCAAATTCAGAGTAACATGGAAGGTTATTTAGCCCATCGGGTTTATGCAAGGTCTTGCAGCAATCCCATTCCTCCACTAATTTCCCTGTAAACCATTCTTAGTTTAGAAATACAGCGTGGAAACAGGTCCTTCAGCCCACTGACTCCGCACCGACCAGCAATCCCCGCACACTAACACTATCCGACACACTCTAGGGACAATTTACAATTATACCAAGCTAATTAACCTACACACCTGTATGTTTTTGGGGTGTGGGAGGAAACCGAAGATCTCGGAGAAAACCCACGCAGGTCACGGGGAGAACATACAAACTCCGTACAGACAGCACCCGTAGTTGAGGTCGAACCCGCGTCTCTAGCGCTGTGAGGCAGAGCATGTAAACTCCACATAAATAGCTCTAGAGATTATGATCAGATCCAGGATAGTGGAAATGTGAGGCAGCAGTACTAACCGCTGCACGTTGTGTCACCCTAGCTACAAGGTGGTCCCCGCATGATATATGAAGCTGCAGTCAAAGGCTATTCCATTAGTTCAATGTCTGCCTCGATCTATGGGGAAATTCTTGCCCTGCTTCAGGAGGCTGAGGGTGCAAGAGATGCATTGGTGGCTGAACATGAGACTGAGTGAGTGATTCACTGTGGGACGGACAGTGCTGAGGGAATACCGCACTGTCAGAGGGGCAGTAACAAGGCTGCAAATTTGGTGATCTCATGTAGATAGGAAATTGGTCCAAAACGCATTGAGTGAGTGAACTGGCTGGATTTCACAGATGCGTTATCACAATCGTCCCGGCTATTATTTTGCCGGGGTCATGATTATGCAATAGACAGGTTATCTAGTTGCTTCTTTACTATGCTAACTCTACATCCTTTTGACTTTAAGTCTTTTGTGGCAGTCTGTGAATATTAAAATCTCTAAAGGAGCCGCAACATAATCAGAAAGTGCTGGATATACACAGCCGCTCAGGCAGTGTTTGTCAAAGTTGTAAATCTGTGGAATTCTCTGCCACAGAAGGCAGTGGAGGCCAATTCACTGGATGTTTTCAAGAGAGAATTAGATTTAGCTCTGAGAGCTAATGGAATCAAGGGATACGGGGAAAAAGCAGGAACAGGGTACTGATTTTAGATGATCAACCATGATCATATTGAATGGCGGTGCTGGCTCGAAGAGCCGAATGGCCTACTCCTGCACCTATTTTCAATGTATCTATGTCATTGCACATCTAAAATTGCACCTATTTTTCTACGTAACTATTGACATTGATGGGAGGTTATTGACCAGCAGTGTTGGTTGTTCCTCTCACAGTTGATGGCGCTTTGCTTGTCAATCATCCCCAGCAGCTTTCTGGGCTTAATTCAGATTTGCAGCATATGCAGTATTTTATTTTCCTATGGATATGCACAGACCTTGTTGCCCACGGTCTGTGCTGTTCTGGCTGTGGTTGGTTCCTCCTGCTGATGTTAAAACTGGGCTGCAGCGTGTCGTGACCTCACACATGTTCTTTGCTGGAGTAACTCAGCGTGTCTGGAGGAAAATAATGGGTGACGTTTTGGTTTGGTACCCTGCCTCATATTTTAAATGTTACCCGTCCATCCCTTCTGTCCAGAGATGCGGCCTGTCCCGCTGAGTTACTCCAGCATTTTATGCCTGTCTTCGATTTAAACCATCACAACTAGAGAGCAGTCCTAAACTACTATCTATCTCATTGGCGACCCTCGGACTGTCTATCATTGGAATTTACTGGCTTTACCTTGCACTAAATGTTATTCCCTTTATCATGTATCTGTACACTGTGAGCTGCTCGATTGTAATCATTGTCTTTCTGCTGACTGGTTAGTAAGCAAGAGAATCTTTTTCACTGTACCTCGGTACATGTGACAATAAACTAAATTGAAGTGATGTTCGCTGCACATGGACTAGTAGCACAACAGAGCGAGAGAACAGCTTCTCTCTTATGTGTAGGAATGGAACTGCAGATGCTGGTTTGCACCGAAGATAGACACAAAATGCTGCAGTAACTCAGTGGGACAGGCAGCATCTCTGGGTTTTTTTTAAATCACCAGAGATGATGCCTGTCCCGCTGAGTTACTCCACTAGTGTCTATCCTTGGAGCACAACCAGCATCTGCAGTTCCTTCCTACACACTCTTGTCTTATCTCACTGCCCATGAAGGTCGCCTGACATGTTTCTCAAATGAGAAGCCCCGGTCCGGTCCAGAGCACTTCGCCAGAGTCCGGGTTTTCGCGGCTGTCGTGCTAGCTCGGGACAGAGAGAAGTGAGTAAAGTGCTGGGGGAAGTTGAACGGTGCAAGTTCTCCTGGATATTCCTGCCTGTGTGGGTCGCCAAGCGGCTTCTCGGATGCAAGCGAGGATAGGACTGCAGCCCTGGATGGAACGGTGTTATGCATTTCTCCTTCAACGAGGAAGACATTAAGAAACAGCGATTCACCAGGACTCTTAGGTTGGTGGGTCGTTGCGGGCGATCTTGCACAATGATTCGGGGAAGACGGGGCGATGACAAATAGCAACAGACACCAGCTCCACCCTGGGGCCACGGGCGCCCGGACACCAGCTCCACCCTGGGGCGACGGGCGCCCGGACACCAGCTCCATCCTGGGGCCACGGGCGCCCGGACACCAGCTCCACCCTGGGGCCACGGGCGCCCAGACACCAGCTCCATCCTGGGGCCAGGGGAACCCAGGCATCAGCTCCACCCTGGGGCCAGGGGAACCCAGACACCAGCTCCACCCTGGGGCCAGGGGAACCCAGACACCAACTCCACCCTGGAGCCACGGGTATCCAGACATCAGCTCCATGCTGCTACCGCAAGCGTGCGAAAGCCAGCTCCGTCCTAGAGCCAGAAGCGCCCGAACGCAGCTCAATCCTGGGGCCACAAGGGTTCAAGCACTAGCTCCATTCTGGGACCATGAGGGCTCAAACAGTAGCTCCATCCTGCACAGAATCATAGAGTCATTGCAGTATAGATGAGCTCATGGAGTCCACAATGTTGCTTTTTGAACAAATGTGTAGGAAGGAACTGCAGGTGCTGGTTTACATTGAGGATTGACACAAAATGCTGGAGTAACTCAGCTGGACAGGCAGCATCTCTGGAGAGAAGGAATGGGTGATGTTGGGTCTGAAGAAGGGTCTCACCCATTCCTTCTCTCCAGTGATGCTGCCTGTCCCACTGAGTTACTCCAGCATTTTGTGTCCACCTAACTGTTTTCCATGACTATGGTGTTCTGTGTTCTGACTTGTATTGAGTACAGAAGAGAATGAACCAGTGCCGGTGTGTAGTTGGCAATGAGCGAAGATCAGAACTGTGGGTTGTGACTGTGCAGTTCACAAGGAACAGTTGAAGGTGGGAATCGCTTCTCAGACTAACGTAATCAGAGTGAAAGATAAGGGCTGCGGCATGGGATGTTTAATCCTAGAGTATGTGAGGAAGGGTGGTGAGAGGTAGGTAAAATAAACACTGGCTGCAAGCATGCAATTAGTGAAGCTTCTGTTGATGCTCATCCGGTGTTGGTGGTGATGTATTGGGTTTTAAGCTCGTGGGACGATGATTTTCTAGTTTAGTTCAGTTTAGTTTATTCTTCTTGTCGAGTCCACACACAAGATTAGAACTTGTTCAGCCAGAGCTGATCACACTTCTCGGCATCTGCATACAATGGTGTCTGTCTTGCGCTTCTTGTTCTACTTGTGCGTGGTGGTGGAAAGATTGGTGGGAACAGGGCCGTGATGTGAACGCTCTTTCCTTGACTCCAATTTAGTTTATTGTCATTATTACAAGTGAAAAGCTCTTGTTGCGTGCTAACCAGTCAGCGGAAAGGCAATGTACGATTACAATCGATCCGTTTGCAATGTACAGATACATGAAAAGGGAATAACGTTTAGTGCAAGATAAAGCCAGCAATGTCCGATCAAGGATAGTCTGAGGGTCACCAATGAGGTAGATAGTAGTTCAGCACCGCTCTCTGGTTGTGGTAGGATGGTTCAGTTGCCTGATAACAGCTGAGAAGAAACTGTCCCAGAATCTGGAGGTGTGCATTTTCACACTTCTGTATCTTTTGCCAGAATCTGCTTATTCTGTCTTCAATCAGCTCATGTTCTTATCTTTTGACACCCGTCGGGAATACTTTGAGATATTGTTCAGGAATAAGCCCAGATTGGCATCGATCCCAGGTGGCCGTGGATTCTTGCACAACCTAGAGTAGACTGTAGCTAACTGAACGTACACTGCATATTGTAGTACCTCTGCCTTCTCCACTGAAGATCCACATGCTATAGGATTATTGTGGCATTCTGTGTCCCACCTATAGTCATCTTCCTCTAATACAGAACCTCAGATACAACCTGTGCCCCTGAACTCCAGTGTAATGATGCTGATGGGAGTTAGTGTTTCAGCGTAGTTTATTAGTGTCATAAGGTCATAAGGAATAGGAGTAGAATTAGGCCATTCAGCCCATCAAGTCTACACCGCCATCCAATCATGGCTGATCTATCTCTTCCTCCTAACCCCATTCTCCTGTCTTCTCCCCATAACCTCTGACACCCGTACTAATCAAGAATCTATCTATCTCTGCCTTAAAAATATACACTGACTTGGCCTCCACAGCCTTCTGGAACAGAATTCCACAGATTAACCACCCTCTGACTAAATAAATTTCACCTCATCCTCTTCCTAACAGAACATCCTTTAATTCTGAAGCTGTGGACTCTAGTCCTGGGCTCTCCCACTAGTGGAAACATCCTCTCCACATCCCCCCCTATCCAAGCCTATACATGTGACGAGGTACACTGAAAAGCTTTTGTTGAGATGAGGAGAAATTTCTTTAGCTAGAATGTGGAATTCATTGCCATAGAATTCAAGGCCAAGTCATTGCGTATTTTTAAAGCAAAGATTAGTCATGGTGAAAAAAGTTATGTGGAGAGGGCAGGAGAATGGGGTTGAGAGGGAGAGATAGATTAACCATGATCGAATGGCGGAGTAGATGCGATTGGACAAATGGCCTCATTCTGCTCCTATCGCTTGTGAATATTTGTATCTGAGTCAAGATCAGTACCAGTGATGAATGATCACGTTGTTGTATGTGGAAGCTTGTGCCTGCAGTTGTCTGCCACAGTTCCTACTTTGCTACATGACTACACAGCGCGTACTTTACTGGCTGTGAGACATCCTGAAATGAATGTGAGAGGTGCAATGGAAATGTAGGTCATTCAAGGTGATGAAAATTGCGTTCGTTTATCTCAGATTTTGAGGGCGGCTTCCATGTCAGACATTTGCAACACAGCTTCCCATAAGTGTCGGCTATAAACAGCAGTCAAGTCAAGTCAAGTCACTTTTATTTCTATAGTGTAATTAAAAAACAACTCTCGTTGGCCAAAGTGCTTCACATTGGTGGAGGTACTAACGTTATACAACAGTGATTCATAGATTAAATACAAACATCACTACATACATATAGCCCTCGCTCAGAGGCCGTCAAGAAAGGCTTGGGAGTAATGAGTTTTAAGTCTCGACTTAAAGGAGTCAATGGAGGGGGCAGTTCTGATGGGAAGAGGGATGCTGTTCTGCTGCAACCGCAAAGGCGCGGTCGGTCGGTCGCCCCTGAGCTTATGTCTAGACCACGGGATGTTCAGCAACCCCAAGTCGGCCGATCTGAGGGACCTGGAGGTGGTGTGGTGGGTGAGCAGACGTTTGATGTAGGTGGGGGCAAGCCCGTTAAGGCTTTGTAGACCCTAATGGCAATGCTTTTGAATTAAAAGCAAATGCTTTTGGCTGCTGGAACTCTAAAGGGAACTCTGGAAATACATAACATGTTTGGCAGCATCTGTGGAGCGAGGGACTGTCAACATTGTGAATGATCTTTCTCCAGCAGGGTGGATGTGGGTAGGATGATTCCTAGTTAGTCAGTTTAGTTTATTGTCACGTGTACTGAGGTACAGTGAAAAGCTTTTGTTGTGTGCTATCCAGTCAGCAGAAAGACAATACACTATTACAATCGAGCCATTTATAGTGTATAGAAGCATGATGAGTAACCTTTAGTGCAAGGTAAAGCCAGCAAAGTCAAGGATAGTTTGAGCCCACTGTCTCCACATCTTCCTTTCTTCTTCCCACCCCCACCCCCACATCAGTCTGAAAAAACGTTTCGACCCAAACTAGTCTTTTGCTCCATAGATGCTGCCTCACCCGCTGAGTTTCTCCAGCCGACCAGCGATCATCCTACACACACACTAGGGACAATTATACCAAGCCAATTAGCCTACAAACCTGTAGGTATTTGAAGTTCAGGAGGAAACCAGAGATCCTGGAGAAAACCCACGCAGGTCACGGGGAGAAGGTACAAACGCCGTACAGACAGCGCCCGTTGTCAGAATCGAACCCGGGTCTCTGGCGCTGTGAGGCAGCAACTCTCCCGCTGCGCCACCGTGCCGCTGGTGGAGATATTTGAAAGTAGGCCCGTGAGGTGCCCTTGAACTTGACCCCAGCCCACCTGGTAATGCTGCACCACGACAGAGCTCAGAACAGAATCTGTTTGGGGAGTGTGGGGTCGGTCATGCAAATAATGTGGTTTGCCCGCGAGGAAACTGCGTGTGAGTAGAGTGTCAGTGCTGGCGTTGTTGGCCAGGGACTACTCTGCTTAGCCTTGCAATTGGAGCATTGGTGATATCTCGGCCGCACCTCAACGATAACTGTAGGTTATCCAAGTTCCAAAACATACTGAGCTTAAGGAGAGACTGCGAGCTTTGTACTAGGCTGGAGGTCTTGATCTGAAAACAATTTCCTCAGATGGCCCAAGACTGTGCCACCACGTTGAAGGCCTTGCTGAAGGTCATTGTCAATGTCCACCTTTGCTGAGAAGGTTGATTTGGATGGTGAAATCCAGACCCTTTGTCAGACACCACTGATAAAGTTCACCCGTTTCAAAGTTTTGGTGCTGGGTTTGAGTGTTGGAATTTGTGGGACTTGTTGCGCTGAGTACTTTACTTCAGTACTTTAGTGACACAGCACGGAAAGAGGCCCTCCTGCCCACCAAGTCCGCAACAACCAGCGATCGCCCCGTACACTAGCACTATCCTACACACACTATGGGCAATTTACAATTTTACAGAAGCCAATTAAACCTACAAACCTGCACGTCTTTGGAGTGTGGGAGGAAACCACGGGGTCACAGGGAGAAAGTAGAAACTCCATACAGACAGCGCCTGTAGTCAGGATCGAACCCGGGGCTCTGGCGCTGTGAGGCAGCAACTCTACCGATGGGCCACTGCGTTGCCCACAGCGTTGCATGTGCACTTTCTCACCGTGACCTACGTGGGATTTCTCCGAGATCATAGGTTTCCTCCCACGCTCCAAAGACGTACAGGTTAGAGAGAGTACAGAGGAGATTTACTAGAATGTTGCCTGGGTTCCAGCAACTAAGTTACAGAGAAAGGTTGCACAAGTTAGGTCTTTATTCTTTGGAGCACAGAAGGTTAAGGGGGGGACTTGATTGAGGTCTTTAAAATGATGAAAGGGATAGACAGAGTGGACGTGGATAAGCTTTTCCCATTGAGGGTAGGGAAGATTCAAACAAGAGGGCATGACATGAGGATTAAGGGACAGACGTTTAGGGGTAACATGAGGGGGAACTTCTTTACTCAGAGTGTGGTGGCTGTGTGGAATGATCTTCCTGCAGAAGTGGTGGAGGCAGGATCGATTTTAACATTTAAAAGTAAAGTGGATAGGTATATGGACGGGAAGGGAATGGAGGGGTATGGTCTGAGTGCAGGTAGATGGGACTAGGGGAAAAGGCACGGACTGGAAGGGCCGAGAAGGCCTGTTTCCATGCTGTAATTGTTATATGGTTATATGGTTAGTAGGTTAATTGGCTTGGTATAAATGTAAAATTTCCCCTAGTGTGTGTAGGATAGTGTTAATGTGCGGGGATCACTGGCCGGTGTGGACTCGGTGGGCCGAAGGGCTTGTTTCCGTTCTGTATCTCTAAACTAAACTAAGATAATGACAACTCTTTCTCATTGTCTAGTGTAGAGTATTTTGTAACTTCATTCCTGAAGTGTCAGGGGTTACGGGGAGAAGACAGGACAATTGGGCCTAGTTCTGCACCTATCACTTATGGTCTTATGAAAAGCCATGTTCAATTTTTTCAACCAAGCCCTCTAGTCACAAACCTGCCAACCAGTGGAAATGGCTCCTCCCATCAACTACATCGATAACTATACATGTCTAAAGGTTTTGATTGATTAACATGTAAATTCCAGGAAATACTTTCCGTGGTATGTCTAATCTTTCCTCATAGTTCAGCTGTTGAAGCTTCCTCCAAAGCCAATATATTCTTCCCAAGGTATGCTGGCCAGAACTGCTCAGCAAACACCAGATGTGGGCCAACAGACCTTTGTATTGTTGCAGCAGAACTTCCATGTCCTTGTGCTTCAGGGGAGAGGAGATGTTGGATTCAGTTTAGTTTATTGTCACGCGTTCCGAGGTTCCGTGACAAGCTTTTGTTGCGTGCTGAGACTGACTCCCTCTCCAGTCTTTGCACATCCTCAATCCTTTCCACTCTTCACTTTAATTTCATGTTTCATGTATCTTGGGTTTTTATGACAGCGGAAAGACTATCCATGATTACAATCGAGCCCACAGTGTACAGATACATGATAACGGGAATAACACGAATAATATTCATGGAGTCGCCAGTGAGGTAGATAGTAGTTCAGGACTGCTCTCTGGTTGTGGTGGGATGGTTCAGGGAGTGTGTACCTCAGGTAGAGTCAGGACATCAAGGGAGGGGAAGGAAGAACACTATTTGAAAACCAATGCATTGACCATTTAAAACTAATTCATGGCTAAGTGTTAAGGGCTTGGACACGCTAGAGGCAGGAAACATGTTCCCGATGTTGGGGGAGTCCAGAACCAGGGGCCACACAGTTTAAGAATAAGGAGTAAGCCATTTAGAACGGAGACGAAGAAACACTTTTTCTCACAGAGAGTGGTGAGCGTGGAATTCTCTGCCTCAGAAGGCGGTAGAGGCCGTTTCTCTGGATGCTTTCAAGAGAGAGCTAGATAGGGCTCTTAGAAACAGCGGAATCAGGGATATGGGGAGAAGGCAGGAACGGGGTACTGATTGGGGATGATCAGCCATGATCACATTGAATGGTGGTGCTGGCTCGAAGGGCCAAATGGCCTACTCCTACACCTATTGTCTATTGTCTATTGACCTAACAGCAGGAGGAATTTCTTTAACTAGAGGGTGGTGAATCAGTAGAATTCATTGCCACAGATGGCAGAGGGGGGAGCGTGGGAGGCAAGTTATTGAGAATTTACAAAGCACTGGCTTGAGAGGTTGTTGATTGGTACAGGTGTCAGGGGTTACGGGGAGAAGGCAGGAGAATGGGGTTGAGAGGGAAAAATAGATCAGCCTTGATCAAATGTTGGAGTCGAGTGGATAATATTGTGTGTTATGATCTTATGAACTTTCCAAGTGCTCAGTCATTTGTAGGGAAGTCTAGGTGAATAACAGCCGCCCTCTCTTTATGTCACAGTTTTGATGTTGAGAATGGCCCGTCTCCAGCTCGGAGCCCAATGGACGCACAAGCGAGTCCGGGACTGGTCCTTCATCCCCAGAGCCAGCGCCGGGAGTCATTCCTCTATCGGTCCGACAGCGACTACGACATCTCACCCAAAACAATGTCTCGAAATTCCTCCGTGAACAGTGATGTGTGAGTACAACTTCCCAACGTTACATTATTTACTCACTCTCTCTCGCTCTCTCTCTCTCTCTCTCTCTCTCTCTCTCTCTCTCTCTCTCTCTCTCTCTCTCTCTCTCTCTCTCTCTCTCTCTCTCTCTCTCTCTCTTCACTGAGATCCCCTCTCTCTCTTGCTCTTGGCAGCTTTTCTTTCTCTTTCTCTGCCACCCCCTCTCTTTCTCTGTACATGAACTATGGAACAGTACAGCACAGGAACAGGCCCTTCAGCCCACAATGTCTGCGCCAAACCAATCTCATATCCCTCCATGCTCTGCATATCCATGCATCCATTCAAAAACCTCTTGAAATGCAGGTCCCATTAACCCCTCTACGTTCTCGCCCTCCCACTCTCTCTTTCTTGCCTTCACCTTTAGTTCCACTCCATCATCCCATTCCCACATTCCCGTTCCCGCTCTCTCTTCCACTCTCCCTCTCCCAACCTCTCCCTTGATCCCATTCGCTTTCTGCATTGCCCTCTTTCTTTCCCTCGCGCTCTCTCTCCCAGATCTCTGCTCTACATCAAAAGCTCTCTGTAGCAAGTGCTTCCCGTCAAAGGTGCTTTATTTCTTACGAAACGAATGCGTTCCAGACACTGGAAATTGATATAAACCAGAAAATGTTGGAATGGCTCAAATGTGAATGACTGTCTGTGGAGAGACACTCAGAAGAAACATGTCATATGGTGATCCTTCATCAGATCATCGTTGACCAGAAATAGTCACTGTGTTTCTCTTTCCACAGATACTGCCTGACCCAGCTGATCTTTATTTCCTGTCTTCCATTTTCTATCCCAACTTCAGATTCACTTTTCCCAGATTTCCACAAAGTACTTCATAGATGCATTATCTGTTGCTTGCTTCCATCTATCTATCTCTGTCCTGTCTATAGCATGTGGTCATTAACTCACTCACCATCTCTTACTCATCTGTGCACAGCCTCTGTCATTAGATGCGTCAGGAGGGATTTCTGGGTCTGTTACCAACTTGTTGGTCGATCTTGTCAACTCTCTTTGTTTTTCTTCCAGTCATACCGAGGACCTTATCGTCACACCTTTCGCTCAGGTGAGTTCAAAGTTCAACACCTCCTTCCAGTCCATCTTTTCCCACATTCTCACTCTCTCTCTCTCTCCCTGTAACATTATCACAACCTTGATAGGAATCCCTCGAAAAGCCCACTCTGGAGTATTAGCTGCTCCTTAGATGGACAAAGTGCTGGAATAACTTAGCGGGTCAGGCAGCATCTCTGGAGAAAAAGGAGAGGTGCGATTGATCAGGCATTATTGAATGGCGGAGTAGACTTGATGGGCCGAATGTCCTAATTCTGCTCCTATCACTTATGACCTTATAAATCACCCCTAGCTCACTTACTCCCGACTTGTTTACAGAAGATTAGCATTTCCTTCTGTCTTCCTGCAATTCTTGTACTCATGTTTTCTCTTTGCCCTTCTCGTGCCCTTACCTTTACTGCGCCTATTGATTTTTAGATAATTGTTATATTTTTAACCTAATATCAGCCTTCGCTTGCATTTTATTTTAATCTTGGCTTCATTCATCCTTCAGAAGGATCTAGCATTTGACTGCCCATCTTGATACTAAAGCCAAGGATCTCATTTGATACTTTAACAGCTCTCGACTTATCCTTCCATGTCTAAACCCTCCCCTGTTCTCTCGTTTACACCTTGTTGTTCGAATTCTTCCCAACAAATGTATCACCTCACACTTTGTTAAACTTCACCAATCATTTTGTCTACCTAAGATAGGCACAAATTGCTGGAGTAACTCAGCGGGCCAGGCAGCAGCTCAAGAGAAAATCAGCAGGTGACGTTTCGCTTCGAGCCCCTTCTTCAGACTGGAGAAGTAGTCTTTCCAGTAGAATCTGTCTACCCAGTTCTGCCTGTTTAGTTTAGTTTAGGTTAGATATACAGCTCGGAAACAGGCCCCTCGGCCCACCGAATCCGCGCCGACCAGCGATTAACACTACCCTATGCACACTTGGAACAATATTTTACATTTTACATCAAGCCAATTAACTTACAAACCTGCACGTCTCTGGAGTGCAGGAGGAAGATCTGGGAGAAAACCCACACAGGTCACGGGGAGAAGGTACAAACTCCGTACTGACAGCACCCGTAGTCAGGATGGCGCTGTAAGGCAGCAACTCTACCGCTGCACCACCGTGCCAACCTCACCATTTGTGATCGCCTCACTATTTGCACACTCGTGTTGCCGGCAGAGCGACAGTTACACACTCACCCCTGGGGAACACCCTGAGGATTTCCCCAACGTCCAAAAAACAGCCGTCTGCCCTCAGCCTTCAGTAACGTAGCCAGCTCACCACATCCCCTCGAATCCCAGGGGCTGCAGTTCAGTCAATAGGCCTGCCAGGTGGTACTTTCTCAAAGGTCTGCTGAAAGTCCCTAAAAGTTGAATGACTGGCATTTATTAACCCTTACTTTCCCAAGTGGCAATTAATTTAGTCTCAGAGTCACATCGGTCTTCCCCATTTCGGAAAGGATGCTGGCTAGCTTGTGGTTAATGGTCTAACCCTCCACACTAGCAACACAGAGGCACAGCTAGTAGAACAGCTGTCTCGCAGCTCCAGTGACCCTGCTTCACCAATGACCTCGGCTCTGTTCTAGTCAATAGACAATAAACAATAGATGCAGGAGTAGGCCATTCGGCCCTTCGAGCCAGCACCGCCATTCACTGTAATCATGGCTGATCATCCCCAATCCTGCCTTCTCCCCATATCCCTTAACTCCGATATCTTTAAGAGCTCTATCTAACTCTTTCTTACAGTATACTGTTCTATTTTTAACCCCCCTCACCTGTATCCACCTATCACATGCATGTCTGAAGAAGGGTCTCGACCAGAAACGTCGCCTATCTCCTTCGCTCCTTAGATGCTGCTGCACCCGCTGAGTTTATCCAGCCTTTTGTGTACCCTCGATTCTCCAGCATCTGCAGTTCCTTCTTTATCACTTGCATGTTTTTGCTTCTTCCTACTCCACCACCTTTTATTGACTAATCCCCGACAAATCTCAGATCTCAGTCCACCACAGGTCCAAAGACAACCCTGTGTGGTTTTTTTTACCGTCCACGGTAATATATTTGAAGTCTCCTTAACTCACTCTGTTGCCTCACCTTTGTCCTGGTGTTTTAGCAAGATTGTTCCAAATGTAGAAACAAAACTGAAAATGCTGGTTAAAGGACACAAAGTGCTGGACTAGACAGAAATGCTGGAGAAACTCAGCTATGGAGGTCGTCAGTGGAAAAAATTAAGGCAGAGATTGACAGATTCTTGATTAGTACGGGTGTCAGGGGTTAGGGGGAGAAGGCAGGAGAATGGGGTTAGGAGGGAGAGATAGATCAGCTGTGATTGAATGGCGGAGTAGACTTGATGGGCTGAATGGCCTAATTCTACTCTTATTCCTTATGACCTTATGACAATAAACTAAACTGAAAAACTAGCCCACTGTCCCCGCCTCTTCCTTCTTCTCGCCCCTACCACCCCCACATCAGTCTGAAGAAGAGTCTCGACTAGTAGAACAGCTGCCTCACAGCTCCAGTCACCCTGCTTCAGCAATGATCTCGGGTCTGTTCTATTCCTTGGCCCCATAGATGCTGCCTCACTCGCTGAGTCTCCAGCAATTTGTCTACCTTCGATTTTTTTCTTTCTTAAACAAAGTGCTGGAGTAACTCGGTGGGTCAGGCAGCATCTCTGGGGAAAATGGCTGGGTGATGTTTCCAAGAGTCCCGATCTATCCATGTTGTCCAGTGATGCTGCCTGACCTGCTGAGTTACTCCAGCACTCTGTGTCCAGGATTGTTCTGATGTTGCGGCTGAGGTTCGTTTAAGGATAGTGCGGAGGGAGCTTTACTCATCCTCCAGCTCGTGCTGCCCGCGTGCTGCGAGTGGGACCATGAGTGGGGAATATCGCGCGGCTGTAACGTGTAACGTGTGCCGTCTAGCTCGGTGCTGACTGACGACTCTCTTCCCAGATCCTAGCGAGTTTGCGCAGTGTGAGGAACAACTTTACTGTCCTGGCCAACACGCAGGGGCCTCCAAACAAGTGAGTAGCCGCATACGATGCACGCAGCCAGCTCGTGCTGTGGGTGGTCTGGACATTGTCCACTCATAGAACTCTGCATCAACTCTGTGTGTGTGTGTGTGTGTGTGCGTGTGTGTGTGTGTGTGTGTGTGTGTGTGTGTGTCTCCGTGTCTGAGTGTGTGTGTCTCCGTGTGTGTGTCTGCGTGTGTGTGTCTGCGTGTGTGTGTCTGTGTGTGTGTGTCCGTGTGTGTGTGTCCGTGTGTGTCTGTGTGTGTGTGTCTGTGTGTGTGTGTGTCTGCGTGTGTGTGTCTGTGTGTGTGTGTCCGTGTGTCTGTGTCTGTGTGTCTGTGTCTGTGTGTGTGTCTGTGTGTGTGTGTCCGTGTGTGTGTGTGTGTGTGCGTGTGTGTGTCTGCGTGTGTGTGTCTGCGTGTGTGTGTCTGTGTGTGTGTGTCCGTGTGTGTCTGTGTGTGTGTGTCCGTGTGTGTGTGTCCGTGTGTGTGTGTCCGTGTGTGTGTGTCTGTGTGTGTGTGTCTGTGTGTGTGTCTCAGTGTGTGTGTGTGTGTGCATGCATATGTCATTTATATGCTGTGTAGAAACAAGGAACTGCAGATGCTGGTTTACAAAAGAAGACACAAAGTGCTGGAATAATTGAAGAAGGGTCCTGACCCAAAACGTCACCTATCCATGTTCTCCAGAGATGCTGCCTGACCTGCTGAGTTCCTGCAGCACTTTGTGTCTTCTATATGTCTAAGATTGCTTGTGTCTTAATTTGTATATATCTGTACATCTTTGTGTATATGCATGTGTATATTTTTACATTTATCTTTGTCTGTGTGTGTGTGTGTATATGTATGTGCACATGTGCATGTATGTATGAGTGTGTATATGTGTGTGTGTGCATGTATGTGAGTGTGTGCGTGTCATGTCTGTGTGTGTGTGTGTATATGTGTGTGAGCGCCGTATGTGTGTGTCCGTGTGCATGTGTGTGTCCGTGTGCATGTGTGTGTGTATATGTGTGTGTGAGCATCGTATGTATGTGTGTGTCCGTGTGCATGTGTGTGTCCGTGTGCATGTGTGTGTCCGTGTGCATGTGGGTGTCCGTGTGCATGTGTGTGTCCGTGTGCATGTGTGTGTCCGTGTGCATGTGTGTGTCCGTGTGCATGTGGGTGTCCGTGTGCATGTGTGTCTGTGTGCTTGTGGGTGTGTCCGTGTGTGTGTGTATATGTGTCTGCACACTGGGGATATTGCATTCAGTGGACTGGTCAGGAGCAAGCTTTCCCCGCTGTGTGTTCTGTGGGCAGTGCTGCAGTGTAGGGTTCAGTCTCCAGAGGGCAGTAGATGCCTGTTGTGGCAGCAGGTTCAGGGCCCCAGCTCGGTGAGTGAGTGACAGTTGGAAGGGGAATCTCAGGCTGATTTCAGTGCAGTGTCCGAGAGCACTCACTGCGTGCAACTCCAATAACCACAAAGAATCCACTCGCTATAAAGTAAACTCACCATCAGGCAACGGCAGTGGGATCACCACAGTTAGATCATGATATATTCTGGGCTTGTCCTGCTATCTGTGTGTAGGAAGGAACTGCAGATGCTGGTTTACACCGAAGATAGAGACAGAATGCTGGAGTAACTCAGCGGGACAGGCAGCATCTCCGGAGAGAAGGAACATAGATTCAAGAGGCTGGTTCAGACTGAGTGACCAGGGACAATTTTTACATTTACACCAAATCAATTAACCTACAACCTCATCAGGGACTAACGTTACTGTAACATTCTACTGTTTTTTTAAATTGCTGTTTTTTTCCCTTTTGCTTTCCTTCCACAATATGTAATATGTAAAAGAATGTGTGATTCTGTTCCATTCTGTTTGTAATTTGTTTGTTTGTTTTTTGCACAAAGTCCGCGAGCATTGCCGCTTTTGATTTCACTGCACATCCCGTATGTGTATGTGACGAATAAACTTGACTTCACTACAAACCTGCACGTCTTTGGAGTGTGGGAGGAAACCGGAAAATCCCGGAGAAAACCCACGCAGGTCACGGGGAGAACGTGCAAACTCTGCACAGACAGCGCTCGCTGTCAGGATCGAACCCGGGTGTGTGGCGCTGTGAGGCGCTGCGCCACCTTGTATCTTGCAGCGTGCAATGTGTCTGTGTGCTATCAGTGTATACGACATAGCCTGCAGGTGTCTTGTTTGCATCCTATCTGTGTGCACTGTGCCTGGTTGCTGTTGCCACACGCGCCTGCATTCCATGCCACCTGTGACACTCACCTGTTGTTCTTCCCTTCACAGGAGGTCTCCTGTGGCACCGCAGCCTGCACTCTGCACCCTATCAGGTAATTAATCCCTTAGATAAGGTAGAATGATTAATGGCTCCTTCTACCTGCAGCAGCTGTTAACTGGCTGACTGGGTTGTGGTCTTTGGATCAGCGGGATGGAATAATAATTCTCCAAGATTCCACACCCCTCTAATTCCGCTGTTCACTCCCCTCCCCCGATTTTAATCACTGTGTACCCGCTCTTCCTTGGATGGAGCTGTTCCCAAACCGTGCTGTGATGCACCCGATAAAATGCTTTCTGTGGCGCATCTGTAGAAGTTGGTGAGAGTTGTAGGGGACATGTTGAACTTCCTAAAAGCCCTGTCCCACGGTACAAGTTCATTCCAAGAGCTCCCCCGAGTTTGCCCTGATTCGAACTCAGAGATTTACAGTAATACTCGTCGGTACTTGGGGCTCTCGTGGACATTTTCCAACATGTTGAAAAATCTTCACGAGTCTTCCCGCGCTTACCTGCCGTTAACGAGTCTTCCCGAGTACCTGCCGTTAGCGTTACGAGCCGCTAAGAGACGTCCCCGAGCTCCGACGTACCCGCTACGTTCATTCTCCGTGCTTACCACGAGTTTGATTTTTTTAAACTCGGGAGAGCTCTTGGAATGAACTCGCACCGTGGGACAGGGCCATTAGCCTTCTAAGGAAGTAGAGACTTCTAAAGACGCAAGGAAGCACCACACACAGAGGGTGAGACAGTGTGAGCAACAGGAGAACATGTGTTCAGAGGCATGCGTGGACAAGGATACAGGCTGGGCTCACATCCCATTAGGATTAAAATATGGACCAAGCAACTTGTTTAAAACCCTTCCAGGTCCTGAGGGGTCTTGACGAGGTGGATGAGCTCCTAAGTTATATATTTATCTGCGTATTCAGTGGTTTGGGTGTGTTAGTCAAAAGTCAATAGTGTTTTATTGTCATATGTCCCAGAATGGAACAATGACATTCTCACTTGCAGCAGCAAAACAGATATGTAAACATAGTACTCTGTAAAACCCGTAATAAACAACAAAATAAAAAGCTCGCTCTATATATAAATACTAACAAATAAATAGACAATAGTAGTGCAAAGTAAAAAAAAATCTCCCCAAGCCTCCATAGTTCAGAGCCTATTTGGAGGTTGTAGTGCTTCATAGCCTGATGGTTGCAGGAGAGAAGCTGGTCCTGAACCTGGACGTTACAGTTTTCAGGTTCGTGTATCTTCTTCCCGTGGGCAGGGGTGAAATGAGAGCGGCCAGGGTGGTGTGGGTCTCTGATGATGGTGGTTGTATTTTAAAGGCAGCGACTCTTGTAGATGGCTTCGACGGTGCGGGGTAACGCATGTAAGGGGAGCTATGCCGGGGCTGCTCTGTGTGCGGGAGGGTCTGGGCGATGTGGGTTTGGAGCTGCGTACCGCACCCTGTGTCTAGGCCCTGCCCCTGCTCCTCTCAACCCATCCGCTGTGCATCCTTGCTTCCAGATGAAACGTACCAGCAGCTGGCGAAGGAAACGCTGGAGGAGTTGGACTGGTGCCTGGACCAGCTGGAGACCATCCAGACCTACCGGTCGGTCAGCGAGATGGCCTCGAACAAGGTAAGAGGGGTTTGGGGTGGATGAGAAGGTGGGATTGGCGGGTGGGAAGTGGAACTGGAGCATAGGGAAGAGCCAGATGTAACATTGCTGTTGGGATTGGGTGTGTGTGTGCAACGTGACGTGTTGAGTTTGGTGGTGGCCGGAGGCTTGGCGCTTAGTTGGTGATGGGTGGGTTGGGGTTGGTGAAGGCTTGCAGTTGGTGATGGGTGGGGGTGGGGTTGGTGAAGGCTTGCAGTTGGTGATGGGTTGGGGTTGGGGTTGGGTTGGGTTTGATGATGGATTGGGGTTCAGCAAAGATCTATTGTGACATGAAGTGCTGGAGTAACTCAGTGGGTCTTTGGAGAATGTGGAAAAGTGACATTTCAGGCCGGGACCCTTCTTCAGACTCAACCCAAAGTGTCAACTGTTGTCCAAAGATGCTGCCTGACCGGCTGAATTTCTCAAGCTGCCTGTGTGCTCTTTTTTGTAAACCAGCATCTGCAGTTCGCTATTGCTCCTATGATGTGGTGCGGTTGTAGTGTGTTGCAGTGAGGGACAGCTTTGCATTCGATCTCTGGGCATCTGCCCGTGTGTGTCCACTTAGGTGTGGCAGTCTCTCTGGGATGGTGCACATGTGACATTTTCTATCCCCGCAGAGTGTGAGCTGAGAACTACGCAGTCACACCATGCTTTAGGACTGTCCCAAATCTGTTCATTCAACAGAGTAAAACGGGCAGCTTTTGCTAAAAGCCCAGATCCCAGGAGCAAAAGATCATTTTAAACGTCCTGACAGATGCCTGGTGCTCATGTAGTCTGCAGAGGTTGCAGGGACATACTGCTGACAAAGACTACATTTCATGCCCGCTCGTGTAACCAGAGAAGAGATGGTGATGAGCCACTAGCTTGAACTGCTGGACAGGTGACTCCCACTGAGTTATTAGACAGAATGATTGACCTTGTGGTGAGCGTGCTGCTACGCTGCTTGGCAGTGGAGACTGTGGCATTGGGAGGAGCTGTGGACTCACCTGTGTGTGTAACTGCAGTGCATTGTGTAGATGGTACACTCCTCACTGTGGCGGAGGGAGAGAATCTTCACCGTGGTCGATGGGGTGCCAATCAACCTAGTTGTTCAGCCTTGAATGGCTTTAATCAGTTTAGCTTATTGTCACGTGTACTGAGGTACAGTGAACAGCTTTTGTTGTATGCTAACCAGTCAGCGGAAAGACAATACATAATTACAATCGAGCCATTTACAGTGTATAGATGCATGATAAGGGAATAACGTTTAGTGCAAGGTAAAGCCCGATCAAGGATAGTCTGAGTGTCACCAATGAGGTAGATAGTAGTTCAGGACTTCTCTCTGGTTGTGGTAGGATGGTTCAGTTGCCTGAGTAGAGATTTAAGAGTGTGGAACAATTCTACTATGTGACTGTAGATCTGCTTCTGTGGCCAGCAAGTAAACAGTCACCTGGGCTGGGCATGGTCTTGGAAGCAAGATGAGCCTCTTGAGGTGTTGGAGCTGCTCTTATTGAGGCAAACAACAGTCTCACCAACTTGGCATTCTGGATTGTGGGAAGACATTGGCAATGAAGAAGTGAATGTTGGAACATCATACCCAACGGCATGGTGGTGGAACTTCACTGCGGTTTAAGTAGGTGGCTGACCACCACCACCATGTCACGGGGAGTTAGAGTTGGGCAGCAGTGCCTGGTAGATAAAACACCCAGCCAGGTAGATAAAACACCTTCACTGCCCCAAACTCTGGAGCTAACATCCATATTCCACTCAGCTGGTCTCTGCGGTTAATTGCCAGTTGACGCCGACTTTCGGACTGTTTTATATTAATTGAGAATTGATCTGCAATTGTCTCACCTCCAATTATTGAGAGCCAAAGCTGTCAATACTGCTCTCAATAACTTGTGGATTTGAATCCGAAAGAGAGAGAGAGAGAGAGAGATAGTTGGGTCTAAGCTTGTGTGCCTTTGAGTAAGGGAATGAAATGATTAAAATGATGTGACCTTCACTTTGGTATTCCTAAACCCTAACTTCCTCACGGACCTCTGGGGAGACAAGGGGTCCTAGTGTGTCACCACTTGAAGGTATTCAGCTCACCAGAGTTGTCCACTGATGCTTTCAATGTGTTACAAAACCAGGTGTTCAGTAAGACTGAGATTAACTTCGAACAAGAAAAGTTGGTACAGTAAATATGGAATGTGAGCATCAAACAGTCCATCCGTCCAGGTCATGCCAAGTCCAGATGCCAGTACTCCCTCTATCCTGGCATCTGTACCCTAGGCTGTGCCCGAAACGTCACCCATTCCTTCTCTCCAGAGATGCTCCCTGTCCCCAAGGAGTTACTCCAGCATTTTGTGTCTATCTTCGGTGTAGACCAGCACCTGCAGTTCCTTCCTACACATTGAGGAAGTTCTCGTCCTCTCTCCGACAAGGGTTCTGCAACACCCCCTCTCGTTGCTATGTGATTCCTCCTGCTGTCCCACTGCACGACCATGTTTAACCCAGACTCGCTACCACAGTCACGTGTGACGTTTTTGCATTTGTTGTCCTTTATCTCTCTACATCATTGTCTATATGTCTCTTTTCCCTTTTCCCAAACTAGTCTGAAGAAGGGTCCCAACTCGAAAGGTCACCCATTCCTTCTCTCCAGAGATGCTGCCTGTCCCGCTGAGTTACTCCAGCTTTTGGTGTCTGTCTTCGGTTTAAACCAGCATCTGCAGTTCCTTCCCACACATGTTCTATAATTGTTGTGGATCAGGACTACATAGGGGTGTGAGATTGCAACCTTCACGTGGTCCGCCCTGTTTTGACGAATGCAATCAACCCGGCGTGCACTATCAAATAAGATCAAATAGTTGTCCTACAACTTTAGGCTGTGCACGCCGTACGCAAGAAGAAGGGCCACAGAGAGCTCAGGATCAAGCCAGTTCTAGAGTAGATATGTGAATATCGATACAGATAATTGATAGTTAATACAGACAGCCTCAACGTGGCCCAATATCATTAAGCAAATGATCATTACACTTGTAGACAAATTCCCTCGCCATGAAGGCTAGCATGGCATTTTCCCTGCTAATGTCCTGTGTCTGCATTAATTTGCATGTAAAGCACAAAGACTCGGTGGGCCGAAGGGCCTGTTTTTGCACTGTATCTCTAAACTAAACCAAACAACCTCTCAAACCACCTCAGGTGCTGATTCGCTGTGGCCCCATACAATTGAAACAAAATGTTCATACAATTATGTGATAGGAGCAGAATGAGGCCATTCGGCCCATCAAGTCTACTCCGCCATTCAATCATGGCTGATCTATCTCTCCCTCCCAACCCCAATCTCCTGCCTTCTCTCCATAAGCCCTGACACCCGCACTAATCAATAATCTATCTATCTCTGCCATTAAAATATCCACTGGCTTGGCCTCCACAGCCTTCTGTGGCAATGAATTCCATTTAGATACTATCTAAATTTAGATACTATCTAAATGGTGTCAAGTTGGGAAAAGGGGAAGTACTACGGGATCTGGGGGCCCTTGTACATCAGTCTATGAAAGGAAGCATGCAGGTACAGCAGGCAGTGAAGAAAGCGAATGGCATGTTGGCCTTTATAACAAGAGGAATAGAATATAGGAGCAGCGATGTCCTTCTGCAGTTGTACAGAGCCCTAGTGAGACCACACCTGGAGTATTGTGTGCAGTTTTGGTCCCCTAATTTGAGGAAGGACATTCTTGCTATTGAGGGAGTGCAGCGTAGGTTTACAAGGTTGATTCCCGGGATGGCGGGACTGTCATATGCTGAGAAAATGGAGCAGCTGGGCTTGTACACTCTGGAGTTTAGAAGGATGAGAGGGAATCTCATTGAAACATATAAGATTGTTAAGGGCTTGGACACGCTAGAGGCAGGAAACATGTTCCCGATGTTGGGGGAATCCAGAACCAGGGGCCACAGTTTAAGAATAAGGAGTAAGCCATTTAGAACGGAGACGAGGAAACACTTTTTCTTCCAGAGAGTGGTGAGTCTGCGGAATTCTCTGCCTCAGGGGGCGGTGGAGGCAGGTTCTCTGGAGGCTTTCAAGAGAGAGCTAGATGATCAGCCATGATCACATTGAATGGCAGTGCTGGCTCGAAGGGCCGAATGGCCTCCTCCTGCATCTATTGTCTATTGTCCATCTGACTAAAGACATTCCTCCTCATCTCCTTCCTGAAGGAACGTCCTTTGGTTCTGAGGCTGTGACCTCTGGTCCTAGACTCTCCCACTAGTGGAAACGTCCTCTCCACATCCACTCTATCCAGGCCTTTCACTATTTGGTGAGTTTCAGTGAGGTTTGCCCTCATACTCCTTCAGTACTGCCTTTGGCCGGGCAACATTTCCTCAGTACAGGTAGACACAAAATGCTGGAGAAACTCAGCGGGTGAGGCAGCATCTATGGAGTGAAGGAATTGGCTACGTTTCAGCCTCAGTGCAGCCCCTTTGCCAGCTCAGCGAAGACCCCGAATGCCTTCTGTGACAGCGTCGTGCTCCCTTGTTCCGCCCCTCCAATCGAGAAAGGGGAGGAGTACAAGAGAATGAAGGGTCTGAGATTAGCAGAGGGTTAAAGAGGGGGAGGGGAGAGTGGGTGAACACTAAGACATTAAATAGGAATAATGGGTCAGATAGCTAGATTAAGAGAGAGAGAGAGAGAGGGGGGGGGGATGACTGGTGAACGTCAGTGGGTGGGGGTGCAGAGAAAGCGAGATTAAATCAATTGCGTATCCAGAGGTATCAGGCAGGCAGGCAGGCAGTAGCAGAGATTAATCTGCAGCAGGGATCAATGCCCTCTGGCAGTCTGCTCCTCCCTTGCATTGCTCGTCATTTCAAAGGGGGTTTTAAGAAAAGCAAGACGTCGGGGTTATTAAAGTTTACCGGCGGCTGCTGGTGCAGGCGGTGTGCGTGCGTGTGCGTGCATGTGTGTGTGTCCCGCGTGTGATGCTGCTGCTCACCTCCCAACCCCCTCCTCCTCCTCCTCCACATCACCGACTGCAGCACAGATGCACGGGATCTGCTAGCAAGCTCTGCCTGTGCTGGGGTTGACACAGGAGGCTGTAAACACTGTGCATCCGAGAGAGAGAGAGAGAGAGAGAGGGAGAGAGAGGCCATGAGCAGTGGAGGCCCACAGCATTGCAAGTAGTTATCAATAAGGTCGAGGCACAGTGACTCCTGTGTCCTTACAGATTGGCTGAGAGTGATACCCAGAGAGAGAGAGCGAGAGAGAGAGAGGGAGCAAGAGAGGCTCCATTTTACAGTGCCGTCTGGCTGGATTGTGTGTGACAACCTTTGTGCTTCACCTTGCCGAGCGTGTGAGGAGCTGAGGATTTCCGTGCTGCCGGCTACGGGGCATGAGGTAGACATGAGGCGGGGAGCCTGATGCAAGCCCGCTCCTCTCCTCCACGCTGCAGTGTGCGGTTGCCAGTCGGAGCCTGCACTGCAGGGAGACATCTTGCCGCCGGCTGCCGGTCTGGGCCTGTCTCGGCCGGGACCTCCCAGGGCTTGGCCTGGCCGAGCGGCGTCGGTGAGAGGGCGCCGGGAGCACGGACGGACAGCGGTGACCCCCGCCCCCCCACCCCCACTCGAGACACCTCAGGTGCGGGGGCTCCTGTAGACAACATGCCACAGAGACGTCCATCGGCCGAGCTCACCCCGGATTAACGTGCACTGGATGATCTGTGAAACCCTGGAGACTTCCAGCCCACACGCACCTGGTTTGGCACTGCCAGGGGTCGTGCCTAAGGCAGGCGGGCCCTGAACTCTGGGCACAGAACTGAAGCCGCTGCCCGAGGTCACCCGCCCGGCGTGGCTCCACGTGTTGCACGGGGCGCCCAGACTGAGACAAGATGCCCCTCGTCGACTTCTTCTGTGAGACCTGCTCCAAGCCCTGGCTGGTGGCCTGGTGGGGCCAGGTAGGACCATGGTTATTCTGACGCGGTTACGATTACACGGCTAAAACCAGCGTCGGCAGTTCACTTCCTGGGTCTCCGCTTCTACTCTACAACCCTCCCCCTTCCCATTGCCCCCACCATTGCCAGCCCGCCCTCCACTCTACACTCCATCACATGCAGCTGGTCTTCAATCACTCTTGCCATCGGTTTGCGATCACGTTAGCTTTATGTGGGGCAGGTGAGAGAAGAAGCCTCCTCTCCTATTCTCAGTTTCCTAGCCTTAAAGCCACCAGGGAAGGCCTGACAGGGCACGGGTGGAGGCCAACACACAGACGGTGGCAACTGGAAGGGCAATATTGTCCTGCCGGAGTAACTCCCAGCTACTCCCACTCCCTGCCCGATGCCAGCCTCGCTGGTGACCACATGAGACCGGCAGCCCATCCGGTGACAAGCCCCTGTCAACCGGTGACCATTGGGTAAAAGCGCTGTTCCTGCAGAGAAGATAGACACAAAATGCTGGAGTAACTCAGCGGGGCGGGCAGCATCTCTGAAGAGAAGAAATGGGTGATGTTTCAGATCGAGATCCTTCTTCAGACCAGACACATCACCCATTCCTTCTTTCCAGAGATGCTGCCTGTCCCGCTGAGTTACTGTTACTCCAGCATTTAGTGTCTGTCTCTGGTGTAAACCAGCATCTGCAGTTCCTTCCTACACATGTTCAGTAAGGTACAGGGCTCCATCCAATTAACCAAACCCAGGGCAGTGTCCACCATGGAAACAGCCCTCTGCAGCCAGCTGGGATCTCTTGAAGAGCACAGTTTGGATGCCAGTTCTATATGGGCAACGTGGATGGGTATTACTGCAGGACGGTGATGCCCCTATGGTTGAACACTAGCCAGCAACACTCATGACTACTGTGGTAAGTTCATAAGTGATAGGAGCAGAATTAGGCCATTCGGCCCATCAAGTCTACTCCGCCATTCAATCATGGCTGATCTATCTCTCCCTCCTAACCCCATTCTCCTGCCTTCTCCCCATAACCCCTGACACTCGCACCAATCAAGAATCTATCTATCTCTGCCTTAAATGGACGTCCTCCACAGCCTTCTGTGGTGACCAGAAGCTGATGCACGGAGAAAAGGGGGTTGGTGCCGAGAGATTTACTAATATATATTGAAAGCCTGCAAGTAGGTGATGTTTACGATGTCAGGGGTGGTGGTTGAAGCAGACATGACATGCGTTTAACTGCCTTTTAGATAGGTGAAGGGTCCTGACCCAAAACGTTACTTATTCCTCTTCCCAAGAGATGCTCCCTGACCCGCCGAGTTACTCCAGCACTTTGTTTCGATATTCGGTTTAAACCAGCATCTGCAGTTCTTTTGTATAAGAAGGAACTGCAGATGCTGGTGAAATCAAAGGTGGACACAAAATGCTGGAGTAACTCAGCGGGTGAGGCAGGACCTCTGGAGAGAAGGAATGGGTGACGTTTCAGGTCGAGACCCTTCTTCAGACTGATGTCAGGGGAGGGGGCGGGACAAAGATGGGTAGAGACAGTAAGACTAGTGGGAGAACTGGGAAGGGGGTGGAGAGAGAAAGCAAGGGCAATCTGAAGTTAGAGAAGTCAAAATCCCTCCCCATCTATGTTCAAGACACCTCAGACACTCTCCGTCAGCTCCGCACATTCCGTTGTCCAGGCCCCCATCCTCTCATCTTCACCATGGACGTCCAGTCACTATACACCTCCATCCCCCACCAGGATGGTCTCAAAGCCCTCCGGTACTCCCTCGACCAGAGGAGCAACCCATACCCATCCACTGACACCCTCCTCCGCCTAGCGGAGTTGGTCCTTACCCTCAATAACTTCTCTTTTGACTCCTCCCATTTCCTCCAAACACAAGCCGTAGCTATGGGCACACGCATGGGCCCCAGCTACGCTTGCCTCTTTGAAAAAAAATAGCAGTCTGTAGGAGTATAGGAGTAGGCCATTCGGCCCTTCGAGCCAGCACCGCCATTCACTGTAATCATGGCTGACCATCCCCAATCCTGCCTTCTCCCCATATCCCTTAACTCTGATATCTTTAAGAGCTCTATCTAACTCTTTCTTACAGTATACAGTTCTATTTTTAACCCCCCTCACCTGTATCCACCTATCACATGCATGTCTGAAGAAGGGTCTCGACCCGAAACGTCGCCTATCTCCTTCGCTCCTTAGATGCTGCTGCACCCACTGAGTTTCTCCAGCTTTTTGTGTAACCGTTAGAGAAGTCAATGTTCATACCACTGGGGTGTAAACTATCCAAGCACAATATGAGGTGCTGTTCCTCCAATTTATGATCAGCAGGGTCAGATTGGGATTGGGAGGGGGAGGTGAAGTGCTGGGCCAGCGAGAGATCAGCTAGGTTAAGAGAAGGGAGAACTGCAGATGCTGGTTGACACCGAATATACACACACCTACACACTCTCACTCAACCCACTTTATCCCCGCAACCCTATAGATTTCTCTGTTTCAAGTATTTTTTCCCAATTTCCTTCCATTAAGTCTGCTCTCAGACAGCGCAGCCAGATTACAATCACAGCACAACAACATTCTCCTAATCACCCCGCCAAATCCTCCCCCAGCAGCTTGCTCACCCTCCTGTCAATGACAACCGTTCCTCTCTGTCCATTCAATCAAAGATAGATCAGGGCGGCACGGTGGCGCAGCGGTAGAGTTGCTGTCTTACAGAACCAGAGACCCGGGTTCAATCCTGGCTACGGGTGCTGCCTGTATGGAGTTTGCACGTTCGCCCTGTGACCTTAATGGGTTTTCTCCGAGATCTTTGGTTTCCTCCCACACTCCAAAGATGTGCAGGATTGTAGGTTGATTGTGTTGGCAGGAACTGCAGATGCTGGTTGAAGTTGGCGTGGGCTTGGGTGGCCCGAAGGGTCTGTTTCCCCGTTGTACCTCTAAACTAAGCTTTGTAACTGGGATCCGGAAGGGCAGAGTTGAGCCCCTGGCAATGGGAGCAGGTCACGCACACCTGTATCGTACAATCCATCGTACAGTTTCTAGTTCCAGAACACATTTAGTATATTAAACCACTGTTGGCCATTGTTGGTCAAAGCTTGGTCGCAGTCACAGCTGGGACAGGTTGCACTGCAACTTATAGTTCACCTTCCTTCACAAACCCTCATAGGACATACTGTCATCTGAACGTTCTGTTCACACCCACTGTACATATATATATAGCCATTCCCTATAGTTCCAGGTGAAACATCAGGTGAAATAAAGACAGTCTAACCCAGACCAAGCTTGCAGAATCTGGCCTTGCCTGAACTAGCGAAAACCACACAGCCCGGTCTAGTCCGATCTAACACACTCATCACTGTCCAAATGAAACAAGACAACGTCGCCCAGTATGTGGGAAGGAACTGCAGACATTGGTTTAAACCGAAGATAGACACAAAAAGTAATTCAGCGGGACAGGCAGCATTTCTGGAGGGAGGTGATAGGTGACCTTTCAGGTCGAGACCCTTCTTCAGACCGTGACCCTTCTTCAGACTTAGCCCAGGTGCTGGAGCATCTCCAGAAGTCGCTTCCTGCACTGTATAACTGGCCTGTTATGCTGCCGCAAGTCTGAATTTCATTGTCCTGTTGTCGGAACAACACGTGCAAACTGTGTAAGGAACAAACAATGTGTAGGAAGGAACTGCAGATGCTGGGTTAAATCGAAGACACAAAACGCTGGAGTAACTCAGCGGGACAGGCAGCATCTCTGGAGAGAAGGAATGGGTGACGTTTTGGGTCGAGGCTGAAGAAGGGTCTCGACCCGAAACATCACCAATCCGTGTTCTCCAGAGATGCTGCCTGACCCGCTGAGTTACTCCAGCATTTTGTGTCTACCTAAGGAACAAACAACTTCCCAAATCACCTCCCCAGGTGCCGTCTCTCTCTGTGGCCCCCATATAATTGAAGGAAAATATCCCTCCTCATCCACACAATCCCCATTGCCTGCCTCCAGCCCCTCGTGTCACAGAGGTCACAGAGATCCCCACAGAGAGGGCAGCAGAAGAAAGTGATTGTGAACAGCGCGGGTCACTGGAGAGGGTGTTCATCAGTACGCCCCCCCCTCCTCCCAAACTAGCACTCCCTCAATCTTGAACCTCCATCTGAAGATGGGTCCCGACCTGAAACATCGATGCAGAGATAGATAGATTCTTGATTAGTACGTGTGTCGGGGGTTATGGGGAGAAGGCAGGAGAATGGGGCTAGGATGGAGAGATAGATCCGCCATGATTGAATGCCGGAGTCGACTTGATGGGCCGAATGGCCTAATTCTGCTCCTATCACTTATGACCTTATCCTCCAGAGAAGCTGCCTGACCCGCTGAGTTACTCCAGCGTGTTGAAGCTGCTGACACATGTTAGTGTGGGAATGGTGCGCTCTGCTCAGGAGGACAAGCACCATGTTACATGTCCATGCACCGTCTTGCAACCACTGCCAGTCTGACTCAGCCGGCATCTGACCCGCAAGCACTTGTCGCTTTCATCCCCAGGTCACGTGATCCTTTCAATTGCTGCATCTTAGCTTTAACCTTCACTCCATGCGAAGGTTTAAAAAAAAAATGCAAATAAATCTTCCAGAAAAACCCCTTCGGAAAATCATTTTTGTGTGCTGAAGGATTGGGGACGTGAGCTGTTGCCGTGGCGATATCTCGCACCCTTCAACATGAGGAGTAACTGGATTCATACTATGTTGTTTGTTGGGCCGCAGGCAGCAGGGAATTCAGATGCAAGGTGACACATTTTGTGAAGGCAAACAAGTACAGCAAAATGGTTGAGCCTTGGGGAGTGTTAATGAACCTTGTTCATCCTTTGGGCCACAAGATTGTAAAGGCCAGAAAGTGGCAGCACAGGTGGATAAGGTGGTGAGGAGGGAATATGGGCAGCCATCATGCAGAATAGATTGTCTTTGTGGTGTATGGCTCTGTGGCGTCCCTCTGTGCAGCGTACCGGTCGGTGGTAGAGGAGCTGGAAGATACAACGTACACTGCACAGGTATCCACCCCAGCGAACATAGACAAACACAGAAACACATATAGGTACGTGCTTGGAGACAGGAATTGTGAAAATGGAGCAGCTGGGCTTGTACACTCTAGGTTTGGACACGCTAGAGGCAGGAAACATGTTCCCCATGTTGGGGGAGTCCAGAACCAGGGGCCACACAGTTTAAGAATAAGGAGTAAGCCATTTAGAACGGAGACGAGGAAACACTTTTTCTCACAGAGAGTGGCGAGTCTGTGGAATTCTCTGCCTCAGAGGGCGGTGGAGGCAGGTTCTCTGGATGCTTTCAAGAGAGAGCTAGATTGGGCTCTTAAAAATAAAGGAGTCAGGGGATATGGGGAGAAGGCAGGAACGGGGTACTGATTGGGGATGATCAGCCATGATCACATTGAATGACGGTGCTGGCTCGAAGGGCCAAATGGCCTACTCCTACACCTATTGTCTATTATCTATTGAAAACACACAGCTCTAGATTCAGGGACAGTTTCTTAACACAGTGAAAGGCAGTGCTGGCTCGAAAGGCTGAATGGCCTTCTCCTGCACTGTCTATTCCCAGCGGTTATCAGGCAACTGAATCATCCTACTACAAACAGAGAGCAGAGTTGAACTACTATCTACCTCATTGGAGACCCTCGGACTATACTGGACTTTATCTTGCACTAAACAATAGTCACGTTATCCCCTTAACATGTATCTGTACACTGTGGATGAATCGATTGTAATCGTGTATTGTCTTTTCGCTGACTGGTTAGCACGCAACAAAAGCTTTTCACTGTACCTCGGTACACGTGACAATAAACTTAATTGCAGTGGAGGCCAGTTCTCTGGATGCTTTCAAGGGAGAGTTAGATGGAGATCTTAAAGACAGCGGAGTCAGGGGAAATGGGGAGAAGTCAGGAATGGGGTACTGAATGTGGATGATCAGCCATGATCACATTGAATGGCGGTGCTGGCTCGAAGGGCTGAATGGCCTACTCCTGCACCTATTGTCTATTGTCTATAACACGGAAATGTGACATTTCGGGTCAAGAGCCTTCTTCAGACCGATCAGTTGGGAGAGAGGAGAAGCAGGACAAAGCCAAAGGGGGGTTAAATAGGCAGATGGTTGGAACAAAGGCCACAAAATGCTGGAGTAACTCTGTGGAACAGGCAGCATCTGTGGAGAGAAGGAATGGATGATGTTTTGGGTCAAGACCCTTCTTCAGACTGACATTGAAGGATTGAGAATTTAGGGGGAGGGAAGAAATAGGTGTGAGTCCATGTGGGGCTCAGGGGAGGGAACAGGGGGGTTGTGGGGAAGAAAGATGAGGGGTTGTTAGAGGTTGCTTAAAACAGGAGCTTTCAATGTTCCTTTCTTGTCCTCTCCAGAGATGCTGCCTGACCAGCTGAGTTACTCCAGCATTTTATGTCTATCTTCAATGTTCATACTGTTGGGCTGCAAGCTACCCCAGTGCACTAGAAGGTGCTTAAGAAGGAACTGCAGATGCTGGAAAATTGAAGGTAGACAAAAGTGCTGGAGAAACTCAGCGGGTGCAGCAGCATCAATGGAGCGAAGGAAATAGGCAACGTTTCCGGCCGAAGCCCTTCTTCAGACTACTGTAACTATAAGGAGCTGTTCGTCCAGTTTGTGTGTGGTCTCACTCTGGCAATGCAGGGGGCCCAGGACAGAAAGGTCAGAGAGGCAGAGACACAGAGACATTCTCACACACAGGTCACATGGAATATAATCATCCTTCAATGTTATCTGCTGTTTTTATCGGCCTCTCTGCAAAAGGTGTTAACCCATTTCCTTTGCTAACTCTCTGGAGCATTAGTGACATGGAACAAGTCCTTTCAAGATCTATTTGCGTATTTGAAAAACATGACTTGGCAGATGGTTTTTCAATATCTTTGGACTGGCTCTGTATTTTCCACTGGATAATGAGGTTATTGGTTGCTCGATGTGGGAGCAAGATGTGGAGAGGGGCTGGGACGGACGGAGTGACTGCGAAAGTGAGTCAGAACAGGTCAGAGGGCAGAGAGAGATCAGGAGCATTGTTAATATGACGCTGCTTCCCACTGCTCATGCCTCATGAACATTGGTTCAGTGATTTCCAGTGAAGTCCACACTGACTCCATCCCCTCTCCAGGTTCCACGTATCTGCAGCCAGTTTTAACCCACACCATCACGGGGAGAACAGACAAACTCTGTACAGACAGCACCCCATGGATATGCAATGGTAGGCATTTAAAGACTGCATGGATGAACTACAACAATTGTTCATCCCAGTTTGGCAAAAGAATAAATCAGGGAAGGTAGTGCATCCGTGGATAACAAGGGAAATCAGGGATAGTATCAAAAATTATGATGAAGCATACAAATTAACCAGAAAAAGCAGCCTACCAGAGGACTGGGAGAAATTCAGAGTCCAGCAGAGGAGGATAAAGTGCTTAATTAGGAAAGGGAAAATAGATTATGAAAGAAAATTGGCAGGGAACATAAAAATGGACTGCAAAGGTTTTTATAGATATGTGAAGAGAAAAAGGTTAGTTAAAACAAATGTGGGTCCCTTGCAGTCAGAATCTGGTGAATTGATCATGGGGAACAAGGACATGGCAGATCAATTGAATAACTACTTTGGTTCTGTCTTCACTAAGGAAGACATAAATAATCTGCCGGAAATAGCAGGGAACCGGGGATCAAATGAGATGGAGGAAATGAGTGAAATGCAGGTTAGCCGGGAAGTGGTGTTAGGTAAATTGAATGGATTAAAGACCGATAAATCCCCAGGGCCAGATAGGCTGCATCCCAGAGTACTTAAGGAAGTAGCCCCAGAAATAGTGGATGCATTAGTGATAATTTTTCAAAACTCTTTAGATTCTGGAGTAGTTCCTGAGGATTGGAGGGTAGCTAATGTAACCCCACTTTTTAAAAGGGGAGGGAGAGATAAAATGGGGAATAACAGACCAGTTAGTCTAACATCGGTAGTGGGGAAAATGCTAGAGTCAGTTATTAAAGATGGGATAGCAGCACATTTGGAAAGTGGTGAAATCATTGGACAAAGTCAGCATGGATTTATGAAAGGTAAATCATGTCTGACGAATCTCGAGGATTTAACTAGTAGAGTGGATAAGGGAGAACTTGTGGATGTGTTGTATCTGGACTTTCAGAAGGCTTTCGACAAGGTCCCACATAAGAGATTAGCATTCAAACTTAAAGCAGATAGTATTGGGGGTTCAGTATTGATGTGGATAGAGAACTGGCTGGCAGACAGGAAGCAAAGAGTAGGAGTAAACGGGTCATTTTCAGAATGGCAGGCAGTGACTAGTGGAGTACCGCAAGGCTCAGTGCTGGGATCCCAGCTATTTACAATATATATTAATGATTTGGACGAGGGAATTGAATGCAACATCTCCAAGTTTGCGGGATGACACGAAACTGGGGGGCAGTGTTAGCTGTGAGGAGGATGCTAGGAGGCTGCAAGGTGACATGGATAGGCTGGGTGAATGGGCAAATGCATGGCAGATGCAGTATAATGTGGATAAATGTGAGGTTATCCACTTTGGCGGCAAAAACAGGAGGGTAGACTATTATCTGAACGGTGGCCGATTACGAAAGGGGGAGATGCAACGAGACCTGGGTGTCATGGTATACCAGTCATTGAAAGTAGGCATGCAGGATTTGAGTACAAGACCAGGGAGGTTCTACTGCAGTTGTATAGGGTCTTGGTGAGGCCACACCTGGGGTATTGCGTACAGTTTTGGTCTCCGAATCTGAGGAAAGACATTCTTGCCATAGAGGGAGTGCAGAGAAGGTTCACCAGACTGATTCCTGGGATGGTAGGACTTGCATATGAAGAAAGACTGGATAGACTCGGCTTGTACTCACTGGAATTTAGGAGATTGAGAGGGGATCTTATAGAAACTTACAAAATTTTTAAGGGGTTGGACAGGCTAGATGCAGGAAGATTGTTCCCGATGTTGGGGAACTCCAGAACAAGGGGTTACAGTTTAAGGATAAGGTCTTTTAGGAACGAGATGAGAAGATCATTTTTCACACAGAGTGGTGAGTCAGTGGAATTCTCTGCCATAGAAGGTAGTTGAGGCCAGTTCATTGGCTATATTTAAGAGGGAGTTAGATGTGGCCATTGTGGCTAAAGGGATCAGGGGGTATGGAGAGAAGGCAGGTACAGGATACTGAGTTGGATGATCAGCCATGATCATATTGAATGGTGGTGCAGGCTCGAAGGGCTGAATGGCCTACTCCTGCACCTATTTTCTATGATAGTCAATTGTGGAGTTAGCCCAGACCATCACACAAGCCAACCTCCCTTCCATTGTCTTATACAACTGCAACATGAGCTCCCAACCTCTACACTCACCCCCTGGGCAAGCTGTGGCTTCATGCAGGTCAATCTCCCACTCACACCCACTCACCCTCCCCCGACACTGCCTGAGTCAGGAACCTAAAGGGCCTGTCGCACTTCGGCGTCATTTGCGTGTCATTTATGCAACATCATATACGCGTCACGATGCGCGCATGGCGTGCATTACCTGCGCATGGTGCATGATGATGTAGGCAGTGACGCACGGTCCCGCGCGGCACCCCAGGATTTTGGGATTCACAAAATCTTTGCGCGCTACCTGCGTGACACGCAAATGACATCCACGTGGGTCAGGCCCTTGAGGGGCAACATTTTCACGCAGAGGGAAGTCGGTTGGTTTATGGAACATGCTGCCAGAGGTGGTAGTCGAGGTAGGTACTATAACAATATTTAAAAGGCCTTTGGGCAGGTACATGGATAGAAAAAGTTTAGCAGAATATGGGCCAAACGCTGGCATGTGGGACTGGTGTAGATGGAGCATCTTGGACGGCATGGGCTAGTTGGGCCGAAGGGCCTGTTTCCCACAGTCACCCGTCTGACAGTGCGGCACTCCCTCACCATTGTCCCTCTGACAGTGGCCGACAGAGTTAATTCTCCACATCGCCACGGACAGTTTCCTGGGATGGCCTCACGCTGTCTTTCCAAGCAGGCTCTGGGATTTTGCCGGAGGTTCTGGCCAGGAACTCGTGGAGACAGTCGGAGCTGGAAGCGCTCCAAGAGTCTGTGTTCCAAGTGGGCTGGACAATTAACTGCTCCCTGTCCTGCCAGTGACTCTCCTTAAACCCCTGGATTCTGCACAATTCCCTGGGATCCGACAGATAGTGTGGAGAGCATTGGAACTCATTACCTGTCGGGCCAACGTCATTTTGACTCGTTGGAAGCCGTCTGCAGGGAAAGTAGTTTCTTGGAATCGGAGTGAAGTGCTGGTATTGTCGTCGTCCTGGTGAATATCGCCCAGCCCTCCACGCCAGGCATCTCAGTCCCCGTCTACAGTAGGATCCCCGCTCCCTCAGCAAAGCCACCATGCCAGAGTACCTGTTCCTAGTCTGTTGGAGCTACATCAAGGTGAGAGAGAGCTGGCCACGGGGGGAATGGGGGTGGGAGTTGGGTGAGGATCGCGGAGAAGGGAACCGATTCAGCAATTGAACACCAAATCGCAGTTAAAGTAAGAAAATAAAAAAAGTATACGACACCCGTGTTTGATCCAGACTACGGGTGCTGTCTGTACGGAGTTTGCACGCTCTCTCCGTGACGCGGAGGCTTGCTGGATGATCCCAGTGGAGGCTTGTTGCTGGCACGGTGTGTCATTCAGGTGGGGGTCTGGGGGTGTGGGGCAGTGACGGGACCAGGGGGGGCTCACACTCACGCCTCTTCCTCTTTCTCGTCCACAGTTTAAGAGGATGCTGAACCGGGAGCTGACCCACCTCTCAGAGATGAGCCGGTCTGGCAACCAGGTGTCAGAGTACATTGCCAGCACCTTCCTTGGTGAGTGTGGAGCCCCTCACAGGGGGACCGGCCGGGAGGGAGAAAACACCCAGGGCCCCTCCTCAAGCACATTCTCCTGCACCCACTCACCTATTCCCACACACCTCCTCCCACAACTCCACGATGAGGCAAAGATCTATCTACAGTTTCTCCAAGCTCTCCCTGGTGAGGGGATGAGTGAGATTGCACATCCCGTAGAGACCTGACAGGCTGAATGAACTTCTCCTGATAGTCTGTGTGCGTGATTGCTTCCAGTATGTGTGTGCAGATTGTGTATGTGTTTGGAATATTTACTTGTGCTTGAATGGTCCTTTCATTATCACATATGCGACTGCACGGTGAAATTATTTTTGTGTAGACTCTTGCGTAGGGTAGACGTGATGGGCCGAATGGCCTAATTCTACTCCTATCACTGATGACCTTACGAACATGTATTACAAATGCTGGCGCCGCCATGTTTTGGTGCCATTATTAAAAGTCCGCAGTCCGGCCGTTCCGCACACTCGATGTACTGGAGCAGTTCCTGTGAACCGACGTTCCTCTCCTCTCCTCTCCTTTCCTCGCCCGGCCATCTATGTGTCCCGGGGGCGCCTCCTGCAGCCGACCTTGAAGGCACTGGAGGCATTACCCTGGTTCACCCTCCTCCCAGCCCTTCCTCCAAGTGTCTGACGTCCCCAGTGACTACCGCCCGGTTGTGCCGACCCATGAGCCAAGTAGAGGAGCACCGCAGCCATGGCACCTCGGGAAGCCCCCACCGCCACACGGCATACGTGTTTCTATGTGCGCGCGCGAGCGAATGTTTACTTGTGTTTGTGATTGTGTGTGTGTGCATACGTATGTGTGTGCATGCGTGTGTGTGTTTGTGTGTGTGTGCATGTGTTTGTGTGCATGTGTGTGTGCATCCGTGTGTGTGTGCATGCGTGTGTGCATGTGTGTGTGTGTGCATGCGTGTGTGTGTTTGTGTGTGTGTGCATGCGTGTGTGTTTGTGGGGGTTGTGTGCATGTGTGTTTGCGTGCGTGTTTATTCGTGTTTGCGCGCGTGTTAGTTTGCATGTGCGTGTGTTAGTGCACGTGCGTTCGTGCACATGTGCGTGCGCGTTTGTTAGTGCGAGTGTGTGCACATGTGTTGGTGTGTGTGTTAGTGCACACGTGTGTGTGTGCGCGTGTTTGATTGAGCGTGTGCGTGTGTATTCGTGTGTACGGGCACGTGTGTGTGAGTGCGCGTGTATGTGTGCGTGTGTATTCGTGTGTGTATGTATGTGTATTCATGTGTGCAGGCACGTGTGTGCATGTGTATTCGTGTGTGCGTGCACGTGTGTGTAAGTACGCGTGTGTATTCGTGTGTGCGTGCGTGTGTTTAATTCCATGTCCCACGTATCACACCGGCAGACAATCAGAACGAGGTGGACATCCCACCGCCCACCCCGAAGGAACGGGAGAAGAAATCAAAGCAGCCCATGTGCCAGATCAGCGGTGTGAAGAAACTGACCCACAGCTGCAGCCTGAAGGTCACCAACTCCTCCATCCCCAAGTTGGGAGTGAAGACCCAGCAGGAAGAGGCACTGATCACGGTAATGGCAGAGAACAGGCGCAGAGCACCGGGCACACGGCTGGTCTGCCAGCCCAGCGTCTCACTCTCCCGACCTCCTGCAAGTGTCCCGTGCACTCTAGTGCCGAGGCTCTAGAGCCTGGTTACACCCCTAACTCTGCTGGCCAGTCTTACCCACACAGCACTGACACAGGCCCTTCGGCCCAACATGCCCATGCCGACCACCATGCCCCATCAATACTCGGAACCTTTCCTATCCCTGCACCTTCCCTAACATCTCATTTCCAAATGTTTCACCTGCCCCAACCACCTCTGGCCGCTCCTTCTATTTACCCACGGCCTTCTGTGTGAAAAAGTCACCCTTCAGCTTCCTACTAAATCTTTCCCCTCCTGAAGCCCATGTCTGGTTATTGATTCCCCTACTCTGTATAATGTGCCAGTCTGCATTCTCCCGGTCTATGCCCCTCATGATGTTATACACCTCTATAGGATCACCCCTCATCCTCCTGCGCTCCAAGGAATAAGGACCTAGCCTGCCCATCTTCTCCCGATAGCTCAGATACTCAAGTCCTCGTAAAACATCCTCACTTGTCTAGGTGTTGTCCACCTCCGTCACTGTGAGTCACAACTCGTGCGGGGGCCGCCATGATGGGGGGGGAGAAAGGAGGGTCCGGCTCTGGATAATTTGTAACATTGTTGGTGCCCTTTATGTGGTGACTATTCGCATACCTTGGGTCTATCACTGTGGTTCTGACGCACAGTTGGGAATACGATGGATGTGGTGTGGGGGTTGGGTACAGATGCAGTGAGGTGTGAGGGGCGGGAGGGGGTAGGTGGGAGGGAGGATTACAAATGGCCAGCGTGGGTGGGTCGGGCAGTGACGTGACTCGCTGCTCACAGTCTTGTCAATGTTGTCCCGTTTTTCTCAGGAACTGAATGATTTGAACAAATGGGGCCTTAACATATTCCGGGTCTCTGAGTTCTCCAACAACAGGCCGCTCAGCTGCATCATGTACGCCATCTTCCAGGTATGGCCTCAACCACCGCTCACTGACCCTCCCCATTCATCCACAGATGCTGCCTGATCCACTGGTGTCACTGGGTTTCCCCAGCAGTTTAGAGATAGTTCACAAACAGGCCCTTCGGCCCATCGGGGCCGTACTGACCAGCGATCCCCGCACATTAACACTAACCCCCACAGACACTAGGGACAATTTTACACTTATATCAGGCCAATTAACCTGCAAACCTGTATGTCTTTGGAGTGTGGGAGTGAACCGAAGATATCGGAGAAAACCCACGCAGGTCACGGGGAGAACATGCAAACTCCGTACAGACAGCACCCATAGGCAGGATGGACCCGGGTCCCTGGCGCTGTGAGGCAGCAACTCTACCGCTGCGCCACCGTGCCTCTGGATCTGCAGTCTCTAGTAGTGTCTCCATTATTCAGGCTTATTTCACTCACTGGTTTACCGTACAGGACCTGGCCAGGGTTACAACAGTGTTTCATCCCTGTGAACTGTTCGTAACTCGAACGCTTCGCAAGCTGGAAATGTGACTGCCTGGCACTATATATTAAATAGAAACACAAACCAACCCAGGGCGCGTCTGTTAGATCCAGACGTTTCACTCCACGTATCCGATATCACCACTAACACAAGATGTCCACAAGATGTCCACAGCCCGGGACACAAGATGTCCACAGCCCTGTTGCAGCCAACAAACCCACCCCCCTCCTCTCCCAAACCCTCGTCCCTACGTACCAGCTGTCAGGGACTGGGCATACCTAACCCAGCAGCATAACAGTCCCAACCCGAAACGCCATTCCTTCTCTCCACAGACGCTGCCTGACCCGCTGAGTTACTCCAGCTTTTCGTGTCTCTCTTTGGTATAAACCAGCATCTGCAGTTGCTTTGTACACAAGGGTGAATTGGGTGTTGTTGCCACTCACTGGGTTACTGTGTGTTCAGGGGGAAGTTGCTCTGTGAGTGTGTGTGCAGGGGTGTGTGCGTGTGTATGCATGTCTCGGTGTGTACGTGTGCCTTTGTGTGTGTGCAGGGGTGTGTGCGTGTGTATGCATGTCTCAGGGTGTACGTGTGCCTTTGTGTGTGTGTGCATGTGTACATGTGTCTTTGTCTGTGTGTATGTGTGTGCATATATGTGTGTGTGTACGTGCGTGTCAGCGTATGTGTGTGTGTGCGTGCGTGCCTGCGTGTGTGTGTGTGCATGTGTGTGCGTGACTGCGTGTGTGTGTGCACAAGCGTGTGTGTGTACATGTGCATGCGTGTGCGTGCGTGCGTATGTGCATGTGCGTGCGTGCTTGTGTGTGCGCGCGCTTGCGTGCGTATGTGCGTGTGTGCAGTCACTGGTGATTGATGAGTCCCTTGCTGCATTCCAGGAGAGGAATTTGTTGAAGACGTTCCAGATCCCGGTGGACACGTTCCTCACTTACATCATGACGCTGGAGGACCATTACCATGCCGACGTGGCGTACCACAACAGCCTGCACGCTGCCGACGTCACCCAGTCCACACACGTACTGCTCTCCACACCCGCCCTCGAGGTGAGTAACCCACCCCTCACCCCTCTCCCACTCCCCCGTCACCTCTCCGCAGACTCTGTGCTCGCCCTGCTCCACCAGCCCGCAGTCACTCATCACTGTAGGGAGGCAGCGCTGACTGCCGTGGCCTTCCCAGCGTCCTGGACACAGTCGTCTCTGACCGCCTGTCTCCACCATTCCATGCAGGCTGTCTTCACCGACCTGGAAACGCTCGCTGCTCTGTTTGCCGCCGCCATTCACGATGTGGATCACCCGGGTGTTTCCAACCAGTTCCTCATCAACACCAGTGAGTACCGGCTCCCACGCACCCACCCACCATCGCGGCTTGCCACAGGGGGTGGAGAGGCTGCAGAACCATGGGATGAAGCTCAGCTCAGTTCAGTTTATTGCCACGTGTACCGAGCTACAGTGAAAAGCTTTTGTTGCGTGCTAACCAGTCAGCGGAAAGACAATACGTGATTACAATCCAGCCATTCGCAATGTACAGATACATGATTAGGGCAGTCTGAAGAAGGGTATTGACCTGAAACTTCACCCATTCCTTCTATCCAGAGATCCTGCCTGTCCAGCTGAGATATTCCAGCATTTTGTGTCTATCTTACATGACAAGGGAGTTCGGCACTGAATTCTGCAATGTTCCTATTCTTGTGTCACATCACGTGTGGCAATAAAGTATCGTTGATTCATTCACTCACTCATTCACTCACTCATTCACTCACTCACTCATTCATTCACTCATTCATTCACTCACTCACTCATTCATTCACTCATTCACTCACTCATGCATTCACTCACTCACTCATTCACTCATTCATTTATTCATTCACTCACTCATTCACTCATTCATTCACTCATTCACTCACTCATTCACTCATTCATTCACTCATTCATTCACTCACTCACTCATTCACTCATTCATTTATTCATTCACTCACTCATTCATTCACTCACTCATTCACTCATTCATTCACTCATTCATTCACTCACTCACTCATTCATTCACTCACTCATTCACTCATTCAATCATTCATTCACTCACTCACTCATTCACTCATTCACTCATTCATTCACTCACTCATTCATTCACTCACTCATTCACTCACATTCACTCATTCATTCATTCACTCACTCACTCATTCACTCATTCATTTATTCACTCATTCATTCAATCACTCATTCATTCACTCACTCACTCACTCATTCATTCACTCACTCATTCACTCATTCATTCACTCTTTCATTCACTCACTCACTCATTCACTCATTCATTCAATCATTCATTCACTCACTCACTCACTCACTCATTCAATCATTCACTCATTCATTCATTCATTCACTCATTAATTCATTCACTCATTCATTCAATCATTCATTCACTCACTCACTCATTCACTCATTCATTCAATCATTCATTCACTCACTCACTCACTCACTCATTCACTCATTCATGTATTCATTCATTCACTCATTCACTCACTCATTCATTCATTCACTCATTAATTCATTCACTCATTCATTCAATCATTCATTCACTCACTCACTCATTCACTCATTCACTCACTCATTCATTCATTCACTCATTAATTCATTCATGAAGTATCATTCATTGTTACTCCGGCCCTCTTGTAGAGTCAAAGCTTTAGGGAACACACAGTAGGTCAGGTTTCTTACAGCAGGTGCCTAACATTGGGGCTGGGGACAGCAGCTTTATCCTCCGTTCAAAGACCCGATCCTTGTTGTGTGGCGCCGCTGCCTCACAGCATCAGCGACCCCTGGACTCGGTTGCTGTCTCTGTGGAGTTTGCACGTTGTCCCCGTGACAATGAAGGGTTTCCTCCCACATCCCAAAAACGCGTGCATTGGTAGATGAACCGGCTGATGTGAAAGGTCACCTGTGTGCAGGTGAACTGTAGAATGTGCCAGAGCTGGCGAGAATGTGTGGAGAACAGGTTGCAGAGAAAATGGAGTGGGATTGCTCTGTGAACCAGCGGAGACTTGATGGGCTGAATAACTTCCGTTGATGTCATAAGGAAACACAGTGCCCGCCGCCCTGTGAGGAGGTCACATTCCAAAATAAAAGTCCATATCGCAATTTTCCACAATGCAAACTGCTGAAAAATAATTGTCAAACATTGTCTTTTCTTCCACCTTTTGTGTTTACTTCGTTATTTCTCCTCACGTAAATCCCATAAGAGTGAACATTCATCGCACACCTCAAACTTTGTGTGGAGATTTATGCTGTAGACACAGCTTTCAGTAACAGCCACAACGTGAGGTGCATCACGAATGGAAATATGGAGCTGATGAGAAGGGGCCTGTGCAGCTCAGCAAAGTGTGTGCTCATCAACTTTCCCTCCCACCCTCTCCCCTAAACACAGGGTGTCCAAAGATGAGGGTGGTGGGTGCAAAGTACAGCCAGAAGGCAAGGAGCAGCCCCTTTATATAAATGGAACAGGAGTTGCAATCTCACACACTCCATATACACGTGGTACACAGACTCTTCCAGCCCGCAACGGTGGCAGGCAGCTGGCGAGTCTGTGAACCGCAAGAGAAACGGGCCAGGGCGCCCGTAGGCAGCAGGTAGTCAGTCTCTAGCACCATCCGGGGAACTGGGCTACCTTGGCGCCAGCGCTGGGCAGGGCCGCGTCCCCCCTCTCCCCGTGCCCACGTACTCACGGTGCTGTCGTCCCCCAGACTCGGAGCTGGCCCTGATGTACAACGACGAGTCCGTGCTGGAGAACCACCACCTGGCCGTGGGCTTCAAGCTCCTTCAGGAGGAAAACTGCGACATCTTCCAAAATCTCCCGAAACGTCAGCGGCAGAACCTGCGCAAAATGGTCATCGACATGGTGAGTGGCTGCAGCGACCTCTCCGACCACGGGCTCCCAGGCCCCTGTCCCCAGCTCCTTCTCCCAGTTCTGTATCCCAGACCCTACTCTCAGCCCCGGCCCAGACCCTTATCCCAGGCCCCAGTCCCAGCCCCCTGAACCAGCACCCGATCCCTGGGTGATACAGCACAGAAACCGGCCCTTCAGCCCAACTCACCCCAGCCTACCAAGATGCTCCATCTAAGCTTGTCCCATTTGCCCGCTTGTGCCCATATCGCTCTAACCCTTTCCTATCCATGTACCTGTCCAAAATTCAAAACTGTTGTTATTGTGCCTGCCTCAAGTACTTCTTCTGACAATCCTTCCATAGATTAATTGCCATGCTGCCTACTCTACAGGGTGGTCAATCTGTGGAATTAATCGCCACAGAAGGCTGTGGAGGCCAAGTCACTGAATATTTTTAAGGCAGAGATAAGATTCTTGATTAGGTTGGGTGTCAGGGGTTATGGGGAGAAGGCAGGAGAATGGGGTTAGGAGGGAGAGATAGATCAGCCATGATTGAATGGTGGAGTAGACTTGATGGGCCGAATGGCCTAATTCTGCTCATATCACATAGGACCTTACACCATGACTGCACTGAGAAGGTACTTCCTTCACTTGGAGCCAGGTAGATGGATAGGACAGGTTTGGAGGGAGCAAGCAGGTGCAACTAGTGTAGCTGGGACACTTGGGCAAGTTGGGCTGGAGGGCCTATTTCCACGCTGTCTGTCTCTAAGTGCGGAGGTTGTGGGCGTCTGTGATGGAATGCGGAGTCTGAGCCTGGCGTACCTGCTGTGCTTCCCCCTGCACAGGTGCTGGCGACAGACATGTCCAAACACATGACGCTGCTGGCAGACCTGAAGACCATGGTGGAGACCAAGAAGGTGACCAGCTCCGGGGTCCTGCTGCTCGATAACTACACGGACCGCATGCAGGTACTCAGCCCGTCCTGGAGAGGGAGACCGGTGTGGGGGGACGGGGCTGGAGGGTGACCATGTCTGCAGAGGCTGTCTGGGGACTGTCTGTGTCTGGGGACAGGCTACGTCTGGGGCCGTGACTGTGTCTAAGGACAGACCCTGTCCCTGTCTGGGGCAGGGACTGTGTCTGTGGACTGGCAGCGAATAGAGACTCTTTGGGGCAGGGGCAGCGTCTCCTTGGTTTAGCGATGGTTAGGGCAGGCAAGTTAAGGGCATGGTGGCGCAGCGGTAGTTGCTGCCCCAGAGACCCGGGTTCAATCCTGACTACGGGTACTGTCTGTACATGAGTTCGATTCCCTCCCACACTCCAAAGACGTACAGTTTTGTAGTTTAATTTTTAGTAAAATTTGAAAAAATTTATGACAGATAGACAGATTCTTGATTAGTACGGGTGTCAGGGGTTCTGGGAGAAAGACAGGAGAATGGGGTTAGGAGGGAGAGATCAGCCATGATTGGATGGTGGGATAGACTTGATGGGCCAAATGGCCTAATTCTGCTCCGATCACTTATGACCTTATGTCCCTAGTGTCTGTAGGATAGTGTTAGTGTGCGGGGATCGCTGGTCGTTGCGGACACAGTGGGCTGAAGAGCCTGTTTCCGCGCTGTCTAGCTAAATTATAAAGTGTGTGTTTAGGTAAGCGGCATGCTAACCCGGTGCTGGTGTGTCCTCCATGTTGCTAGGTGATGAGGAACATGGTCCACTGCGCTGACCTGAGTAACCCCACCAAGCCTCTGGAGCTGTACCGGCAGTGGACAGACCGCATCCTGGAGGAGTTCTTCCGTCAGGGCGACCGGGAGCGGGAGCGAGGGATGGAGATCAGCCCCATGTGTGATAAACACACGGCCTCGGTGGAGAAGTCACAGGTTTGTGGCAACACAGCATACGTCTGGCTTTATGTGTTCAAGAGAGGGTTCGATTTAGCTCTTAGGGCTGGGATATGGGGAGAAATGAGGGGGGATCTTATAGAAACTTACAAAATTCTTAAGGGGTTGGACAGGCTGGATGCAAGAAGATTGTTCCTGATGTTGGGGAAGTCCAGAACAAGGGGTCACAGTTTAAGGATAAGGGGACATTCCTTTAGGACCAACATTTTTCACACAGAGAGTGGTGAATCTCTGGAATTCTCTGCCACAGAAGGTAGTTGAGGCCGGTTCATTGGCTATATTTAAGAGGGAGTTAGATGTGGCCCTTGTGGCTAAAGGGATCAGGGGATATGGAGAGAAGGCAGGTACAGGATACTGAGTTGGATGATCAGCCATGATCATATTGAATGGCGGTGCAGGCTTGACGGGCCAAATGGCCTACTCCTGCACCTATTTTCTATGTTTCTAAAGCAGGAATGGGGTACTGATTCTGGATGTTTAAGAAAGAACTGCAGATGCTGGATAAATCGAAGGTCGACAAAAATTCTGGAGAAACTCAGCGGGTGAAGCAGCATCTATGGAGCAAAGGAATGGGTAACATTTCCGATCAAGACCCTTCTTCAGACTGACGGTGGGGGGGGTAGAAGAAAGGAAGAGGCGGAGGCTGTGGGAGAGCTGGGAAGGGGAGGGGAAACAGGGAGAAAGCAGGGACTACCTGAAATTGGAGAAGTCAATGTTCATACCGCTGGGGTGTAAACTACCCAAGCAAAATATGAGGTGCTGCTCCTCCAAATTCTGATTCTGGATGAACAGCCATCATCATATTGAATGGCGGTGCTGGCTCGAAGGGCTGAATGGCCTAATCCTGCACCTATTTTCTGTTGCTATGTCATTGCACATCTTAAACATTGGGTGGAGATTTATGCTGTCGAGGCAGATCTCCCTAAGGTGAGGTGCACCGTGCATGGAAATATGGAGCTGATGAGAGGAGCATGTACAGCAGAGCAAAGTGTACAGTCGTGTGCGCTAGCAGAAGAAATAAAGGAGTTTTCTAAACGGGAGGCACCCAGTGTCCTGGGACTTTGTTAGTGTAACACTGAGCTACTCAGACTCACACCCACCACAGTCCTGCAGGCACAGCCTCCTGCTCCTCCATCCATGGTCCAACCATTCCCCGGGCCCCGCACCTCTCTGCCTCCCTTGCCCAGGCAGTGGTGGAGTTGCTGCCTCACAGCGCCAGAGACCCAGGTACCATCCTGACTACAGGTGCGGTCTGTACGGAGTTTGAACCTTCTCCCCGTGACCTGCGTGGGTTTTCTCCGGGTGCTCCGGTTTCCTCCCACACTCCAATAACGTACAGGTTTGTAGGTTAATTTGCTTCCCGGATCCCATCACATCATGGGTGAGCACAGACAATTGAATATAGCCAATTCCAGAATAGGAGTCACTCAAATCTGCTGTGCTGTTTAATAGTAAGATTAAACGAAAACTTACCAGTTTGAAGTTTGATCCTTATTTTATGAGGAGTTACAATGAGGGATTTCGTGAAGACCCCGCCAGGCACGCATGCACGACATTCTTCAAAGCAGCGGTGTGGAATCACAGATAACAACAATGACTGAAGATAGTAAGATTAAGAGACACTAATATACCAGTTAACCTTATGATAGAGGGTTGGGAGCGGAGGGCACGAAATCCATCATCGTAACTCCTCATAAAATAAAGATCAAACTTCAAACTGGTAAGTTCTTGTTTAATCTTACTATTTTACTTCGGATTCACGTGAGTGACTTCGTGAAGATTTCAAAGCTCTGTGATTACATGCCCTGGATCACGTCCATGCTCACACACTGCCGTAATACTGATGGAGGAAGTATGTTAACGTATTTCAGACTTGAACAAGCTGAAAATAATAACATTTTTGTTAATACAACAATAAACCCCTGAACTCGGGGACAAACGTTTAAGGAACAGCACTTAAACTGAATCCGTCAACGTTGCGGGAGCGGCCACAGGTTTGTTATAAACCGCTGAAATGTAGTTTCACTGACCCAACCCGCTATTGCGAGGACATGATCCATGAACACCTCCATGGTCCTCGCCGCTGATGTGGATGCAGCCCTGGTAGAATGACATTTTAAAATGTTAGTGTCTTACCTGCTGCACCGAATACCACGTTGAGCCATCTGGAGATAGTCTGCACCGTCACCCTGTGATGTCGGTTTACATGGCTGATAACAGATCCGTCTCCATATTCCTGACGCCCATTTTCAGACCTGTAGTCGCAGGTCTGTGTAGTTTAAGTGGGTTTATTGTGGGTCGAAACCATTCTATCCAGGTAGAGTCTGGACCTGTTGTGCTGTGTTCAGTGCCATTACCATCACCACTTTGAAGGTGAGTAAGTCCAGTGGTAAATCCGTCAAAGGCGACCAGCTCCTGAGTGGGGTCAACACCACCCCTATATCTCTGGTAATATAATATCGTGGTTGGGGAGGGATGGATAGAACATACCCCTCATAGTGTGGATACCAGCTGGTGAGATCGCACTCCAATGTCAAGATAGGATGACAGTGCACTCCTGGCACTGTATATGGCACTGTAACTGAGGGACTCATCATAATGCAGGCCCGTGAGGATTCCAGCACATTGGAGATCGTAGCAGATATGTAGGTGTCTAGGTCCGACTACAGAAACCTCCCATATCCTTATGTGGGTGAGGTACTGCTTCCTAGTGGTCTGTCTCTGCATGCTGCTGTATGATGTCCATGGTCCTTTCTGTTGCAGAATCTGGTTGCATTTTCTGCAACACCTGTCTGATGAAGCAGAATGGGGAAAAGCATAGAAAAACCCATTTCCCCCCAATGTAGCGAGAACGCGTCCATCGCCACTGCCCCAGGATCTGGTTCTCAAGCGACATATGTTGGTATCCAATGGCTCAACCTGGACGCAAGGAGGTCGATATCTGGTGTTTCATATTAGGCTATAGTTTTAGCAAATATTTGGAGGTTCAACATCCACTTGATGTCGTTATTAAATACTCGTGACCTGGGGTCCGCCACTGTATTGAGCTTACCCGGAAGGTACGTAGCTGATATCCAAATATTTCTTTCAATCCACCAGAGGCAAATTAATTTTCCCAATTCATCACAAGATATTGACTTGATATCACCCATAAGGTTTAAATATGCCACCTCAGTGGTATTATTGAAGACGGACATGTGTATGATGCAGATTAGTGCATTAAGCCCGTAGCCCGTGGCATGCTCCCAGCATTTCTAAAGAGTTTATACCTTGTGATTGAAGAGAAGTAGACTCGTGCAAATCCCATCTACCGCCCCAACTGGAATGGTGTCAGTAGTTCCCCAGCCCTTGGTGCTTGCGTCGGTTTGCAACACGACTAATGGGTTTGATGTAATGATGGAATTTAACAATCACAACCATTGCTAATCCACCATTGTAGCTCAATTTATGCCTTGATTGGCTGCTGCATAGGCTCGTAAATGTCCAGCATTCGCTTTTAATGCCGAGATTTTTGCTTTTTGCAAGCTCCGATAGGGTAACGGCCCAAATTATGTGGCTGGAATGTAGCTACAAGTTTACCAATTACCTTAGCAGTATGTCTAATAGTCGGTTTCCTGGCGCAAGCAAGGCTGTTACATGCCTCTATTATGTCTATTGCTTTGTTCCCTGGGATAGTGACAATCAGAACCCATGCATCCCAGAATGTATGTAACCTCCCTCCTACTTGTGAGGTTATACATGCAGCACTTCCAAGAGAACCAGACCCCCTTACCACCATGGTTACCGGCGGACCTGATGTTCTGGTTTCTGGTGTTCCGTCGTTGCTGGGTTGTGTTGAGGTGCTGCCGACGTGTAGGTCCTTACTGGACTTTCAGGTGGCCCCCGAGGTCTTGCATATGGTGTTTGTCTGCGCACTGCCGACCTGCTGGAGGGAGGTGGGTTCATCAACCCGACTGCCTTCACCTCCTAATCCAGGTTCTACACCCGTTTGGGCAGGTCCTCACCGAACAGCTGTCTCGGTGGTGGCGTCGCAAATGCCTTGCACAACCTCGCAAATATGGGGTTTGGAGTCGGTTTAATGGCAATAATACGGGAAGCGTAATTCCATGACTAATTACGCAAGAGCATCCTCCTGCTCTGCCGTCATTTCCATACCGTCAACCGACCTGGCAAAGGCAGTATCCCCGACGTCAGCAATTTCAGGATCTTTAGTAAATTCAGCTCCTGTGCCCCGGATGGGCGTGTTGACTGTCGGTACATTCAACGATATGCAGTTGTTTGGGCCTTGTATTTGTTGATCGCTCGGTAAGGACCTGTTCCTGCAGCTGGTGTGAGGTGAGGTAGTCTATGCTGGCCACTGGTTTGTGCTGCAAAGGCCGTCCTGAGTGCTTCGGATGGGCAAACTTGGAGACCACATCCAGCAGTTCCTCCTGGGTTTCTCAGGTACTGCAGGTTCCTGCTCCAACCCTTCTTACGTGTCAGCCAGCTGCTGATTCGTGGCATTCCCCACTGATGATGGGGACATGCTGGGTGGCCCAGCCGCATGTCTCCTGGAACTGGAGAACATCTGGTCCAGGTGCAGAGATTGTGCTCTAGGATACGCTCCATCATGCGCTCCATCCGAGCCATGCGACCGCCGCCGCATATGCGAACGACAAGTCGACTTCCTCAGGTTCTCCTGAACTACTGAGGCTTCTGTCATTGGCCCGCACCTCGTCGAGGTGATGACTTTGGGCGCCTAGACAGGATGTTGCTGCCTGCCGCTCCAGCGGGGCTTAGCGACTCCAGCGCGGACATGTCGCTGGTCCGCAGTCTTGCGGACGGTGGCGGCCCGCCTGTCTGGAAGACATGAGCGGTGGTGAGTCGGTCCCTGCCTCCGAAGCGTGGTACCCCGACATCCGCCCGGGCCTACCGCCACTCCTGGCTACATGAGTCTGTGACGGCGCATGGTCGCCGCTTGCCGCCTAAGCGGGGCCGCACGACCGAAATCCGCTGCCCCGGCCTGCACTCTGGCAGCCTGACCCGGTGGTGAGCAGGTACCTCCTGCTCCTGCAGGGATCACCGACTTCCCAGCAGATCCATCACCGGCCCGCAATCTAGCAGGTTACCCCCGGCGGCATGTCGATGCCTTCCGCTGCAGCGGGGCACGACCTGGGCGCAGCTCTCCCGCTGGTCCGCCCTCTGGTGACCTGCATAGTAGGGGAGACAGAACGTGCTGCCGAGCGGGTCATACGTTTACGCACCTTTGCTCCACTGTCCCTATGCTTTGGTGACAGTGGTAGGGAGTCAGGGTCTTGCCTACCCTGCTACCGCACGGTGCTCCTACCACTTTGCGGCTCCATGGTCAGCCGTGGTGGAGAGACGGGTCCTGGATGCGCAGGGTTCCCCGATTTCCACGTTCTTATCCCGGCCCGCAGAGTGGGTGCTGCCGGTGTTGCGGGCAGCTCCGGGAATGGTGGCCGCTGACTCCCATCCGAAGTCCCATGGCCCTAGGAGGCATGCTTTGATGCCTTCATTCTGGTCTCCGTCCATCGTCTCTGTAAGCAAAGTCTAGAACAGAAGCTCAGCAACTCAAGGTTAGTATCTTACCTGAGGGTCTTGATGAAGCTTCCGGTGGAGGAGCACACTCTCCCAACCCCCCCCCCCCCCCCCCCCCCCTGCTCCAATGGTGACCAGACTCTCATGCAGGACCTTAGACTGCCGCTAACGGCAAGCCTCCCGCCTATGTAGTGAGTCGGGCCCCGGCTCTGTCTATCTACCTCCATAGGGTAGCATAGCCGTCAGTCCGCGCTATTCCTGTGGCCTGCGGCGTTGAGTCGGAGCTCCTGCTCTGCCTTCGCTACCCGCGAATGGCAGTCTCCGAGCCCGGACCCTCCTGGATCAGGGGCTTGCCCGACTTCCGGGTAGCGTTTTTTGAACGAAATTGAAAGGATAATATTACTAAATTAACAAACTTTATGCTAAAATCATGGGGTTTCTGATTTCTTTCCCAAACCTATAGGAGAAACATGAACAATTATACAATGAAAATTCCTTCATTTTTGCCTCTCCTTGGCTACCGGGCAGGCAAGTAGTTGGTGTAAGGGTGACGGTAGTTTGTAAAGTTTCCTTGGGGCAGTTCCCAGCCAGCTGGTACACTCGCACTTTACAATGCTCCACTCATGTAGAGCCAGGGTTGCCGCTCTGCCGTTTGAACGGCGAGCCTGCAAGCCCCACTCCTTCATACATGCCATCAGCCTGCGGGCTGCGGTGTAAAGTCGGGCTGCCTCTGCCATCCCTCCAACTGGCGAGCCTGTGAGCTCGGACCCTCCTGGGTCAACGGGCTTCCCCGACTGCAGTCTGTTGCTGCCGCCGCTGACTGCCCGCATCCTGCGGTCCGCAGTCAGTGCAAAGCGGCCTGGAGTGCTCTGTAACGGAGCCCTGAAATGAAAAAAGGACCGCAGGTTCGTTTTCTTACCTGCAGGTCCCTGCAGTAGAGGGGCAACGCTCCTCCCTGCCCGTCGCTCACATGCGGTCGACGATATGTCGCGCATGCGTGCCTGGCGGGGTCTTCACGAAGTCACTCACGTGACTCCTGAGTAAAATAAGTAATGTTACCTGTTTAATTAGATCACAGTGATCTAATTGTAACATCAACACCATAATCTGCAGTAACCCTCTCACTTTTCCAGCATCTATCTACCTCTGCCATAAACTATTCAAAGACTCTCTTCCTCAGTGAAGTAGAAACATAGAAAAATAAGTGCAGGAGTAGGCCATTCTGCCCTTCGGGCCAGCATCACCATTCTATATGATCATGGCTGATCATCTAAAATCAGTACCCCGTTCCTGCTTTCTCCCCATATCCCTTGATTCTGTTAGCCCTAAGAAATCTAAATCTAACTCTCTCTTGAAGGTAGAAGCACAGTACCAAAGCCTCACATCTACGAGATACTTTTGCCCCATCCATGTGTTAATTAGGCAGTGAGCTCTAGATCTAGGTTGTCCCGCAAGAGGAAAGATTCTCTCCACATCCACCCCGTCAAGACCCAACATGTACCAACCAAGTCCCCTCTCGTGAAGAAGGGTCCTGACCTGAAATTTTCATTTTGCCAAAGCAGACACTTTCACGCCGTTAAAATATAAAACAGTGAGCCCAGTAACGGATCCTGCAGCCCACAATATTTGTACTCAACATCACGCCAAGTTAACTCAGCGGGTCAGACATTATCTCTGGCACCCACTCAGTACTGCCCCCCTGAGAGTGCAGGACCCACTCAGTACTGCCCCTCTGAGAGTGCAGGACCCACTCAGTACTGCCCCTCTGGGAGTGCAGGACCCACTCAGTACTGCCCCTCTGAGAGTGCAGGACCCACTCAGTACTGCCCCTCTGGGAGTGCAGGACCCGCTCAGTACTGCCTCCCTGAGAGTGCAGGACCCACTCAGTACTGCCCCCCTGAGAGTGCAGGACCCACTCAGTACTGCCCCTCTGAGAGTGCAGGACCCACGCAGTACTCCCCCCCCTCTGGGAGTGCAGGACCCGCTCAGTACTGCCCCCCTGAGAGTGCAGGACCTGCTCAGTACTGCCCCTCTGACAGGTTTGGACAGGAGGGATCAAGGCCAGAGTGTCAGGCAGACAGAGCAGCTGAATTGTTGATGAGACTTATACGAGAGAGTGCACTGCTGATGATGTCCTTGTGTGTTGCTGTCAGGTGGGCTTCATTGACTACATTGTCCACCCGCTGTGGGAGACGTGGGGCGACCTGGTGCACCCCGATGCCCAGGATATCCTGGACACACTGGAAGACAACCGCTACTGGTACCAGAGCATGATCCCTCAGAGCCCGTCGCCACCACCGGACGAGCCAGGCCAGGGGGAGGAGGCGTGCACGGACAAGTTCCAGTTTGAGCTGACGCTGGAGGAGGAGGAGTCGGATCCGTCGGACAAGGAGCGGAACAGCGCTGGGGAGGAGGACGCGGGCTGGCAGAGCTCGGAGGAGTCGGTGTCTGGCACAGTGGGGGCAGGAGGAGAGACGGGGTTGGATCCCAGCGGCAAGGACTCGTCGCCCGCGGAGACATAATACGGGCGGGCCAGCGCGCGTGGGACAGACCACGCAGATGGAGCTTGTCTTTTTCTGGAGACGTGCGAGCCAACTGTAGATGGGGAGGCCAGGCCCGCGGGCCTGATTCTGCCATCAGCGCGCCCCCCGAAACACTCAGGAAACTCAGAGCGGGAAGGGGCCGGAGATCACAGCCATTCTTTGCTGCCCGCTTTGGACAACAGCACGGGTAAACGGGGCGAGGGAAAGGAGGCTTCGAAACAACATTCACCACCCACACTCTCGCCCCACCCCCCCCCCCCCCCCCCCCCCCACCCCCCCGACCACCTCCCCAAGAAACAACATTCTGAATGACAAGTTGGAGGGGTCGGAATGTTACCGGGAGTCACTTCAATCCAGCACCTGGGTTCTGAAGAGGCTGCCCGTATCTGGGGAGTGCCTTTCCTCGATTTACCTACAAGCTTCGTCTTGGTAGTTAAGTCAAGCAATGAGTTATTTTATTTTTAAGGTTATATTTTATGTACTCTTACTTCTAATTTATTCTGCAGAGTTGGATCAATGAATGGATCAATTAGCCAGGGGCATTGAGTGGACCCAGTTTAACACTAAACTCTGCTCCTCAGTTTGTGAAGTCTTCCTTCAATATTCTTTTGCACAATACCGCAATATCTTTGGGACTTTGATTAGTAATTTATGCTTGAGGTTGTGGGATGCGCTGGACTGGCAGGGCAAGGGCAGTGCCTCCCACCACCTTCCTGCGTCTCCGGAGATTGCTGCAATTTCACGTCCAGCAGGTGCCTCCCTCAGGCTGGGAGCCACCAGGGCCATACCTGGACCCTCTGCCCTGCCGCGGGGCCACAGTCTCACTGAGGCCAGGACATAGTCCTCAACTCAAAGCTGCCCGCTGTTTAACTGATGCCAATCTCAGCCAAGTGCACAAATGAATTTACCCATACGTATCCACACATAAATCCATGGACACGTGCATGCACGTATGTGTGTGTGTGTGTGTGTGTGTGCATATATATATGCGTGGGTGTGTGCGAATACATATATGTGTGTGTGTATATATACATATGTGTGTGTGCATATGTATATATGTGTGTGCTTACATATGTGTGTATGTGCATTTATTTGCGCATATATATATATGCGTGTGTGTGCATGTATATATGTGTGTGTGCTTATATATATGTGTGTGTATATATATATATGTACATGCGTGTGTATATGTGTGTGTATGTATATATGTGTGTGCAAGTGTGTGTATATACTTGTGTGTGTGCTTATATATATATGTGTGTGTGTGTATATATATGCGTGTGTGTATATGTGTGTGTGCATATGTATATGTGTGTGTATATATATATGTGTATATACATGTGTGTGTGCTTATATATATGTGTGTGTGCATATATATATGTGTGTGTGCTTACATGTATGTGTGAACATATGTGTGTGCGCACACATATATATATAGATGTAAATATGTGTGTGTATATAGTGTGCACACATTCATGAATAGATGCACGTGCAAGCATGCATGCACATGCAAAGATACACACCCGCACACACACACAAATGCGTGCAAGCATAAACACACAGCATTGCACTGACACCACAGACAGATCTATGGACACATCAGTAAAGGCCTGAAGTTCTAAACACAAGCCGATGTGAGCGTGTATGTGGACACATGGGCACTCACATGTGCCTGCTACTGCATCACAGAATTCCTGTGGCTGGGAATCTCCCAGCTCCCACAGCATCCGCTCTTTCAATCCTGGACATGAAACTGCTGCTCTCCTGGTTTGCTGTATAAAAGGTCAGGATCAATCAGATTTTTTTTGCCTTAAACTTGGTTCGTGTCGCCAGCGGCTGCGCTCGGGCTGTGGGAGAGGGGGTGAGGCCGCGGCTGGGGCTGGGGCCGGGGCGATTACTTGCCATGCTGCGGGGAATGCCCGGATTGTCAGGAGTTCTACGCTCATAGAAACATATAAAATAACATAAAATTCTTAAGGGATTGGACAGGCTAGATGCAGGAAAAATGTTCCCCATGTTGGGGGAGTCCAGAACCAGGGGTCACAGTTCAAGAATAAGGGGTAGGCCATTTAGGACTGAGATGAGGAAAAATGTTTCCACCCAGAGAGTTGTGAATCTGTGGGATTCTCTGCCACAGAAGGCAGTGGAGGCCAATTCATTGGGTGTTTCCAAGAGAGAGTTAGATTTAGCTCTCGGGGCTCACGGAATCAAGGGATATGGGGAGAAAGCAGGAACGGGGCACTGATTCTGGATGATCAGCCATGATCATATTGAATCGCTCACACAAGGCACCAAGCTGCTGCCCAGAGTCTGATGGATTGGTAGGTTGGTCTGTCCAGCAACCATGAGATTCTGTGGCTGCTGGTGAAGCCGGCAGGGGAACCTATTCACCGAGGTCAGCGTTTCAAGTCGGTGACTTTCCGTTGAAAAAACGCCCTCCAGCTTGAAACGCTATCCGTGGGTTTTTTTCTCATTCCCAGCGGATTCTGTTTTTAATTCCAGATTTCCAGGGACTGAGGAGAGGGGGTGGCGAGGGGATGGGGTTGAGGAGGGATACACTCTTGTGTGGAGGTCAAAGACTGAGTTACGTTCCTCAGCGAGTGAGGGTCACGCTACAGGGAGGGGGTACAGATGGAGGTACGCTCCCTAGGGAGGGAATACATATACTCCTATACACACTACACACACACGCACCCAGTTATACATCGACCTGCACACACGCACATGCATATTTTTACATCCCAATCTTACACGTAATAATTTGCACACACATGGGCACATACCTGCAAGTTTATCAGGTGGTTAACCTGCACCCAGTCACTTACACACTTGCAATAACTTACACACTCAGCCACACAACTGGAGAGGGAGGTACCTTGTAAGGGGAGGGGGCTGAGGAGGGGGATTCGCTCCGTAGCGAGGAGGTAGAGATGGGCACACGCAGGCCTGCTGGGGAAGGAGGGGGCCTGGGATGGAGGGAAGGGCAGGGGGCGGCAGGAGAGAGTTGGGGGGGGGGGGGTTACATTGGACGGGGACATGCAGCGTGCCCTGTGGATTGGGAGTGTGCTCGCTCTCCAGGGAAGGTGGGCTGGGTCTCCCGCCTGCTCCGCTGTTTCCAGCGACAGATCTCCTGAACGTGGGCCATCATTCATTTAGGAGCAGAGAAGCCCCAGCTGGTGGCGTCTGGCCATTTGGGACATTCCCACCACAGCAGCACTGGACTCAACTTGTACAGTTTTTTAGTTTATTAATCATGGTTTGATTCTTTTTGGTTCTGATTGATATTTGTACATAATGTAATGTTTGTAAATGATTCATTCCTAAACTGTGGCCGTGAGGGGGCCAGGAGTTGATCGTGGTGAGATCAAAGTCGTGAACCCGCCCAATGTCGTGATCCTGCATGGGGCAGAGACAAGTAGCAGAGCTGGCATGTGTGCAGCATATCTCACACACTCACACACTTGCGCACACACACACACACACTCACACACACACTCACTCACACTCGCACACATACACACACTCACTCACACACATACTCACACTCACTCGCACACACACACACTCACACATACTCACACTGACACACACACACACACTACCACACTCACACACACACACATTCACACACACACACACCCTCACACACACACTGACACACTCACACACACATACTCCCACTAACACACACACAAGACATGCACTCACTCACACTCGCACTCGACATGCTCTTCCACACACACACACCAGTACATACACTGCACACAAATGCTGCTCCACACACATACATCACTCACTTACACACTCACGTGCAATACACATATACACTAACATTACACTTACACTACATTTACACAGGTACATACACTCCCATACACACTACACATACACGCACACACTCATACATCAACCTGCGCGCACACACACACAATTACATATTTTTACATCCCAATCTTACACCTAATCATTTGCGCACATCATGGACACGCACCTGCCCCAGCACAGTATCAGGTCACCACCTGTATCAGGTGGTTAACTTGGACCCAGAGACCGCAACAACTGGTGAACACTCACTGACACAAACACTGCCTCTGCACATAATAATTCCTGTGCGCACATTGACACACTCACACACTCAACACACACACATTTGTTCCACCGCTCACACTCGCACACTCACAATCCCATGCACACTCTAGTGGGCCGTGGTTCTGATCCAGGATACTAACTGAAGGCTCTGGAAAGTGTGGTTACGGACACAACCCTTTCAACATCCAGCCCTCCATGTTCATCATCAGGATCTGTTGTATATGGTAGTATCAAAATCTCACAAACGTTTGAAAAAGGTATTAAAAATCACTTGAAATGACTGATTGTAATCTTTGTACATTTGTAACGCTCACGTGTAAACTGTTTCTGAACATGCCCAGATTGACATTCTAGCCACACCACCTTGTTTGTCTGGTCTCTCTCTCTACCCCTGTTTGTCAGTCAGTGTACAATGTGTTCACAACCTTACCACCAATATATGGGACTTAAATATGACAAACATCAAAAATCAATAAACAAATAAAAAGCACGGAATCGATGGGTTGAGAGTTGGTGTCGATGTTTTATTTCAGAACAAAATGATCCCACTGCGCTACATTCTCCCGGTACCCAGCATCCACCCCCCACTAACCCTTCGATCAGCCGAGAAAGTTATTGGCTGCAACCTTCCCCCCTCCCCTCCATTGATGAACTGTACACTGCAAGGGCCAGGAAGCGAGCGGGCAAGATCATCTCCGACCCCTCTCTCCCTGACCACAAACTCTTTGAATCACTTCCCTCTGGAAGGCGACTCCGGGCTGTCAAAGCTGCCACAGCCAGACATAAAAACAGCTTCTTCCCACGAGCAGTGGCTCTGCTCAACAGGCAAAAAAGTCTCTGGTCTCTTTTTACTCGGGTATTTTATTTCCACATGTTTCAATTATAATGTTTTCACTGATGTATACTGTGTTTTTACCATGTGTGAGCAAAGCAGTCAAATTCCTTGTATGTAAACATACTTAACTAATACATTTATTCTGAACTGACTCTAATCCCATTCCCAGAATCCCATATCACACCCCTAACTAATCCCTAGTCTAAAGAAGAGCTTTGATCCAAAACGTCACCTGTTCCTTTTCTCCAGAGATGCTGCCTGACCTGCTGTGTTACTCCAGCTTTTTGTGTTTGACCCAATCTGCTAAAGTCCTGTATCAATCCCCCACTAATCCCACTCTCTGCTCTAGCTCTAGCTTAGTTTATTGAGCATTCTGGGGAGGTTCACAGGGAGAACGTGCAAACTCCACATAGATAGCATCTCAGGACGGGATTGAACCCGAGCCTCTGGTGCGGTCAGGTAGGGGCTCCAGTAACTGCCACTGTGCAGGAGCTAGATTTAATCCCACTGCCCTGTTCCCTCCCCATTACACTCTTTCATAACCACTGGTAAAAGGCCAGAAAGGGTGTGGAGGAAGGGGATGTTAGGTGGTGATGTGTGAATGTAAAAGCAGTGTGGAGAGAGGCAGGTGAAGGAGAAGAAGGGGGTTAAGGAGGAGGGGAAGGGGTTTAAGGTGGGACGGATAGGGTAGAGAACCGTGTTAGACAGTCAGTATTATGCTGTGTCAACGAAGGGGCAATTCTGAGGGAGGGCAGATGTGAGAAAGACACCACCTGAAGGTCAAGGTTTGTTCATCATTTATTTTTGGAAAAGCACAGTAGCAAGGCCCTGAGAGCCGTTGCCCCATTCCTCCGGCTGTCGGGTTCCAGTGCTGCCTGTGTGGAGTGCGCATACCAGCACCGTCCTACACACATTACAATTTTTACCAAAGCCAATTAACCTGCAAACCTGTGTCTCTGGGATGTGGGAGGAAACCGGAGCACCCGGAGAAAGTCCAGGCAGTCACAGGGAAATCGTACAAACTTCATACAAGCAGCACCCGTAGTCGGGATGGACCTTGGGTCCCTGGCGCTGTAAGGCAGCAACTCTACCGCTGTGCCATCATCACGCACCTATTTACACTAAGACTAATTCCATTTTATTCTCTCCACATTCTCACCAACTCTTCCAGGATTCTAACCCTCACCCTACACACGAGCAGCAACGTAAAGTGGGAATTTTGGGGGGGGGGGGGGGGGGGGAACTAGAGCATTTGGGGGAAGCTCCACATGGAGAACGTGCAAACTCCACATGGATAGCACCTTAGGACGAGATTGAACCCGAGTCTTTGGTGCGGTAAGGTAGCGGCTCCAGGAACTGTGATGGTGCAGAAGCTAGATATATTTCTAGTTGCAGAAAGCATCAAGGAATATGGGCAGAGAAAGCGAATATGGTATTGAGATAGAGAATCTGCCATGTTTGTATTTTTTGATCGGGCAGGCTCGAAGGGCCAATTCCTGCTCTTATTTTCTGTTTCCCTCACAGGCTCATCACAGTATGAACTTTCCCTAAGTCTGAAGAAGGGCCTCGACCTGAAAAGTCACCCATTCCTTCCTACCCATGCTGCCTGTCCCACTGAGTTACTCCAGCATTTTGCAACATGCCGAAGACTGTACGCAGTACTAGAGTCAGCCACTAAATGGCAGCAGAGGTCCACGTTCTGGTCACTGCGACCATCCACAAACACGAACCTCACCCTGAGCCTGAAACAATATTGCCTTAAACACCATCCCTACGTCAGCTCAAAACACCCACTCAGTAACACAAATTCCAAAGCACTTATCAAATCCAAAGCACTGCAGGAAAAATGTTCCCGGTGTTGGAAGAGTCCTGAACCAAGGTCACAGTTTAAGAATAATGCCCCTGTCCCACTTAAGAAACCTGAATGGAAACCTCTGGAGACTTTGTGCCCCACCCAAGGTTTCCGTGCAATTCCCGGGGTTTTTTGTCAGTTTCGACCATTAGGGAGACTGACAGAAACCTCCGGGAACAGCCATGACCGGCTAGATGCAGGAAGATTGTTCCCAATGTTGGGGAGGTCCAGGACAAGGGGTCACAGCTTAAGGATAAGGGGAAAATCCTTTAGGACCGAGATGAGAAGCACTTTTTTCACACAGAGAGTGGTGGGTCTCTGGAACTCTCTGCCACAGAGGGTAGTTGAGGCCAGTTCATTGGCTATATTTAAGAGGGAGTTAGATGTGGCCCTTGTGGCTAAGGGGATCAGAGGGTATGGAGAGATGGCAGGTACGGGATACTGAGTTGGATGATCAGCCATGATCATATTGAATGGCGGTGCAGGCTCGAAGGGCCGAATGGCCTACTCCTGCACCTAAGTTCTATGTTTCTATGGGAACCGCACGGAAACCTTGGGTGGGGCGCAAAGTCTCCAGAGGTTTCCGTTCAGGTTTCCAAAGTGGGACAGGGGCATTAGGGGTAGGCACATTTAGGACTGAGATGAGGAAAAAAATTTTCACCCAGAGAGTTGTGAATCTGTAATTGTCTGCCACAGAAGGCAGTGGAGGCCAATTCACTGGATGTTTTCAATAGAGAGTTCGATTTAGCTCTTAGGACTAATGGAATCAAGGGAGGTGGGGGAGAAAGCAGGAACGGGGTACTGATTTTAGATGATCAGCCATGATCTGATTGAATAGCGGTGCTGGCTCGAAGGGCCGAATGGCCTCCACCTGCAACAGTTTTTCTGTGTTTCTATTCCAAAAACATAAAAGTGAAAGGCAGGGCTCAAAACTTTGAGACACTGTACTTCCCAGATTTCTTTACTTGTTCCAATGTTTGCCGGTTTTCCCTACCCAAGTCATTTTTTAATTCAGTTAACCAATCTATAACCTCCTTTATATGGGTTAACAAGGTTCCAAGGGTCAATAAGTGCACTCTCCAAAGAGGTCGTGAAGTAGGTGGACTGGGCCTTCCTAGCTTTATTAATTATTACTGGGCATCCAATATCCAAAAGATATTATTCTAGCTCCACCGACCAGATACAGACTGGTGGCTGCTTGAATCACAATCCTGTTACTCCTCGTCTCTCCCAGCTTTAGTATATTCTTCCCTGCCATTGAAACCCTCTAGATTTACATCCAACCCTGTCGTACTATCAACCATCAACATTTTTAACCAATTTCGTTGCCATTATAAGCTTACATCAGCTTCAGTTCTGGGTCCCATTCACAGTAACCATTTATTCCCCCCCTCTACACTTGACTCAACCTTTCGACAGTGGGGTTTGAATGGTCTTATGTCCTTTAAGGATTTATACACTAACAACATATTTGATAGTTTCGACTACCTACACAAAAAGCATGGCCTCCCACATAATCATTTCTTTAAATATCTTCAGGTTCGCCACTTTGTCATGAACCAATTTCCTTATTTTCCTGATCTCCCTCCTGTCACAGTGTTGGAGAAACTCACTCTTACCTTTGCAAATAAAGGACTGATCTCCGCAGTATATTCTCGATTGATGTATTTAGGAGATCAAAACCTGAACGAAGTTAAAGCTAGGTGGGAGGATGACCTTGGTATGGATCTGTCTGAGGAATGCTGGACAGAAGCGCTGAAAAAGGTCCACTCCTCATCATCATGTGCTAGATTGGGGCTCATACAATTTAAAGTTTTACACAGGGTTCATTTCAAGCAAAGCCAAGCTTGCTAACATATATCCAGGGACGGACGCTGGCTGTGACAGGTGCTCGTTCTCTCCAGCCAATCTAGCTCATGCATTCTGGTCTTGCCCCAAACTTGTTAACTACTGGGCAGTGGTTTTTAAAACCATCAGTGAAGTCCTTGGGATGACAGTGAGACCTTGCCCGCTTGTAGCTGTATTTGGTGTAACAGATAAAACCTTGGGTTTAAATACAACCCAGTCTGATATCATTACATCACTTTTGGCCCGTAGGAGAATCTTACTGGTCTGGAAATCTAACACTCCTCCATCTGCCGCTGCTTGGCTGGAAGACGTCATGTTTTTTTTAAGGTTAGAAAAGATTAAATTCACATTGAGGGGGTCTGTGAAAAGGTTTTATTTGAAATGGGAACCCTTTTTATCATTCTTTGAGGGTCTAAAGGAACTACCTATTGACTGAGAGCACTTGACATTAAGTGGGGATCTGCCTTTATTCTGTTTTGTTACTTTATTATTGTTCAAAAGTGCATTTGATTTTGTGATATATTTGGATTGTGAAAAAATAAGCTGCCACGGGATGTTTAGGGAGGGTGGGTTAGGGTGTTTATATTATTATTATTATTATTATTTATAAAAAACAAAATTATAAAACTTTGAGACACTGCCTCAAATAACAAATGTTAAAGCCTCAATCATAAGACACAAACTTCACAAAACGTACGCAAAACATCATCACCAAAGCAGCATCTGCAAAATACTGACCTCAGTTCAGTCCGCAACTCAGCCATCAGAAACAAGGAACACAAAACATTGGTGGCAAAACACCAACACAATAAACACCTCAAAACATCGAAGAGAGAAAAGCAACCCAAGCAAAGACCAAATCCACTGATCTCAAAATCATTCTTCAATGATTTTAGAATCAGATCCCAGATCCCAGAAATTGACAAACCTTCTTGAATTTTTTGAAGAGGTTACTAGGGAAATTGATGAGGGTAAAGCAGTGGATGTTGTCTATATGGATTTCAGTAAAGCCTTTGACAAGGTTCCCCATGGAAGGTTGGTTAAGAAGGTTCAATCTTTGGGTGTTAATGGCGGAGTAGCAAGATGGATTCAACAGTGGCTGAATGGGAGATGCCAGAGAGTAATGGTGGATGGCTGTTTGTCAGGTTGGAAGCCGGTGACCAGTGGGGTGCCTCAGGGATCTGTGTTGGGTCCACTGTTGTTTGTCATGTACATCAATGATCTAGATGATGGGGTGGAAAATTGGATAAGTAAGTATGCAGATGATACTAAGATTGGTGGTGCTGTGGATAATGAAGTAGATTTTCAAAGTCTACAGAGAGATTTGGGCCATTTGGAAGAGTGGGCTGAAAGATGGCAGATGGAGTTTAATGCTGATAAGTGTGAGGTGCTACATCTTGGCAGGAAAAATCAAAATAGGACGTACATGGTAAATGGTAGGGAATTGAGGAATGCTGTGGAACAGAGGGATCTAGGAATAACTGTGCATAGTTCCCTGAGGGTGGAATCGCATGTAGATAGGGTGGTAAAAAAAGCTTTTGGTGTGCTGGCCTTTATAAATCAGAGCATTGAATATAGGAGTAGGGAAGTAATGTTAAAATTGTACAAGGCATTGGTGAGACCAATTCTGGAGTATGGTGTACAATTTTGGTCACCTAATTATAGGAAGGATGTCAACAAAATAGAGAGGGTACAGAGGAGATTTACTAGAATGGTGCCTGGGTTCCAGCAACTAAGTTACAGAGAAAGGTTGAACAAGTTAGGTCTTTATTCTTTGGAGCGCAGAAGGTTAAGGGGGGACTTGATTGAGGTCTTTAAAATGATGAAAGGGATAGACAGAGTTGATGTGGATAAGCTTTTCCCATTGAGGGTAGGGAAGATTCAAACAAGAGGGCATGACATGAGAATTAAGGGACAGAAGTTTAGGGGTAACATGAGGGGGAACTTCTTTACTCAGAGAGTGGTGGCTGTGTGGAATGATCTTCCAGCAGAAGTGGTGGAGGCAGGATCGATTTTAACATTTAAAAGTAAAGTGGATAGGTATATGGACAGGAAGGGAATGGAGGGGTATGGTCTGAGTGCAGGTAGATGGGGCTAGGGGAAAATAAATGGTCGGCACAGACTGGAAGGGCAGAGAAGGCCTGTTTCCATGCTGTAATTGTTATATGGTTATATGGTTATAAATGATGAACAGAGGGACTGGGTGGGACCTCAAACTTCCTGCATCACTAGAAGATAGGCCATTGGCATGTTTACCTTCATAGATTGGTCACAGAATGTAGAAGTTACAAACATCATGTGTAATTCTGGATGTCATGATATAGAAAGGATGTGGTTGTGCTGCAGAGAATGCAGAGGAAATGCTCAAGAACCTTCTGAACCTTCTGAATTTTGCAGTCAGCAGGGCAGCACTCTGCATATCACCAACTTGGACAATTTTACATTTTATACCAAGCCAATTAACCTACAAACCTGTACGTCTTTGGAGTATGGGAGGAAACCAAAGATCTCGGAGTAAACCCACGCAGATCACGGGGAGACCGTACAAACCCCATACAGACAGCACCCGTAGTCGGGATCGAACCCGGGTCTCTGGCGTTGCATTTTGCTGCAAGGCAGCAACTCTACCGCTGCACCACCGTGACCATGAAATAAATAGATTGGAGGACGTTAATTATGGGGAGAAATTGGAGATTGGTCTGAAGATGGGTCTCGACCCGAAACCTTATCTATTAATTCGCTCCATAGATGTTACTCACCCGCTGAGTTTCTCTAGGATTTTTGTCCACTTTGGATATATTGGCCCCATTTTCCCTGGAGTGAAAGAGGCCAAGGGGTGACCTGATGGAGGTATATACAATTGTAAGAGGGATAGATTGGATATCTTTTCCCCACGGTAAGAGTATCAAAAACAAGACGGGCGACACAGTGGAGCAGCGGTAGAGTTGCTACCTCACAGTGCCAGAGATCTGGGTTCCATCCTGATTACGGGTGCTGTGTGTACGGAGTTTGCACATTCTCCCCATGATCTGCGTGGGTTTTCCCCCCAGAGCTCCTCCCACATTCCAAAGACGTACAGGTTTGTAGGTTGGTTGCCTTGGTAAAATTATAAATTGTCCCTAGTGTGTGTAGGATGGTGTTAGTGTGCGGGGATTGCTGGCTGGTGCGGACTCGGTGGGACGAAGGACTGTATCTCTAAACTCAACTCAACTCAACTCAACTAAAGAAGGCATGGGCATAATGTGAGGGGGAGGAACTTTAAAAGGGAATGGAAAGGACAGCTATCTTTATGCACTGTGGTTGAAATATGGAACTTGCTGCAGACGAGATGCTGGAGTCAGATGGAATTTTTAACCTTTAAGAGACATTTAGACAGGCACTCAAAAACGGTCATGGATAGAAGCAAACAACACAAATGCGGGCACATGGGATTAGTGTAAGTAGACAAAAACATCATCACAGTGATTTGCAGTTCAGTTTATTGTCATGTGTACCGAGGTACAGTGAAAAGCTTTTTGTTACCTGCTAACCAGTGATGGGTCGAAGGGGCCAATTAGGCTGCACAGCTGTGCATTAGACCTCTGTGAACAAGGAGAAATAGTTGCAAGACTAATCTAGGAGAGAAACAGAAAGACACTCCAGAGCTTTGTACAAAGGGAACCATTAGCAAAAGGAAATGGTAATCTCTTACAAATGGAGACAGCAGTCTGAAGAAGGGTCTCGACCCGAAACGTCGCCTATCTCCTTCGCTCCTTAGATACTGCTGCACCCGCTGAGTTTCTCCAGCTTTTTGTGTGCCCTCGATTCTCCAGCATCTGCAGTTCCTTCTTTAAAACAGGAGAAATGATACTGGCGCGTGAGTAGATGGCAATTTTCAATCTGTCGTCAGGGAAGAAAACGTCATGGTCATAGTGTCGAACAACAAGTCCAGAGAAATGGGGAAATGAATAGTGTTGCGAAATCAATAGGACTGAAAGCTGATAAATCAGCAGGGCCTGATGCAGTGTGGCACTGGGATAGATGTGGTACCGCAGGGCATGGTAGAGGAGGCTGCGCTGAGAGTGCTTACAGCAGACAGACACAAAATGCTGGGGTAACTCAGCGGGACAGGCAGCATCTCTGGAGAGAAGGAATGGGTGACGTTTCAGGTCGATACCTTTCTTCAGCTAGACTGGCAACTGGGAACTCAGCCATGCACAGAGGTATATTCAGGGAGACAGACACTATGCAGGCAGAGAGGGAAAGGCGATCACCAGGAAACTAGTGGAAGCAATACAATCAGATCATCTCAAGAAGGATCTCCACCCGAAATGTGGCCTATTTCCTTCGCTCCACAGATGCTGCCTCACCTGCTGAGGTTCTCCAGTATATTTGTCTACCTTCGATTTTCCAGCATCTGCAGTTCCTTCTCAAACATCAGATAATCTCACTCACTGACAGACAGTGTAAACTGTAGGGGTTAATGGCAGCTGGAGTCGGAGTAAAGGGGCTGTCCCACGATACGAGTTTACCCAAGATCAAACTCGTGATAAAACCCCTGTCTCATGGTGCGAGTTGACCAACGAGTGACCTCGAGTTTAAAACAAATTTAACTTGTGGTAATCACGTACAATTAACGTAGTGGGAACGTCGGAACTCGCACGCGCAACTTAGCGACTCGTGGCGCTAACGGCAGGTACCCGTGAAACCCGTGGGTCTGAAGAAGGGTCTCGACCTGAAACGTCGCCTATCTCCTTCACTCCTTAGATGCCGCTGCACCCGCTGAGTTTCTCCAGCCTTTTGTGTACCCGTGAAACTTGTTAACTCGTGAAAATATTCAAGCTTGTTTAAAGTTTTCCACGAGTCAAATTTACTCTTGAAGTTAAAAATTGAAACATTTAAACACGTTGTAAGAAGGGAGTGGCGTGTGCGTTTACCTTTTAGTGATACGTGAGTCTACAACTATCATGATTTCATTTGGACTCTTCTCTGCCCTACAGGACTATTGCAAACATTTGTCACTCTTTGGGTTAAGCAATTATATTTCTGGGTTTATGTTCCAAATATACTTTCCATTTGTTTCCACTTACAGCTCCCAGGTTAATAAATGATCTGACAATATGTACGATTGTTTAAGTAATCTGCCTGTTGTAACTAAACACTGAAATGAGGTCGACCTGCAATGGTAATGTGTGGCATGGTGTGAAGTTCCTGGTGTAATCCCTGTCAGGGTACAGGTTGGTTAACCTCACTCAAACAGAAGACTGTGGTTCACTAACCTATGTCGACATTATTATAAACCCTCTACATGTTTCTCGTCTCTTTTTACCACCATATTAAAATGGTGACAGTGAACATTTGTGTCAAATCCATTTTATGTTGATGTTTGAATTAAATATAAAGACTTAGATACTACTGAAGTGTATGTAGCAAACATTATTAACTCTTTGCAGTCCCCTTAAGTTTTCTTTAAAAATTAACTGTGGAGTGATTTTCTTTTGGATTGGGGGGTGAGAAGAATTGGAAATTAAGCGGTAAACCTGATATAGGTCTTCAAAACCGTGTATATAGAACTAATTCCACGTGCGGGGGGGGTTAATTCGTAATTATTGTGACCAGCAGAACGGAGGGGCAAACCTCCAAAGACATACAGGTTTGTGGGTTGATTGACTTTTGTAAACGGCCACTAGTGTGTGGGATGCAAAAGTGGGATAAACGGGAAATTGGGTTTGGGTGATCGATGGTCGGCGTGGACTCGGTGGGCCAAAGGTCCTGTTCCCAATTCCATAATGTGGGAGCAAATCCCTGCGGTAGAGAGCGATCAAGTGGAGTGTTTCAGTTAAAGGGAGGCCTCGCAAATAGAGGTGGAATGTCGGGGGGAAAAATACTCTGAGAGGCGAGGGGGTAGCCAATGTCCCTGTGAATCTGAAACATCGCCAACTTTGTGTCCTGCCTGTAGGCCAAGGATTCTGTCACAATCTCCGTGCGTGTCAAGAATGGCACCCGCTCTAAGAGATTTACATGGTTTGGATATGGGGGGTCATAGAGGGTTACAGCACGGAAAAAGCCCCCTCGGTCCAACTTGTTCATGCCAAGGAAGGAGGGCTTGGGTTGCAAGAAGAAGGTGGATAGGTTTGAGGGTTTTTTTCTTTGCAGTGCAGGAGGCTGAGGGATGACCACGTCTCACATTTGGCCTCTATCCCTCTAAACCTCTCATACCCAACAGGTTTCTGCAGAGTCTACAGTACAGCAAGGCTTGTGTTCCATTCAACATTTCCGCCACCATCTCCCACTGCCCTGGTTCTGTTGTCTTGAAACACAAAAGTGCTGAACTAACATCTGTGGAGAACATGTTTCGGATCGCCACCCTCATTTGGCTGCTGGGTTAATTTTGATTTTAGACTGCAAAGGACAACTAGTTGTTTTCAAAATGACGTGTAATCTGCATTGTTTGCATCTTTGGAATATCCAAAGTCTCCGCTTTTCCATTTCAGAACATTTATTCGTCAGGCATTAAACAAGGGTCTGAAGAAGGGTCTCGACCCGAAGCGTCACATGTTCCTTTTCTCCAGAGATGCTGTCTGATCTGCCGAGTTACTCCAGTTTCTTGTATCTATCTTCGGTTTAAACCAGAATCTGCAGTTCCTTCCTACACATAAAAAATAATGCGGTGGCGGGAGAAGAACTCGTTATTTCGGAAATCCCAGGAAAGTATACAGTAATCTTTGCTCCGCAGCCGAACTGGTTGAAGGAAGATTGCCAAAAACACATTACTCAGATAAACATGGGAGGTCGACAACATGTTAAAATGTATCTCCGGTTAAACCCGTTTTTCTTAATGAAAAAATGACAAAGCAGCTTAAAATGAACTGTCGTTCAAAAGTAAATCGAGATAAGATCATTATTGATTCAGCTTCACTCAATTACACGGCGCCCGCACTTTTTATGCATTAGCTCTGTTTTGGAGTATTTTATGTGTTAGAACACGGACATTAATCTAATGACCTTGGTGGTTACACTGACTGTATGCAACCTGTCAGCATTGTTCCCCCAGCTCTTCAGGAAAACCACATCATAATGCTGTGCCCTCAGAGGACCAGTCACCATTTGCGAATCCGTGCAGCTTTTTACAACAGCCTCCGGACAGAGAGTGAAACATTTTTTTTTCTTACGAACAAAAAACCTCAATCACTTTGAAATGTGTTGGAAGGAACAGCCGATGCTGGTTTAAACCGAAGACGGACACATAAAACTGGAGCAGCGAACAATGAATGGCCTGCTCCCTTTATCATCATTACTTTTGTGTATACCTTTCATTCTACATCTCTCATTTTCCTTTCCCCAACAAAGCCGCAGGATGGAGATGTCTTCTTTCACACTGTTGCTTATTAAAACAGACCTTCATTCACGGTTGGCTCAAGAGTAACTCGGGAGAGGAACTTGGAACATCGCAGAAAGGACAAGTAAACAGCAAACCTAGTCATACCCGTGGGAACTCGGTTAAACTCTTGGTCATACACTTGGAATCTCGTACACAACCACGAATAGCAATGTTACAACATTTAGAGATTTTAAAAATCAAGTCTGCAATTTATCCCATCACATAAAGCATAAAAAGAAGTTTAATTTGACACCTAATTCACTTTTATATCTTCAGTATTAAAAAAGTTATGGCCATTTTCATACTCGGAAATTAGCATCTTGTTCCCTATTGCTTTTCCATTGACTTAACACAAAAGCTGTGATCGAGGACAGTCAAAAGCCCATAACTTTCTTAAAAATTAGGAGAACTGAAATAAATCTTCAGTTATTATAGATTGAAGCATTCTGAAACAAATATGAATCAATCTTACTTGGATGACCTGAAATTAAAGCATATAATTAGTTAGTTACCCAATTGTAGCTAATTACAAAATTCAATTACTAGATCTAAACATCTATCCATTTCTTAAGAAAATATTAACATTTTTTAAAAAGCCTAAGTGTCCAAATAACATTCACACAAGAATTCACAATATAACATAGAAACATAGAAACATAGAAAATAGATGCAGGAGTAGGCCATTCGGCCCTTCGAGCCTGCACCGCCATTCAATGTGATCATGGCTGATCATCCAACTCAGTATCCCGTACCTGCCTTCTCTCCATACCCCCTGATCCCTTTAGCCACAAGTGCCACATCTAACGCCCTCTTAAATATAGCCAATGAACTGGCCTCAACTACCTTCTGTGGCAGAGAACTCCAGAGACTCACCTCTCTCTGTGTAAAGAATGTTTTCCTCATTTCGGTCCTAAAGGAATTCCCCCTTATCCTTAGACTGTGACCCCTTGTTCTGGACTCCCCCAACATCGGGAACAATCTTCCAGCATCTAGCTTGTCCAACCCCTTAAGAATTTTGTAAGTTTCTATAAGATCCCCCCTCAATCTTCTAAATTCCAGCGAGTACAAGCCGAGTCTATCCAATCTTTCCTCATATGAAAGTCCTGACATCCCAGGAATCAGTCTGGTTCCTGGTAACATGATTTTTAAATCTAATTGTTATGAATTTATAGGCCAAATTGAAGGAATTTAGTGTTTAATGCCCGTAAATTGATGGCCATTTAAATCAGCTTGCGAGTGGGATTTTGTGGAACGCGATGTATTGGAACATTGCGATTGCGTTGAATTTAAACCACATATCAGCAGGAAAAATACTGCTGGTTCGTATGGGGAATAAATCACCGTTTCGCAACATGGAATGTTGATTAAGGTCATCTTAACAAGCAAGTTTATATGTAAAAATAAACGGCTTTTCTTTACCCGTCCCCTACGTGAAATCCGTCCCCGGTGTCGGCGTTCACGGCATTAGAAGCTCATTTTTATTTTACTCCAGCGCTGAAATTGCCGGGCGATTTTAAAATAAAAATTCACATACTGGCAGTCGGAACGAATCTTTAGCAAAAGCTCGCACCCCGAGAAAATATAATTCCGGAAGGCAAGGGAAAACCGCATTTCAACCCCGCCCCCCCCCCCCAATAGCGCCAAAGTCGCGCACACGGCCAGTGACAGAACTGCAGCGCCGCTGAAGGTAAGTTTTGTAACATACCTACCACGAGTCTTTCACTCCGGGTACCTCGTGGGTCAGCTCGCACCGTGAGACAGGGCTTTTAGCGCGTAGGATGTACGTAGCGGGTACGTCGGAGCTCGGGACGTCTCTTAGCGGCTCGTAATGCTAACGGCAGGTACTCGGGAAACGCGGTAAACTGGTGAAGATTTTTCAACATGTTGAAAAATGTCCATGAGAGCCCCGAGTACCTACGAGCGGCTATTACCATAATCCTTCGAGTTCGAATCATGGCAAACTCGGGAGAATGCTTGAATTACCTCATACAGTGGGTTAGGCCCTTAATAACTCATACAGTGGGTTAGGCCCTTAATAAGTTCAAATTCAAGTTCCAGAGAGTTTATTGTCATGTGTCCCTGATAGAACAATGACATTCTTGCTTTGCTTCAGCACAACAGAATATAGACGGCATGAATACAGAACAGATCAGTGTGTCCATATCCCATTATATAAATATATACACACATGAATAAATAAACTGATAAAGTGCAAATAAACAGATAATGGATTATTAATGTTCAGAGTTTTGTCCGAGCCAGGTTTAATAGCCTGATGGCTGTGGGGAAGTAGCTATTCCTGAACCTGGTCGTTGCAGTCTTCAGGCTCCTGTACCTTCTACCTGAAGGTAGCAGGGAGATGAGTGTGTGGCCAGGATGGTGTGGGTCCTTGATGATGCTGCCAGCCTTTTTGAGGCAGCGACTGTGATAAATCCCCTCGATGGAAGGAAGGTCAGAGCCGATGATGGACTGGGCAGTGTTAACTACTTTTTGTGGTCTTTTCCGCTCCAGGGCGCTCAAGTTGCCGAACCAAGCCACGATGCAACCGGTCAGCATGCTCTCTACCGTGCACCTGTAGACGTTAGAGAGAGTCCTCCTTGACAAACTGACTCTCCGTAATCTTCTCAGGAAGTAGAGGCGCTGACGTGCTTTCTTGACAATTGCATCAGTGTTCTCAGACCAGGAAAGATCTTCAGAGATGTGCATGCCCAGGAATTTGAAGCTCTTGATCCTTTCAACCATCAACCCGTTGATATAAACGGGACTGTGGGTCCCCATCCTACTCCTTCCAAAGTCCACAATCAGTTCCTTGGTTTTGCTGGTGTTGAGGGCCAGGTTATTGTGCTGGCACCATATGGACAGTTGCTTGATCTCTCTTCTGTACTCCGACTCATCCCCATCAGTGATACGTCCCACAACAGTGGTGTCGTCAGCGAACTTGATGATGGAGTTCGCACTATGACCGGCTACGCAGTCATGAGTATAGAGTGAGTACAGCAGGGGGATGAGCACGCAGCCTTGAGGTGCTCCCGTGCTGATTGTTATCGAGTCTGATACATTTCCACCAATACGAACAGACTGTGGTCTGTGAATGAGGAAGTCAAGGATCCAATTGCAGAGGGATGCGCAGAGACCCAGTTCTGAGAGTTTGGTAACCAGCTTGGAGGGGATGATAGTATTTAATGCCGAGCTGTAATCGATGAATAACAGCCTGACTTATGAGTTTTTGTTGTCCGAGTGGTCCAGAGCGGAGAGCCAGCGAGATCGCGTCCACCATTGATCTGTTGTGGCAGTAAGTGAACTGCAGTTGATCCAGGTTTTTGTCGAGGTAGGAGTTGATTTTTGTCGAGGTAGGAGTTGATTTGCAGCACTGGGCTGGAGGAAGAAGCAACAGCAACAGAGAATTAAGGTGGTGGGGCTTCATTAGTTAGAGGGACAGCAGGGCTTTTAGTTTAGTGTAGAGATACAGCGTGGAAACAGGCCCTTTGGCCCATCGAGTCCATGATAGTGGGCGGGCGCGACTCACGTTGCAGCGGCCCCTACAGCCTGTCTGTCTTTTTTTTTAATTTTTTGTCTAGTTAAATGTAGTTGTTCGTGTTTTTTTTGTATTGTTTGTAACTGTGTATGTGTGGGGGGGGGGGGTGGGGGGGGGGGGGAAGAGGGGGAAACTTTTAAATCTCTTCCCTGCACGGGAGACCCGACTTTTTCCCTGTCGGGTCTCCGTTGTTGTTGGGGCCTAGCACCATGGAGCGGCCTCCGACCAGGACGACCTGGGGGCTCCAGTCACGGAGCTGCGGACTCACCGTCATGGGGCTGGCTGGCCTCGGAGCGTGGGGAGCGTGGGCTCGACCCCGGAGCTCCAGCTCCAGCTGCAGCTGCAGACCAGTGGACTATCGGAAGCTCGCGGGCCCGGGTGGGAGACCGCTCTCCGGAGCTCCCGCAACACAGCTTCTCCAGCCCATGTCATGGGGTTGGAGCGACCTGGAGCGGGGCCGTACATCACCCGGCGCGGCTTTAATGGCCGCAGGACATTCCAGCGCCCGCCGGGGGCTCCAACTGTGACCTTTGGGCCTGGAGCGGGGCCGTACATCGCCCGGCGCTACCTCAAAGGCCGTGGGACTTAACACTGCCCGCCTGCAGCTTTGACCTCGGGAGAGAAATGGTGCGGGGGAGAGAGAAGACTTTGCCTTCCATCACAGTGAGGAGGAGATTCACTGTGATGGATGTTTGTGTGAATTGAATTGTCTGTGTATTTTTCTGTGTATGTAGAAACGGAGTTTCGTTCGAGCCTCTCTGAGGTTCGAATGACAAATAATAAAATCAAATCAAAACCAAATCCCATACACTAGTACTATCCTACACACTAAGGACAGTTTACAATTTTTTAACCAAAGTCAATGAACCTACAAACCTGTAAATCTTTGGAGTGTGGGTGGAAACTGGAGATCCCGGAGAAAACCCACACGGTCACAGGGAGAACGTGCAAACTCCGTGCAGACAGCACTGTTAGTCAGGATCAAACCCGGGTCTCTGGCGCTGCAAGGCAGCAACTCTACTGCTGCACCACCTTGCCATTGTAAAGTCGGGTTTAATACTAGTGGCATGTACCAGTGTTGCAGCTCTCTCAGAAAACCATCTGCATCAGATCCTGACTGCCATCAACAGTGCATACACGAAACGTGGACTCCCCATCAATTCCAGAAGATTCAGGTTATCTACCAATCGTCACCAACTGAGACAACTCGGAAAGAACCGTCAATTCAACTTGGTGAAACAACCCTGGAAAATGTGGATCACTTTCCGTAACTTGGAAGTCACCTCTCCTCCAATGTCGACCTTGATGACGAGATCCGACATCGTCTTAAGTGTGCTGGAACAGCTTTAGGATGTCGTCGAATGAGAGTCTTTCAAAATCGTGACATCTGAACAGACACCAAAATGTTAATGTACAAGGCAGTGTTGCTTCCAACGCTTCTGTATGCATCAGAAACCTGGACAACATACCGACGCCATCTGAAAACACTTGAAAAGTTCCATCAACGATGTCTTTGAAGCAGCTTAAATATCAGTTGGGAAGACAGAAGATCCAACGTCAGTGTGCTGAATGAAGCATCGAAGCCTTCGGCATCAAGAACCAACTAAGATGGGTCGGTCGTGTTGTTCGGATGGAAGACAAGCGTCTACCAAAGCAAATCTGCTACTCCCAGCTTAAAGAAGGGAAACGTAAAAGAGGCGGGCAAAAGAAGATCCAGCATGAAGAAATGTGCAATCGACATCGACAATTGGGCAACCAATGCCAAGGACAGGAAACCCTGGCCAACCATCATCCAAGAAGGCACAGCGACCTTCAAAGCCAACAGATGCGCAGAATTAGAAGAAAGAGAAGAAAACAGAAAGAGAGGCAGCTACAACCAAAGCCCGATCTGCCATCCTGAATGCTGAAGAACTTTCAAAGCCAGGATTGGACTCATAAGCCACCCAGACCATCATCCTCGACCTCGAGGGATAGCCACGATGACCAGTGGCATGTACCAGTGGCATATACCAGTAGTATGTATGTGGCATGTACCAGTGGCATGTACCAGTGGCATGTACCAGTGGCATGTACCAATGGCACGTACCAGTGAGATCAGACATAGGAAGGAGAGGCAGAAGCAAGCCTAGCAGAGAATATGGTTTAGGAGGAGGGCTTTAGTGGAGAGAAGGGTACTTCTACAGATTGTCTGAAGAAGGGTCTCAGCCCCCCCAAAAAAATCTGTCTATTCCCCACACAGATGCTGCCTGATCCTCTGAGTTCCTCCAGCACTCGGTGTTTTATTCAAGATTCCAGCATCTGCAGTTCCTTGTGTCTCGTTTCTGCAATCCAGATGGGATGCACTTCATCAGGGACGGAACAACATCCTTGCTGGGAATGAGCTTGTGCTGCAGGGGAGGGGCGAAGCTACTTTGCCAGAGGGTGGACCTCTGGGAGTATCAACCGCAATTGAGCAGGAAACGGTTAGGTGGGGTTCTGGTGAGGGGGGGGGGGGATTCAGGCAGAGGAAGGAATAGTCCAGGACTACATCAGCCGTGTATATTGGGAAAGCACAAGACTAATAGTGCACCGGAAAATAGATCTGGAGTTGGGGAGACTTTAGTTTAGTCTAGTTTAGTTTGGAGATACTGCACGGAAACAGGCCCCCCGGCCCACTGAGTCTGCATCGACCAGCGGTCCCTGCTCATTAACACTACCCTACACACACTAGGGACAATTTAACATTTATACCAAGCCAATTAGCCTACAAACCTGCACGTCTTTTGGAGTGTGGGGGGAAACCTGAGATCCCGAAGAAAATCCACGCAGGTCACGGGGAGAACGTGCAAACTCCGTACAGACAGCACCCGTAGTCGGGATGGAACCCGGGTCTCTGGCGCTGTGAGGCAGCAACTCTACCGCTGCGCCACCGTGCCAGTCAGCGCAAGTATTTTACTGAGATTAGTTCAAATAGAATTATATAACAAATTTGAGTTTACAATACGTGAATGCAGATGTATGAATGTGAATCACGATAAGGACTTCAACACATAGCCATGTGGGACTGTGTGGTGATGATAACAGCAACAGTTTGAACAGGGGTGGGACCAGGCATTTAATATAACTGGGTAACAAATGGTAATAAAATAAATATCATAATACTGGTGAGGGAATGACGCTGAGACTCAATGGTAGCCTTCCTTTGGAGACTATCTCTCTTCATAAACTCCAGAGTATTATGTTCATTGGAAGAGGGATGTGGGTGGCTAGTGGACACAGAGAGAGAGAGAGCCGAGCCTTGATCTTTCACAGGCCAACTTTGGGCATCAAACAGCCAGACTTCCATGTCGGCAAGACCAAGAGCAGGCTCGGCGATCATTTTGCTGAACATCACGCTCAGTCCGCCTAAACCTACACGATCTCCCGGTTGTTAACACTTTAACTCCCCCTCCCATTCCCAGACTGACCTCTCTGTCCTGGGCCTCCTCCATTGTCAGAGTGAGGCCCAGCGCAAATTGGAGGAACAGCACCTCATATTTCGCTTGGGCAGCTTACACCCCAGCGGTATGAATATAGATTTCTCTAACTTCAAGTAATCCCTTGATTTCACTCTCTCTCCATTCTTCACCCATCCTTGTTCTCTGACCAGTCTTACTGCCCTCCTAATTAAATTTTACATTGCTTGCCTCGTGGTCACCTTCCCAATAGCTAACAATTATCTATTCTCCATTCCCCTTGAACTTCGTCCTCTTTGATCTCTTGTTTTCACACCATACCCTTTTATATCTCTATGTCTCCCTCTCCTCTGACTCTCAGTCTGAAGGAGGGTCTCGACCCGAAACGTCACCCAGTCCTTCTCTCCAGATTTGCTGCCTGTCCCGCTGTTACTCCAGCATTTTGTGTCTACCTCCAGCATCTGCAGTTCCTTCCCACACATTATCACTTGCCAGGATTTGTCCGGCTACCACTTATTTTCTAGCCTTCTCATTGCCTGCTACAATCAGTCGAAAGAAGGGTCCCAACCCAAAACGCTGCCTGTCCATTCTCTCCACAGATACTGCCTGACCCACTGAGTTACTCCAGCAGTTTGTCTTTTACAGTAGGCCAGTTACCCCATGCCTGCTGCTCTACTGAAGAAGGCCCAATGTTTTAATACAGCTCAACACTCTCCATATCCTTGATATCGTTAATATTGAAAAATTCAACAATTACTGTCTCGAAAAACACTCGACAACTGTCACTTGTTATTCTAATTACCCACTCCTATCTATTTCAAAGTCTCGTTTAACTAACATCTAATTTTCTTTCCATTCCCATTTTCTGTTCCTTTTGATAACGTCACATTTCCTTTGATACATTACCCATCAACTCTTTTCCTGTTGGGTTTTTGCGTTCAATGAGCCCTGTATTTAACTATACATTAAAAATGAAATGCATTAAACATTAAACGTTTAGTTTCCCAATGTCCTCGAGGCAATTCATGTCTTGTACTGCATGGTTTAATTTGTTTGAATTTAAGATCATAGTTTCAGATTGAATTAAATCACATACGATATTTATATAAAATTCTACCGTATTATTCTGTACCCTAACACAACCTACTTCTTGTGTCGAGGATAGACACAAAAAGCTGGAGTAACTCAGCAGGGCAGGCAGCATCTCTGAAGGGAAGAAACAGGTGACATTTCGGGTCGAGACCCTTCATACCTCTTGTGTTCATGGCCCCCAAAAATAGCTTAGAGCTTGCCTTCTGACTTTGGACTTTAGAGATTTAGTTTAATTTAGAGATACAGCATGGAAACAGGCCCTTCGGCCCACCAAGTCCGTGCCAACCAGAGGTGTCATTCCCCCGCTACCAGAATCTAAAACTACCCTCAACCTATCCTTATGCTGTAGTTAATACCCACTCATCCAGGAAATATACTATACCAAGATGCTGCCTGGATGAGAGGGTATTAGCTACAGTATAAGGATAGGTTGAGGGCAGTTTTAGATTTAGGCTGCGGGGGGAATGACACCCATTATGAACTTGGATTACTTGCTCAGAACCACTACTGTAACCTTCTGACATTATCTCACTTAGGGCCGTTAAACTACTAACAACGTATTAGATTTGACAAAAGGGGTGTCCAACCTTTATAAACATACCTTCAAACAGTTTCCCTCAGGAAATAGACCCTGAGTCATTTACGCTCACTGGGGTACAGTTCCCTCTCGTTCTCGGTGCTTATAAGTTCATAAGTTCATAAGTAATGGGAGCAGAATGAGGCCATTCGACCCATGGTCGACTCTGCCATTCAATTATGGCTGATCTATCTCTCCCTCCTAACCCCATTCTCCTGCCTTCTCCCCATAACCCCTGACACCCGCACTAATCAAGAATCTATCTATCTCTGCCTTAAAAAAATAGCCAATGACTTGGCCCCCAATTAATTGCACAGATTCGCCACCCTCTGACTAAAGAAATTCCTCCTCATCTCCTTCCTTTCATTCTGAGGCTGTGTCCTCTGATCCCACAAGTGGAAACATCCTCTCCACATCCACTCTATCCAGGCCTTTCACTATTGGGTGAGTTTCAATGAGTTCGCCCCTCATCATTCTAAACTCCAGAACTTTGCTGAGCTGAACCGACTCTCTCTCTCTCTCTGGGGTACACAGTCCTCGCTCCTAAAGTTGCTCACTCTACCTGGGGTACAGTTCTCTCTCCTGGTTGTGTTGACACTCACAGGAGCACCAATCCACCCTTCATCTTCCTCAAGTATTTCAGAAGTTGTGCAGAAATCCATTCAGCAAGAGTCACTTTGTGCGGAGTGCAGCGTGTAAACATATTCAACCTTCGGTCCTTATCACTTGTTCATAGTCGCTGTTCCATGACATTTGTATTACGATTGAGCAAAATGTCATTCTGTTGTTCAATAAGAAGCAGGAGTTGATAACCTGATCCATGTACGCAAGATTAGAACAAGATTAAAGCCAGCAGGCAAAGTGACATTTAACAAATGCCCTTTCGGGGACGATGTGAAAAGAAATCTTTAATTAAAAGTGGCTGCATTTTTCCTGCCTCTTTACTACAGGATGGTCCAACTCATCAGCATGGAATGCTCAATGTTACAAAGCCACGGCTCCACAAGCAGTGACCTTTCAATCGAAAGACACAAAGTGCCGGAGTAACTCGGCGGTCAGGCAGCAACTCTGGAGAACGTCGGGACTGTGAGCAGGGACGTGGGAAGGAGAAACTCGAGAAGCACTTGCAGGAAAAGAGGAAAGAAAGTTACGCTGATAGAATAGAGTGGGTCAACATCAAGATTAACATGGACCAGTTGGGTCAAACGGCCTTGTTGTACTAGATAGAAACATAGCAGAAACATAGAAAAATAGGTGCAGGAGTAGGCCATTCAGCCCCAAGCCTGCACCGCCATTCAATATGATAATGGGTGATCATCCCAAATACGTACCCCGTTCCTGCTTTTTCCCCATGTCCATTAATTCCTTTAGCCCATAGAGCTAAATGTAACTCTCGCATGAAAACATCCAGTGAATTGGCCTCCGCTGCCTTCTGTGGCAGAGAATTCCACAGATTTCAACTCTCTGGGTGAAAAAGCTTTTCCTCATCTCAGTCCTAAATAGCCTACCCCTTATTCTTAAACTGTGTGGCCTCTGGTTCTGGACTCCCCCAACATTTGTCCTGCATCTAGCCTGTCCAATCCTTTAAGAATTTTATATGTTTCTATAAGATAACCTCTCATCCTTCTAAATTCATGTGTCGGAAGGAACTGCAGATGCTGGTTTAAACCCTCTCCAGAGTTGCTGCCTGTCCCGCTGAGTTACTCCAGCTTTTTGTATCCATCTTTTGTTGTACTAGATAACATGCTTGTGCAATGACTGCCTTCAGTTGCGCATATTGGAGTTGGCAGCTGATGGGATCTCTGTCAGACTCCATGGTTATCAGTTTGACACATACACATCGACTGGGATTTAGTCACAGGAAAAGGCTCTCATCATAAACTGTTCTTGAATTAGTGCCCGGTTTTAGATCAATTGCTGAGGCCACCTTGGTGATAAGACAGTAGATGAGCCAATTCATTAATTACATGAGTCAGTTCAAAAATCCATACACAGATTCAAATGCAAATTTACATTGCTGAAAGTTATATTTCGTCACTTACACTTCCTCACTCTCTCTCTTTCTCTCACTCTCTAACTCACTCTTCAATGATACTGCATTCTCACATGGACCGAGGTACAGTGAACTTCTTTGCTTTGCATACAACCCGGTAAAATCACACTGCCACTGTCTCCTTTCCCCTCTCATACAGACAGTCGTAAAAGTATGTCGGAAGGAACTGCAGATGCTGGTTTCACCAGAAGATAGACACAAACTGCTGGAGTAACTCAGCGGGACAGGCAGCATCTCTGGAGAGAAGGAATGGGTGACGTTTCAAGTCGAGGCCCTTCTTCACACTGGGTCTGAAGCCTGAGGAAGGGTCTCGACCCGAAATGAGATCTCCAGAGATGCTGCCTGTCCCGCTGAGTTACTCCAGCATTTTGTATGTATTTTCAGTTGTAGAAAGATGTTTGGCACCAAGGCTGAAAGGCAGATATCAGGCCAACCAGGCTTTAAGAAATATCTTAAAAGAGTGAGGGTGCGGTGGTTTTGGGCCTGAAGCTCAGAGTGAGCGCTGAACAGTCCTTGTTCTAAATGTACACTGGCACCATCCCCCAACTCTTCCTCCGCTACATCAACAGTTACATCGGGGCTGCCTCCTGCACTCTTACAGAACTCATTGATTTCATTAACTTTACCACTAACTTCCACCCTGCCTCAAATTCACATGGACTATCTCTGGCACCTCTCTCCCCTTTCTTGATCTCCCTGACTCCATGACAGGGATAATCGATTGATGTCGACTACAAACCCACCGACTCCCACAGTTATCTGGACTACAGTTCCTCCCACCCTGCCTCTTGCAAAGACACTCTTCCCCACTCTCAAGTTCTCCATCCTCTCCGCACATGCTCCCAAGTTGAGTACTTTATAAATTGTCCAATTGTAAATGTAGTTCCCCCCTCCTGCTACCTCACACCTGCCTCCTCTGCGTCCTGAAGTTCTGCTCTGGCTCCCATCAGCCCAGGCAGAACAAGGATTAGTTTCCCTGGTCCTCACCTTTCACCACATCCAATCCTCCAACATTTCCGTCACTCCCAACGTGATCCCAACATCAGCCACATCTTCCCATCCTCACCCCTTTCCGCCTTCCACAGAGCCAGCTCCCTCCACACCTCCTTGCTTCACTCATTCCTTCCCACCCAAACCAACCGTTACCCCTGTAACCCCACTTTCTTCCAGTGACCACGTGGGTTTCCTCCAAATTAGTTCAGTTCAGTTTAGTTTAGTTTAGTTTAGAGATACAACCAGAAACAGGTCCGTGCCAACCTGCGATCCCCGCACACTAACACTATCCTACACCCAAGTCAATTAACCTACAAACCTGTCCGTCTTTGGAGTGTGGGAGGAAACCAAAGATCTCGGAGAAAACCCACACAGGTCACGGGGAGAACGTACAAACTCCATTCAGACAGCACCCGCAGTCGGGATCGAACCCGAGTCTCCTGGTGCTGCATTCGCTGTGAGGCAGCAACTCTACCACCGGGACCTCACCAATGTTCTGGGTCCTCTTGCATCCCAAAGACACACAGGTTGGTCGGCTGACTGCCCACTGCAAATTGCTCCAATTGTGCGTGTGAGCAGATGAAAATGTGGGGATTTGATAAGAAAGAGGGAGAGAAGGCGTAAATGGGTGGTTTTTGTAGCTGAAAATGCCAGTTTCTGCACTGTATAAGAATGATTCCACAAAAATTTGACTGTGTGGGATCCATTTGAGTGTGTGTACCTTGAGGAGTGGTATGCCCCTGTCCCAATTAGGAAACCTGAACGGAAACCTCTGGAGACTTTGCGCCCCACCCAAGGTTTCCGTGCGGTTCCCGGAGGTTTTTGTCCTCCGGCAACCACCTTCAACCAGCATCGCAACCGGTTTCGACTAAAAAAATTACCGATTTTTAAAACGGAAACCACTTTCGACCATTAGGAAGACTGACAGAAACCTCCGGGAACCGCACGGAAACCTTGGGTGGGGCGCAAAGTCTCCAGAGGTTTCCATTCAGGTTTCCTAAGTGGGACAGGGGCATAATAGTCATCCCAATGTCCATGGCAGGTAATACAGGCTGAGCTCTGTAACATAGAATTGTAGGTCCCTAAACAATCCATCTGACATGCAACGACCAATCAGCTGGGAAACTATAAATTAATTGATTGAGAGATACAACATGGATCTTTGGCCCCCTGAGTCAACTCTGACCATCACTTCCCCGTTCACACTAGTTGTATCTTATCCCACTTTTACATCCACTCGCTAAACATGAAGAGCGATCGATCGGTGGAGGACAAGTAAACTACAAACCCGCATGTCTATCGGATGTGGGAGGAAATCGCAGGGAGAACGTGCAAACTCAACACCAACAGCACCTGAGGAGGTGGATCCAACCAGAGTCTCGGACTCCATCAGTACTGGGTACTTGAATAGATATGATTCTGTTTGGGACTTACTTTGAGTAAAGTAAGACTCTGAGAACTCCAAGTAACTTCTCGACTAAAACCTGATGATGTATATGAGGTGAGGTAAGAGGGTTTGACAAATTATAACAACATAATTGTTTTAAAACATTCTGTTTTGTGCTTGTTTGGTTGAAATGATTTTTTAATTTCTTGTTTGATAAGTTACGAAGGAGACGTATGCTTGGTATGAGGCACATCGTGTGTCCGTCTCCTCCTCGTTCCCCAAGACCTTTACATTGCTCCTGACACCAATCATTAAACCGTCAGCCTGCTGTCGTGTGTTGTGACTGCTCTATAATTATGTCTCTTTATCAGATATCAACAAGGGTTTAAATAGAGCCAGCTCGGAGCAAGGAGATCACAGAAGGAGTGGCGCCCACAGCCAGCAAGACCAGCACCCGCTCCTGACTCACTCACTCTCTTCTTCTCTCCTCTTTCTCTCTCCTCAGACGACAGGACATGCAGAAACTCTGGTTCACCCTGGCTGTCTGGCTGCTCACCCCGGGGTCCCAGCTGGAAGCTGAAGCTCGGAATCCGAGTCTCGGTGTCAAACTCTGTGGGAGAGAGTTTATTCGAGCCGTCATCTTCACCTGTGGAGGCTCCAGGTGGAAGCGGACTGAGATAAACTTGCCAGGTACGAATGAGCATTCCGTCTGTAATTGGCTCGAAGGGCCGAATGGTCTCATCTTGCACCTATTTTCTATGTTTCTATGTTTCCTGGGGGTTAAAATGTCATCCAGGGATTAGGTTCTATGTGTTACACAAAAAGCTGGAGAAACTCAGCGGGTGCAGCAGCATCTAAGGAGCGAAGGAGATGGGTGACGTTTTGGGTCTCGACCCGAAACGGCGCCTATTTCCTTCGCTCCTTAGATGCTGCTGCACCCTCTGAGTTTCTCCAGCTTTTTGTGTAACCCTCGATTCTCCAGCATCTGCAGTTCCTTCTTTAACACATTAGGTTCTATGTAATGGGAGCCAGGTGGGACACGAAAGAGACAGATTGCCTTTGATTTGTCTTGATGCTAGATTTGAGGGATCTTTCCTAATGATTTAGGGGAAGGGTGAGAATCTATTGCACCGTGTGGCAGGCAGAAAACCCAGCGGTCTAGAAACATATCAAATTCTTAAAGGATTGGACAGGCTAGATGCAGGCAAAATGTTCCCCATGTTGGGGGAGTCCAGAACCAGGGGTCACACGGTTGAAGAATAAGGGGTGGGCCATTTAGGACTGAGATGAGGAAAAACGTTTTCACCCGGAGAGTTGTGAATCTGTGGAATTCTCTGCTGCAGAAGGCAGTGGAGGCCATTTCACTAGATTATTTCAAGAGAGAGTTAGATTTAGCTCGTAGGGCTAAGGGAATCAAGGGATATGGGGAGAAAACAGGAACAGGGTACTGATTTTGGATGATCAGCCATGATCATATTGAATGGCGGTGCTGGCTCGAAGGGCCGAATGGCCTACTTGTGCACCTATTTTTTTCAATGTTTTCTAACAGCTCCCCCTTCCAGCAGCCGAGGCAGGGATGCATTCCCCACATTAGGACAAGAAACATTGAACAGCAGATGCTGGTTTACATCGAAGATAGACACAAAAAGCTGGAGTAACTCAACGGGCCAGCACATGACTGGCTATTCGGCCCACAATGTCTGTGCCGACCAATATGCCAATTGAAACTAATCCCGTCTGCCTACCCATGGTCCATATCCCTGCCTGTTCATGCGTCTGTCAAAAATCACTATTTAACGTTGCTAATGTCTCTGCTTCCACCACTTCCCTGGGCAGCATATTCCAGGCACCTACCACTCTTTGCAGAAGAAATATCTGCTTTGCAAATCCTTTATAAACTTTGTAGGAAGGAACTGCAGATGTTGGTTTAAACTGAAGCTAGACACAAAATGCTGGAGTAACTTAACGGGACAGGCAACATCTCTGGAGAGAAGGAATGGGTGATGTTTCAGGTCGAGACCCTTCTTCAGACTGATTGTGATTTAATTGGCTTTGTATAAATGTAAAATGTAAAATTGTCCCTAATGTGTGTATAGTGTTAATGTCAGGGGAGAGGGAGATACATAGATAAGGAAGCGTGAGGTGTGGAAATAGAACAAAGGGAATGGAGATCAAGGAAAATGTAGCTTAGATCATTGTTATAAAGTTTGTTTTTCTTGTCTTAAAGCTTCGCCCTCCAAAATTTGAGAATCCCACCCTAATGACTGATAATCAATGTGATTAAATGTCTATATTTCCCTAGAACATGGCAGACACACTCTGTGTGATGTGTTGGGAGGATCTGCATCTGTTGGTTTAACCTGAAGCCAAGACACAAAAAGCTGAAGTGACTTCAAGTTGGAGGAACAGCACCTCATATTCCGCTTGGGGAGTCTGCATCCTCTGGGCTTAAACATTGAATTTTCTCAATTCTGTTAACCCAGACTGCCTCCCCCCCACCTCTCCCTCAGCCCTCTGGCCCTGACATTCCTTCTCCATCTCCCCCCCCCCCCCCCCCCCCCCCCAGTCGCACTAGCTTCTCATTTTCACACCACAAACAGCTTACAATGGCCTGCTTCCTTTATCACCAATACTTTTTTGCATATCTTTCACTCATTGTTCCTTATCTCTCCATATCACTGTTTATATCTCTCGTTTCCCTGATCCCTGACCAGTCTGAAGAAGGGTCTCGACCCGAAACGTCGCCTATCTCCTTCGCTCCTTAGATGCTGCTGCACCCGCTGAGTTTCTCCAGCTTTTTGTGTAACCCCCGCTGAAGTGACTTAGTGGGTCAGGGCAGCATCTCTGGAGAAAAAGAATAGCTGACGTTTCAGGTCTAGACCCTTTGTTCAGACCACAATATGTACAGCCGAGTTTTGGCATATTATTAGCAGAAGCAGATGATATTGATCTTTGTAGATTTCCTGTGCCGTTTTTTGAGAACTAGCAGGTTGAAGTAACAAGTTGAAGGCTATACTACTATCTGGGACAGGATGCAGAGATGCAAGTACAGCCACTGCAAGAACGCTGGTCACATAAGTAGCGCAAACCACACAGTTTTCTATTATGTTTAATTTGCTGAATGTAAAAACTGCGGGAGAGGGGGGGGAAAGGTGTGAATTGATGTTATCTCTACTGTCACGCATAGAGACTGTATGCATCTCCCAAAGCTAATACTGCAGCTGTGAGAATCGTGTGGTGGTTACCGCTCAGCTTTTCGAATAAAATACTATTGAAACATACAAGATTATTAAGGGATTTGACACGCTAGAGGCTGGAAACATGTTGGGGGTGTCCAGAACCTGGGGCCACAGTTTAAGAATAAGGGGTAGGTCATTTAAGTCAAGAGTCAAGTCAAGAGAGTTTATTGTCATGTGCCCCAGATAGGGCAATGACATTCTGAAGATGGGTCTCGACCCGAAATGTCGCCTATCTCCTTCGCTCCTTAGATGCTGCTGCACCCGCTGAGTTTCTCCAGCTTTTTGTGTAACCCTCGATTCTCCAGCATCTGCAGTTCCTTCTTTAATACTAAATGTGGATGATCAGCCATGATAAAAGTGAATGGCGGTGCTGGCTCGAAGGGCCGAATGGCCTACTCCTGCACCTATTGTCTATTGTCTAAAATAAAAGGAGGCTATTCGGCCCATGGGAGTCGTCTAGTCCTGGATCACTGAAGCTGCGAGGCAGCAGCTCTACCTGTTACATTCTACAAGCCCACACTGTGGCTGTGGCACTGTATATTACTGAGAGTCAGTGCCTCTGGTACTGTATCCAACTGTATCCGACTGCACCAGTTTGGGATAGAAGAATGATTTCACAGACAGGAATGTGTTAAAGAAGGAACTGCAGATGCTGGAGAATCGAGGGTTACACAAAAGGCTGGAGAAACTCAGCGGGTGCAGCAGCATCTAAGGAGCGAAGGAGATAGGCGACGTTTCGGGTCGAGACCTGAAGGAGACAGCTCCTTCGCTCCTTAGATGCTGCTGCACCCGCTGAGTTTCTCCAGCCTTTTGTGTAACTCACAGACAGGAATGTTGTCCTCCTGATTAAATTTTACTAACTGTATGCCTGGTTGTCACCTTCCCCTCAGCTAACAATGAACCATTCTAGATTTTCCTTGATCATCGCCCCCTTTGATCTGTCATTTTCACACCTTACCCTTCCGTATCTCTGT